>CM041788.1:60912672-61655636 GCA_023375725.1 Nephotettix cincticeps
GACTTATCCATGTTAAAATATGTATTCCTTAAATAAATGCTGTACACGCTCTAACATTCCTTAAATTGATGCTGTACACGCTTTAAAAAAAATTAAGTAAGAAAAATTATTGAAATAGTATAACATTTTATTGTTGTTTTGTTATTTGTGTAACGGTTTAACAGACTATATATTTTTCTTAACCACATTCATATTTAACCTTAGGAGACTATTTCATAAGATCTTCTCTAACATGTTTTTTCTTCTAAAATGTCTATTGCAGTTGTTTAAACCAGATAACGGCATACTACTTATAGTTACGCGTTCAATCCTTAGAGTTCTTAGACCATTTGAGGTAGTGTGACCGCTTTCCCTTAAAACATGTTTAAATCACATGAAACAACCGTTGACTTTGAAATAAAAACCCCTCAGCAATGTTTCAATTGTACTTGTATTTTCTACTACATAAACTCAGCAGCTTCAACTTATAATGGAAAGATAAGCTGAATAGCTAACATCTCATTTCCTCTAAACACCAATTCCAGTTTTCTCTTGTTTTTGCATTTAGTTTAGTAACGTTTTTGAAACTTTCTTACCGTGTCAAAAGTAACATTTTGGGTACAATTTTCCAATATGAAATTGTACGAGTATTCCAAAGAAAATTTAATATAATTTTTGATGTATAAAGTGTATATATTTTTTAAATATTATTAATGTTATATAAAAAGATATTAAATAGTATATGTATAAGCCATATGAGAAACCCATTGTTATTCAATATCCACGGGGGACACCAGACACTGACAAAGTCACATTCAGCATTTTACTCAGCATGACTGCTTGGGGGACTGACTGGATATTTACCGGACGTTCAACCAAGACCAGCCACGAATCACGGCAGAAAAAATGCAGATCATGCACTACTGGGGTTGGTTAATATTGAAAATCAAAGGGGGGACAAAGAAACGATTTAGGGGAAACGAAGAGAGAGGCAGTGTGGAAGAAACCCTAGAGAACCGACATCTATTCCCCGTGATATCCAGTTCCATCATCCGACATCTCTCTACTTCCATCCGCACTAGCACGAGGACTTGGAGAAGAGGACGAGGACGAGATGACGAGCTTCAGGACCGGAACACCACCGGTTGAGGACGGACACTCAACGTCGTCGAGAACAACCTCAAAGAAGCCCCCTCCCTCTCCTTAAGGAACTACATCTCCTGACTTTATTTGTGGTATGTGAAGAGCTCATTTTATAAAAAGTTACATTACATTACATTACACAAAGGGGCGGAACAGAGTTCCTATAGCACGTCAGCCAAGTGGCTTTTTGCGCACCCCTGTAGATTGAATGTTTCACGGACCTTCCAAGTTTAAAAACCTGACAAACTGCCGTAGTCTCCCCACTAGCTCCTCCCGGGGAAGGTGACGACCCCTCTCCATGACGCCGAGAGTGGCAGCTCTCACCCCGGCAAGCTCGGTGCAGTCATACAGCAGATGATCAGCAGTCTCCTCGGACTGCCCACACTTCCTGCAGATTGGATCTCCGGGGAAGAGTCCCATTCGAGCAAGATGTTTCCTCATATGTCCATGTCCCGTGATGAGACCTACAATGAGTCTGAGTTCGGACCTACCTAACTGTAGAAGATCCTCAGCGATCCTTGAAGAGGGAGAGCTGAGAGACAGTTTACTTACTCTCAGTAGGGGCAGCTCCGCCCATCTCCTGCGGTGACACTCACGTGCCCACCTGTTGATCTCTCGATCCACATGCGCCCTAGAGATACCACAGAAGGGTTGTGGACCCACGAATGGGATCATTATTAAAGGTTGTTGAGATATATCAAAAATAAAAAAATCTATAATCAAAAGAAACATAAATTTATATGATTTTCAAATGTAAAATGAATAATTAATATAGTAGATTAATTAGTTTATTAAATTTCAATTTATTCCATGTCAGTCTATTCAATATTTCTGTGTATTTGATGAGCTTTTCATGTATATCTCCAATTGTATTGATAAAAAAGAATTTATTATTGAGAAAATGTTCGTGATAGATAAGTGGAGGGGGTCTCCATTTAGGTCGTAGGTATATACTACACTTTATTGTTCTATGTGGATATTTATTCATATTTCTTGTTTTCTATAAGAAATAAACATATAATAATTGCTCTGAATTCGGTTCAATTAATCTCCTGGTCATCCTCACCTGCCAAGCGAGTCAAACACTATCACAGTGTAAACAGACTTAACAATATTAACAATAATACTCTATATACCATTACATTTTTAAAATCTTTAACATTACGTTTAATGCAAATATTACATTGTTTACTTCAAGCTCCAATACGGGAAAAAGGTTTACTTATGGAATTTAATACTTCTCATTCAATCATTTTTAAACGTTGTCATGTTTGTAAAACAATAGTATAATTTTTTAATAAAATAGAGGTCGTTTACAATAGCATAATTCTATTGTTTTTTTATGTAAACATCGATTTTCAATTAGGAACTACATGTCTTAAAATAACTCCTGAATTTCCAATCAGATCAAATTTAAGTGAAATTTTTTATATGCTTAAAAATGATTTAAAGCCTTGTTAAAAGGTTATCCATCTAACATAAGTAATATAATTAAGCATTTCTAACATTTAAATAGCATAATTTAAATTACTATAACTGTTCTGTCAAAATAATCTAGCCATCAAGTAAAATAGTTTCATAGAATTCATAGAGAGGTCAATCTAGGCTATAAATTCTATATGACAGTATAGCATAATCAAAGAGGAAAGTGTTGTTAATAAGTAACGGGATACAATCAAATTTCGTGGTGTAACGTGTATTCGTGGTCAAAGGAAACAAGATTACTACGTCTGTCGTTTACAAAGCTCGGAATTTCGTTTTTCGCTGCCACTAATATTCAGCTTTGTTTTTCATACACCAGAAAATAAAAAAAGGATAATCTAATAAGAGTTAATAATGTTGGATTTGAATTTTCCTGATTTGAGATCAAACATGATATTTGTAAGGAGTGTGTTCATACTAATAATTGCTACCATAAAGATGTAAAAGAAAGAAGTTGTGTTTTGTGAAAATTATTTAATAAGTTGACCTTTTATAGTCACAACTACTTCCCAAGAGTAAGTTTAGTTGATTATTCTTTCTGTTTTGTATTTATCGAAGCCAGTAGCATTATTAGGTTTAGATAAGAAACAGCTAAGATCATGGATTTGAATTCCCTAATTGCAAATGGCGACTGAGTCCGGCAACTTTCGTAGTTTTGAGAAGAGAATTACATTTTGGTCACCCAGCTCAGAGGCAAGCCTATCAGTAATTCAATACAAGCAATATTTATACCGCATTTAATTTTCTACGTGAAATAGCTTAGATCATGGGTTTTAGAAGGAGTTGTTTATAGTTCCTCTAAGCAGCGAATCTCAAGACCATATGACGTCACTTCTGTTATACTTTTTTCATGTTACAAATTGCTATCACCCCCTTCCACTGAGCTTAGACATATCCATGTAAACAAATTAGACTGAAAATGCAATCTCAACAATTTTGCTTACCTGTTTGGAAACCATACGACAGACATGAAATATTATCCTGTTTACTTATCGAACAGTAAGTGATAAGTATGAGATCAATATTAAATAGTAGAAATAATAAATAGTGAATCCCAAAATCTGACTCTGTGTAGGACTTGACACATTGAATAAATAAAATAAACAGCTGTTCCTTTTCTATTGCTTTTAGATATGATCATTTTCAAATACAAAATGTTTTTATTTATTTCTCTGTGGAAAATACGTTCTATGGATATGTTTAATTATTTTGAGTCCTTCTAAACAGCAGTTCTTATTCTTATGTATTAAAAATTCAATACAATAGCTCTAGTAGTTTCTATGGAAACCTGTTTCAAATTTCCACCTTCCATAAATCCAACACCCCTCTTCCAGAGCTAAGACATATCTATGCCAATAACCGATACTTTCATAAGCCAGATTTAAATTTTAAACTTAAACGTATTAAATCATACGAAATGTAGAAACCTCTCAAAAAAATGATTGTGGGAAATCGGATAGATCATGGATATGTCTAAAGAAATGTTTTTAATTCATCTAACCAGTTGATCTTATTCTTTCATACGAGCATTTCAATACAATAGCACTGGTAGTTTCTATGGAAACCTGTTACATGTTTTCCATCTTAAAAATCACTAACAGCCCCCCACAGCTAAGACATATCAATGTCAAAAGAATACTTTAAACCCAAAACTGAAAACATATGAATGTGAAAGATTCATTGAAATTTTCCCTCAGTAAAAAAATATAATATACCATATTACATATTATATAATAATTATGTAATAACACTCTAGGAAATAGAGTTTTTAAATTGAAAAGATTAAGGATGTAAGCCAAGTAATTCTGTGTCTCGTGTTAGAGATAGGATAGCCTCGGTCTGATAAAGACGTCAGTCGAAAGACATTAATGGAAACTTTACGTTCTCTTCTTTACTTCTTACTAGAATTATTTATAACTAATATATATTTTTTCTATGACACTACTTTCTATTTTACAGCTACAATACAATTATTGTGTGAACAAACGAAAATGTTAATTTATTATTATGATGTTCGTTAATACCATAAATCATTTTATTTCGTCAATACTCGTGCTGCACGAATGATACAAAACATTAAAAAATGCTTAGTGTTAAGAGAATTGCCAACTATTGGCATAATATAGCTTAATATTATTAATTTAAATAAAAGAGAAACAACAAACCCAAACCTTTTAAGTACGAAAGTTAACCGAGTTTGCGAGAAAGTTTCCCGGCTTTTATACTTGGATGATTTAAACATCGTGGAATAAATTAGTTTCTATCTTCCACCTCTGGAGACACATTGTGGTTCATCTTTGTTTTTCTGTGTAGCTTGTACGAATGGGTGATTTATATTTTAAAGAAAACAAGTTTCTGTTTTAATAAAAATTGTCAAACATATCGTGACGGTGTCTGAGATAGTGTTTTATTCTTCATTCGCTTGGTTTTATTTATTTGAATTTCTGGTTACCTTCAGTTTATTATAAAGTTAAACTATATCAAGTAATTTAATTAGATTATATTAAAAACACAATTGGGGTTTACATTTTTACAGCCGTGAGGAAAAATAATAAAAGGTTGGACTATTTTGATACTATCCAAGTAGTATTAAGTACGCTGCTTTAAATCTCTATATATAAAATTCAATGTATGTGTGTATGTATGTATGTATGTATGTCTTTTATGCGTTGCCAAACTACTCATCCGATCGCCATGAAATTTTAGGAAGTTGCTCTACATGTGTCTGGGAAGGTTTTAGTGAAAAAATATTTTCGAAAACCCCATAAGTTTCCATTTTATGGCGTTTTAAATTTCTAATGTTAACCTTATGGAGAGTAAGTTTGTTTACAAATTGTCTACAATGAAAACATTTGATTTCTTAGCTACAGCTGATTGGTTTACTTTCCATTAGCAATACCGTATGCTTTACTATCCAATGCCATCTGAATCATTTATTAATGTTAAACTATGAAGTAAATGTGTACTGTAAAAAATGAACAGCTTTATTCACAACGTTATCATAATAGTTTACGGTTTTGGGGGATTATGTGTTTACATTTTTATTTTCTGTCTGATTAAAATCACGTGTTTATATGATAATTACAATGTTTATATTATTACGTTTATTATAATAATCAGCTGTTGTATATCTTTCCTATAAAAGCCGTGTTACAGTTAGGTTTGGTTTGGGTTTGGATTGGATTTGAAAATTGTGAATTAATCCACTCAGATTTATTTGTTTTATGGGAATGTTATTAATATGTCTTATCGTTTCAATGTTGTTATTCACTATGCCGCGACCCAGAATATATAACCTTTCACAATGAAACCGTAATGCTATTCGACTTCAGAACATGGCCAATCTTAAAGTTAGTACGTATTTACTGTCAGGCGTTACGAAGTTCGCCGGGTCAGCTAGTTATTGATATTTTTGGCATATTTTTTTATTTTACGTGTTATGTTCCATAAAGGTCTACAGTAAAGGGTCTTATCTCAATTTCTTTCTATTTATCTTTCTGTGACGTAGGACTTTACTTTTGTAACTTTTTTGTGACAACGAGAGCGCTTACTCTCCGATACTCTATAATACTGTCATTATACTCAACAATCTGACGTTTATAAAGCACATCAAAGCCATTAAATTTCTGTTGACAATTTTTCACATAGAAGGCCTCAACTTTGTTCTAAAATTTTGATTGGTAATACTATAAATCAGTGGAATCCTCAAGATCAATAGGTTACGTACAGTATTTAGGTATTCATCGTGTCAGAAACCTTAATGAGAATCGATGTGTAAATTTAAAAATTAACTCAAGCTTACTCTTGTTTTTAATCCTTTTTCTCGGATCATTAAGAAATCCTTAGAGGGTACTCTGCGATCCTCGGGGAGGGAAAGTTTTCTGACTCTGAGGAGGGGAACACCCATCTTCTCCGGTGACACTCACGGTGACGCAAAAGGGTTTTGCGACACGAATTTGGAAGCTATCGTTCACCAGATGATCCACTATTTCATTACTCATGATTCCTGAGTGTCCCGGAACTCAGCATAGTTCGCTCAAGAGAAGACACCGCGTTGCGTCAGTCCCACACGATCTTGGAGTCGATGGTACAGGAGTCAAGTGTCTTGAGAGTGGCTTACATCCTCTAAGAAAATGATGGTTTTCTAATGAAATCTACATCACAGAGATTGTTTAAATTTAACATCATTCTTATGATAAGTGTGTGAAAGAAGGAGAAAGAGTGAAAGAAGACTTTTACAGGCTAGCCAAAAAGGGACTTCTTATCCCCCACTTTATTTCATCATATTTTATGTTTAAAAGATTTTGACATTTATACTTTGTCATCAAATATGACGCTAAAGTGAAGGAGTTAAACAGTTGTAGAAAATGAAAGTTGCTAGCAAACATGTTTGGAATGTATTCTGTATAGTCAACAGCGATCATCCATCGTGCTTTGGTCCGTCGATGGGAGTGCGGTGACACACTGGAACGACGTACTGTCAACCTCTTTGTATAGGTCGAAATCCGGCCACACTGTGTCCTCGATCCACTGTATGTACCAGGAGACACGCGTGAAGACCGGAGGCTTGGGTCCGCGACACCAGTATGTCGTGGATTGAGTCATCACCCCGATTACGATCCACATACAGTCCGGGTGGTAGTTCATCGTCTGTAGCGGACCTCCGAAGTCGTTCTGCAACAATAATTCATATCCTTATATCCTATCCTGTACTCCAATAGTATGACAGATTGAATTGGCCGAGGATTAGGACGTTTTCTATGTACGTGAGTAGGATAATTTGTTAGATGAATCTGTAGTCCCTCCGCCATCTTGAATTTCGGTTCCATGAAAAATGTTAATTACGTGATAGCTTTACTGACCGTTAGTCGTAGAAATATGGTTGAGGTGTCAAATAAAAGACCTAGTAGTATTCCAGGGAAATACATTTTCCATTTTTTATTTTCCTACCATTAAAAAAATACTTGTTAATTGTCGAATACTCATAGCTACGTGACAATTATTTTCTTTGTGGAAATTAAAATATAAAAATTTTTAGTTTTAGCTTTAGTTTGACACTTTAAACTTCTTTATTCGACCATCGTGTGACCAGTAAAGCTTTACAGCCAAAACGAAATATTTTGCTACTCTTGTAGACTCTTCAGTTCGAAGACCCGGCAAATTTTACTCTACCAATTCACACAATGTTTAAAGGGAGACGGTTTACCCAAAATTTAGGTTATACTTTAAAGGTAATTTACTTAATATGGATATTCTTAGCAATATTAAAATCAGCTAAATAATCAACAAACAATTTAAAATGCAAAAATGCTGAGATCTACAGCGGTAGTCAAAAGTGTTGATACCACTTCATAACTATCACTAACTAACTAACTAGGTTTACTAGTAACTAGGTAACTAGGTAACTAACTAACTAACTAACTAACTAACCTTCATAACTAGGTTGACCTAAAATACCACTGAACTTTTGGAAATTCGGTGTATGCAATTAAAAAATATTTTTTGTTGTCGGCTACTGTTATGTACCTGCCTAAAGATGGGGGATTTATGACGAGCTCAATTTTTTTTAATATATGCAATTTTAGAGAAAATAAATCATGGAAGGTGTAGGTCTTTATTTTATTCCAGAACCAAGAGGTGGCATTTTACAAATTAATAGGAAATTTCGCTTCTCACTGATACAATATCTTTAAAGTAAACCCCTTAAATAGTTATGGTAAGTGGTATAAAAGCTATGGAAATCCACTGAGAATGCAGTTTTGCTGCGATAGGGGTTTAACTTACAATAATAGGGTTCGAGAAAGACATTGCAAACTGTATATTTAGTAAATGTTTTTTATAAGCAATAATTTATACGATAAATCTATCAAAGGTACGTATATTTCAGTTTAAGAGTCTGCATCAGTGGTATCTTGGTATCTTGTTATCGTGGTATCTTGGCTATGGTATCTTGAATTTTAGAATTTGAGTAGTTTGAAGGGCAATGTTAAATTCTGGCAGAACATACCTTCACTTTGGCGTGTTTAGTGGCCTTAATTATCAAAGTATCAATGTAAAACTTTGGAAATACATTGATGAGATGTGGCTCAAGGGCATGACCTTTTAATATGTTTAAAAATTTAACTTGATAAAAAACATAAATCCAGGAATATTTTACAAAATAAATTATTATTATTATTTTATTGAGAGCGAAAATAATAAGTTCTGTAAGGTGGCGCCCTGGAGGACTGTAATACCTTTTATTTGACACCTCTTTCGTTAATTTATGACAATAGGTCAAGGAGATATAGGCGCCAGAATTTAACATTGTTCTAACGGGACTAAAATCCAAGATGGCGACCACTAATGCAGACTCTTAATTTTGAACGGGGAAAGTACGCGCCAGTTCAAGAATGCCACTTATTTACTTGATTATTAAGTTTATTAATACTATTAACTTATTAAGTTGATCGTTCATACCTTGCAAGGCACTACTGTAATATCGCTCCACGGATCGCCTGCACACAACATAATATCCGGATTCCAAGGGTTGTCTCCCATGCGTCTGTCATGTGTGAAGAAATTTTTACAATTATTATCAGTCTCGATCGGTATCTCCATCTGGTGTGTTGAATTTTGGCGCAAAGCTGAAAACAATTGGTCAGTTATTGTTGTTAGTAGTGGCATAGATTTTCTTTACTTTACTATAGGATGAAGTAAAAACTCACGTCTTCCAGCACTTACTTAACCCATTCACACTTATATTGTAATTATATACAAAGGTAAATATATACAAAAGTATATATCCATTTGGGCCTGATGATGTTCGGTGTAACTGGACGAAATCGATCACCAATTTAACCAACTTTTGTATATATTTACCGTCGTATATAATTACAATATAAGTGTAAATATATTAAGTAGTGTTGAAAAACGTGAGTTTTTACTTTATCCTACAGTAAAACCAACTCGTATAATGCTAAACAAGAAGTTATTTACTTTACTGTAGTATAAAAATTTAGTTTGTTAAATACTCTATAAAACAATAGACTGATAACAATGGAACAATGGATTTCGTTTTACAAATCAAATCATTCTTGTCGACCAATTTGTGGTCATCGGCTTACTAGCATTGATCTATTAGCTGATACGTTTTAAAATTCTACGTGTTCGTTGATTCTTGAAATATAATAATAATCTCGGAACACAAGATGAGCATATAACATTCATCTACTCGGCCATATAAAGACACGCTGATTGATCATAGAAACTTTTTTCAGAAAATTATAACTATTTCGTCAGTATTATCAGTCAATAGAAATATTGCTATTGGGTAAACATAAGACTGGCATTGACGAAGGATACTTTTCTCCCGTCCAAAAGGTCAGCTCACTCGCTGTTCATGTTGAAAACGTCGTAACCAGTTAAGTTTTAATATGAAAACAAGCAATGTCATATTTTTAATATCTAAAAGTTCTAAGTTATTTTGAGTAATTTGTTTTTACGGCTATTTTCGGATGTCTTCTCTTCTTGATAAGTGGCGAACCAGGCTTTTCCGTGGTCCAACCCCACCACAATTGGCGTTTTGTGTGTGTCCACTAGTCTCCAGACAAGCCGGTCTCGTCCATCGGTTGAACTTGATCTCTTCCTTCAGCTTCAACAGCATCAGGTCGTGGAAGTAGTAGGCGACGTTTGCCTTAGGGTGGGGGATCATCTTTTCAATTTGGATTGTTTGAAACTCGTCACGCGAATAATGTTTGCAGTCGTCCCAAAGGGGGCAGAGAGAGTCTTCTCCCAGATTTATGTCGGTGGGTGCCAAACTGAAACATTAAAAGGTGATGACTATATTTTTACTTTACAAAGTTTAATTAGAACCAAAGGGTTTTACAGGGTTTCCCTGAAATACCTACTGACCTTTCTAGATATTGCTCCTGGACCATAGACAACCCTAAATGTCGTAATTAATATTCCAAAGCTTAAAATTACCCGCACATTTTAATTTAAGAACGGCTGTTTGCAATTAAATGAAATTTGGTATATGGCTTTATCACTTAAAAAACCTACTTACAGGAAAAAAATTTTAAACTATCATTTTCAAAATTACGCCTGTATAAGATTCTAAACGTTAATATTGATCATGGTAATAAAACCCGACAGTAATTACTTATCAGTTATAAAAATTCAATTACACATCCAATTTAGGACGGTTCATAAATAACGGAAAAAGACGTATTTTTAAATATCAACTGTTAACATGTGAAACCTCTGTTAGTGAGCCACTACAATCAGCTGCTTCAGGCTATTACCATTAAACAGATGATTGATAAATAATTTTTTTAATGTTTTCTGCTACATTGTTTCCTTTTTCTAAGTTAGATATTGTTCATCAGTGTGGCACTTTTTATTATCATATTTTTAAACCATCCAGTTTTCACATTTTCCATTTTGATATAGCAGAGCGTTACGATGCATTTTGGTTGTAGACAGAATTGAGAGTTCTGGCTCTTTGATGTTGTATGTAGAATACTCACGATATAACCTTCTCGTTTCATTTGAATTTCCAAATGTAGCTTCATGAAAAAGAATACTACACAATTTATTATGTTAAAGCTTTGTTCCATCTACAACCGAGGTATTAAAAGTCTGAACACAATACGTTGTAATTTAGGGTTTTTGTATGGAGGTTTTATGGAAAATTTAATATTCCACATAATAATTGATTTGAAAATTCACAGAGTAAGCTTTTAAAGTTTTATAATTTTGTTGTTTTATGACTAATATATAAAACTGTAGTTACCCTTTTTCGTTCTCTCGACACGTGGCTGCCGTCAGAACATACCACTGTGAGATGACCGTTCCCAAGCAGAACCAGAGGGCGTGCCAAATGTCTCCATCACCCGAATCTCGCCTACCTACCAAGGCCTGAAAATTAAAAAAAAAATTCTTATCATAATGAGAATGAGTTATTTATTTATATTACGTGTTGCGTTTTTAACTTCAAATCGTAATTTAGTCAAAAACATTTTTTTTTCAATTTCAAACTTATTTCTCTTCAGACTCTTCTCATACAGACACCTCGTATTCTAAGGCCCCTCAAACAGAAATATGACATTCTAGATGACCCAAGCTGATGACTGATCATTCTAATGATTGGGACAGTGGCGTCGTCCTGTAATCCAGCTACTTGGAGGTCACGAATTGTGGATAGTAAGCGATAGTCGGTGTGTGTAATGTTCTCTAATGTGGATAACGTCTGCACTATTGAGTACTACGTAAACCGCAAAGATCATGCTCATAATTAGACCAATTCGTAGTTCAGAGGCCGTGGTTCGGATTCCACGTCAAACTGTAGGTCCCTTAGTGGCCATCGGATGTTGTGCTAATAATTTATAGCCCTGTCTAAGGAACATGTCAGCCTTAGTCAGTAACAAGACTACAATATCGCGCCACAATAATCTTACACTAGACTCTCATTCATGCTTAGTTTAAAATACTTACATTGTAGTATGGTTGCCATTTCAATAATATAATCTAATTCATCGTGTGAATTAATCTCTTAAAAAAACTAAAAAATAAGAGAAATATTAATAACAGGTGATACTCACAAGATGAGGATATTTTGCTATTTCAATACGCGTGGCTCCCTTATCATAAAATCTTCTCTTGGTTGTGGGGCAGTGATCGCGATTCAGACAGACTAGCCCCACGAAGTCATTACACTCTGAACGACATTATACATTATTTTAAAAAAGTGAATAATTTATGACGAACATTTAACAGATTTTGAGATATAGAATAATGGAAAAAGTTTGATTTTATGTAGCCTTTTTCACTGATTTCATTAGCGACTAGTTTAATTTACAGTGTCCGTTAAATGTTCTTTGTTTGACAAATCGATAAAAAAATAGAAGACTATATATGAGACTAAGGCTACGTCATCACATATTGTGAGGACCAAATTATAGTACAATAAACGGTATAAAAACTATCAAAAAATATTTATTATACGGATTTTGAAAAATTTACGTTTTACCCTATTTTAAGGGTTAGGGTTAAATTACCCTTTGAGTAAAAAAATGGTATTTATAATTGTACACAGACAGACATACAGCTAGGCAATCTGGTAACTCTTTTGGGTTCAGGGACCCTCAAAAAATATGTATTCACCTCAACGCAAATTCGAAAGATTTTACGAAAACAATATTTTCTCCATATAAATGGAGACAAAAGTAAAAAAGTAAGATGACAAAACATAATTATGCCTTTCAAATCCTCTCTAACCAAATAAATTAAATTCTCTACAAAAATACTCAGTAAATCACAAATTTTGAGAACGGTACTCACTGGTCTGGGCCCGGACTCCTTTAGCCCATTTCGTCGGTTTGTCTAACGCCTTGTTCTTGTTGCTGTCGTCCCAGTGTGGTACGTCCGCGGGGCTGCAGCAGATGTATTGTTCGCCGTTCTCGAACGTTTCTGGGCATGGGTCCCACTCCAACACGGGCCCTCGGCCGAGTTTTTTCTCACGATCGTTCGACCAGGTACCCGGATGATCGTTGCCAATGCACTTGGACTTTTCCACGCAGTAGTACAGTCCGAAGTTAAGGTCAGCCACATAATCTGTTTCGTAATTGCAGACGTATCCTGTGATAAAAAGTCAAGGTGGTAAAGTAAGGTCAGATCAATGTAATGAAACTAAACTTTATTTTAATACCGCAACATCCTATTTCTCTTTGTTAACTTTTAGATCACGAAATGCTCAGTAAAACCTAAAAATCAACTATAGTTCAAAATTTGATTTATATAAAATTGGTTTATATATAACCATTATCCGACCAGTGATTTTGTATGGATCATAAACCTGGATTCTCAACAAAAAAGAAGAAAGGAAATAATAGTCTTTGAAAATAAGGTATTGAGGAAAATATTTGGCCCAACACAAGACAACGGAGAATGGAGGGTAAGACACAATCAAGAAATAAAAGAAATGCACAAAGATGCAGACATAGTTGGAGAGATAAGAAGTAGGAGATTGAGGTGGACAGGGCATGTATTAAGAAGAGAAGAAGAGTCGAACCTGAAGAACATACTGAAAGGAGCCTTTGAGGGAAGAAGACCCAGGGGAAGACCAAAGACGAGATGGTGGGACCAAGTACAAAAAGATATGAGGTGATTGGATTGCGGAAGAGGACGCCGAAGATAGGGACAGATGGAGGTGCTGTGTTGATGAGGCCAAGTACCGACTGGGGTACAAATGGCCATGGCAGTAAAGTAAGTACCGGTAAGTAAAGTAAAGCAAGGTATTGACATGGATATGTCTTAGCTCTGGGGGGGTGTTGGCGATTTGTAAGATGGAAAACATGTAACAGGTTTCCAGGTTTTTTAGAAACTACGAGAGCTGTATTGAATTTTACAAAAAGGATGAAAACAGCTATTTATATCAACTGAAACCAATCCCTTTAGACATATCCACGATCTAACCTATTTCCCACAGGGAAGTAAATACAAACATTTTTCTTATTTTTCATCCTAAGCTCTCAGCTTACTTCTAACCAGAAGAGCCCAGATATGTTAGCTCTACTGAATATCCAAGGGAACCCCAATTAATAATCTAAATAATGAATAACAAACTAAACCTTTCTTTCAGCCGTCAAACTCACACCTGTAAAAATACCCTTCTAACACAGGTAGAAGTAATAAACGTAACAGACCTGCTACTCTCTCTCTCTTAATAATAATAAGAAAAAGACAATCTATAAAAATATCATTTTTCATAACAATAAATATCATTTAATAATTTATGTTTCAAAATAATCATTAATATTTTAAAATAAAACATAAAATTAAATAAAATTGTTCGAATTGTTAATATGGGGGGGGGTTTCCCCCGGTAATACCAAGCTTTTTTTTGGTTCTGTTGGTTACCTTACACTTCATACCAAGTTTCATGGAAAACGGTTAAAAATAAGGAAGAAATTGATATTTTAATATTCTCCATAAGAATAACATTGGACGCACAACGTACTGTGTTAGATTTTTTTTCTGGAACCGTTAGTCGTAGAAATAATTCAAAATACTAATTTGTTTAGTTTTTTAAGACGGTTTTAATGGTGATAGTCAAAAATAAATTTTTTTAAAAATACATGAAAAAAAAAACATTTTTAAAAAAAAATAGTTATGAACAATCTTTTAAGAATCGTGAGCTTGTAGTACACGTTTACACAAATTTCACACATTTTTTAGGAGAACGTTTTACAGACACATATAAAAATAAAAATAAAAAACATATATACAATATATATATATATTAAAAATTTTAATCGACTATTGTGGTCTCTCACACAAAAAGAAAAAATACTTCGAAACTCTTGCCATGAACCTCAATACTTTCTTATAAGGGGAGAAAGTAAAAAGTGGTTAAAAGAGGACAGCCAGGTTGAACAAAATGATTTTAAACAACTCTGTTAGATGGAATAGCACTCTTATAATAGAACCGGAACAGGTCTTATCTCAATATAAGACACTCTGACTACCTGTGTGTCTGTCTGTCTGTCCGTAGCTAAACTAGGTATATTTCTAACAATTATTCGTGAAAACGAGAGCAACCATCATGCCTAAACTCAATTTCATAATTCTATACTATTAAAGGAGTTGTTGCATACAATTGAAATAATTAATTAGTTTGCTCTAAAAATCAAATTTTGAACTATAGTTGATTTTAAAGTTTTACTGAGCATTTCGTATTCTAAAAGTTAACAAAGAGAAATAAGCAGTTGTGGTATTAAAATAAATTTTAGTTTTATTACATTGATTCAATACCTATAAGGAATTACAGAATGGTACGAATTTAATAAATTTATCCAATAGGAAATAATTAAGAGAAGTGCTCTGGACAGCTATAATATCATAGGTTCCACCAATAGTTATTTAAACTATTCCCAACAATGTTACCAGCGCTCTTTGAAGTATACTCAACAACATCACTGCTGCTTGGGGTGTTTTCAACAACCTTGATATTTCGCTTTGTTTTGCCCACCCTCATAATATGATTCCTGCTTCCACATTTGTAGCGAACTGGGTTTTTTAATATGACAACATGTTTTAGGTGTTTTTTCTTCACAGACAAACCAATACCCTGATATACAAGATTACAAATATCTGTTTGTGGTTGAGTTAGTGTTTAAATAAGCGTCTCTTACGGAAAATATAGAGATTACCAAGTTAACTACATCTGAAAAGTATCGTAATCCTTCCCCAAGTTTTTGGGGAAGAGATATTTGGTTCTGGAAGATAATGTAAGATATTTGGTTCTGACCAAATATCTTAAGACTTATCTATGAAGACAATACCCATGACAAAGGCTGTGATCAGCGCGTGCTAAAAAGGTGAATAGAAAATAGACAATCATTTACCTTGTGCCTTAGAATGTTTCCAAACTCATTGAAACTTTTGTCACCATGACGAAGCCAAAAATTATCATGTAGTATTCTAAAATGTTCCTCTAACACAATGTCATCTACATGCTTAGAGTTGTGTGTACCAAGGTCAAGCAGTTGATAAACAATATAGGTGTAGTCTCCTCATTACAAATCTCATAATGTTTAAAGGCAAAAGTAAATTTTAGATGCCAAACAAATTGATCATAACACACAATAAACATAACATTTTTTAATGATTACAAAAGAAAAAACTTAGCTTTTATACGCATGAATAAAATCAATATAAAATGTTTACTTCCCTGTGGGAAATAGGGTAGATAATAGATATGTCCAAAGGGAATGTTTTTAGTTCATTCTGCTGTTTTTATTCTTTTAAAATTCAATACAATAGCTCTAGTAGTTTCTAAGGAATCCTGTTACATTTTTCCCGTCTTAAAAGTCACCAACACACCCCCCAGAGTTAAGACATATTCATGTCAACAAATATACAATAAATAGTTGTGGAATCATTTGACATAAAGTCTTGATGTTCTTCAGACTACTAGAATTACTTAAAACTGATAAACCTATCGGAACAGATATAAACTGAATATCTATGGATTTGCTATTTTATGTTCGGGTACGTACCTGAGCTGAACTTTTTTAAATTATTATAATCATATTTATACCTGTCACTGTGTCCTACTTTTAAAAATGTGACAAAAAATAAAAGTAGAATCATGGCAATCTTGTCAGAGTATCTGGTAGCATATGATTATATCGCATCTGTATATGTTTGAGCTGAATCAAATATCCTTTTGTGGTTAATGATTCGATGGTCGATTAAAAGTTCAACCAACGATTATTATTTGAAAGAATAAATGGTTTGAGCAATTTATTAACATAAATGCTCATTGATCGCGTTTCTGATCATTAAAAGCAGAGTAAATATGAATAAAAATTAGCTAGTATTAAAAATTTATGAGGAATGAATTGTTTTATTATTGTAAAAACACATAAATGAGTTTATTATCCGTAAAATATACGGATATAGTTTCATTATACATTAATGAAACTAACAGTTAGTCCGTCTTTGTACCAGTTGTAGGAAAACGTGTGAAGAAGAGAAAGTAAACCATGTCATGAGAAATAAAAACCTAAAATCCTAAACAAATTAAAAAAAAATAAAAATAAATGCTTAATTATTTCAAATTAGTTTTAAATTATTAACATTCACATTCAGATTGATTAGAAGTAGAATAGAAGAATAGAATTGAAGTAGAATAGCATTATGGCCTCGTTGTGAAAAATTAGATATTCTGGGTTGTGGCATAGTTAATAACAATACTGAACGATAAGACATATTAATAACATTTCCACAAAACAAATAAATCTGAGTGGATTTATTCACAATGTTTCTAATCCAACCAAAACCCAAACAAAACCTAACTGTAATACGGCTTTTATAGGAAAGATATACGACAGTGTTATATTATAACAAACGTAATATGTATTAACACCGTAATTATTTTTTATTTGACCGACATAATTATAAACACGTGACTTTTAATCAGACAGAACATTAACTATTAACATGGTGAATAAATCTGTTCATTTTGTACAGTACACATTTACTTCATAGTTTTACATTAATGAATGATTCAGATGGCATTGGATAGTAAAGCATATTGCTAATGGAAAGTAAAACAACAGCTGTAGCTTAAGAAATCAAATGTTTTTATTGTAGAACATTTGTAAACAAACTGTAACAAACCATAAGGTTAACATTAGAAATTTAAAACGCTATAAAATGGAAACTAATTGAATTAATGGAAACTGAATATGCCTAAAGCATGACCGGAGCAGAGACGAATCCAAAAAATCAAAGATCATTAAAATCGGTCCAGCCGTTCTCGAGTTATAATACGTGTAACTAACACAACTTTGTTTTATGTATTTAGATTTAAAAATGTAAATGAATCAAATTAATCATACGTTAAGATACTATTTTTACTAAAGGATAATTTTGAGAATATCTTCACAATTGGGAAAGGTTTAAAACTAAAAAAATTTTAATTTGGCAGCCGTTGATCATTTATTTTTTCAGACTATATGTTCAGGCCCATAACGTTAGCTTGTTTGATAATCATGAGAGAAACGGAGTGAACTTGTGTTGGTAACAATGATCGTATCAAATTGGTTTCATTTTTATGGCTTTTTCCATAAACTTTATCCTTCCGGAGCAAGTTGGCAGATAAAGGAACGAGATCGAACGCAGCACGCTGGCGTGAGTAGAGCGAATTTCTCAGATCTTATATTATTCCCTAGTAATCGAATAGTACTGAGTATGCAGGTTTGCTGCTATGAGGTTTTACATGGTATGTATTAAGGCTTTTAACTAAGGAAAAACAAATACCAATTTTTTTTGAAATCATGTCGAGGATTAAGCAAGTTAAATAAATTAAAATAGGTAAAGTCACGTTAATAAGTGAGTTTTTGGTTTTTAGTTATTCTCCATAAGATTAAGAATAGAAAATGTACTGTGTTTACCATTTTGAATATCTCAGTAACCAAATTACCTAGTCGTGATTCAAAATACTAGATTGTGTGTCTTTAGCTGAATCCAATGGTAAAATAAAAAATTAGGGTTTTCCAAAATATCATTTTTTATATTTTAAGGCACAACCCCCCCAAAGTGTAGTTAATGTTTATGCGAGCAACTCGACAAAATAGATTTGTTGGCTTACGTACAGCTACGAATAAGATGTTATTTAGATTTTTATTGCGGACATTTTCCATCAAGATTTTATGTAAAAAAAGGTTCACGACGTTTCGGGATCTGGAGTCCTCAGGTGAACTAATATCTAAAACACAGCACAATTAACACATAATCAGGACCAAACCGGTATAAAGCTGAAAACATAAAAGTTTAAAGCAGTCAAAAAAGACTTACAAACAAACAATTTACTAAACATTACACACAAAAGAAACACGTCCACTCGTCACGGAGACTTAAAGACAACTGAAAGGAGTGGGCGTGTCCCACCGGAACCGGAAACAAAATGGCTGCCGCAAAAACCTGAAATCCAAGTAAAATATATTTAACAGATTCATTTATTTTTTTTACTTCAAATGTAAATCCTTCCTAATATACATGAAAAATTGCAGTACAAAATTAACTTAACAGATCCCGAAACGTCGTGAAACATTGTTTTACATCAAATCGTGTTGGAAATGTCCGCAATAAAAATCTAAATAACATCAATCCACCATCACCAATAATGAATTTTAAACAAAGTACGAATAAGATATTCAATTATGAGTGGATTTTAAGACATAAGTAATAATAGCTGCGTGCTACTTCCTTGATAATGATAATCAATGTTTGTGAAAAATTATTTATTAAAAATTATTTAATGTTTTTTTATGTTATTAAAGCTTTTCCATTCCTGTAATAACAATAATAACTCTTGTAACTTGTAACAACTCCCGCAGAGAAAGTTTATCTAAACGCTGGCGCAACGCGACACGTTCTAGTTAATATCAACAGAACCGAAGCAACATCCTTGATTAAAACAATAAAGTGACTGTAAAGAGGTCCTTGCGCTCGGTGCAGGTCAACCAGGAAATTTATTCACAGCCTGTTGACAATTTAAAATAGTTTTAAGTTTTAACATAGTTCATGCTATTTCACAAGTATTACATTATTAAATTTTGGCCATTTTCAAATCTCTAAGAGTTAACAGTTAAAATACGATAGTACAAAGATTGGAACTATTTTTCTGATGTCTTTACTCAATGATAATAATCACAATAAAATAATTATGTAGTGTAAACACAACATTAATTTATCTTATCAGTTTTAATCCCTTAAAACATTTAACACACGTGAAACCAAAGTGACACTAAGAACTTATGTTGAAACATTTTCCTATGTTTGAGTATAGATAATCTCGTGTATCATTAAAACAATGTCTATATCTTCTAAACATGAAAATCTTTCTTGAAATCACTAATTAAGATAGTATCCACATAATGTTATTTTTAGAGTGAAATTTTGAGGATTAACCATTTATTTTGATAAAATATAAGATGATGTGAAATGTGTCCGAAAAATAAGGTAGCTCTTGATTTGATTTAGTGACACACAAATATATTGTAAATCACTAAGTACCTACCACCCAATGGGCTTGTAAGCTCTTAAGCACCGCAGAAATCACAAATGTTTAGAACCTCTTACTGTGTATAACTAGAAATTAAGAGAATGATGATGACGTATTATGGCAAAAGTTCTTACCCGAGACGTCTCCAAGTTTCACAACAAACTCCGTGCATTGGAGTTGGTTTAATCCATTTGCATGTGAATAGACCCAAAGTGAGGAAACACCGCGTAACCTGTGGTAACTCATTTTCGGTCTCTTACGCCGATATTTATTTTGCCGTAGATCAATTAAACATTCCCTAACTAGCCAAAGTACCCGTTCTTCGCACGGGTTAAAAAGGCTGAGAGGTGTAGGCTCTACTGATACATTTAAGTTATTGTTCATTTAACATCCGTGAAACCAAAGTGACAAACCTTACACTATGAACTTACGTTGAAACATTTTCCTATATTTGGATATAGATAATCTCGTGTATCAGTAAAACAAGTGTCTATAAAAATCTTTCTCGAAATCCCTAATTAAGATAGTATCCACCTGATTTTATTTTTAGAGTGAAATTTTGAGTATTAACCTTTCATTTTGATAAAATATCCTTATAATATGGTGGGTCTAAGATGATGATCTGAAATGTGTCCGAAAAATGAAGAACCTCTTGATTTTATTTAGTAACACGCAAAGATATTGTAAACCAGTAAGTATCTACCACCCAATGGGCTTGTAAGCTCTTAAACACCGCAGAAATCACAAAAGTTTGGAACCCCTTACTGTGTATAACTAGAAATTAAGAGAATGATGATGACGTATTATGGCCAAAGTTCTTACCCGAGACGTCTCCAAGTTTCACAACAAACTCCGTGCATTGGAGTTGGTTTAATCCATTTGCATGTGAATAGAGCCAAAGTGAGGAAATACCGCGTAACCTGTGGTAACTCATTTTCGGTCTCTTACACCGATATTTATTTTTCCGTAGATCCATTAAACATTCCCTAATTAATCTCTTAACCTCAATGTTTATCGAGTGCTATAAATTGGCTCAGAGATATCACTTTTTCTTTATTGTTAACTCTGGAAATGAGAGGGAAGCCACGGCGATTGTGGCACGATTTCATAAATAGAGTCCGATCGTACGTATTCAGGAAAAGTATGATTAAAATTAGAGTTTCAATATCCCACCTTACTCCTAAATAAAGGTACATCAGGTACTAGTCTAAGTGCCGTTCCATTAAAGACCACGGACTTGGGACAACTTGGAGATCTAGGGAGTGAAGACGGAAACTAAGGAGAACTGAAATTTGTTCCATACCAGACTCTTAACTACAGATAGCATCCAATGTAGCAGACATACCGTGGACATCGTATCATTCCTCCCCAAAAGCTCCAGAAGAAAAAAAGTATTAGATTTCCACGATAAAATCAAGTTTTAAAATATAAAAAATCTAATAAAAGTATTAAGAACCAAATAGGAGCAAATCCGCTAAATATGTTTGGAGAGAATATGTTCCAAAAACTGTGTACAACTTTCTCCCATAAAATCAGTTTTAACTTAATGTCATCGAATTCTACGCTTTAATTTAGCAAATAACCTAACCTACTTGAAAGCCACCAATTAGGATAAGCCCCTTACCGTTTGGACTAGATGACACCCATGAAGTGTCTTCGACATGGTTTAAAATTAATGTTTTGTAAGGTTAGGTCTTGACCCAGCCAGCTGAAGTTTGCAGCTTACTCCACTAAAAGAGTAATAAAAACGTTATTTTTTTCTGTGAAAATTAAAATAAAATTAAAATTATATTATCTGACTTGTCTTGTTAAATGTTTTTACAAAATCTTTTGAAGCTTACTCACTGTGCCATTTGATTTATTTAATTCTCATTGCACGAAATAATGTTCTATTCAACAATTAACCTAAATTGGACGTTCACCACATAAAGGGTCATAGCTTGTTTATTTTTACTCCACATTCAGAAAATTTATTTTATATTTGACATAATAGTGTACGAAAGAAGTAATTTAAGAAAAATTGATTCAAGAATACACAAAGTTATTCTTTCATTTTCAAAGTTCAAACATTTTTCGTTGGAAAAACTTTAACTTTTATGAGCTATCCTCACTGCTATTAAGACGTGTAACAAATTTACGAAATATACATTTAATGGTTTTGAGGAAGAAAACTTAGTTTAAAAAATGAAATGGGAACTATGTGAGTGAGATGATTTTCGATAAAATCAGGTGAAAATATTGAATCCTATTTCAGAAAAAATACCACAAAACTATAGGCAGAGAGGTAGCTAAGGTAAGCGATAGCTTGTGGTAATAATATACACCAACGAAATTGCAATACATAGAAAATACATGAAAAATGTATTTCAGGAGATTAACAAGATTATAATCATAAAAATGAATGAAAGTCTGAGATATAAAGTAGTTAACTAAGACGCGCTGTGATACATTCATCAAAGAGAGCCCGTTCTTCTTACTTGGCAGCTATCCGATGAATTCATTTTCAATCCAATTACCTCTTTGAAACTCCTTCACAAGGGAGGGTTAAATGAGTTTATGGAAATCACTCTAATGTACTGCATTAACTTTCTTTTTAAAAACGTCTTTTCATACCAAGTCATCAGTTTTTCTTTGTAGCCACCAACTGTGTCTGAAATACGTTGATCACTTCATATCAAGCTAGATATGTGAGTGTAAAATTTGAAGTAATAAATGTTTTAATCTTCATAATGAAAATCTTCTTCCTTCATTCTTTCTTCCCTCTTCCTTCTTCTTCTTCTTCTTCTTCTTCTTCTTCTTTTGTTTTCTAAAAAGATAACCTAACTTTTCATTTAATAGGAAGTTTGTTATAGGAATATTAAGAACTTAAATCAATAACAAGGCATAATACCACCGTCTTTTATTTTATTAGATTGAAGAATATGTAGTATGGAGTGATAAAAAATTGAAGGTTTTCTGCTTATACTTTACACATTTTTTAAATTTTTTCTAATGCACATGTACACTAATATATGATAATAATATATAGTAAGAATAATCAGAATCAGACAATCTTTATTCATTATATCACAATTACAGGATCAGAATGGCGTCACAAATTAATTATCAAATACAAATTAATATAAAATAAAGTTTAGTTCCTACCATAGTCAAGCAATTAAATATTCATCAAACGAATAAAACGCCTTACTAATTATGTAATTTTTCAATTTTCTTTTGAAAATAATTATTTCATTGATCTGTTTTATGATACTGGGGAATTTGTGTAAAAATTTGACTCTAGCGGCAGTTGGTTTTTTATTATAATAACATGTAATATACATATTATGCTATACGGTCATACTTTTACTAGTATTTTAAATATTGTGAGCTCTAACAAACAATAGATATTCTCACTTTTTTATTATTGAGTGAATTGCATTAACCTTTACTTATTACTAACTTAAAATGGTTTCATATTAATTAATTGAATACCTGTTGCCTTTTTAACGTTACGCATACTTTCTCAATAAAGGAGTATTTCATACTATTGATAATTCGTTTCAAAGTCAATGCAAATATTAATTTATAAAATCAAACTCAACAAAGTCAAAACGGATATTCTAAGGTTTGAAGGGTGAAATTTAGTCAAACCGAAGCTGGAAATTTCCAGCGTCTTCAAAACAAAGAGAGCTCTCAATTTAATCTGGAAACTTTGATTGCGGGGATTTGCGTGTGGCGAATGTTATTAACATATGAATGTACACTGTTGGAACAAAATTTTCCACCGGGAACTTAAAGAGACATCACTTAAACTTGTTTAAGTGTTGTAGGTTTAAGTGGTAATGCTCTTAGGGTAAACTTTAAACTCTCCGCTTACTCCACCAGTTCTTGATAAATAATTGGATTTTCACATGAATAAGTAATCTTGAACATATTCGTAATATAAACTGAATCACTGCATAATAGCAAGCAATCAAAATGAAAATTCATGAACATTTAATCATCTATTGTCATAAAGAACATTTTGTCTAGAAACTAAGCAAAAAAGTATGATTCCTAAACATCATTTATATTTTTTTAAATTATCCTGGATGTATAATAATACATATGTGCCATTTTACTGCTAGCTTATCAACAATAGAGTATACAACTTAAATTCAAATACATGCACGACAGGAAGTATTTTATTTTATTTTGTTTTATTCGTGCTTTTTTAAAAACATCATTGAATTTTACTACTAGACAACAGTAAGACCAACTACAGAAAAAACTTATGAAGCCACATCATACCTGAACTGAGAAATTCCTTAAATTCCTATGTATATCATAAGGGTAACGAGCAAAAGTGTTACCATACAGATCCTAGACACAATAACTTCATTTAAATCTATTTTAACCGCTATATATGTTTTTTACTTGTTATAAAATCACAGAGTGGTTACTTATTTATTAATATCTTAATAGTAGTAAATTATAACATTAATCAACTCCAAAAATGTTTATACTTACTTACTAGAAAAAAGGTAGTCAACAGGTCTAATAACATCATATTTTGTACTCTAACACACAAACTCACAAAGCATGGTAAGCAGTCTGCTCGGAGTTTTTTGCTGTTGGTTTATGTTCCTAACAAAGAAACCTTTTTCTCTCAATTTATTCTTGCTTTCGTTTGCATTACACAACAAAGCTGACAAACATTATTTTAATTGTCTGTTATTATACAAGTGCTTACTTAAATTTTTATTTTACACCAATCCTGTCGTTGAATTTAAATATTGCATTTAATTATTACAAAACTCCTTTCCCTCTAATGTATTTTCTGTAAGGAATGTTCTTTTTCAATAGTTTATGATTTCCAGAAAAGTTTACTATGTTCTTTTTCACTTTTTGGGTTTAATGTATTTTTTAATTTGTACGTTTCAGGAATTATTTAATCTATGAAAATTATAAAATTTATTTGTCTCCAAAAAAAAACAAAAATTGTATAATTTCAACCTCGAAGCTGTTTCATTTACTTATTCACAATATTATCCGGGTTCTAAAATGGTATTAATAACAGTAGGTTTACTTTAGACGATTTACTAGACTTTTTACGATCTTTTATAATTAAAATGAAGCATGTTCGTTATTTATAAACTACACAACAGGAATATCTGCCGGTGTATGTTGAATGCAAATCTGGTTGGAATTTCACTGTTTTTATATCCGGTGTCGATGCCAGTCTCAGAACAAATTGCATTGCCGATATTACTTATTTACATACTTAACATTTTCCTTGCAGCTTCTTTATGTAGGAAGATAAAAAATACAATTTATTTTTTATTTAATGAAACGTTTGATAATGATAGACCTTTTAACCATATACATTGAGTTTTTATATTAATAGTGTTTATGGTATTATTAAACAATAATTTGCTTTAATTTTTTTAACCTGCACCATTTTCAGTATACCCTGAATAACCAGCCCCTGGGAGGAGTGTAGGAAGGATCTGGGTGTAACTTTTTCTTCTGACATCTTATTTAATGAACATGTCGACGACCTATGCAGAAGAGCTAGGACGCTGGATTTTATCACTAGGTTGTCTCGTGGTTTGACGAATGCTCTCGTACTTAACCCTCCAAGTGATATGACTATTTAAATTTGGTTATTTTTATGCAACTTTTCATAAAATACCAAGCATACACAAAAAACAAAAAACATTCCCCCCCTTATAATCACTAACCATAAAAGCAAAATAGGTGTCCACTGCAATCCCAATTAAGCCTACAAATGCCGTCAACTTCCACCCAAGCCGGTCACCATTTATTTAAGGTGGGCCCTCCACTCCACTATACCACACATTTGCAAGCCAAATTGGGATTGCTCATGGTCGGGATTCGAACCCTCGTCCCTCCGAATGGCTTCAACTGTTGTACTCGTCAGCACAACAGTCTAACCACTACACTACAAAGGACCACCGTCTGAGAAAGCACTTATTTGGCTATAAAAGCATACTCTAGCGGCAAAATAACGAACTCAAGCGTCAGAATAGGGAACTACACGAGTAGTTGTATGTATTAGCTCGGAGATGGCAGCACCGTGACGGTAATTGTTGACTTTGATAGCGCTATACAATTGCAACTCACTGACATCTCACAGAGAGGGTTAAGACGCTTTATTCATCCTTTGTGCGTCGTCTCCTGAAATATACCAGCCCTGTCTGGTCTCTCTACCACCTGGGTCTGATTAATAAGTTGGAGGCTGTGCAGAGGAATTTCATGAAACTACTGAGGGTTCGCAGAGATTGCACTGCATGGAAATTGCTGAACTGCATTGCAATTGTTGACTTTGTCCTCCCTGACCTTGAAGTGAGACGCTGTACAACGGAAGTGCTGTTCCAGGCGAAACTTGTCAACGGTCAGCTGGACTGTCTATTGCTTTTGTCACAAGTTGACTTCCGCCTTCCATCCAGAACTCGGTCACGTGACCTCTTCAGCAGACGCCATTACCAGCGTTCCTACGACTTCCACGGTACACTGGCAAGGATGATGAGGCTTAGGATGGTCTCTGCGAGACGGTCGACTTATTCTACAACAGGTCAGCTACCATTAGAAAACGGATGCTTACTCCCCGACATATAGCTGATTGATTCGGCGGTTTTGAACTTTCTATCTAGTTTAAGTAGTCCGTAACATCAGTCCAGCTTATCAATTGTGACATTTTTGTGGTATAGTTATTCTGGTAATTTTATTTATGCAATGTTAAAATAATAAGACTGGTGAGGTATTATATGTTGTTAATGTTGTCAGTTTTCAATATTTTATTTGATTGATTTTGTTAGTAACTTGTACTGCTTCTACCCATAAATCATCGGTATTATCACTATGATTATTATTGATCATATATATAATCTGTTATAATTTATATTTATATTTTTTGTAATAATTGTACTATTTATGTTACACTACTCATGCTGGTCTCTGTATATAGTAATTTATTTGTATTCTGATTTTTCAGAGATCATTGTGTATCTATACACTCTTAATATAATTGGCCGCTTTCCGATGATAAATAAATAAATAATAAGTAACCAAGATGATTGGAAAGTGCAACACACTGAATATCCAAAGGTTTTTTGCTACCAATCACTGGACAATTTTTTTTAACATAGTTACCCAATCTATATTTTTGAACTATTATAAATCATTTAGAAAGCCGGTTGGGGCTTAAAATTGATAATAATTAATAATCATTTTGTAATCATGTTATTATTACCTGATGAAAGAATGTGTATTATTTAATTTCCACTGAGTTAGACATCTGTTTATCGTAAAATCAATTGATTAATCACTTCCTCTCAGTTTGTTTGTCAGCTGTATGGTTTAACCAGATGCAATCGTTATTGTGCAGCCGATGTTTGGTAATGAGCACACAGCTGTTGATGATGCATTCAGCCCACATATATTTCGTTTGTTGCATCTCCATCTGGTTTTATATACTAGATAAACCAGATACTTAACATAGATAAACTATTGGATCCATACATATTTCACAGTATTATAATTGCATGTCAAGGCATCGAGCTATGGTAATACTAGAACACACTCAACTGTCAAAAAAACTGTAAAAACGAAGTATAGGATTAGGAACATAGCTGACTTTAGGCGTTTCAAAATGTCGAAAGTAATTAATTTTTCACAAATTTACTGGCCAATCAAAGCCAACTGGTCCCCATTAAATAATTTTTGAAAATGCACCGACCATTCACACGTAACCGCTCGCTATTAATCTATAATATTATAAAGAAGAGGTGGTTTCTGTATGTTTGTTTGGTTTGTTTGTGGGTTTGAGGGTTTGTTGTGGCAAGTAAATGCGAAAAATACTGAACCGACCGGTTTGAAATTTTACACAAAGGTAGATCTTAAACTCATGCAACACATAGGCATACTCATTTCCTTAAAATCCTCTCGGGCTACGCCCCATGAACGTCCTAAATTTCAATGTTTACATTTTGAAGGAATGAAAACATAAAATTACTTGAATGTCAACAGCTGTGAACACTAAAATTTGACAGTTCGGGAAGAAGAAGAAGAAAGAGCTGCCGTGACCGTCCTAGGTTTCAATGTTTACATTTTCTAATGACAACATCCGTTTGCACTATATTTTGACAGTTCGGGAAGAAGAAGAAATAAAGTTGATTTTTCAGATAAACTGCTGGATCTAAATTATTGAATTATTTGAAATAGTGGAATGATAGACGACTGTCTCTATTACATTAATCCTTATCCTCTCCCAATATTTGACAGATGTTACTTTGAAATGCTGTAGACACTCGTGTTTTGTCATTTTTTAAACAATGAAGAATTAATTAACAATAACTTAAATGTATCAGTAGAGCCTACACCTTTCAGCCTTTTTAACCCCGTGCGAAGAACGGGTACTTTGGCTAGTTGTTAATAAATAAAACAGACAATCACAGCCAACCGACTGCCATTAATTGGACGGCGAAATTTTCACGTCCTTTAAATTGGAAAATGCCTCCCGGTATTGGTCGATGGTTCAAGCAAGTAATTTACATCCACCTTTATTTTTGTACTAAAGCATCGGTTAAAAAAGTTTACTTTTTTATAAAGTTTAATTTTAATTGGACATGTGTGAAACAAATTGATTACCGTAAGTAAAGTTACAGTACAATTGTGTAGTTAAAATACTTTTAACCTACGCAAAACAAATTTAATTATTTTTTTAAATTGTTAATTCAATCTTTGAATCTTTTATCTTTTAACTATATTTAAGCCATTTTACACCTTTAATCTGATTTAGCCTTTCCTATTATATCTCCCAACTCCCAAAGATACAGTTTCAATCCTATATATGGAATAAAATCAATTTCATTGAGAATGCAGTAAAAGTTATTAAAAAGACTTGAATAAAACAAATTCCACAAATTTGCAAGTAGCATGCACTTATACTTTGAAAATAACTGTAACACTTACTCTGTTACAGTACAGACTGTAACAGTTACATTCTAGAATAGTTTATAGTTACTAATCGTTTATAGTTACTATAAACGATGGTTAAAGGAGAAATTTCCGTTAGCGTAGTTTTAATACAAAGTTTCCGTACCTATCTTCCGCTTCGTGATGATGGTTTTAAACTTTACCGCCAGGAAACTATTATTGTTGATCACAACGTTAAAGCAGCTGGAAACCGATACGGAAGTTCGCTTTAATTCCTTCCAAACAGGTTCTAACGTAAAATAATAATTACTTTATAGATAGATTTATATGTTCAGAAAAACTTGAAAAATGTTTCTAATATCGCTTAAAATTGGGTGTTTCAGAATACATTGCTTTGTTTTAATAGGTTGTGGGTCAGTTTAGAGTAAACGAAAACCTTATCCAAAAGGTAGTAAAAATGAAAATGAGTTTGATATCTATGAGTGCGTTTGATTTCACTGAGAAGCCTCGTAAAACATTGTTTAGCGTTATTGAAAGACAGACAGATTGACAGAAGTGAGATTAGACCCATTTCAGCTTGTCATATTGGTTGTAGTTTCTCAATTTATTTAATAACTAGCTGACCTGGCGAACTTCGTAGCACCTAACAGTAAATACATGTTAACTTCAAGATCAGCCATGTTCTAAAGTCGAATAGCATTACGGCATCGTTGTGTAGATATTCTGGAACGCGGCATAGTGAATAAGAATACTGAAACGATAAGACATATTAATAACATTCCCACAAAACAAATAAATATGAGTAGATTGATTCACAATTTTCTAATCCAACCTAAACCCAAACCAAACCTTAGTGTAATACGGCTTTCATAGGAAAAATACACAAGGGCTGATTATTATAACAAACGTTATATGTATAAACATATTTTAAAAGATTAACATGGGAACTTTGAAGGCGTATAGGGTAGATATTTATCGGAAAAACGTCACAAAAACTATTACACTTTCCTACTGTAGGCCTAAAGAACCAGTATACCAAATTTCGGCCTCCTAGGTAATCGGGAAGTGGGAGAATTAGTGATGAGTGAGTGAGTGAGGGCTTTGAATTTTATATATACAGATTTGGCTAACATGTAAACACGTGACTTTTAACACGACAGAAAAACTGAAAATGCATAATACTTTAAAACCGTTATTTGTACATCACATATTATTAAGTTTTCATATGATGGCATTAGATAGTAAAGCATATTGCTAATAAAAAGTAAACCCACAGCTGTAAGAAATAAAATGTTCAAAATTTGTTAACAAACTTAGTCCCCATAAGGTTAACATTAGAAGTTTAAAACGTCATAAAATGGAAATTTATGGAGTTGTTGAAATATTTTTTATCACTAAAACCTTCCCGGACACCTATAGTGTAACTTCCTAAATTTTCATGGCGATCGGATGAGTAGTTTGACAGCGCATAAAGGACAGTACCTGGTGACCGAGCTTTGCTCGTATAGAATAAGACATGTATGTCATAGAGTAAGACATGTGAAAAGCAAAAGAGAAATTTAATTTACACCAATTAATTGGTTTGTTACAGTGGCTTCAAGCAATACAATGAATACGTTTTCTATCAAAACACGGAAGATTTTGGAAATACTTTTTCTGCTTTTATTTAGCACAGTTATGTTACCCCTAAGTTTTTACGAATTGTTTGTTAACCTGATAATTTTTCATTTATCACATACATAAAATAAATATTTATGAAAAACCTCTATTCACATATTGCTCCCCACCATCTTTAATCAACAACTGTCAAACGGTTATAAACAGATGTTTTGGTTTGTATTGTTTACATTTGATTCTCCATAAGCGTAATGTTAAATTTTTAGATTTGAAACTTAATATTACAAGAAAAAAAGAATTTTCCTGGACATTAGACCTATCTAGAACTTATTTTCTACTCAGAAATTAGTTATTTCCAAAATTTAAAGAAAATCCTTAGTGCCGTTTTCGAGATCCGTGTGCAAATATATATACAAACCTTGCTCGTATTATAGTATTGGATACATACATTCATGTTTATATATAGAGACGTATTTACAAGAAATAGGAAAAATCATAAATCTGATAGACCGAGTCAACTTTATGTGAATAGTTCCCGTCAAAAGGCTATCATCTTTAAGAAGTTTTACTGAGAATAAAAAGCTACTCGACCGCCATATAATGTGCTCAATGCCTTGAAAGGATCGCTTTTCTAGTTACGATAGACTTTAAAATTATTCCAGTTCTACTTCTAAATACTGTTTATTCTAAATTATGATTTACGATCCTTTAACCACGTGATCAAATATATTTATTAAATTACAATAATTAATTGGCAACAATAGATAAAGTTGTATTAGGAAACAGAATGGCATGTCTTTTTAAAAAGAAAAGTTAGTAATGTTTTGTTACAACAATAACTATAAGGGATGTATATGAGCTTAAAACAAGAAAAGACAGTGGAACCCTTCGCTAAACATCACTTGGACGCTTCGAAATAGCTTTCTACGATGAGGAAAATGAGCGTTGAAGAGGTTAGAAGAGCCTTAGGGTGTCTGTTAAAAATAGCTTAAAACAATATCCTCCCCATTTTCAGAGCTTTGAGGATTAAATTCTATAAATATATTTCTTCAAAGGCTTTTTAAAATTAGTCAAAGTATTGTAGATACAAATAACGAGTTTCAAATAATCAGATTCTTCTAGACCCACGCAGCTCTAGCACAAAACTAATATATATTGTGAAAGGGAACATAATAATTCCTTCTCTAAATCGACAAAGAATGACTCATTTAATATTTTCGTTTAAAATATAAAAAGTCAATATTGTACTCTTATCTGGAAAAAATATGCTTTTTCACTTTATAGATAATATGCAATTGATCGACCACGATACCATAAAATAATTTATTCAGTTTGGAAAAACATCTGCTTTTGCTCATTTATCTGCTATTTTATGTACACGTTACTTCCTAATGTTAATCTTCCAGAGAGAACTTAACATTAAACTAACCTAACAGAAAGATAATTTTAAAATCTGGAATTATATTACAAATCTACAACAGAGGTAGTATTTTTGTCTTATCAAACGTTAAACGATTTGATATGAATGAGGAGCAGGGTATCCAAAAATGGTTTCACGTATTATTTAAAAATTTATGGGGGGTTTTAATTTCAATTATATAAAGAGAAAATTACTATATTAAGTAGTTTTGTCTTTGATTTTGTTTGATATATCGTTGAATATTAATATAATCGTCTGTAAAAATGATGATTTCACAATGTTAGGCCATTTATTTTGAAGATGTAGTTGAACATGGTTTCTTGACATTGGAGGAATCTTAGGAGTTCAATTAGTTTCAGGCACGGATAATTTTTTTAACATCTGTTTCTGATCAGATATGTAATCCTTAAATGACTTTCTGACTGGTTTATTACATTTCAGAGGCTATAATTGGGTACGAAAAAATAAGTTGTCACGAAATTGTAAAAGATTAGTGAGAAGCTAAAAAAGCAAAAACTGTACGAACAAAACGGTAAAAATACTACACAAGAATTAAACAGCATAGAAATTAATTAATTAGTTACTACGATCAATGGTGGTAATTGATTTCATTGTTGAATTTCCCTAAGGTGCAAGAGAATTAATTACACCTAAGGCTTCTCCTTATCTCTTTAGGACATACCATAACTATAACTTGGAAACCCATTCTAAATTTCAGTATTGATTAGTTCATTCTTGTTCCAGATTGGAATCTGGCTCATGTTTGGCTGATTATACCTGAAATTCGGGCATGACCTGGTTCTGGGAGTTGGGCAGACTTGGTGTCGTCTCGTCCACCCTGAGAAGTTAGTTAGTTATAATTATAACTAATAGTTATAATTAGTTAGGTAGTAAACTATGTTAGGACTCTCCTATCCTGATATCCTATACTGATCCTCATGAATCCTTTCTATTCGGTGGCTGTACAAAAGAACAGTTACAAAAGAACCTAACCAGCTTTCTAGATCCTTCTTCAAATTATTCAATACTAATTTACTTTTAAAATATTAAAAGTATTATTAACACTAAGTACTAAGATCTTCTCTATTTGTGGTTGTCTGTTTACCTTTAATCATAAAGTAAAGATTCGCAATTATACTTCCATTACAAAGAAGAAATATTATTACAAATTTAATTAATTTTTTTAATTTATGTTTAAATAGAATATTGTTTATATTGTTGCATACTCGAGGTCCTACAAGGTATCATGGTTTTTATTCCTCGTGCATTCAGAGTTTTAAAATAATTTTGTAAAAACACTGTAAAAATAGCCATGTTATCTTATCTCTTTTGGGTGTATGTCCATATTTGTGACTGAAAATCCACGTCAAAACATCTCACCAAAACTTTGAATATTTACTATGTGGAGGTATAACATTTTATAAGATAATACGGTATGATATAAAATAGAAAATCAATTTGTTTGATCAAAATAGATATTGAATAGGAAATATTTTGACGGCTTCATCAATAAAAAGTGACGGAAAGCTAATAATTTCTATTTTCATCTTAGGAAGCCTGTGACGCAAATATTTATTTTTACTTTTAACCTGAAAAAATATTTTTTTGTTCCTAAAATAGTTTTACCTATTTAATAATTAGGCACGTGGTAGTTTGGTACTTAGTGTTTCAATTTAAGGTTTTTTGAAAATATAGGTAATTGAATAAAAATAAAGTATCAATATTTTCACGATTAATGCTTTTAATCAGAAGGGGTATTTTCAGGTTTTAACATAATCTTACTAACTTACAGTAGAATTATTGTTAGATGCATAACTAATTTGCCAAAAAAGGACAGTACATTTTTAAATGTAAACAACGTTTGATATGTATTTTAAATTCCTTTTCTGTCTGATTTTGTTTAATATTTATGAAAAACTGATTTGCATTATGCTATTTGAACTACATTTGAAAATACAGAAGAATGAAATACCAAAATAACCAAAAATTGGTGTAATTATTTTATGGTCAACGCTTTTGAACTAAATCATTCCACATTGTTTGAGCTATTCACAGAGGGCTATTAGAAACTTTCTCATTAAACTCTTTAAGGAAACTTTCACTCCAAACTTAAATTTGGCCTTCCTTTGCTTCAGTGTAATTCAAAAGTTGGTGTGGAAAATTCTCACAACCTCTCCAAGGGTCACAAAAGTAAATATCTTTTTGTCAATATATGTGTCTCATAGGATTAAGTTCGATATATTACAACTTCGTCAAAATTTATCATTTTATTGTTTTTTCATAAATTATTTATCACCCCTATAAGCTCAATTTCTTTCACAACCTTTTCAAGATATTGCTTAATGTTATGAATATTCAATCCGTAAAAGGTTTTCAACCTGGCCAACAATGTGCGTCTACTCTCTTCTGGCCTGCATCCAATCTTCTTCCAAACCACATTTAAAAAATACTCTTTATTCAGCCATTTCATTGGTCAACCATCTTCCAATCATACCGCAAAAATTACATTATTCAAGCGTAATTTTGAGAGTGTACTTATAAAAGAACCTATTACGGTTTTCTACATGCGGGATAATATGAGGATTTTGTTTTGAATAAGAAATGAATTATTTTATAAATGTTGTTAGTTTAAATGGAGAAATGTATGTTTTGTTCTTGCCTAGTTCAATGGTTGTCAAAAAGTGTTCTTTAGATCATTACTACTATACTAAAACCACTGACCACCAAGTTTTGATAATCGTATTTTGGGCTATGATTAAGTTGTTAACATAAAGAATTGTGATTAAATTTAAAAATATAATTACTCCATTTGTCTTATTCCATTGTAATTCTTTTCATGAAAACAATTATAATAGATTTATTACTGAGCTAACCGTAACTTCAATTATCCCAACCGTTACTGTATTTCCATCAAAAGTCCATATCTCTTGTTGTTCTAGATAATTAAATTTATATAAAACAAGATTTTTAAACGCAGCTGAGTTGAAGTAATTCAAGAGTTGAGCGATAACCGACTCGTCAACAAAGAACGCGCGTTCCCGCAATGACTTGCGTCACTTTGTCTTTCTGCTTCCTTTAATTTAATTTCTAAGAAAACAAATGTTTTTGTTTAAGGGCGAAATTGTGCTTTTATTCCAATAGTATAATACAGTTTGATAATTCCATTTTATTTCAAAGAGTCTTCTTAGAATAATTTTACAAATTCACTGAGCGAAACAGTGTCATCAAGTTATTTAATAATATCATTATTTAAGTTTACCATTCAAGCAAAATTATTAGCATAGTTAACTATCAAAATTAATTTAATAAATTTAATGTTCGTTCAATGGCTTTTACCATTTACCACTAGTGTCTTCGATCGCAATTCTCAGTCTCGAGAATCGTTTTTTAGGGAATGTGTGTGAATGTAGTAAGTGTAGTGGAATCAGCGATATTTTATTTGAAATAATGCTCTTCTTTGAATTTGTTAATTTTGTGGTAGGGTCGGACGAAAGTTAATGAAATATTCTCTTTAAACATAAAGTTTAAATGTTTTTATGTTTGTTATTTCTTTGAATTTATTTGGGCGGAGATTACGTAGTTTTATACCCATTTTGTTTGGGGATTTTTAAAGTTGTATTTGTGATATTCGTTCTTGGTTTAGGAGGGTTTGTTTTAATTTATGAATGGTTTTTTAATACATATATTTTACATCACAGGCATAAAAAACCAACAAAAAATAAATAAATAAAAAATAAGCATGCACGGTTTACATAATCAAGAGAGAAAAATATAGGGCCTCCAAGGCATAGCCTGTTTGGAGGTTCCTTCTCTACAATTAATCATAATCTAAAATAATGACAGTGAACAGATAGAGATATACAACTAAGAAAACATAACTTGTCTCCTCAAAATAAAAGTGCCATTAACAGAGAAAATTATCAAAAAGTTAATCTTCTTCTACATACATCCACATATCAAGGTTAGCCATTATAATTTATAGCCTATCTCACTACATTAAACAAAAAATCAACATCCTCCAAACTAAAAAGCCACTTTTTCAAATTGTTTACAAAAAAAAGGTAAACCATTTGAATTCTTAACTATACATGGTGTCATATAAAAAATTCTCGGTGCAATAAATGAAAAAGATTTTGAAAAAAAATTATATTTTGGTCTTGGTATTGTAAGATGGTTAGTATTTCTGAGTCTCCTCCTATAATTATTATCATTGTGGTATCTATTGCCACTCAGAGCAAAAAACATCTTTTAAACTTAAAACAATTAACATTATTGTTTTATAAATGAATAGGATATTAGGATTAGGATGCGGATATTTTTGAAAAATTGTCTGTTGTGGTCCCTAGGTCCAATTTGGTTTTGGGTTGCCCTCTTCAGCAGTATCAGAAATAAATATATTTGTAGGCCGTATGTATTTTTCTCTTGCGGCACCCCATGCAGAAACATTTTTGAAACACTTTTAGATTTTATACTTGACCATTAAAATCAGCTTAAAAACTACACAATTTAGTCCCTTAAGGTTTTTCTCTATCTCCAGCGGTTACCGAGATATAGAAAAATCTAAACACAGTACGTTGTATTTTGAGGCTCCAATGTTAATTTTATGGAGGATATGGAAAAATTAATCAAATATTAATCAATATTTTTGGATAAAACTTGATATTTAGCTTCATGTGGTTGAGATCTATCCATTTATGCTTAAAAATCATAGTTTATGTGTTTATCATGGCAGCAAACAAGCATACTCTTTTCCCATATTAATCATATAGGGAATAGGCAAACTCCTTTATTTATGGACAGATTTTGATGAAAGTTGGTATAAATGTTAAGATAAAGATTATTCATGGTAGAAATGACTTCTTTCAGTGTTCCTCACAGCAGCTAACCTGCACACTCTTTCCTATGTTAATCTTATGGAGAATAGGCAAATAATTCTCATGTTTATGGACATATTTTTATAAAACTTGTCATATAATAAATTATTGATTTGGAAATTCGCTTAAAACGCAGGTCTGCTGCGACGGGGGTATTTTATATTTTTATTAGAAGTTTTATCTTAGATTAATATCAATAGTTAATAAACTTAGTACGTCAATCCTCAAAACTTGGTCAAAATACAGTTTAAAAATTATTTTATTCACAATAATTCCACACGATAACACCAAATCCATCTTAAAATATTGAGAATTTAAGCTTATAAGCTGGCCGTTAACCTTTTTCTGTGTAGTAAATATAATATTTTTGAAATAGTTTACAGATGTCTTGACGGCGAGTCCCAGTCCCATCTGGCAGAGAAAGAAAATGTCGACAATAAATCCTCAACAGGGCTATTATGGCCTCTGCATTGTATACCAATATTTTATCCTCAGATATCTCACTCAAGAGTATATGTTATTCAGCCAAGCATTGAGGCACGTGTTATAATATCAGCCCTTAGATTGTAAAATTATTTGTTACAAATTATACCACTTGAATGTTACATTCAACTGAAATTTATTTTTTTACAATTACTTATCCTAAAGTATAAAAGTATTTTTCCTAAAATAAAGCTTCAATTTTGAGTTATAAGTTTATTTATACGTTTTAAGGTTCCCTGAGCCTAGAATGTTATTTTCCAAGTGTCTGTATGTGTGTGTATGAATGTAAAAAATATGTTCTGTAGCTACCCTGTTCAGGTTATATTTGGTTCGTATGTGCACCACTATACCTAACAACTAGGTCTGCTCTAAGGATAGTTTACCCCGAATACCCTTAAAAACTTGCAATAATTAGATCAGTTCGTAATTCAGAGGTTAAATTACTTATTGTGCTTCCGATAGAGATGGGTAGGGCATGTCTAGAGGAGAGACAGAGAATCGCTATTAAGGAAGTAGGAGATGGGCAGCTGAATGGTGAAAGGCCCAAAAGAAAATGGTGAGAGAGTGTGAAAAATATATAACAAGATCAGGAGCTGGATCAGGAATTGACGAGGCACTTGACAGGGAGAGATGACGAGCAGTTGTTGGCGAGGCAAACCCCTACTTGGGTACGAATTTTCATTGGAGTAAGAGTAATAGTAAGTATAACACGTATTTTAACGTTTAAGGCTTTATATATGGTCAATAATACTATCACTGTAATATTCCAGACCTTCAAACATAACACAATAAACACATAATCTGAACTAAGCCTGTATAAAGCTGAAAACAATAAATTTAAAGAAGTCAAAAAACCTACAAACAAACCATTACACACATAAGAAACATATCACGTCCACTTGTCACGGAGACTCGAAGACAACTGAATAGGAGTGGGCGTGTCCCACCGGAACCGGAAACAAAATGGCCGCAGCAAAAAACCTGAAATCCAGGCGAAATATGTCTAACAGGTTTTTTAAAATTCAAATACAAATTCTTCCTAAAACACATAAAATATCACAGTACAAAATTAACTTTACAGAGCAAAGCACATCATTTTTACAATTTTATACGAAAACAAAAACCTAATACCCCTTACAAGATTTACTACGAGTTAGCATACCATGAGAATTTTGTTTTGGATTTATATGAATATAATTTACAGATACTTTATTTCCCCTTTTAAGTTCTTCGTTAAGAATTGGCAGCCACAGTGGTCGGATCTCAACTAAAGGTTGACTAATTTGTTCGTCTGCTAGTTTCTTATAGGAGGCTTCAATTAGTTTACTTTTGAAAAAAAAGAAAAAAAGCGAGATCACAAGAAGAAGGGAGAAGGTTCCATCAGAAGGTAGAGATAACGTTCCTCAGATATAGAGCCGAATTATACGACCAGGCCTACTTTTAACTGTCTTCATTTACCACCACCTGGAAAATCTGATACTAATAAAGTTTCCACTTTTTACAAGTATCTTTCTTGCGTATAATTTATTTCTACCTCAGTGCAACCAAATAAATGTTTACGTACTACAGTTTAAAGTCTTAGAACCCTAGATTGGAGGTCACGAATTGTGGATAGTTATGAGATGTGTTTGTTGAATGGGATATTCTCTGGTGTATAGATATCCGCACTATTGAATGCTAATTCAATCCACAAATACCATCTTCATAATTAGACCAGTTCGTAATTCAGAGGCAGTGTTATGGACACCAAGTTAAACTATAAGTCCCATTTATGTCATTCACTATTGGGAATTAACAATTCTGTTTAAGAAACGTGTCAGTAACAAGACTACAAGATCGCACCACAATCATCATACACTGATTTCTTATTCATACTTGACTTAAAATACCTGGACTGATTGTCGTTTCAGTAACTAACTAACTATGGGAAGACTCAAAGAAAATAATACTTACCGGGAAAACTGTCAATAATACTTTCAAATTTATGTTGAAATATTTTTCAATATTAGCCAACTATAAAAATTGAAATTTTAACCAATTAGATTTACTAAAAGTTCAAATAAAATCTATTCAACTTACTTTGTTTTTTTGTGCTTTTAGGATAATATCGGTTGACAAAGTAAGTTACATAGATTTTATTTAGACTCATAGTTTATTTTAATTTACACTCAAATTCAGTAAAATCGTAAAATAATGAAATCCTACTATATTCATTCCATGGTGATAGTGCAATATTACGCTCAGATCATTGAACATGGAAAATTGTATTTCTAAATACGTTAGATATAAAAGTGTGCTCTGAACATCAAAAAAATATAGCAACTGTACAGTATTGTTACTTAGATTTTTATTGCGGACATTTGCCATGACATTAAAAACAAAGTTTAAGTAAAACAATGTAGTTTTACTTAAAAATCGTCATGGAAAATGTCCGCAATAAAAATCTAAATAACATGAATCCACTACATTACAGAGTACAGTATTTACGGTATTGTACGCAAAACAAAATCCATTTTATAAATCTATACATTTAAGGCGTAAATAATTAAATTGGTCAAATCCTTATATGTTAATATTTTAAAATATTTTAACGCAAAATGACATTCTCCCTGATGATTTTCCCGGTAAATGTTTATTTTTGCTTCTTTGAGTTGGAAAAAGGTTCACCATAATATAATTTATCGTCGTTATTCGTAAACTGGATAAATGACGCAACCGGGTTCAGTTACAATGGAAACCACTCGGCAGTATTGGGTCTGAACTTGCCACTGCGCCAGGCCAGCCAACCGAACAGCGACGGGCCAAGTTTGTTTACTGCTGTTCGGTTGGCAACAATCAATCGCACGGTCATTTCAACTGAAACTTTTCAAGTAAACATTTACCAATGATGCAAAAAGTTTTAGCTGTTTCAAGTAGATCGAAATTTTACTGATTTTCAGTTTGGTATGTTTAAGAGTCTACATGCGCGTTTTTTACTCCCTTCCCTTAACAACAATGTTACATTTAAACAACTTCTGTGACGTTCTGTATCAGAAAACATTGTACGATGAAATGTTAAATACTGTCACATTCCAAACAGGTGTGATATATTTTTTAAGAACTTTTGTTTTCGAATCAATCCAACGTGTCATAATTTTTTAATTCGTGATTAAAGAGAGACATGTTTCAGACATTTATTTTGTAGAACTAAAATTATAACATGGTGGGGATATTGTAGGGAGTCTCTTAGTTCATGTTTTATTGTTTTATCAATCTTGAAAAACACTATAAAAATTGTGAAAGTTTTATCCTTGACTCAGTTGTCTTTGTTATTTCAGCTATTTTACTGACCCCAACATTTTAAACAGTTGAATTTTGTCATTTTTTCATTAAAACTAGATCAGCTATGTCTCAATTTTAAATGAAGAATCTAATACATAAATACGACTGTCATTCATTTTTATTGTAATCCACAGCATAACCAAACTACCGTAACTATTTTTAATCTGAACCTTAAATACGGATAGCAGTAATGTATTTTAAATGCCCAAAAACTAAACGTTCATCTTTTTAGTATAAACGCGGAGAATTAATTAACAGAGGTAATTTCAATGTTGCGCTGGTCGGGTGGGTATGTAGAGTGTAAATATGCCAGCTAAATATATACGTATCGTATACGTTTTATTCTTTATTTATAACCGTATTGTTCAACAATAGAAAAATAATGGTCGATAAATCTTGATAACATTATGTTTGTGTCTCCAATCACGTCTGTAAAATGTTGTAGGCACACACCGTTGGTTATTTCTTTTCTATGGTATAACTTAAAAATTATGTGGAAAAAGTTTTCATCAGCTTCGTTCAAAAGTTTTATTGCTTATTTAACTTAGTCGCAGTTTGTTTTCTATATGTAGAAGCACTTCGTTACTTACGTTTAACATATGAAAGTATTTAATAATTTTTTATCATTTAATGTTTCTTTAAATTTTAAATTCTTACGAACACTTATTTCTCATCGCTCGTGTGAGACCAATTTTTTCAATTTAGCTAGAACTAATAAACAAGCATGTATTATGTTTATATTCTTGCCTCAATATATAATACGTAATATCTAGCCATTAAGACAAATTTTCTATGCTTTTGATATAACAAAATATGTATCATAATTTATTTGTCAACAAATCAAAAGTTTGTAGTATTATCACGTTTTCATTATTTTTATAATTTTCAACCCATCTTTTTCTTCTATCTTACACAAGCAACTAAACCAAACAATTTAAAAAATTAACTAACCCATTTATTTGATATAATGAAGATAATCCTAATTTGTAATTCGTAATTTGTAACTTTTTACTCTAAGCAAATAGCCTTGATATTAAAATGAAATTAATCCATTATTTTTAACATTATATTTCTATCACTAACATGAGTAATACCATAATCTAGTTATTTGTATCAATCAAGACATTAAACCAGAGAATAAGGAGAATTCTTTCAGCACGAAAAACCCCAGAATACAGTATTTGTTTTATTACGGAATACAAACTGTATTTTAAAACATCTCACGTTTATTGTAGCGAGTTATTAATGTGTGAAGTTGGGAAAATGTTGATTAGTGCTGTAGCATGTATCTCTCCTCGTGGGAGCCCTCGCACCAGGAACACGCTCCGAGCTTAACTAAATGTTCAAACTGTGGGAATATTTAGTTGTGTATTATTTTCATGAAATAAGAATAATTTATTTCTCCAATTAGATACATTTCATTACATTTAGTACACATAATTCTAAAGAGCAACTTAATAAGCTAATTAACCTATGATGCCAAGACTGACCTTTAGGATATGGAGAAATAATGGCATTCCTCCAAGGCATAAAATTGATAAATTGCAATGGCAGATACAGAAAATATATACAGTTCTTACAAAGAGATAGCAAACACTACACGTATATATATAATAACATTTTAACATTTAAAAACAAAAATGATATGAAATTGACTAACAATCTTCCATAGTAATAAATACAAAAATGAAACAAGTAATGCAATCCAGTACAGAAACAATAGAAAAAAGATTACTAGAAATCACTACTACAAATCATCCTAACACCACAAAACACAAAAATAACACGAACATGACAATACTAATACTTCATAAGAGGTCAATAATAACTTTATGTAAATCAAACGAAAATTTCGAAAAGCAACTGTTCTATGTTCTCAACACTAAAAAGCCACTGTCACTGTCAAATGTTTTAAATGAAATTATATTTTTATGATCGTGTTAATTTTTATTTAAATAGTTACTGTTCTTCATTATTATTTCATAGCTTAACATAGTTTAACAAATGTTTACGATAGTTTTAGCCCCTTTTGAAAAATTACAAAGACACAAGTATATTTATTTGATTCGTGTATGTTACATGAAAATTTTTAAAAGTTTTAAACGTGTATGTTTGAGTTACCTCTTTATGATAAAAAGGTAAAACTGAAAATCGTCTTAACTGAATGCTCAGTTAAAACAATTTTCACTAGACCAGTGTACTGTAGAAGCTATTTCAACGTTTGTGCTATTAATAGAGTTTACAATAATTGTGAATTGAAACCGTCACCGAATAGTTTAGTTGGCAACAGAGTGTGTGAATGCGCGTCTAGTGAAACGTATTGTAAAATCACACGTTTACATTAGTCCTCATTCAATATTCATACCATTTGCAACGTTCATTTTTCACTTGAATATTGTTGATATTGAATCACAATCACGATAAGAGTAGATATTTTAAGAAACTAAATGCAGTTTCATAAAAATGTTTGTCTGTTATGACGAACGGTAGTCTAGAAGCTCACTACTTTAAAACATTTTTAAAATTTCTTTTGAATAAAATTAAAAATTACTAGCAGCCCACTGCAATTTGATTCAATTTCTAACTTACTCTAAAAGGTGGAAAGCGATTAGTTGACCCTAATAAGTTTGGTAGGTTTTAAAATATTCTTCTTACTAGAATATTATTCTTAGTTCTTAATCAGGCTATTGGTTAAAATTAAATTCCGTTGTATTGCTGAGCACATTTTATTTTTGCTCTTGTAAAACATTAAAACCCTTAAATGGAATGCAGTCTTTTTAAGTTTCTCATTGTAACTGGGTATTGTTACAATGTGGTTTACGAGTGTTTTTTTTATTATGACATGGATATGTCTTAGCTCTGGGGAATTTGCGACACCAAAATTTGAAACAGTGACGTCATTTTTGATGACCTCAATAGTGACGTCATAGTTTAGTTATAAGAACAGCTGTTTATATTAACCGAATGCATTCCCTTTAGACATATTTACGATCTAACCTATTTCCCATGGGGAAGTAAATTAAAAAATATTTCACTATAGATATCTTGTTTTAAATATTTAAATAGAAGAAACCCTTCACCAGAATGAGTTTCATTTTATTGTTGGAATATTCAGTATCTCCTAGCCTTTCCCCAGTATGACTTGCTAGCACTTGACAGACTAGAGACCAAATCTGGGTAAATTAAAGAATGTTGTCACTTATATAGTTGTACTCCAAGTGAACATGTGTTTCTCGTCAGGATAGGTTAGTGCAAAAACAAAGTTTGAGTGGTTTTGGCTCGAGGTCAAGACATCCAAAACTCTTCCTTAACTTAAAAGTTAAGGGCCTTTCAAGATGGGGTTGGTCGACATTTGTGGTCATCAAACTGAACCTGTGCCATCTCACTCTTGATTTCATAAGTGCACTGAAGGCATTTCGATAATGTAAGTGCCAAATTTACTTCCAATCGCTAAAAAATAAGGCTCGATTGACGTGTGCCCAAAGGACCTTTTTACGGTTAGGATAAGATGCAGGGCTCCAAATCTCACCAATGAACTACAATAACGGCATCTGACATCGCTGTTGCCCAGGGTGAGCGGTGTTAGGATTACTAATAAAAATAAATAATTAAAATTGTCTCCCCCTACCGCAGTCAAACATAATATACTGTATACCATCCCGGCGTTAATTCCTCAATTTTTAAGCTTTACTGATAGCGTTTCACAACTTTGCAACAATAATATTCTTATTAAACGGAGTTTTCTTGCTATTGAAAAACAAGAAATTTTAATTATAGAACAAATTAAATTTTAAATGGTATGTTTTTTTATAGTCGTGATGCATACAGTTGTATATTTAAAACTATAGTACCTGGTGACCGAGCTTTGCTCGTATAGAATAAGACATGTATTATAAAAATTAATTAGAAAAATTAAACACATTTATTACTCAATGAAAACATTTATGTGGTTTAAATAAAACCGATTTAATACACCATAATTAATATAGCACTGAACAAAAAGTATCGCCCCTGGTGGGGATGGAACTCGCGGCCTATAGTTCTTGAGGCCGACACGCTACCACTCGGCTACGGCGTTAGTCAATTGAGCGATGCCGTTTAACGTCTTTTAGCCAAAGCCGATCATTTACTGTTTAATTATCCATACCGTTATTATTAGCCTGTGATCAACTGATTTTGTTATAAACGGAATGAGGATTGAAAAGCAAAAGAGAAATTTAATTTACATCAATTAATTGGTTTGTTACAGTGGCTTCAAGCAATACAATGAATACGTTTTCTATCAAAACACGGAAGATTTTGGAAATACTTTTTTCTGCTTTTATTTCGCACAGTTATGTTATCCTTAAGTTTTTACAAATTGTTTAGTAACCTGATAATTTTGCATTTATTTAATTCATAAAATAAATATTAATGCATAACCTCTATATTGTTCCCCGCAGTCTTCAATCAAGAACTGTCAAACGGTTATAAACAGCTGTTTTGGTTTGTATTGTTTACATTTTATTCTCCATAAGCGTAATGTTAAATTTTTAGATTTTAAACTTAATATTACAAGAAAACACGAATTTTCCTGGACATTAGACCTATCTAGAACTTATTTTCTACTCGGAAATTAGTTATTTCCAAAATTTAAAGAAATTCCTTAGTGCCGTTTTCGAGATCCGTGTGCAAATATATATATATATATATATACAAACCTTGCTCGTATTATAGTATTGGATTTACTTATATCTACAGGCAAGACAACAGAACAAATAAGGAACATGTTCTAAAATTACCTTAGTTTTCAACTTGTTTGCTTTACTTTTACTTTTTCTTACATTCCCTAAGGAGACAACAACTTCATATGAGAAAACTGTACTTCAATATTACTTTCTCTAATATTCGGATAATGTAAACGTGTTTTCAATGATTGTTGTTTTAAAATTTATACGGTACATCGTAATAGTATGTTTCCTACGGGTTTCACACGATTTAATGATTAATTGCAAATGTAATGTTTTAAGGAACACCGTGATTAATTTAAAAATTAACATTTCATAATTTAAATGAAAATTTTGTTATTTAACCGGGATTAGTTAGGACATCATGAAAATCTTTCAAAGATTAATCTAATTAAAAAATGGCATATAAATATAAAGATAAATATAAATGTAAATATAACTATTTATATAAATGTGAATGTGAATGCTAATGCAAATGTGAATGTTAATATGAATGGTAATATCAATGTTAATGTTGAAAATATCAATATCAATATCGATGTCGATACCAATACCAATATTAATATTGATATCAATATCAGTATCGATATAAATATTAATATTCATATTCACATTATATTCATATTTGTTAAATAATATGAATACGAATACAAATATAAATATATAAACCGTTGCATTAAGCAAAAAATCAATATTGTAACACACTTAAAATCAACCAGTAAAAATCTAATAGATATTTTTTAGGTTTCTCGATGAGATTTAATTTGAAAAATTAATTATGCAGTATAATTTTCAATCATAAACATATTTTCTGCATAATTAAATCATCAAGGAGCTGATTAATTTAGGAGAAACTTCACTTATGCATTTTTTACAAACTTTTATTCCCTATTACAGGTACGGAATCTTAAAAATAAATTATTAAGTTATAGTTTTTACAAAACTTTGCTATGATAGTGTAAATTTTTTCTTAACAATTAAATAATAATAATAATAAACTCTTTGTTGCTGTAGACAATACAAATATTGCATAGCGTCAAACAATGAAAAGAACTCTCTAAATTTGAGTTTTATAAAACACAATTTGATAATGGATCAATTAAAGATAAACACAACCAGGTAACAATAAAATTTTACATTTTTACAAGTGACATTAAATTTTAGTGGCATTAAAACTGAAAACTCAAGCCAGTGATTCCCTTGATGTTATCTATTTTACTCACCCACAGAGTAAAACACGTTCGACACTAAAAAGCGTCTTAATTTTGATTTGAATTTCAATTGGCAATTTTCGAATCGGATACCCTCGGGAATTCTGTTTAAAATAAAAACGCCCGCCTGAGAGAGTAGGCGTGCCGAAATAGCCAACCTGTGTTCTGCTGATCTGTACACGTTTCTAAATCTTGTTTCATAACTATGTACCTTTGTATCATACATCCTTTTTATGATAAGAAATGTCTATTTTTGTATGCTGCTGAATGATTACGACTAAAAGTACGACTTCCGTAAATATTTTTAAACTGAAACAATGCAGAATATGGAAATAGTAATTTTAAATATACTTCTTGTTTCTGTAATATCTTGGAGTTGAGAAGAGTTCCCAATCATAAAGTTGCCAAGCGCTTGTTACACCGAGGCTGCCCGCTCACTTTCTCTTGGGTTAAGAGTCAGATTATTAAATATGTCTTCCAAAGTTTTTCCGTTGAAAACAACTTATTTAATATTGATATCTCTAGTGCTTTCAAAACGAACATAAAATACCATTAAATGTTTTAATGAAAGAAGTAATTTTGAAGTGGATTTTTAGCCACAAAGTTACCTTTTGGTAAAGCTGTAAAAAAAGGTATGCTTTTCAACATTACTAATTTTTATAATATTTTCAACATTTTTAGTTAAAATATTAATGTTTTACTGGAATAAATTTACATAAACAACCCAACATTACTTTGAAGGGTGCATTAGATCACTTTGTTTTTTTAATCGTAAATGGCCAATGTAATACATTAGCAATTTTTTGCATACGGTCAGCTGTAGACATAAAAAATACACAAGTATAAAAACTCTTAAAAATGCAATTTACTATCTGAAATCTACATTAAATGGAATAAATGACAGTGAAAATAAATTAAACCGCTGATATATTAGTGATTGCGTTTGATTTTACGCTGAGTGGCAAAAAACTCGAATGTAAAATTCTGTGGATGTTGTACCTTTGAAAACGTATTTTCTTTATACTTGAAAAAAGTGTTAGTATAAATAATAACCTTCAATTACAATGTTTACCAGTTTAAGTGTACGTATGTTAATCTCAGATATATTTATCATATTTAAAGATCTGTAACTTTTATTACAATTGTAATAACTTATTTTATTTTATTTAGGGACGATCTTAAATTTTATAGGAAAAATACAACCAACGTTGTAGTTAGATGGACTCTAAGTAACCCAGTAATGCTACTGGTTAAGGTGGCAAACTTAATTACACAGGGGTCTTTATATTTTAGCAGACGGTATTAAAATCTAAATCCCTTTTAGTATAATTTATTGTGCACTTGGATGTAATCAATATGCCCACACTTTAAAATATTTATTCCATTCTACTAAAAACATTTTAGTACAAAAAACCTTTTTTCAATGAAAACTTGACTCTTATGAATACATTTAACATTTAACAGATTATACAGAGTGTTCATTAAAGTCGGGGGAAAACTTCGAGGGGTGATAGTACTCATCAAAATAAACAAAAAATTACCTATAACCATTTGTCAAAAAATCTTTCATTTAGCCGCTAGCCGCCATTTTGTATTTTTTACAAAAACCGTTATATATCAAGAGCTATTTAAGATAACACCGACATTTTAAAAATATAAAAGCAAATTAAATGATACTTAGAGAACAGTTTTCTCTTTGACCAATAAATATGTGTGCAAAGTTTGGTTTCTGTATCTTAAATAGTTCTTGGTATATAAAAAATACAAAATGGCGGCTAGCGGCTAAACGAAGGATTTTTCGACAAATGGTTATAAGTGATTTTTTGTTTATTTTGATGAGTACTATCACCCCTCGAAGTCTGTCCCCGACTTTAATGAACACACTGTATATAGCACAGGAATGTATTGGACTTTCTAGTATTGACGTAAAAATTAGGTAAGTATCTTAAACTACTGATACCTTTGACCTTTGATCACAAAGTCCCCTTAAATAAGCGGTTTACGGAGTAGGAGCACGTTAAAATAATAATTCTTTAGACATTTGAGAAGAATTGTACCTCTAAATTATATCCTACATGATCTGATAAATGTAATCATTTAACTCATGAAGTTAACATTATATGTCTTGGTGGGTGGTGAATTACGGTAGCCCAGTTGATAGCGTGCCTGGTTTTAGTCTGAATCAGTTATTTTTAAACAGTTTGGTAATAAATACATAACTACATTTTAATCCGTGTTTTGAGTTAAGCGTGTTAGCATAGGGAATTGATGCATGGAAGTATTTTTTTGACATGGATATGTCTTAGCTCTGGGGGGGTGATTTTTAAGATGGAAAACATGTATCAGGTTTCCATAGAAACTACCAGATTTATTGTTTTGAATTTTAAATATAAAAGAATAAGAACAGCTGTTTAGATTAACTAAAAATATCCTTTACCTTTAGTACCTTAGACCTTATAAATACCTTTAGACATATCCATGATCTAACCTATTTCCCACTGGGAAATAAATACAAACCTTTTTCATTTACGCTCAGTCTTTTTTTATTTCACTCTTAGTTCTTTGCTTATTCAATCTCTTCTTACCCGATGAAAATATAGGATTATATGAACCACAAATATACGAGAATTTGTAATTTTTTATGAGAATTAACTTATATAAGAAAACATAGTAATGGGTAGATATAATTCTCAGCTGAATTATTTAGTATTAATTATTATAAAATGCATATCATAAGTAAAATTTTGTTTACATTTTATTTTGGATAACATATTAGAGTAGTTTGATTTTAAAATAGGTTTAAAATCAATTACCAATGTAAATAATCTAATATTTATTTTTATATGACAGCTGTTGTTTATTTCTTTATATTAAATTAATTTTATAGATGCCATATTCAGTATAATTTAGGAAAAATGTTTCTAATGACGTTCAAAACTAGTTTTATGATAGCTCATTCCTTTACTATAATATGTCTTGAGTCGGTTTCACCCAAGAAAACCACTTCTTCAAAATCTACTACCGGAGGTAATAACAAAAATAAGTTTCATTATAATGGGTCCTCTCCTGTTTATCGTTACGAAAAAAATACACGCGGAAAGGAGTTAAGATGAGGCTAATTTTGGTTTCTTTCTGGGAAATAAAACATAAAATTAACAAATGAAATCGTAATTCTAAACAAATTAAAGACAAATGTACCATTTCATTTATAACTAATAAAATTAAATTTTTGTCTATACATTGCTTTCAATTATAATAGATAAAGTACCCGTTCTTCGCACGGGTTAAAAAGGCTGAACGGTGTAGGCTCTACTGATACATTTAAGGTATTGTCAATTAATTCTTCATTGTTTACAAAATGACAAAACACGAGTGTCTACAACATTTCAAAGTAACATCTGTCAAATATTGGGAGAGGATAAGGATTAATGTAATAGAGACAGTCGTCGGAAAAAAACTTAAAATCTACCATTCCACTATTTCAAATAATTCACTAATTTCGATCCAGCAGTTTATCTGAAAAATCAACTTTATTTCTTCTTCTTCCCGAACTGTCAAAATGTAAAGTAAACGGATGTTGTCATTAGAAAAATGTAAACATTGAAACCTAGGACGGTCACGGCAGCTCTTTCTTCTTCTTCTTCCCGAACTGTCAAATTTTAGTGTTCACAGCTGTTGACATTCAAGTAATTTTATGTTTTCATTCTCTAAAAATGTAAACAATGAAACTTAGGACGTTCACAGGGCTTAGCCCGAGAGGATTTTAAGTAAATGAGTATGCCTATGTGTTGCATGAGTTTAAGATCTACCTTTGTGTAAAATTTCAAACTGTTTGGTTCAGTATCTTTTGCGTTTACTTGCCACAGCAAACCCACAAACAAACAAACATACAGAAACCACCTCTTCTTTATAATATTATATATTTTGTTGTTTCTATATTTTATAACCCTGAAAAGCCGAAATGGGTGTTATCTCAATTTCTGTATGTTCTGTCTTTCTATAACGCTAATAAAGTCTTCTCTGTGAAAACGAGAGCACCGACATTAAAATTTATTTTCCTTATTCCATTTCATTGGAAGGTTTTTTTAATTTGAACTGACCCACTTATTATGAAATTACATTAGAGGTGCATTAAACATATATTTTAACTTTGCAGATTATCTGATCTATATAAGTGATGTAAAAGAACAGTTTACTTAAATCTAATTTGTAATTTAAATTTAGTTTAGTACCATTTTCATTAATTGTATCGCCCTAAATAAACTACATTATTTAACAGATAATATTCTTGATTGAAGATTCACCCGTTATTCCAAGTGACGCTTGGCAGACGTTCATGTAATCCAGTTACAGCTTGATTTAATTTTGGTTTGCTGCATTTGTAACTGTTTTCTATTCCAACCAATTTCTATAGTAGAAATTATTTTGAATGCAATAAACTTTTTCACTGCCTGTCAAAAAAACAAAACATATCTGAATTTACTAACTAATACTATAATACTATAACTATACAGTTAATAGTAATAGTCTGACGAAACTATTAAATAATCCCTATTTTTAATTTTTCGTTGAGCATTGAAATATTTGTTTATTATTTATTATAGTAGTCAATAAAACTGGTAGTAATAAAGTTTATATATTTTACAAAAGTTATAAATATATCTTGATAAAATTCTATATTTGTTTATTTTTAACTTTGATATTTTGTGATTTGAGAGAATTAATATGAGATTTTTAACGAAAGAGGTTTCCTGCTGAATATAGTTACTCAGAATATGGTTAGTTGAAATACCTTGAATGTTATACATGCGTGTTTGGCTTGCTAGTAATGAATACAATTAATAATGTTGTACCGTTTCATTGGATGTGCATTTATGCATTGAATGTATTAGGTTTATAAAAGATTAATTTTAACCATTCAAGAGTTAATTTTAATTCATTTTATATACTGTAGTATTAATTTTTATATTTGGTAATTGTCGGTTAGCTAAATTATTTTAAAGTCATCAACATAATTCCCTAAAATTAACGATTAAATATAATGACTAATAATAATTTTTTTTAAGAAATCGATACCCTTCAGAATTATATATTTGTGTTACCCGAAATTAGTGCAACACAATAACATATTTCTAAACAAAATAATAGCACCAATTCAATCAAATCAATTAAACTTTAGACACAATCGTTTCACTAATTAGTTTAGAAAGATTATGAGAGGAACCTATATCTTCCCTTCAATACAGTACCAACTACCTTGTTGGTGGATCACCGAAATCCGTTCTATAGAGATCGCAATTGAGCTTGCTTGCTATTCAGGTATAAACCAATAATTTCGACTCAGATTTTCACAACTTGGTTTTCTTCTTTTTATTACATTTAAAAAATAAAGTTATCAACTATCATTTTTATTTCATAAATTATTTATTTCTAAATTATGTATAATATACCAAGAAGATCATATTTAGTAACAAAATTAACTACGTAAATTGATAGTCCTGCCAAAGTTTAAGTACAGATATTTTTATCGAGAACACACTTTTTCGTCATGATGTCAGCTTGAGCTATAAATACTTTCTGTATGTTTAAAGTGTTTTCAGAATAATACAATAATATTAAGATGAAATAATTCAATAATTATACTGTGGTTTATTGATTAAACATCGATAATGGTTTAATTTAACTGTTTTCTATGGGTTGATCCTAACATTCATATTAACTACAATATGTTCATTCGACAGAAAACAGATACATTAAACCATAATTTATGTTTCAACTGAGACTTTTGCAACTAAATAAAAGTGTAAACACATTTTTAAGTACAGATAAAATGTTTTGAGTCAATAAAATTAAAACTCTAGAAATATCATGGTAACTCTGTTTGTAAAAATAACATTACGTACGTGTAGCGTATGCGAGAGGGGTTTGTCAGCCGACGGTGTGAATTCATAAGTGAGTGTGTTAATATGTGGAGAGATACAAGCGGCAGACTCCGAAAACCCTGGTAAAAGCATGAGATATTAAAACAAATATTCCTAACTGATCCTTTCTGGCTACTAAAATAATTTCATAGCTTTTAATTTTGAAATTTCACCACACCATTTGCGGTCGTTTTAAACGCATGATTTTCCAAAGATTTAACACAATTAGCTGTGAATCTCAACTGATTGTAGCTCGTGCAAAAAATTGATATTTGCACCGTGCACACCTAGCAGGGACGGTGATCACAGGCTCCGTTGTGGATGGCGGATACAAACTTTACATTTCTGAAATGGACACCAACCCAGGTAGGTATTTAAAGCCAAATGTGAATGAGAAATTAGTATAAGATGATTGTGGCGTAATCTTGATTTGTTACTGACTGAGGCTGACGTGTGCCTTAGATAGGACTGTTAATTAATAACCCAACACCAAATGACATCTAAACTACCTATAGTTTAACGTGGGATCCAAACCACAATTTTGCCTCTGAATTACGAACTGGTCTAATTATGAAGATGGTCTTTACGGATGAACGAAATATTCCACAGTGCAGATGTTAATTCTTTTAATAATAAATATCACAATAATAAACTTTCAAAATATCCTATCATGCAACAATCGTGATAAAAAAAGAGTGAGTGAGGTGGTTAATATCATAGTGAGGTTGGAATTATAATAATATGATAAATAGTGTAATTTGTTTTTGTAAAGTGATAACACCAATAAACTGCATGTTCCTCGCCCACTATGATTCTGCATACTAAAAGTACACGTAATAAGATATACTGATCTACCGTTGTGCTTTTAATAATAGTTTAAATAAAACGTAATGTTTTCAGGTTAGAGTGTTTTTGCTGATTCTAAACCTTGAGTTAAGGACATTATAAGAAGATGAACAACAACATAAACGTAAAATGACGGTTGACTATAAAAGAAGATACAAAACAGAGGAAATCAACAAAAAGTAAACGGTTGTGTAGAGACACTGCGGTAGCTCCGAAACTTGCTTTAACAATGACAATAACTCTTGCACCTCTGAATATAGCCTGCAACAATGAATATCTTAGGTTTCCGGGAATGGGCCCGACAAAAATACAAATAATAACACGAGTTTTGAGTACTGCTTTTATAACTTAAATTAAAATATAGTTTCACATTATTGTTTAACTATACATTTTAATTAAAAGCTGATTTTCTTGCAAGCTATACAACTATTTAATTCTGAGTTGAGCTTTTTTCAATTTACAAGTGACACAACTGTTGTGAAATAAATGAAATATTTCTTTATAAATAATCCTGAAGATTTTAAAGGGATCGTCTCCCTTGTTTTGGCTCAATACCGGGGGAATGCTTGACGCACGAACCTCTTTCCATTCCGGGAAAGAGGAACAGTGTGAAAACACCCCAGGAGCTCTGTTTACAGAGGTCCCTAATGTGGCAAAACACTAAAACCCCGGTGGTAGCACCACACAACTGCAATCGTCCCGAGCTATGAGCTCATTGCGCCATCACAGTGAGTGGCCTCTATTCTGTATCAGAATATCTTACTTGTAGCCTTACTCAAGGCAACCGTTCCTTTTTTCCTTCGCAGTATGGACAGTAAGAAGCCGCTCATAGCCTTCCATTTTTCATCACCCTGCAACATCTTTCCCACAATGTTCTCAGGGGTCAGATCACCACCAACTGTGTTTGCAAGAGCAGTACGATCACCTTGAAAGTGACGGCACACAAAAAAGGTGTGGTACACATCATCTTCGCTGTCTTCACAGTATCTGCACCTAGAAGAGTCTACTTTACCCATTCGGTGCAGATACAGGCGGAAATAACCATGCCCTGTCAGGAACTGAGTGAGATAGAAGTTTACCTCCCCATGGGTGCGGCAAATCCATGGTTCCAAGTTCCCAATGAGGCGCCATGTCCACCTTCCGGTTGTCCCCTCATCCCATCGACGCTGCCATGTGGCCATTGTTTGGCCACGAGCCAGCTCAGCTGCTTCAGCTCGTTCTACCACTGGCTCACGCACCCAGATAGTTTTCTTTTCTTGTGCTAGCAGATCAATTGGGATGGCTCCCGCAATCACCAGCTGCCTCAGAGACTGTTCGGTATGCAGACGCGACTCTGAGAGCACCTCGCCTCTGCACCGCAAGCATGCGAGTTCGGTATTTCTTTACCTTTGTCGCATCAGCCCAAATCTCCGCTCCATAGAGCATTATCGCCTGTGCTGTAGTCATCAGTAGCCTCCGCCCGGATAATGAGATGTTAATTCACTAAAGAGAATATTCTTTGCATCAACCATCGCTTATTACCATCCACACAATTCGTGACCTCCAAGTAGTTGGATTATAAGTAGCCACCGTCCCAGTCATCTGTAAACGTCGCATCGAGTTCTAACAATTAGGGAAATAGAGAGGGGTAATAATGTTTTGAGGACCTTTTATGGGGAATTTATAGCGATAAAAATTTATTTTACGAGTACTTTCTCCCCCAATACGATAGTTTAAGGAGAAATATTGTTTTCCTCAGTTTCCAATTTGAGCTTCTGTGGATATATCCATTATAATGACCCCTTAATCAAAAAAGCTGTTTTAGAGCGACGTCTGTCCGTGTGGATGTATATGCGTGTGTGGGGATGGGCAGAATCCTAGATATTAGAGACCCCTGAATCTAAAAAGGTGGTTTTTAGCGATATCTGTGTTTGGGGGGATGTATGGAAACCTAGACACGAAACTATTGGTCCGATTTCCATGAAATTCCATTTTATTTTCAATTTTCAAGGGTATTTTAACCCTGAAACCCCCCAAAAAATTTAAGATTTCTCAAAAACAGTTCTATTTTGATTAAAATTATATGGTTTATGAGATAAACAAAATAACAACACCCGCATTTTTCAAAACATCGGTTTATAAAATTTACGGGCTGTTAAATTTCACAATATCATTTTTTCCGCGAAAACAATAAAGGTGAAGTATAATTTGACGACCACCATCAACATTAAAAACCAGCTTAAAAAACTAAATAAATTAGTATATTGATTCATCGGTCTACAACTAACGGTTCCAGAGATAAGTCAAATTTTGTTCGTTGTTCATTGTCTGAGACGGCCCAATGTTACTCTTAAGGGTAATATTAAAAAAGCGATTTCTTCCTTATTTCCCACACGGAGAGGTAGTCCTCCATGAAATTCTAACAATCAACTTAATTTTGTTTGTCCTGCTGTTATTTTCAGATATGGGATTATTATGTTTGAAACAAAACAAATATTAAAATTTAAATTATTAAAATGATTAAATAATATGTATATGAACGTTAAAGAATGTGTTGGGTTTATTAAATATTGATCTTTTAAATTGACTTCAGTGAGAATGTTCATGTCAGTCCACTGATACAGTTTATTTACATAACGCTAGTTGCTACAAATAACCAATTATTTCATTTACGTGGATACTGCTTAACAAACTTTTCCATTAGCTCCTTGAGGCAGCTTTTAGAAGAACCTTGTTTCGGTTCGGGTCAGATAAGTTAAAAACAAACTTTTACACGTTCTAATTAAATACAATTTTTAATCTATCATAATATTTCCTCGGGGATGTATTAGGTAAAAAGTATAAAATATATTAACAATAAAAAATGTAGGCTATTTAAAAATTTAAAACAATTAAATTTAGAAATAATCTACCTAATTAGACTTTTTGTTTCATTTCAAAAATATAAATAGCTGTGCATATAAGATTAAATTAACAACACTGATTTTTATAGTATCTATTTTATAAACGAATATTAAAATGATATAAACCTAAAAGAATATTTCCCGCCCTGAGAGAATTGACGTAACTTCTCCCAAGACTACCTACCCACCACGTTCACCTCAATTTTGATATTTTGATGTTACAATAGCTGAAGAAATAGATTTTTCCTATCCAGGAAATTTATGAGAACGCATCCATAAATGACATGGACAGCATAACTCTTAACATAGGTATATTAGACAATGAAACCCTAAAATGTTCCAAAATTGAACAAATTCCACTTTTCAGAAAACCAAATAAAAAGTGATAGCTGTAATTTGAGAGCACCATTATAAAGCACGACTAATGCGTTTTGTTACATCTTATAGGTTGTAAATTAAAAAAAACCTCGTGATTGTATTTTCATTGAGATGACGCAATTATTTTATAAATTACATGATGTAATTAATTTTAATTGCCATTGGCTCTTTCAGTCAACAGCTTGAGCAAAAGTAATTAATGTAGTTCTTGTTTTATTACCCATGAAGTTGTAAAAATATCGTTCACTGTATCATTTTAATACGATAACAAAGTACTTTTTCATTCAACTAAATAAATAAATCAATTTAGACGTAATAAATCTAAGTCACTTCTGATAAAGAAAGAAGAGCAGTAGAAAAAACCTCGAAAACAAAGACGATTCTTGGCAACAAACCAAAGGAAAAGGCCGCTGTAGTTGGCCATTTGACGACATTTGATGACGTCATCGGAGATTTTGGCAACCAAAGATCATGTAAAAAGTGGTAATGTGATCAGGAACATGTAACCTCTTCCGGTTATAATTTATAACTAAAAATAATCTTGACCACATTCATCTGCTTTTAGATAGTTTATTAAATCTTTGATCTATGGTTTTAATTATTTAATAATTCAAAAATATTTAGTCTTATGAAGGAAGAAATTAAAGAATAAATAGGTTAACCACGGGGCTATATGTGCCACAAAAGTGGTTGTGGTATTAGAAGATGTAATAGTAGCTATATATTATTAGAAACTATTTTTCAGTTCAACTTTTTAATATACTATTGATATAAAAATCAGCTTATCACTTTAATCCTAATACATACGATATATCTATCACAATACTATAATCGAAATGTGTTGAGTATAAATACGTGCTTTATCTCTTTAATTTATTTTCTGTTTTCTGCTGCTTACATGTTTTCACTAATGAAACTCTTTCAAGAGAAGGCCCTTTATCAAGCGTAGCCCAAATATTTACGAATAATATGGAAACCCAGTTAAGTTCAACTGTCATGAAACCAATTTTTGACTCCTCGGCGTAATCATTAAAATTGGTTAAGTAACAACGAAGGTGTTTCATTAACGAGAGACGGGTTTGCCTATTTATAGAATTTATTGATTAACACATACTGCTATGTCTCATAAACGTATACAGTGCAACTTGGTTATTGCGGCCTCGGCCATAACGTCAACTCGGATATAACGTAATTTATTTTTAGGTCCCGCCAAACTATAGTTATTTACATAGGTAAAACCTCGTATATAACGTCAAGAAAATCGGGCCGAGATGAAGGCAACGTATAGCTAAAGAGAGAGAGAGAGTTCGGCCGGTGGTGCAACGTGAGGGCCGCTATTGTTTAGCTAGATACCCCATTCTATTTTTAGAAACGGCATTTTATTGGTGTCTTACCGCTAACCACCCCAACCCCCTCCCCTACCCTTTATCCTCTGTCACCGTCATCAAGGCCAGTGTCAGTGACTCACGTCGCGTCAAAGCACTGTGGTACCGTACGTAGGCCTACGTACAGTTCGTGCAGCTATCGTTAGCTCAGTGTACGACTTTTACAGTTTGTTTTTCGTTATTTAAATTTACGAATACAGTATTTAAAAATAATGGCAAGTGTTAAGAGAAAGGTTTTGCCGATTAAAGAAAAAGTGTGAGTTATAAGAGCGTGTGAGGAGGGACGTAAGATAGCAGACGTGTGTGTCGGATTTGTTTTTTAAAATCGAACCAACAGTTGAATTCGCCAAGCGGAACTTCATTGCGATATTCTTAAACTCGATTTCTTATACAGTATAGAGTAGTTCAGTCAGTCATAAACATAAACTTTTATGTGTATTTCAAGTTATCTTCATTAAAAGTGTTAATTTCATGTAAAAAATGTGTTTTTCTATTTTTCCTCGGTTTTAAATTAAAATTATGAAACCTCTTTTATAGTGTCACTCTGATATAGCGTTATCAGTAAGTAGTATTAATTGTGTGGTCCCTTCAATGACGTTATAACCAAGTTCCACTGTACTTTTAGTCTCTTTCTCGTATAAGGCATTCTTCATATACTCCAAGTAAGTTCTCCATGGAAGTTCCATGTATGTGCTGTACCATATAGATGTGAGGTACAATACCAGCACGATATTTTCCAACATGTAATAGCAAAGCAAGGTAGATCAACCAATCAGCGTTCGAGTTTCCTAGATTGTTCTAGAACCACGAACGGAGGTTATAAAAGCAACCCTAAATTCGATTCGGCCTTCTTGTTCGTTTAGACTTCAAACAGAAACGCTGGGAAAACCACTTTTCAAAAGTATAGTTTTCTTATACCCCAAATTTGGGTTAGTATATTTTTAACTGTTATTACTTGTTTAAATAGCTAAAAGAGAAACTATTTTTATCTAAATTAATTATTAAGTAAATCATTTTGTTGAAAATCTTGCCTTGCTAATTTAAAAGGAGTTGAAATACCGGTTAGTTCATAATTTTGAAGCCTTTATAAACCATTTAAAGTAAAAGAAATAAAATTTGATTTATAACTGTGTACATAAAAATACGATAGTATGATTTGTTGTGGGTATTAATTTTAGACTATGATAAATAATCAAGATCATTTGAGAATAATAGTTTAATTTTCGAATGAAGAAGGCGATTAAGCCAAGAGGAATAAAATTAGAATTATTTATTTTAAATCCTTCAGACAATGACTTTCTATAAAATTGTACGCCAACCAAAGGCGGTAGAGTGTTTGTAGGGTATTGTGCTCAACTAAGAGGTTCCAATGTTGCATATTTAAAAGCTCTTTAAAACTCCTGGTGCAATAAAATTATCCATCTTAATATCCTAAAGGGGTGCATTTGAGAGGATATCCATAGATCCGCACATGTTGAAGAGATGCCATTTTAATAAGAGAGAAATAGAATAAATAAATTTACTAAAAATGAATACAAAGACAGTGTAGCAAGAAAACAACATTATCAATCTTAATTATAGTTTGGTAACATGTTATACTGCATGATAATGATAATATCACACTCATGTTATCATAAAATTTAGTATTTCATTAAGGAGGTTCTAATGATTCTAGAAGAACACAATTGCGTTAGCAGCTTTTTTATATTTTTGGCTACGATCTTGTTCAAAAACTATCATCGATTAATCAAAACTAAAAAACGGAATTAAAATCTTTGGACAGTTTTATAGGATTTTTATAACCAATATGAATACAAATAATGATCAAAACAGGTTTTTGTATTTACAAAACAGACAGCTAAAGCTCCAAGGTACATTTTATCAATCTCTTTAACGTTCGATTTGTAAAACAAATAATGAACTAAACAGAAAATACGTTGTAAATGATTTCTAAGATGAAAGCTATAAATCTAACCAATTAACAGTAAAGGCAAGTTTACTTCTACAGTGAAGTTTTGTTAGTTTTTGTTTGACTTGAGGATCGGAAATTGCTCCCGTTTGTGTATTATGAGTTCCTCCGGTGTTGTTTTTGAATCTTCGTCACCTCTTTTTTTAAACAAAACAGTAATAAATGTTCTGTATTTCTTTTATATAACTGTTACAAAAAATAATTTATATAGATAGTAGTCTAAAACCTCCACATACTATAAATATAATTTTTTATTGTTATAGGTTTTCAAATCTTCAGGATTATTTTTAAAGAAACATTTCATTTATTTCACAACAGTTGTGTCGCTTGTAAATTGAAAAAAGCTCAACTCAGGATTAAATAGTTGTATAGCTTGCAAGAAACTCAGCTTTTAGATGAAATGTATAGTTAAACAATAATGTGAAACTATATTTTAACTTAAGTTATAAAAACAGTACTCAACACTCGTGTTATTATTTGTATTTTTGTCGGCCCCATTCCCGGAAACCTAAGATATTCATTGTTGCAGGCTATATTCAGAGGTGCAAGAGTTATTGTCATTGTTGAGCAAGTTTCGGAGCTACCGCAGTGTCTCTACACAACCGTTTACTTTTTGTTGATTTCCCCTGTTTTGTATGTTCTTTTATAGTCTAGTGTTACCTGTCACCTGGTTTTGAATTTAAAACAGATTTAAATGTTGTTGAGTTTTAACTATCACATTGATATTTGTATTATATTTGTACATTGCAATTTGTTTATTAATTTATAGAAAAAAATCCTTTTGCTTCTAAATTACCTTAATTTAAATATGTACTAAATAATGGACAAAATTTATTCATAAAGCCAATGTAAACAGGTATTCTAATAGTAGTTATTAAACACTGTACTTGACACCGTAATATAGTGTAAGCAATTTAAATTGTCTATATTTTATTTTACACTTATGTGTATTTTTTACACTTTTAAGTAAAAATCAAATCAAATTTATTTCCAAAATACAGGGTTATTAAAAAAATGGTGCAAAAGTAGAGTTAATTCATTTGCAAACTTTGAATTAGATAACCATGAAAACAGAATAAAACTTATAAGTTGTAAAAGTTATAAATGTCCAATGTGAGCTCCATTAAAAGCTCTGAAAATATCCAGGCGAAATTCCAACTGAACCCGGACGTTCTGTATCATTTCCTGAGTTAAGGACTGCACGGCTACTATTATTAGATGTCTTATTTCTTGTGGGGGTTTGGGCATAGGAGGTTAATACAATTTGTACTTGATAAACCCTGTACGAAAGTACGGTAGTAAAGTTCCGCTGAAGACTAAACTTAGAACTTAGAAGTACGAGTAAACTGTTAAGACTTAAAATACTTTTTCTTGTTTTTTAGTAACCATTCGTTGACAGGCTTCATGGCACTCAACCAAGCAGCTGAGAAAAACATAACTATGTCAAAACAAACTTATAAACACGCCCTTTCCATTGGTGTAACAATCAGCTAATTGAAATCACGGAATCAGGCGAACCAACATTTCAGTTTTGCACCGTTCTTTTTTAACAATCCTGTACTAACATTGATATGACAGGAAAATTGGAACGAAGTTAGTTATCACTTGACGAATGGCATGTGCAAGATAACGAGTTCCGAAACCATTATTTAGCTACTAAAGTATCAACGTGAACAGAATTATCCCAACTGACTCAACTGAACTTCTAGGAACTATCTTTGACAATGAGCTCAACCAGCTAAAGTATCAATACCCTTTGTGCAAAGTTGTCTTCCCCTGCATTTGATTATTGGTGCAAATTATCAGTTACGCAAGTATTCTTTAAATAGTGTAGTGATGTGTCTATATTTATAAAAGAGGATGTTTGTATGTATATGTATTTGTATGTTTGAAGTTTATACACTCGGACACCGTTGGACGATTAGCCAAGAAAATTGGTACACTTATATATAATTTCGTACAGAAGGTTTATGGATAATCAATTTTGTTGTAGCTCAATTGGGTTTCTCCCTAGAAGCCCAAAAAGGATCCCATACTATGGAACCAGAACTTTGTTTACATTATAAATACTTTCTTTTCAACAGCTGATTGCTTTACTATGTCTGTTAGTTGAAAATATACTCGACAGATTAGCACTTAGCAATTTAGATTATTAACAGTGACTTCCTCTTGCACATTTTGATACTGTATTAGGTTATTTTAGTTTATAATGGTATTAAATTTCGCACATACACATTCCATACACTGCAATTAACTGTATTCTAATTAATAATGACTGGCTGTGTACTAGTTTAAATCACGAACTAAATTTGAAAATAAAAAATATTTAGTGGAAAATACGAAATGGCGGATATCTGAGAAAATAAGCGTTTTAGGCCATACCTCTATTGGAACTTTTTCTTCCTTTTAATGTATATAATCACGTAATCATATCTATGGTTTGATCTTTTGGGGAAACAGTTCTAGAATTAATGAAGTGCTGGTGTTACCAAAAAAAGCTTTGAGAATAATGACAAGTGCAGATTTTAGAGCACACTGCAAACCCATTTGTATAGACCTTAAGATAATGACTGTGATAAATCAGTATATTTACATGCTATTTCTCTATGTCAAAGATAAAGAAATGATTTTAAATAATAACATTCATATGCACAAGACTAGAACCCAGGGGAAAATACACATTCCTCGTGTCTGGTTGAGTAAAACACAAAGAAGCAATGTAGTATTAGGCTCAAAACTGTTAAATCATCTTCCTCTCAACTTGACATGCTTACCTTATAAACATTTATAAGTAAGCTTTTTTCTTTTCTAGTCACTACACCCTTTTACAGGGGTAAGGAATTTTTTGAATATAAAATAAAATATAACTAATAGCCTAGTCAAATGTTTTTTCTGTCAATTTCTTATCATTTTCCATATTGTATGTCTAAATGTTTGATTCTAAATGTTATAAATGTTCAAATAGGTTGTAGGGTTTTTTATAAAGATTATTTACACTAATTGCTATACTTTTAAATGTCTATATTTTGTTACTGTCCGTTAGTTTTAAATGTTTTAAAACTATTATTTAATGGTTTTATTTATATAAATCTTTGATATTATTATTGTAGGATACATGGTTAAATTGATAAGCAACCAATAATACAAAAATTACTGATAGCTATTACTCTAGCACAGCTGTGATATGAGAAAAGACTGAAATTAATTTTAAGAAATATATTGTATGACAATACAATATTTTGTCATTTATGTAATGTTTTTGGCTATATACATGGCTAATAAATATGGTTTTATTCACAGTCAAAAAATTCCTTTATATCATAATAGGGTCTTAAAACAAGCCATTCATGCAAAACATTTTTAAAGCAGTTATATGTGACATGCTGTGCCTTAACAGAAATCGCATTAAAACATTTCACTCCCATGCACTCGTAAGAGTTTAAGATCTTGCTTAGTCTAGTGAAAGGTCTTACAATAGCCTTTGCATGCCTTGTGTTGTGGCCATGAACATGCATATGCAATGTGTAACGTGCAAAATTCTTCTTGACATGCAGTAAACAATAAAATATATAAAGATTTACTATGGTTAATATTTTATCATGCACAAAAAGTGGCTTGCAGTGCTCTCTAAAACCAACAAAGTTAATGACTCTAAGTGCCCTTTTTTGAATCATCAAAACACTCTTAGTCTCAGCACTATTTCCCCACAACAAAACCCCATAAGACAAAGCACTTTGAAATAGACTAAAATATACCATTTTTAAATATTCTTTTGAGACATGCATCCTTAATTTCTTTAATAAATATACCATTCTACTTAATTTCTTACACACAAAATTAACATGCACATGCCAAGATAACTTAGTGTCTAGATAGATTCCCAGAAGCTTCACATGCTCATTGCGGTCGACTAAGGCATTATTCAACGAAAATACTATGTTTTGGGTCTTTTCAGCATTCATAAATAATAAATTAGCTTTGTACCATTCATTTGCTTGCACAGACATGCTATTAAAATCATTCTTGACTCAGTCAAGAGATGAATTAGAACCAAAAAACGTTACATCGTCAGCAAAAAGAATTGAGAGAGAGTCAACATTCATGCTTAGATCATTGATCATGACAATAAACAATAAGGGGCCATACTGTACACTTTTAATGTACCTATATTCGTTACTGTCCTTGTTAAACGTTTTTCATGGACACCCCAGTTAAATTTTTTTATTTTTTTTGTTTTTCATCATTATATCTATTAATGCAGATCATTTTGATAAAAAATGTAATCTTAAAAATACAAAAAATAAGTTGTTAAAAATATAAATATATTTAATTAAAAAACGGCTTTTTTTAAAAATAATTTTCTATACACTAATACATTTTTTTATAAATTAAAAGTTTTTATTGTTTCTAATTACTTATATCACAATAAAATTTCATACAAAGTATTTAATTTAAAAAAATAAATAATTTTTATATATAAAATTTTTTGTTGGTTTTTTATAATTTTGATTATTTTTATATACACAAATGTGAAATTGAACATTGTCCAAATTTATAAAAACTTATAAATAAAGGTACCCATTTTTTTCCCAAGACCAAACAGTTTTTACAACATACTATTTAATGATATTTAAGGTAATTTATATAAATCTTTGATATTATTATTGTGGGATACATGGTTACCATTGATATTACCATAAGCATGTATAATATTACTGATAGCTATTACTCTAGCACAGCTGTGATATGAGAAAAGACTGAAATTAATTTTAAGAAATATATTGTATGACAATACAATATTTTGTCATTTATGTACATTTATGTAATGTTTTTGGCTAATAAATGATTCTGATTCATAGGTATTTCAAAATATGGACTTTCCAATATTATAAAACGGCATCCAAAATCTTTTTTTAATATATTTAATAGATTTTAACAAGTATAATAACTATCTAGGTATGGTTTATGTAAAATGTTATATTTTATCTAGCTAATTTGAATACCGTACTAATTTAAATTCTTTAAAACGGACGAGACAAACTATAATTTACAAAGATTGTTGGTTGGCGTTTGTCTCCGGGTGGCTGAGAGGGGTTGTCGGAGTGTGAGAGATAGTGTCTGCCGGTAAATCTTCCACCCTAGAAACAACCAACTTTGTGACCATTTAGATCCACAAAGTTACAAATTGTGGATAGTTATAAGCAAATGCCGGTGGATACAATATTCCCTGGTGTGTATTAACGTCTGGAGTGAATACTACGTTTATCCGAAAAAACCATCCTCATAATTGGACCAGTTCTTAATTCAGGTGAAAAATCGTGTTTCCGATCCCACGTTAAACGGTATCCGCCATTTTGTATATTTCACAAAATATTTTTTAATTCAAACATTTTTAACGGATTATTTATTAGTAGATTAAAAAATAACTAGCATGATCCAAGTTCAAAATCTGAAATGGCGGCCATTTTAAATTTTATTGTTAACATAGTATTGAACATTTAAAATTTTAAATGGTCGCCATTTTGTATTTTGAGCTTGGATCATTATAGTTATTTAATAATAGTAGTCTACTAGTTTAAAACACGCACCAAATTTGAAAATAATCCCTAAAACATGTTTGAAATACAACATATTTTGTGGAAAATATAAAATGGCGGACATCTGAGAAGATAAGCGTTTTAGGCCATACCTATACTGTACTTTTCTTCCTTTTAATGTACCTAATCACTCTTAGAAGTCCTGAAACGTTTTTCATGGACACCCTGTATAGTATTTTCTTAACATAAATCCTAAGATTCCATTAGATATCTAGATATTAATTGAGAGTCATGTCTCAGGAACATGTCAGCATAAGTCAATAACAAGCCAAAAAAATAACGCCTCAAAAATCTTAAACTCTAATCTCATTTATGCTTAAAACCTACCTGGGTGAGTTGCAATTTTGGTAAAAATAACAAAGTTTGTAAAATTAACACGGCTTTTATTGTTTGATGATGATAATTAAATAAAATACTAACCCTATCCATCCATCATTAATCATTAATAACCGATCATTAATAATAACTACTCTTATACCTAATAATTATTATTCTCCATGGTACTATATCATCCTGATGCTTTATAATATCAACAACACGTGATAAATTATACTCACCAAAGTATTTTTAATAATTATTTATAAACTAGATTTTTACCTTCACCCAAGACAACCTCTTCCTTTACAGTTTTAATTTAGCACTTCAACTATCCCCTTATGACTTTCAAATTAGGGTTATTTTCATGGGTTTGTATAGCGGCACTGATGAAGACTACATCTGAGTGGATATTAATTTTCAACTCATAAATCCATATAACAAAAGGTCATGTATTGGTTAGCATTATAGTCCAAAGATGCTTTATGCCAACTGACCCAAGGAACGCCATTTTTTTCACACACGTGTAACGAAAAAGAAATAAAGTATTGTATTTTGAAAGTTATTAAACCGATACATAACGTGTGAATTTAAATTCATCAAAAATATTAAAAACTAGATTACATTACATTAGATTACATGGCTTGTGTCCCAAGGCACGTATGCCATGAAATATACTATAATTCGTGTCAAGGGAGCTATTTTTCAATTTTAATTTTTATATTTTTAGAAACAATAGTAACATTTTATCATCACCATGCAAGACTGTAGACAGTAAAACACAGTTCATTTGAGATGTGAGCCATACCTTAAAACATTCCTTAGTGAAACCTATAAAACATTTGATAGTAACCCACTTAGCTTTAACTATTTAGAGGCATAAAACTATTTGTTAACTTAAATATGTAGAATGTTTTACAACGTAGTCTGCTAAAGTTTGTCTGGCTTCTCATGAAACTTTTATGTCGACTCCTACATCTTAAACCTATGGATATCTTAAAAATGGTTAAACCTTTTTGAACTTCGTTTGCAGTTTTCTACTCAGGAGGAGATGCAGTGTCAAACTTTTCATGAGAAAGGTTGAAGTTGACTGCTACAGCTTAGAACTAAGGCAACTCCCAATATTTAAAATTAATGAAAATTTTAGGGTATGTTACTTTTCAATTAATCTTGTAACTAAAAAACACTTTAAATAAAAAACATTTAAAGATTATAATCTATTTCCTATATGTATTTATACAATATTTAGCCTCTTCAATTTTTGATTATATATTCTTAATTTCTCTGGGGGGCATTCAGTCTCAAATTGATTCTGTGTAAAATATATAAACAATATAAAATATATAATTTAATGAATATCAGCTGCACCTATGTTTAAACAGATTTTCATAGTTTGTTTCATAACTCTGTATTTATTTTTCATATTATGTCTTAGCTCGTTGTTACAAAATAAACATACATCATTATTTAGTGACGTTATAAATTTACGTCATATAAGTCATATTTTTTTATAAAAAACAGCTGTTTAGATTCTTTTTGCATATTATGTTTATGTTAAATACAAAACAAAACTACATTAAAAAACATTATTTAATATGTTTATCTGTGTAATTATGTGGTGTAAGTTTTTTGTATATTCAGACTATAATATAAAAATCAGCTTTTTTTAAAGCTTTCACAACGAAGCCGCTATGCTATTTGACTTCAGAACATGGCCAATCTTAAAGTTAACATGTATTTTCTGTTAGGCGTTACGAAGTTCGCCGGGTCAGCTAGTGTTAAATAAATACGTTTCATGGCAGCAATAATGACATTAAAGTCATAATGATATTACATATAGTCTATATTCGTAAATCTATTTCATTAGTTACATGTTAAAACAATAAACCGGAAGTACTCTTTCTTGACAAATGGGGTTCCGGCTCTCGTGTCACGTGGGTAATGTGCGATTAAACACCGTCCTCCATTACCGCCCGGGCAATCAGCTGGGATGTAACTTTTATTAAAAGTACCTTCATGACCTTAATGCTAGGACGTTAATCTTACCTTCTTCCATATATATTTAAGTTCGAGTGTTTTATATCTATAAAAAATTGTAAACATGTATCATGCGTGTCATAGTTATTTCAAAATAGCTGGTATTTATAGCAAAAGTTACATTTATTTTATCACTCTGTTTTGTAGAATGTATAAAACGATCTTCCAAAGGTGTCATCTCTTTTGCAGCTATTTTTAGAACACTGGTCTGTCAAGGGTGTTCACTGCTGAACATGGTTTTTCATCGACTATATTGATACCTTCAAGAAGAATTTTTAGCATCACTTATGAGTTAAACATACACCTTTACCTTAGCAGAAAACGTGTATCACGTGCAACAGTGGGGAAGCACCTTACCAGACAGGATACCCTGTTGGAACTGCGGAGGTGAGGCTTGAGTTGGGAAGGAGGGGTTTTCGTACTGAACCCCAAGCATACAATGGCCTGCCTTGTAATATGAAGCCGTTGTCATATTTTTCGTTTAAGGAAAAACTGCTTAAAATTACTTTAGCCTAAGGTTTAAATTTCAAATATCTCACCATTGGTTCTATGGGCTTTAAACGCCATAGCCTTGCCCCCAGCACTCTAATGTAACTACATACATAACCCACCACCTGATCATAGACTGGACGCTTGTTCGGGTTAGGGCAAATACGCCCGGCCTTGTCTACGACTGTGGTTCACCTACTCCCTACTCTCGCACTGCCACCGTTTAAACCCATCCTACAAAACAAAGCCAGATATTAGTTTAGGCGTGGGACACAAATCCCTGCTTTTTCTGGTCTTTGACTTCATCTCCTTCCACCAAACGAACCAACCCTAAACCTTGTTCCTCCCAACACAACAAATAAAGCCAGACACTCGTTCGGTCGAGACCAACCTGCTCTCGGCTTAGCTCTGGTCTTTGTACTCAAACCGAAACCATCCATTCACCAACCATAACCAAAGTACCCGCAACCAAAACCTCATTCAATCCGCAACCAAAACCACAAAACCTATCCTTGGCTGAAGAGGACAAAGTCCTATAACAGCCGCAGTGGGCCCTCAGCCCTCTGAAACCTCACATCCTGCCCTGTCTTTAAACTGTTAGCTTAAGAACCTACTTTTCTGTTATTTATTTGATTGCTACTGTTAATGAGCTGTCTCATAAACCAGTGTAAGATGAAGACCACTTGAAATAAAGGCATTATTTATTTATTTTATGGGTGATTATTGTGTGGTCTAATGGTAATACTTTTTTTGTTATTCCATTATACTATTTTGAATAACTTCTCAAAATTCCTTGTCAATCGTGTTCATGTATTTTTACATCCATACTTCCTTCTAAACAAAATACGTCTGTCACTGTGTGACGTATTCTTGGCTGAACAGAAATATTTTGGACGAGGAATACATCTCGAAGAGTTTCCAGATGATGAGTCTAACTAGATCTCGTTCCAATACTTGAAAATGATCAACCCAGTTTTTTCACCTGAATAATTTTTTTAAGGGGCTCAAACAAGATGGGAGGCCTGGTTATCGGATGCTTACTAAGTAAAGCCAATGAGAGGCATTAAGTGAAGTAGTCAAAAATAGACGGACGCACATAGCACATCGCCCGTCGGGGGTGCCCAGGTCTTTGTTTCAGGCTTTTGCTACCTACGGCCATTTTTTCCAGTTACCGAGCGCCTGTGATACTTCCACTGGTAATACCACTTAGCAGTATAAAGTAGTGGCTAATACAGGTTCTATAAATAGTAATGATAGTCCTATATGACCAATTATAAACATATAGGAGGTTTCAATTTATTGCTTCGAATAAAAAGGTACTAAAATTATACAGGTCTATTCAAGCTCACCCAAAACTGAAGGAATAGCGAGTACTTATTGACTATCTTTGTGTGAGCTCTTATTTCCTTACTATATTTTATCTACTTATTATCGTCATGAAGACACGTGGTCTGGAAAAGTTATATCTTATTTATTTACCTTACCAAACGGTTGACGACTTTTCTCGCAGCAAAGTAGGGTCGCACGGCGCGGTAAACGAGTTTACTCGCGATCAATCATTTTGTCACATTTACTGCGCTGTAGTTCACAAATCAACCGATAGAGTGCATGGTTATGTTGCTTTAGCCTCTATGCACTCACAAAACCAATATGGCGGCTTTGTTGAAATACTTGGCCCATGTTCGTGCGCTCCCGTACTGCTTTTAACGAGAAAACTCGCGAGTCTCTGTTTTCACTTTCGCCAACCTTATTTGTTGACATTTTTATCGTTGTTGGTTTATTTTCATTCTGTTTTATTGGTAAATAGTATATATTGTGTGAATGTTTTATTTTAATAGGATTTATTAACTAATTATTATCAACTGAAATGGCTCATCAAGACGGAAAAATACTTTTTTAATACCTAAAAAATAGCCTTAACATCTTCAATAATTAAAAATGAAGCAAATTTCTGTTTTATACTTTATTCAAGCTGCCTAAATCCAAAAAGAACATTAAGAAAATAATATTTTGATTTTTGGGCAGGGACCGTGATTTTCAGTAGCGCTTTAAGTTTACTTAAATGTAGAGACCCTTTTTATACAGACCTGAATAATTATTTCTAGTCACTACACTACACTACGCTACAATTATCAAAACAGATAATTGATTATTCACCTCGTTTAATAGAAACAACCTTTAAAAAGTTTTAATAGCCATACAAATGTTATAATTTATATAATAGGTATTCAGCATTTGTTTACAATGGTAAATAAGATGAGAATTTATTTTTCCTTTGTATCTTGCTTATTAACAATGGATACTACAGCCAGTACAAAGGACGGTCTTGTTACCCTACAAGAATTCATCACGCTGCTGTTTATTATTAAGAGGAAAGGTGTAAAGGGCAGCACGCACTTTATTCGTTATTCCCTGATCTGCCTGAACCGTCTGTGGTAGTTTTGCTAGGGCTAGGGAATATCGTGGTGGGGACAGGCCAGGCTGAGGATCTTGAAGGATAAAAAGGTCAGGCGACCAACACCCAACAGCTACGTCACCTGTTAAGTGATGAGTTCTTGGCAAAAATAAGCCTGCCAATCTTGGATGAAAACAGCTGATCTAGTGAACTCTTCAGTAATATAACATATTCATTATTTTCATAATGAATACATTCTAAGCGTTTTAGTTTGCCCTACTGCCTGATTACACTTTATACACATTTAATATTTAGTAGATAATTACTATCTGTGTTACTTCTAAAACTCGTTAAGAGTACATTAGAACTACAAAATTATTGGTTAGTTAGCAGAATAATTTATCATTGTATCAAATCCAGTTTTGATTAGTTCGTGATTAGTCCAAATGAAACAAAAATCAGTTTTGCATTACTAGAGGTAAATAATTCAATCGGTTCAGTGATTAAGTTACTATGAACCGTAGTTTTATTTGGTAATAGAAATGAGTTTCTTACAAACTTAAACTCCCTTACAACTGTCACTAATGTTGTACTCATCATATACTTATTTAAGCTATGTGGAATTTCCACTAGCGTGGATGTATGTTTTATGCAATTACAAATGAAATGATTTAGTAATTTAAGCCACAAAGAGAAATTGATATTGTCAGACATATCAGACACATTTTTAATACAATTATTATTCTTGCAATTATAGTGTATTAAGTACATAATAATAATTAATTCTTGAAGCTAAAGTATAACAATTTAAGCGATACAATAGGTGGTAAGTGGTGATGATCTATGCACAAAAAATATCTGTGAACAATAATCACCACAAATATCCCTAAAACAACTCTGAATATAGGTTATTTTTAGCTCTTAATTGTTTTATTGTAACAACATGTGTAATTCTTTGTTTATTGGTGTGAAGAATTTGGTAGGAATAAATTGGTTGTTTCAGAAATGTTTGCTCATGTTATTTTTTACAAATATCAAAGTATCGATGATTCCGCACAGCAGATGTACCTGCAGTAAGATACAGCTGGTGCCCAAGATACGTGTCTCTTATGGGTTTTATGATTCATGGAGGTGATATTGACGGCAATAAACATCATGGCTTCATATCAAATATTGAACATGTATTTAAGTACTGCAGTGCAACAAATAAAGTAGAAATGCTGATTCTCTCAAACTCATTCGTGTATTTATTCACATTTTGTAAATATTTGCTGACTGGGTTCTTGTAAACATTTGATTTATTAAATTAAAATTAAAGCTACAAACGACAGTAAGATTTTTGTTTCAGTTTTTAGTAACTTCCCAAGGAAACCTGTCTCAAAATTAGTTGGCTTCAAAATGTTTCAAACATGCTCCATTTTGAGTATATGTATTATATACACCCATAAAAACATTTAATCGTATATTTGACCGAAAAAACATTTTGTCAATTGACCTGTTATAGAATAAATCAATTTTTTCTACGGTTTGGATATTTATTTGTTTGATCGCCATAAGAAAATTTTTAATTATTCAAATTTTCTAATGATTATTTCAGAAACCCCCAATTTTTCCGGGTTTATGAATAATCTATAATCACTTAAAGTCAGAAATAATTATAAAATAATTATAAGACAATTCTATGAGACCATTTTTACATCGAAGCGGAAACAGTATTTGTTATCTTACTCAAAACATATTGTAGAACTGTGTGTATTTCCATTAAAACCACCTTAACCACATGAGTGGTATAGTGATGAGTACAGAATTATGGATTTATTAGGGGTTTAAAATCTTTAAAAGTCTATTAATTTGATAGACAACTAGAAACCTGGAAAAAACATTCAAATAATATTAGCTGTAACGTTATAAAATCAATGATTCACAATAATGCAGGTCATCGATCATTTTGCAATGGCATGTACGAGTGATCAATCTTGTGCTTTCGCACTTGGGTTTGTTTCGGAATGATTGTTAGATCCTCAAAGGACCTAAGTATCCTTATAGCATTACTTATTTCGCACCTGTAGCAAAAATACAGTGAGAGGCGTAAAATGGAAAAGAAATGTGTTCAAAAATAATACAGTAAAATTACATGAATTGCGTTCCATTATAAATGACTGTAAAATCTTAATAGTTAACTGCAAAATGAACAAATATCTAATACTGGTTTATGATTCAATAAACATAAAAATAGCTTAAGTTAATAATAAAACCTTGCCGTTAAAACGGCTTTACATCCTTACATTACGTTTACAGTTTATGGAGAACATTAAATCTTTTTGTGCTTCAACATAAATGGTTCATGGAAATTTAAGTATAGAATTAAAATCCATTGTTTCATCTTGAGTAAACTGTGTAGTTCATTTATTTAATTATTTAGACTTTTCCTTCTGCGTCAAGTGTTTAACTACACTACGTTTCGGGAGGTAAGGAAACTCCTCCCGTTATCAAGTGACCTTAATTAGAATCTACATTACTCTACTTAAACTACATTTTAGGGGGGGAGTTTATTTTTTCCATTATTTTACATCATCCATTCATATATTTATATACATGAATCACTCGTACAAAAACTCAATTCACACAGTTACATATAATTATTACGAATCTAAAAACATGGTAATAAATCATTCAAGATGAGAAACAAAATAATACTAGTTACAAAACATATATTTGTACATTTGCACTGGCAACGTCGCCTCAATGTCGGTGAATGCCGGCCAGTAACCGTACACACACACACACACACACACACACACACACACACACACACACACACACACACACACACACACCCCACTCGCCAAACTGTGTAGTTTACTCTAGTTTTTACTTTCTCCCCTTATATGGTATATGGAGAAAGTATTGTTTTCGTCAAAATTTTCGAATTTGAGTTGAGGGTGGATATATCCGTTTTGGGGTCCTCTGAATCCAAAAAAGTGGGTTTGGGCGTGATGTCTGTCCGTCCGTGTGTGTGTGTCTGTCTGTGTGTGTGTCTGGATGTTTACAGTGCCACAGCCTACCCCGTTGGTCCGATTTAGATGAAATTTGGCATGTATATATATAGTCACCGTATCTCCAGGCGTTTTTTTTCATTTTTTTGAATTTTTGATTTTTAAGGGTAGTTCACCCCTAAAAACCCTTAAAAACGTAAAAAATCCAATTTTCTCAAAAACGGCTCTAACGATTTTGATTAAAATTTGATAGTTTATAGTGCACAGAGTACTAAATAATTTGACACCACCCGCATGTCTGTAAAAATGACGGTTCAAAAGTTATGGGCTTTTAAATGTCAAAAAAATCAAATTTTTAAATTTTCAGCGAAAACAATAAAAGTAAAGTATAACTTGACTGGTACCATTGAAACCAGCTTAAAAAACTAAACAAATTAGTATTTTGAATTATTTGTCTTCGACTAACGGTTCCAGAGAAAAGTTAAATTTACTGTCCACGATAAACGCAGTACGTTGTCTGAAAGCGCCCAATGTTATTCTTATGGAGAATATAAAAAAATCAATTTCTTCCTTACTTTCCAATCGTTTTCCATGAAACTTGGTATGAAGTGTAAGGTCAAATCACCGAACAAAACCAGCTCAAAAAAGGCTTGGTAATACCGTGGGGGGAGGGGTTTCCCCCATACAATTTGAACAATAAATTATTAAATGATATTTAGAATAACTTTGTAGAACATGATAGTTTTATTACAGATTGTCTTTTTTAAATTTACTTGAGGGAGAAAGTATGTGTCAGTCCACTGGTACCGTTTATTTTTATTTAAAAAAACTAGAGTACCGTAGATGCATTACGTAGTCTCATAGGCAAGCCAGAGGTGAACGCCCATGATGTCAGGAGTCACCGGCCACTGGTACCGATCCAGCATCCTTCTTTGACTTACTGGGCCAGAGCGTTATCAATGAGGTATCGTGCCAGTTAATTAAGTAATATGATTACTTCTTCACAGTTCAAATAGTATATTTCATTACAAGGGTCGAACGTGGTGCGAAAAGACAACACTATATTTTTCGTCAGACTGCATAAATGTCAACATAAATACTGTATAAACCAAAGAACGTACAGACAAAATAGTTCAAACTTAAACTCCAATTCAATCTCCTAAAGATTGAATTACAACTACAACTATGAAAATAAAATATTTTTACAAATTATACTATAGTAATACAAATTATTTACTACTAAGTATTTTGAACAAAATACACTGGAATGTGAACATAGACTGGTCGTCTGTGTGTAGACACGAGCCGCTGTATTTAACGTGCTGAATAATTAATTTAAGGGATAAAATTGAACGTTTAAATCATTTCTTGAATTTAGAGAGAAAAATGTTTGTATTTACTTCCCTGTGGGAAATAGGTTGGATCATTGATATGTCTAAAGGGAATGTTTTCAGTTCAGTTGTAAGATACTTAATTTAACACGATTACTTACGTTTAGTTTATATGTTTCATATTTTATTCAAAAAAGTTCAAATATCTACACATAAACGTATAATTTATAAGAAACACTGTTAATCATATAAGTATAGACTCCCACAATATCAAGTCGTCAAAGGGTAAGGAGTATCCGTGAAGTGCTAAGCAAACTTTTATCTCAACGGACTTCTCTTAAAAACTATCTTAGGTTAGACAAACAATTATCTTTATTCTCTTTACTTGGCTGCTATTTCCATTTGACCTAATTACAGATTTCCTTACTTTATCTATAAAATTCAAACCTTAGCAATATTCTTGTTCCGTAGTGATGAATATTAACTGTGTTTAATACAATATTCAAACAAAATCTTGACTTCAACTGCAAACTATTTAGATTTAATTTCCAGCTAGCTTGATTCCAAGTGTAGCCTATTTTACAATCAAGCGTAAGCTTAAATCTGGTTTTGGGTTTGAATTCAAACATATTTTGAATCATAATCCAGCTCGAATTAAAACTTTAAATGTTTAAATCGTTAAAATTGAAACCAGCTTTATTACAGCTGGATTAAGCTGGAACATTCAAACTTGAATTCCGCTGGAAGAATCAAGCTTATATTAAACATACCAAAGTCCAGCTTCTAGTTCGATTTCTCTCAAAATCCAGCTAAGTGATTATTATTCACCTAGTTGGATTCAAGCTGAAATTTCATTTTGGAATGTTCTATTATGTATGTTTTGTTTAGTACGTAATACGAATTTTTAGTGACAGCATCTTAAAAAACATATAAACGTGTATCAACAAGTCCAGCAACATCAAATGATTACAATATTCTGACTAAATCCTTCGTGACTTACACGATTATAATTATTTATTTCTGTTTTATATACAAAAAGACAGAGAGTAAAATATAGATTGTTAAATCTATGAAAATTAATACAGAAGGCTTGTTTCAAACTAATGCAAATGCACTCATGTGAACTGATGAAGCATATGCGTTTGGTGTTACTGAAGCGGAAAGGCTAAATTTTGATCACCGTTTCTATTTTAATGGTATCAATTCATGTGAATATTTTAAGCACAAGAGCTTATACACATAATCTTGAATTCAACTTAGCTTATACACATATTAGCTTATTCACAGCTAATATGTTATTAGCTATACAGAAACTATCATTTTCCCCTACTTTAACGCATCATCCATGCGGAGATAAAATTTTAAACCAACTCAAATTGCACTGCTCTGATGCTCTGATGCAGGTTAAGTTTCTAGAGCTCACACGCTTGCGAGTAGACAACTCGAGATATTTTATTTTATTTATGTTATTCTAATTAGCTTATATGTGAAGTGAGATGCAATAATGGTTAATAATGGTGATAAAGGAAATGTAATATAAGTTAAATCTTTTACGATGAAATCATGTATTGTGCCAAAAGGATTATATGTGTAATTTTAATATCTTTGAAATTATACCAATAAACACAAATCTCTCCATTATAAAAAGTGTGCGTTTATTGTCCAATTAAACCAGACGTTTCGCCGGTTAATTTTCAACAGTAAATTTTGACACCACACAAAAACAAAAACAAAAACTCGGCATTCTGTATCCTATTTTTTTAGCAGTTATATTGCCGTTATTATTCAGTGTTATTAAACTTTGATGCCCTTGTTGGATCGTGTGCGGCCCATGTGACTGAACCACTTACGACTTAAACCCATGGGAATCAAAGTCAAATAAGGTTATTTCAATAAACAACTTTGGAAGCTGACTACTTTAATTTAATTTAAGCTGACTGGGATGTTGGCGTCATCCTGTAATCCAGCTACTTGGAGGTCACGAATTGAAGATAGTTGTGAGCGATGGTCGGTGAGTGTGGTGTTCTCTTGTGTGGATTAACGTCCGCACTATTGAATACTACGTTAATCCGCAAAGAACATCCACATAATTAGACCAATTCGTAATTCAGAGGCCGTGGTTCGGATTCCACGTTAAACTGTACGTCCCTTAGTTGCCATCGGCTGTTGGGCTATTAATTAACAGTCCTGTCTAAGGAACATGTCAGCCTTAGTCAGTAACAAGACTACAAGATCGCGCCACAGTCATCTTACACTCAATCCTCATTCATACTTGGCTTAAAATACCTACCTTGTAGTATGGTCGCCATTTCAAATAATCTAATCTAATCTAATCTAATAGTGCATGGAATTTACCGATACGGTAGCTCAGGGGTAATGGTCTGCCCTAGTAAATCAAAGGTTTCTTTATCGAAGGTAGTGGTCGGCGACTCATGCCAAACATAGGCTAAACAGAGGTATTTTTTATACTAGAGAGAAGTACTTTATTGTCCTTAAATCATGGCACAGGGCCTAGGCGATGGTGTTGGACGGTTGAGGTTTAAAAAAGTCTTTTTACGTTATCGACGAACTTATTTTAATTCATAATACATCGTAAATAATAGTAATACGGTTTAATAACTTTAATGTCAATAAAACGCAAATCTGCTGTAGAAACTTTTACAGACTGACATCAAAATTGTGTAATTTTGGTCTAATTGAACATAGTGAATTCTAAAAACACATTTAAACACTGGAAGCGTATAACTGTACATTTAAACGTTTGTGTCACATTATTTACACATTATCCCAAAACTTGTGAAGAAGCTAAACGTGTGGCAACATTACTCTTTCGAGAGATCTTCAAACACTTGACTCTAAGTCATCAGTTTGATACTGGTTAGAAGACTCTAAGATGTAACAGTTTCATCAACAACGATTTTTAAAATCTAAAGCTTGAAATATTACATCTGTCAAACTGTATTTGTTAAAGATAGAGTATTTAATATCGTTTATTGTTTTCATCTAGTAAACTAAAGGCAATTTTTAACCTCATAGTAAACCATTATTACAATGAATATAATATTTTTTTAATAGATTCAAAATTGTTAGTTTACACAATTTTCTATCATTCATATTTGTTTTGCCAACAAACGACAATCAATGTTTTGTTAGGTCATTTGTTACCTAAATTAACTTACACATTTTTAAAGTATAAAACATCATTACGTCCACTTGATATTTTTGCAAGCCCCACAATCCATAGCCACTTAAAACAGAACCATCATGGACATTTTAAGTTACTGATTAGTGATATTAGGTTACTAAGATCGTTTCATCATTATAATTCATTAACACTATAGTTTAATTATTGTTAGGATCATTATAGCATTCGTCAACGTTTGTAGGAAAATCTTGTCAATTTTTTTCAGAATTTAGATTAATACTAATCATTAGTTTTAAAAAATATACTATATAATACAAATTAATTTCTAATCTGCAAAAGAATAATATATTTATTAAATGCGACACTATAAAACAAAATGATCGTATAATAAATTACTAAGAAATTCATAGTTTTAGGCTACTGATGGAGATATAATATTTATAAGCAGAAATAGTGTTATTTTTTTCATTTATTTTGGCAGAATGTGTCGGTCATATTTTCGAGCCACTTTTACCATACCTATTTCAATTTTCATTTTGGCTAAGATAAGATATTTTGAATATTTTGTTAATTTTATTTCATCTTCATGTATTCATCAAAACTTGAAATTTTTAAAAGATAACTAAGGGAAAGATTTATTCATATCCCTGAATGAAGTAAAATACATAATAAAACTAACAGATACATTTTGAATCAAATTTTTGTAAATATAGTTCAACGCTCTTACAAACAAAGTATGAACTAGTAATGCGGTCAATACTATCGCCTTCCCGCAGATATATTTTTGCATAACCTAGAAGTAACTGTAACTATTCTAAATTAAAGCTATTCCAACCTAAAACAAAATCATGTTTTAAATACACATCCACACACCTATAAATCCTTAGACAAACACACACAGACATACATCACGTCTAAAGTCATTTTTTGGATTCAGGGAACCCCAATATACACTTAAAATTTAAGTTTAAGCATTTTGACGAAAACAATACGTTGTTCTTATACTAACGTATAGGTGGGAGAAAGTAAGTAAAAGGGTACTAATAATTGTTTTACTAATCTGGTAATATTACTAAGAGTTAGATTTATTTTTACAAACATCAATACAACGATATTTGCTTGTGGGTAAATGGTAAATATCTTTGTGTTGATAGTTAGTTTGACGGTGAACACCTCTGTGTTATTGACGTATTGACGACATTGGAGTATCCAGTGTACCAGCTGTTGGTCCAGGAATGCCTTGCAAGAGAGATCTATTGGGTTTCAGCGGCTCTTTGATGTGTTGCTCTTGTCTCTTATCTCTTATCTTTCTGTCCGCTTCGACCAGTCTTTAGATTAGATTAGATTATTAGAAATGGCGACCATACCACAAGGTAGGTATTTTAAGCCAAGTATGAATGAGGATTGAGTGTAAGATAATTTTGGCGTGATCTTGTAGTCATGTTACTGACTAAGGCTGACATGTTCCTTAGACAGGACTGCTAATTAATAGCCCAACAGCCGATGGCAACTAAGGGACCTACAGTTTAACGTGGAATCCGAACCACGCCCTCTGAATTACGAATTGGTCTAATTATGAGGATAGTCTTTTGTGGATTAACGTAGTATTCAATAGTGCGGACGTTAATCCACACAAGATAACACTACACCCACCGACCATCGCTCACAACTATCCACAATTCGTGACCTCCAAGTAGCTGGATTACAGGATGTCGCCACCATCCCAGTCTTTGGACATCCACCATAATAAACTTTTAAACACGTGTGAATTAGAATATAAGCGTATACAGTTTTCTACAGAAACAGCCACAGGAAATAATATAAGTTACCTATAGTAACGCATTGTTACGTTAAAGGCGAATTGTTTAATAGAATATTGTTTACACTCCTACATTCGTAAAATGGTTAAATGAAATCAAATAATTCTTGTAATAAACTATACGAATTCCATTTAAATATGTTATAATGATTCTGTTTTATTTATTGATACAGAATAAAATATGTAATAGGAAATAAGAACTCCAATATATGATTAAATTGAACCTAATCATTTTCTAGGAAACTATGTTTTAATAATTTTACTAAAACACCTCTCTATACCTTCGATTCTAAATATATTACTTTGGAGAACTTTCCAAAAATAGCATTTCATTAAATTAGTCATGTCAATTTTATTTTATCTTTAAGTGGCTCTTTTAGACTTTGTGATAATGTTGGATGAACAATAAATCCTATATATTAGTTATAAATTAAATAAAAAATAATGTGCTCCACAGCCTTCCTAATGATTTCCCTATTGTCTCTATCTCTGTATTGATCTACATGATTTTCATATTGATTCGTAGCTTGTTATTAATTTGTTTTATTTAAAAAATAACAGTTTCCAGTTTTTAAGTAGTTTTTTTAGAATAGAATACAGATTTCTTGTAAAATTATAAAGCTATTATTTAAGTTCAACTCAGTGCGGTAGTTATCCACTTACACTTTACACCACATGATCAATACATTAACACTTTCCTTTCAATTAAGAAATCCTTAATCTTAACTCTGTTGAGCAAGGTCAAGCAAAAATACTGGTACATTCTTCTTTTTTCACAGTTTCACATGTTTTCGGTGGAGTTGCAATTATTATAATTAGTTGCAATTATTCCGTTTAGACTAAACCATTTTTGTTTATTCAAACTCATTCTCGCACAACAAATGAGAACAATGTCATTTTATGTTCAAATGAAAATGATCTCAGTAAAGAGACTTAAAAAATTACTTTTAGTCTCTGAGTTACAGGAAATATTTGTGACAATGTTCCTGCAAGAAAACAAAAACTTGAAAGTAGATTGTCTTGTGCCTCACTTTTTACTGACGGAAAGTTTTATATTCGTTTTGTGTCTAACGTTTGCCTTGTGACACACAGTAATAAAGATGTCTCAACCCTAGTTGTTCTACATTCTGTTTAACTATTTAGTCTAATATAATGTTAAATACTGTCTATTACAGTTAAAAAATGATCTTTAAATTTAACTTTCTTCAACTGTACAAATTTACTTTATTTGAATCGAATTATCAATTTGGAGATTACCATTTCGTATCAACTTATAATTTTTTGTGAGCCGGTGACTAATTTGGTGAGTCGGTGACTAATTTGGTGAGTATGTGACTAATTTGGTGAGTATGTGACTAATTTGGTGAGTATGTGACTAATTTGGTGAGTATGTGACTAATTTGGTGAGTATGTGACTAATTTGGTGAGTATGTGACTAATTTGGTGAGTCTGTGACTAATTTGGTGAGTCTGTGACTAATTTGGTGAGTCTGTGACTAATTTGGTGAGTATGTGACTAATTTGGTGAGTATGTGACTAATTTGGTGAGTCTGTGACTAATTTGGTGAGTCGGTGACTAATTTGGTGAGTCTGTGACTAATTTGGTGAGTCTGTGACTAATTAGGTGAGTCGGTGACTAATTTGGTGAGTCGTTGACTAATTTTGTGAGTCTGTGACTAATTTGGTGAGTCGGTGACTAATTTAGTGAGTCTGTGACTAATTTTGTGAGTGGGTGACTAATTTGGTGAGTCGGTGACTAATTTGGTGAGTCTGTGACTAATTTGGTGAGTCGGTGACTAATTTGGTGAGTCGGTGACTAATTTGGTGAGTCTGTGACTAATTTGGTGAGTCGGTGACTAATTTGGTGAGTCTGTGACTAATTTTGTGAGCCGGTGACTGATTAGGTGAGACTGTGACTAATTTGGTGAAACATATCTAAAAAATTAGATATGTTTCATAGCTTATTATATCCTTGATGTAGTCAAAGGACAATAGGATATTTCAAAGTTAACTAAATTAAACATTGACGAATTGCTTGAGAATAGTGTAATATTTTATATTTTAAATATATGAGAAATCTTTAATCAGTTTATTTATTTAATTTTTAAAATTTCGTGTGACGAGGTTCAGTTAAGACAAAGGCATCGATAAGGTTACTGTGATCGTTCCTCCAGAACCAGCCGGGGTGTGAGAGATAAGGGAGCCTCGGTAAATTTTCCCAACAAACTAAAGCTAGTTTGTTTCAAGGCGAGTTCTTAGCAGGATGAATTGTTGAGGAAATACTTAAGAAAATTTAATTTTCTAAGAAATAATTTTAAAACTATTCCAAAAATGGTCACAATTTATTTTTTTATACTGATTACATGACGTCATAGTGTTTTGGTGGCCGATGACGTATACTTGTAGGGGGTATTTCATCTCCTGGTTGAAATGAAATATAATATATACAGAACGTTGAATAGAAATAATTTGTAGGCCTAAGATAAATATGGTGATGGATTACTCTTTGGCAATATCCGTCTCGGTGCGAGGAAATAACATTGCTAAGATACAGAAATAAGCGTTGCTGAGATTTTAAATAATCCTGACTTTGATCACATTAATTTTGTGTTATAAATATGTAAAAAAATTGCCATTGAAAGTTTTAATCATACTGGCATGTCTTATACATTACCAATCAAATACCATTATCAAATATTTTAGTTTGGTTTAAAGGTTAAAATGAGAGAAATGAGAAATGAGTAAAATGTCTATTATATGGGAGTGTAACCCATCCGGATAAAAGGTCAACTATTTTCCTATTCTTTATACATTTTGGTTACGATTTAAAATACGATTCCTTTAAAATTACTAATTATAAAAACTGTAGTTATTGAAAAACAACTCAATTTCCAGTAAGTTGGTGATCCTCTAGCTATGGCAAACTGAATGGAAAAATCCATGGTCCATTTGGACTTCTACATTGTAGCTATAAGTATGCAATAGTTGTTAACACATGTTTCATATTCATGCCATGCAAAATCAATTAATTAATGTATAGCTCAATTAAAATTACAGACCATGCTAACGTAACTTACCTCATGTAACTTTTTTTATATTAATTAAAATTTTTTTTTAATTTTTTTATCTCCTAGGCTGAAAGGACATTCACTATAGCATTATAAAAATATCATGTTGAAGGGGATGGTGGGTTATATGTTATATTGGACTGGGAGTAGAGGATTTGCCTGTGGTAGCTACTAATGGAGTCGTCATTAATTTTATATGGCATCATAATGGATTGGGCCTTCAGTGGCAATAAAAACCTGGCATGCAGGCTGTACACCATTACTCACAAAAAATTCCATGTTTATTTGTAAAATATAACTATTCATTTGTTCACGGTTTTAAAGGTTGCATTCGTATTGCAAGTTATTTTTATTTCGCACCACAAAAAAATCTCTTTGATCTTGGCTCTTTACAAATACAAAGTTAAAATTTAAAAAGTTTAACTATTATTGAAATTTCTTTTTGGAACACTGTAAAATTTTAATTTTTTATGTTTACACGTTTGAACCTGAGAGTATACTGGTACGATAAAAAAATGGAACGAAAGAGAAAGATTTGTCACCAAGTTATGTGAAATTAAAAATCCCCCGTTACAGCAGACCTGCGTACTCAGTTTGTGTCCAAATCAATAAAATGCATAATATATGACAAATTTAATCAATAGTTGTCGATAAATAATGTATTTTGCCTATTCTCTATAAGATACATTACTAAAAAAACTATCCATAGATTTATGCATGGAGAAGTACCAAGGAGAAAGCTATCAATTTATTAATTTTTACTGAGTATGCTCTTGAGATTTTTTGGCGGAGAGATATGCTGTCATTGGGCGGGTTCTCTCAAAAATAAAAAGTTATGGGCTTCCTTGTGTAGACCCTTCCCCTGTCAATTCAACTGGGGGAGTGGTTATTTTTGGGTTGGAGCAAAAACAACGAGGGCCTTTATGGCACAAACACAGGCCTAGATTAATACGGAGGTTATTTTTACTTCTATAAGAATTAGGTTGGTAAGTCATGTTTTCCCCACCATTGTTAATGTCTTTTTTCCTGTGGCTAAACAATATTCTGCAAGAACACGTGACTAGCTAATTTTGGTCTTTGAGGCTTCCAATACTTCAAAATATAACTCCTAACATCTTCAGAGTAAATTTATAGAATTCAGTAAATACTGAATGATACTATTGTTTTCACGATGAAAGTATTTATTTAAAATTCATATTCGTTTTCATTGATTAGATATAGACTTGTGGCTACTTTTAGGAGAAAATTAGTGCAGAATGTAAGAAGACTCTAAGGAGAGTTGAGGATAGAGCATATGGGAATTTATTGACTTACGCTACAGCGTTACAGTGATTCTCAGCTGATGCATTTGTAAGGGTCATTAGTAAATATAGGTTACTAAACCAAGTGTCGAATAAATAAGTAAAATGACTTCCTACTTCCAGACTCGAATGTCTAAGTATTCTTTTAATCAAGACAAATAACCTATCTCAAGTCGTAATGTTACCCAGAACGGCTTCAGTAAGCAAAGTTTTGATTAAAAGTTTCTCGGCTTCTGGTTCACAAGTGATGACTCGTAACAGACACAATTCAACCGTTTAATTTAAAACCGTTTCCTATTGAGGAAATGTGTTTTATCTCATTTTTTATTCTCTATATTTACTTTGAACATTATATTTAAAATCAAATACTGGCTAATAATTTTCAGTCAAAAATACAGGTTGTTGTTTTAAGCTCCTCTCCCTAATCAAGTTAGTTTAGGGAGTTACTTAGTTCATATTTTTTTATCCACTTGTTAACTCACTCCACTATTTCTTTGTTATTTGTAATTTTCAATATTAATTTCAAACTCAGTGTTGATATTTTTCAGATTGATATGAAATGATAATGATTTTACAACAGTAGAGAACAAAAATCAATATTTTTAACTCAAAAACTTGCAGGCCTATTGAGTAAATAATTTACAGTTTGTACTTTTTATTTTCTGCTAGTTTGCACGAAAACCATTACAATGGTACTGCGTTTGACATAGACAAAAAAAACTAACTTTTCCAATAATCCTGTCAAAGGAACATGACAGCCTTAGTCAGTAACAAGACTACAAAATCACGCCACAATCTTACACTCTCTTCTCTTTGAAATATCTTTAAGTATGTTTTAACATACCTACCTGGACAGGTCACCATTTCAAAAAAGTAAATGGGCAATATTGATAGTAATCAATCGTAGACTAAGCAAGTGAATATAGTAATTCTGAATACTAATTTGTTTAGTTTTTCAGCTGGTTTGAAAGATGAGTGTTATCTTTTTTATAAAATTATAGAAAATATTTTCCAGGAAAAAATATTGTTATACATTTAAAAGCTTATAATTTTAGAACCGTCATTTTTACATATATTCAGGTGATATCATACTATACATAAGACATGTAAACCATTTTATTTTAAATAAAATCATTTCAGCACTTTTAAAAATGTTTTTATCGTTTTAAGGGGTTTAAAAATGTAAATCCCTAAAACGTAGGGGCTTAAAACCATTCAAAAAAATATTTATAAGCCATGAATGGTAAGATAACTCGATCTTTTATTAAAATTAGGATCAGAGTGCTTGTGCTTCGGGGAATAATCGTCAGCCATTACTAATTCAATTGATTTAATATTATTTGTTTAGCTCCAAAATTACAATGATACTAAAGCAAAGCAACATTCCATAGAATGTTTGTTTATTCTAAAGCCAAATGACACTGAACTAAACACATCGAAGGACCGACCCTTGAGATCTGATACCAATTAGCTTGTGTGAATGGAAGCGAGGGCAGGGGTTGGGGATGTTGATGTCTTTAATCAACCTGATAGCACTGTAGACTCTCGATGTAGTTTGGTAACATGTAATAATTGTTAGTTTTGCTTACTTTGAATGTGAATAACTCATTCGTAGGAGTTATTTTTTAATATATATAAAAACAAGCGTTACATGTCGCACGTTGCTGCGATGCACAAAACATTATTAGTAAATAGGTTTTTGATTTGCTGGCAAAATTAAACATAATATAATTATTATTACCTTTCTAAAATGGTGGCCTATTCAAGTATTGAAAGCCAAATTATGTATAAGAAATTAGTGTATTCATGTGGACTTGAAACATTAAAACATATATGAAAATTGAGACATAATGTATCATCTTACACCAGGGTACCTTTGATTATTTTACGACATGGTTTGTGCTGTTTTGTACGTGCGCGCGTATGATATATAATCCTGGGCTATACTTTGTTTTTTTTTAGAAAGTGATGTTTGTTTTTTGCACAAAATCGTTCAAAGGTTAAATGATAACCAGTGTTTATCACCATTGGTATTATAATTTCATTTTTGGTTTTATTAATAATTTAATATTTCATCACAGCTTCTCACCTATGAGTAGCTATTTATATAATTTCTTAAATTTTAGATTGGTTTAAATATTTTATAACCCCTTGCCTTATTAACATATTATTTAAAAATGTATGTTAATGTAACCTATGCACATATACGCTCTGAATTATATCGTAAAATCTATGTTTAACTAATTTTTACAAAAAAAGTAACAAATTCCAAACTCTTATTAAAACAAGAAATTCAAAAAGCGTACTTACATTTTCCTTTGGGCACATGAACAAATAATAGATAGGTAAAATTATTTTGTACACACCTGATATAATAAATCCTCTCTGGAGTGGATATGAGCATTGGCCTAGTGGGCTGGTTGTATTGTTCTCCCTCAGTGAGCACTACGATGGGAAGGGAAGATGGAAGCTGAAGATGATCCCAGAGAGGAGTCTGATCTTGGGTGAAGTCTAGAAGTCATGGTTCTAGGTGGAGAGTGTAGTATGTGAGTTGCCTCATCTGACACCTAGAAGGGTTCGGTCCACTCACGAAGAGTGAACATACTATACTTGGACTTCTGAGGTGTAGGTTTATATGTAGTGTCGTAGGATTAAGGGACAAGGTGGCCTGAAAATTGGGGATCGGGAGAACACAAAATATTTAATTTGATTAACTGTTAAGCGAAACTCATTATATAGAGGATTAAATGTAGGAAAGGGTAAAAGTACTATCAATGGGAGCTTTTTGAGTAATAATGGATTTGAAGAAGAATTTTCCCTCTCAAGTTTACTTTAAGGGGTTGTGAATAGTTCATTATAGTAAATGAACTTTTGAGCCACCTTGGTGTGAGGATTGAAAAAGTGCAGGGCCTCATAATATATCTTGAAAGCTATCTGGAACAAAAGAAACAACACAGACTTATAAGAATAACTTTTATGTGATACTTCCAAATGTAAAGTTAAATGATAAAGGTTTTATTCAGGCCTTTTCTTAAAAAGACACAAGTTTTTTGGTCATATTAGTTTGCTGAGTAACTGACAGTGATTAAATATCCAAATTAGTATATTTTTAAATAAAACAAATATGAGTATGTTTATTAAATAATACATTTTGTGAATATAGTTTAATAAACATCTACATAATTAAGTACAGACATTTACGGATTACTAAAAATCCAGTGTATCATCTATATTTGTATTATCATAAAAATTAATTTTATTTTCTCTTGGGAAATAATGTGATGTATATATTACATAAATTTATATTATATACTATCAATTATAGAATTTTCACTTACATTTTATAAACGTTTGAATACTATGGTTTCAAACCATAGGCTACGTAAAACTTGAAAAATAAGTTGTAATAATATATTTTAACTTTATTTTTCTTTCTTGGAATATATAAAAAGCTACCACATTCAAAAAAACAAAATAAAACATTAAATCATATATTAAAAAATATATTTACAAACTCACCTGAAGAACTGAGCAGGGCCTCCTTAGATTAATATGAGAATCTAGAGCTAGGAGTTTGGAATTTGTTACATTGGGAAAAATTCAGTAAAAATAAGTAGCTACAATTATAAATTTACTTAAGTAAGAACTTCCTTTGAAAATTATGAGTATTTGTTTTGTTGCATTTAAAGACTCAAATTCACATTTTACTGATATGTGGTCATTTTCAGTCTCTAAAAGAGTAACATGTTTACCATGATGGGAAATACAAGGCAATTTCTGTAGGAATGCGAAGTAAATACAATTTGCTCAAAAAATTAAATTGGAAGGTATGAAGGTGCTGTTCTTGCTAGAATAACAATCTTAATTTCTTTTCTAAACTAGCAAACCTATTTAACGTTAATCATAATTAATTTTCGCACGATTTATGATCTAGACTAGAAAGAGAAGTCTGACGTGTAATAATTGTATTTAATGCAAATACTGTAAATAGTTTTAGTTGTAAATGGTTAATCACAAATCGTAGTTATTCGTCATTTTCCTAACACAAAGCATATTCTTTAAAATTAGCTAATATTATAAAGTTATCAATTGATGTAAAAATTGTGCATTGATGTCATAGCCACGAATAAACATAATACGTAAATGCTTGTGAAAACCTTATTTACTTAGATAAAATGTATTTAATTCACAGTGAAAAACCTATATTTATTCTGTGTTTCATCAAAATAATTGTACACTAACTGATTATACCGTACTTGCACTATATACTGTATGTATACATTTTTGGATGGTTGTTTTGATCATTGACAACAGCTTGTTAAATTACTCAATATTATAGGGATAATCATGGCGATAACACGTTGATATAAAACGATTACAGTTTAGAAACTGCATTCTAGATTTCTTTTAAAAATAAAACTTAGAATTCAATATTCTAACAGACATTTTGTGGAGTTGTTAGAATATAGTTCTGTCGTAACTCTTGATACTGCACCGGTAAATTTTACAATAAAACAACACAAAAAGTATGTGTGCTCAAAACACTTATTTTCAAAAATCGTATTTGCGATTTATATAATTTAAGAAAAAATTAGCTATTGTTTTTAATCTATTCTACAACTCACGTTACAGCCCCAGATACTTTCTTGAAGAAAGAATAGGTCTTGACAATTTATTTTCAATACTAAAAATGGCTTATTGTTGCTAAGTAACTAATTTAACAATGTTTTAATATTTAGTTGAGCTTATTTCATATATCAGCACTAAGTTAGACATTTAACCATCATATCGTGTTGGTTATAGATAGCGGAGTCAAGCTTTCAATGCCTGTCGATGTGTGTGCTTGTGTGTGTGTGTGTGTGTGTGTGTGTGTGTGTGTGTGTGTGTGTGTGTGTGTGTGTGTGTGTGTGTGTGTCTGGATGTGTACAAAGCCACAGCCTACCCCGTTGGTCCGATTTTGATGAAATTTGGTATTTTATATATGTATATAACATACAAAAAAGTCTGAAGATACGGGGATATATATCACCGTATCTCCAGACGTTTTTTCCTTTTTTCATTTTTTTAAGGATAGTTCACCCTCCAAAATCCCTTCAAAACTTAAAATACCCACATCGCATTAGACCTGCCCTGCATAGTTAGCGAAGTTCAAAATCAATAATATAACAATAATATATGACAAGTTTTATTAATATCTGTTGATAATTATAGGAATTATTTACGTATTCTCCATAAGATTAACATGGGAGAGAGTGTGCAGGTTTGCTGCTGTAAGGAACACTGAAACTAGGCAATTCCACCATAAACAATTTTTATTTTGACCATGTATACCAAGTTTCATCAACATCTACCCATAAATAAAGGAGTTTGCCTATTCTCTATATGATTAACAGATAAATAATTAGCAGATAAATAAAATATGAAAAGTAAAACCACACACATAAAAAACTGACAACATGATGTAACTAATATCTGTAACTAAAACTTTCAATTTTTAATGTAAATTATTAAGTATTCACTTGAAAACGGAATGAGTTTCTCCACCTCCAGAAACGTTGTGTAGTTTAAAACACAGACGCTTTGGATAATAAACAATATTAAATAATTAATAACCAATGCTATTATTAATTTTAAGAATTCTGTAAAATATCACAATTTCATTTTTTTCAAAACATTTAATTTCCTAGACATTAATTTCTTATTCATTTAACTCACATTCACATTCCTGAGATAATGATTTGTGAAGAGTGAGTGCAATGAATGTAATGTATTTTAACATTAATTAAACGTAATATACCTATTAAAAAAGGCAATACCTATTTGGGCAATACTTTACTCGGGATCGAACTCGTGACCTTTAGGTTATGACGCGGGTGCATTCACCACATACTCACCCAACCATTTGGATAATATTTTTACCTCATTCAATAAATCAAACGTAAAAACCTATAAACATAGAATAGAAGCTGACAACGCGACGTGCCGGACAGCCGTCAGCTGTCAGCTGTTCACCTTCCATTTCTTTCAGAGTTATCTTTCCAATGGACCTTACTTTATCTCAGGTATACATATTAGAATATGTTATATGCATTCCAGTGTAGTTCTGGGTTATTAAACATGTCACATTCCCATTATAATGAAATTAAATATACAAAAAACATTTTCTTTAATATAATTTCATAATTTAGCAAAGAACCATACATATTAAAAATTACATTTTCCTTCTCATTAACTGGTCTAAGAACTAGCAAGTGATCGTCATTTGTCTTTTTGGGTGTCTTTTCAGGCAAACACAGGTTCTTGTATCCTATTTTGGGTTTGTATTTCTTCCTCAAAAAACCTTTAAGTGATATCACTCTGCTTCGATTAATGCCTCGTTAGGGGTATATAAAATAAATAAAAGAGAAGAGTATAAAAGAACGTGGATTACTAAAATTTCAAACTAGAGAAGTGATTATGACGAGTCTATTGTGTTGAAAAATCTAACAACATTTCGTATTTCCAAAAGAAATGCATTTTAATAAAACAAATTGAAGATAAGATTGTTTCTTAACAATTAATTGGGAAAATATATCAGAAACAAACTATTGTTCAATATGGTAGTTTTTATACTCTAGTGAACTGTTGAACAATTACTAACTACAATGCAGATTCGATTTGATTTGTTCAACCCTAAACGCCAAACAATAGCTGTGACTGTTTACTTGTTTACCTTTCAACAATCAGTTTGATTTGGTTTGCTATCACATTCCGTGATTATATAGTTCGGTTAAAAAACTATTTTTCATTGTTACCGTTTGCACACATACAAAATAATTCATAGATTTCTGGTAGTGTAACATGCACCACATTCAGGACGAGTGTATTTCATAACTGGCTGCTATGTGGTAATGTTTCAGGTTAATGTTAACTGTGTGGTAGTATTCTCCCCTCACATTCCGAAACCGCTAAAACTTTAATGGAAATTCATTTAAATATCTATTTGGGCTTTATTGTGTTTGTTCAAAACTAATTTGAAATCTTAATCGTAACATAGACATAGAGTGGCAATGTATGTAAAATTCACAACCATTTATATACTGTATTTTTTATCTACTAGCTAACAAACCCTTAATGAACAACGACATTAGTATTAGGGATATAAATTAATAAACATAGATAGCAATAAAATATAAATAGAAATATCTTTCTAACAGAAAACTTAGTAAAAGTTGTATTGTTGGTAAAATCAAATAGTAAAACCGAGGTAAATACAGTGATGAAAGATAAACTGTAATTAGATTGTTATTTGCTTAATCTATTCAAACTAATTTAAAATTGATAAATTATTTTGATCAATACATACTATATATTAAAAGATTTTTCTAAAACTGTTATCAAAATATATTACCCACATGTAGTCCATTGTGTGAGCCAACTAAGTTAACCAAATACGATGGTAAATTCATCTCCCAACATCCTTCTTTACTAGGAAATCATTTTTAATCAGTTATGTTGGTCAATATCACCTAATTACTATATAATACAATTTAAAGAACTCATAGCAAGATACATCAAGGTGTAAAATTATAAGTCTCTATTATTAAAAACAATTCTTCACAAAGCCCCACATCAACCTCGTTTGACTGGGACGGTGGCGACGTTCTGTAATCCAGCTACTTGGAGGTCATGAATTGTGGATAGTTGTGAAAAATGGGTGGGTGGATTTAGCGTACGCTTGTGTGGAGTAACTATTGAATTCTACGTTAATCCACAAAGACGATCCTCATAATTAGACCAATTCGTAGTTCAGAGGCTGTGGTTCGGATTCCACGTTAAACTGTAGGTCTATTAGTTGCCACCGGCTGTTAGGCTATTAATTGATAGTCCTGTCTAAGGAACATGTCAGCCTTAGTCAACAAGACTACACGATCGCGCCATAATCATCTTACACTCAATCCTCATTTATACTTGGCTTAAAATACCATCATTATAGTATGGTTGTCATTTAAATTATCTAATCTAATATCATTGGTAAATTTAGTATTTCTACGTTTTAAACTTGGAGGCTTGGAGGCTTTATTGCTTGCGGTGCACACTGAATTAATCATATTCTTCTAAATGTAATCAAACGTATATAAAAAACTGGTGACTGAGCCAACTGAACCATTAAATGAACCTTTAGAATAACGGCGCAACATAAACATTACCCAATTTACGCCATCTCATTTAAATATTTATTTAACAATATTATATATACCAAGAGATGCGTGCATATTCTGCTTGGCGAAATTCATCCTACATTCGTTGCCGTGGAATTAAACGGAAGCTCGCCTTCCATTAAACCCACTATTAACACTGGGACACAAATTGGTACAAGTGCAATTACCAACGCTATTACCGCCAGCGCGGGAATTGATAGTAGTTTTGGCGGGAACCGATCACAGATAACAGTCCCAAAACAATTATGTTTATGGTTGGTGTTATTTATTTTTAATTGAGCTGTCGGTTTTAGATGAGAAAACAATGGCTGAAAATTTGCAATAAATAGTCGATTTTCTATTATTAACTAAGTGAATATAGTTTTCTTTTACACACACCTGACGCATTACACTTCATTAATTTAAAATAAATATGAAATACCTTCTAGAAAACCATGGTATCTTGATATGAATTGTATGGGATAGTTTGTAAAATAAAGTTCTCTATGCCGCCTAGATAAAATGTAATCTGCCATGAGAAATCTGGCAACACTGTTTCACTCACCTGCTATCCCTCTCTCTCTCTATCCTCACCATTCACGCCTCACTTCGTCGACAAATAAATAAAGGGTATCAGTGGACTGACACATACTTTCTCCCTTAAGTAAATTTAAAAACGACAATCTGTAATAAAACGATCATGTTCTTCAAAGTTTATCTAACTATCATAAAATAATTTATTGTTTCAAAAATAATCATCCCATTTCTGAAAATAAAAACAAGAGAGACAAAGTTAAATTAATTGTTCGAATTGTATGGGGGACCCCCCCCCATCCCCCCGGTAATACCAAGCTTTTTTGAGTTGGTTTTGTTGAGTGATTTGACCTTACGTTTCATACCAAGTTTCATGGAAAACGGTTGAAAAATAAGGAAGAAATTGATTTTTTAATATTCTCCATAAGAATAACATTGAGCGCTTTCAGACAACGTACTGCATTTATCATGGACAGTAAATTGTACTTTTCTCTGGAACCGTTAGTCGTAGACAAATAATTTAAAATACTGATTTGTTTAGTTTTTAAGCTGGTTTCAATGGTTCCAGTCAAGTTATACTTTACTTTTATTGTTTTCGCTGAAAATTTAAAAATTTGATTTTTCGAAATTTAAAAGCCCATAACTTTTAAATCGTCATTTTTGCAGACATTGTGGTGTCAAATTATTTCGTACTCTGTGCATAATAAACTATTAAATTTTAATCAAAATCGTTAGAGCCGTTTTTGAGAATTCTTTTTTACGTTTTTAAGGGTTTTAGGGGTGAACTACCCTTAAAAATCAAAAATTCAAAAAAATAAAAAAATACCTGGAGATACCGTGAAAATATACATACATACACACACACAGACAGACAGACACACGGACGGACAGACATCACGTCAAAACCCACTTTTTTGGATTCAGGGGACCTCAAAACGGATATATCCACTTTCAACTCAAGTTCGAAAATGTTGACGAAAACAATACTTTCTCCATATACCATGTATAAGGGGAGAAAGTAAAAATTGGAAAATTGTAAACACCGTGTACTTGGTGACAGCGTATATATTGTGTGCTCCATCATGAATGGCTCTCAGACCGGTTCTGATCCTGGTCGACGTAGTGATGCGCAAATGGTGAGAATAGAGAAAAGGACACCTCATGAGTGATAAGACTGTTGCCAGATATTTCTCCTAGCACATCGCATCTTCTATCAACGTTATAGGGAACTTTATTTTATGAATCCCCCTCAGATTTGGCAACAACAACTTTCATCCGCAGAATGTGATGACGTCTTCAACATTTTAAGCTCTAAGGTTATAAATCAATTTTTCAAATGTACCTGTCTAAGTATTTAAATAAATTACACCACCCTACCCACTCTGTGTTTTTTGTTCTGTATTACATCCATCAAACGGTTGTTTTTTGTACTGTAAATCGAGCTTTTTATAAACAAAAATATTCTCCTCAAAATAGTAAATCTAAATTCCATAATTTAATCTTATCTAATTCCTCAAAAACCCCTTAAAAATAAGAGCCTGAAGAACAAAAACAAGTCCATGCGTACAAATATAAACATATAACACGAAGATTTTCTTGACAACTATTTCGTAAAGGAGGATTGAAAGTGAATCCGGAAATTGATCAGATCAAGATCCAAAGGGAGATATAATCTGGGAGATTGATTTATCAGTTGAGGAGATCAGGCTTTGCACAATATCCGATTAATTTGATCTGATAGGTAGGAACCTGTGGAATAAAGGTTCAGGCAGATGATTTTGCCTTCGCTGTATACAGCTTTTATGACTAAAACTATGAAATTCTTTAACTTAAGTTTTATTGAATACATTGAACGTAATAGCCTATCTTGTTTCTATTTTATTTTATGTGGATACTAGCCAAAGTACCCGTTCTTCGCACGGGTTTAAAAGGCTGAAAGGTGTAGGCGCTACTGATACATTTAAGTTATTGTTAATTAATTCTTCATTGTTTACAAAATGACAAAACACGAGTGTCTACAACATTTCGAAGTAACATCTGTCAAATATTGGGAGAGGATAAGGATTAATGTAATAGAGACAGTCGTCGGAAAAAACTTAAAATCTACCATTCCACTATTTCAAATAATTCACTAATTTCGATCCAGCAGTTTATCTGAAAAATCAACTTTATTTCTTCTTCTTCCCGAACTGTCAAAATATAGTGCAAACGGATGTTGTCATTAGAAAATGTAAACATTGAAACCTAGGACGGTCACGGCAGGTCTTTCTTCTTCTTCTTCCCGAACTGTCAAATTTTAGTGTTCACAGCTGTTGACATTCAAGTAATTTTATGTTTTCATTCTCTAAAAATGTAAACATTGAAACTTAGGACGTTTACAGGGCGTAGCCCGAGAGGATTTTAAGGAAATGAGTATGCCTATGTGTTGCATGAGTTTAAGATCTACCTTTGTGTAAAATTTCAAATTGTTTGGTTCAGTATTTTTTGCGTTTACTTGCCACAACAAACCCACAAACAAACATACATACAAACATACAGAAACCACCTCTTCTTTATAATATTATAGATAAGCTAAAACGTTGTCAAAATCAATCAAGTTTTACAGAGGTATTTTTTCTGTTTCAATATGACAATGCAATTACAATGGTTAATTTATGCATCCTCTAAAAAAAGCAAAATAAAATAAATGGAGCACCCAAATGCTGCTACATCATTACGTTGACAATACGAGAAATTTACAGAGTTCGCTCTGTCTGTCCGCTGAGGGAATGCATGGGACCATTCCGCTTTCATTGTCACAAATTAATGCTAATGTGTAATGAAGCGAAAATTACTACAATAGATATATTTTTCGTCATACTGCTACAAAAACAGCTGTTTTAGAAACAAATGTTGAAGAGAAAAAGTTGTTCTTTTTCCTCCTAGGACTAAATATATTATCATGATGACTTTTTTTAGTCCTAGGCCGCAAAAGATCATTTTTTGATAATACTTTTGAGTTGATGATTCTAGGTCAGCATAACTAACACTGACATAACCTGAACAACCAATCAGGAGTCAAGGAATAACTGCTACAACGTAAGTAACATAACAGCTGATTAGTCAAAAGCAACAAAAATGTTCGACAACTATTGATACTAAATAAGGTAATACACTACAATTTTTGTTTTACGAGTTTGTACAATTTTATTTGCAGTATAACGAAAAATATAGTTCATCACAGGCCAAAAATTGGCTTCTTGATATTATATACTCACACATTTAACAGCCTCAGCTGTTAAACTTGTGCCTTTATCAAAAACGTCCGTTTTTTGGACCTAGTGATGAAATATACTATTTGTCAGTTTTGAATTAGTACGTTAAGACCTTCAGTCTGGAACAATGACAGTTACTAAGTATTAGTAGGCAATCGATATAATAACTGGTTTAGAATAGCTTTAGGCAGTAGCTAAATTTAAAAAAGTAAAACTATAAGAAGAATGGTTGTATCTCGTATATTGTGTACTACTAAATAATATAGATATAAGTATGAGTAAAGGATAAGTGTGATGGGTTTGAAGACATGTAGTTTGCTATTCACAAAAACCAGATGACTGATTTGTTCAGATATTTAGTTTAATGTGCAATTTAACAGATTTTCAATGTTAAAAAAGTATTCTGTGGATGGTTAAAATTTATGTTGATTATTATTCACATTATAAATTTTTTTATGTATTGTTAATAAAATTATTCTATAACTATAAAAAAAAATTTTAATTATAAATTTATTATTAAATTATTATCATATTATTAACAAATTAAATGGTGACCTACCCAGGTAGGTATTTTAAGGCAAGAATGAGAAATGAAAGAAAATTATTCAAAGGAATGGTAACTAAGGGACCTACAGTTTAACGTGGGATCCAAACCACTTTTTCTTAATTACGAACTGGTCGTATGAGGATGGTCTTTGCGGATAAACCCAGCATTCGATTGGGTGGACATTAACCTACAATAAAGAATACCACATTCTCCCACAATTTCTTATAACAATCCACTTTTCGAAACTACCAATTAGCTGTGATTGCAATTTAACCTATTTCTCACAAGGAAGTAAATACAAACATTTTTCAGATCTTTTCTACAACTTATTAGCTACAATATATTACAAGGGTTATAGTTTTCCAATAAAAATGAAAATGTTATGTAAATAATTATTATTACTATAGCTTTTTAATATTCTTTCTCAACTCATACAGTAATAATTCTTGTACTGTGCACCACTCTTTATGTAAAAATGCCACTGGTAAATGGATTTGTAAGGACAAAGCTGACGTCCAGCGTCGAGCCCAGACACACGTGGGATAAGCACATTTGGCAGCACTGATCTACCTGATAGCATTGCTGGCGTCACCGCAGCTCGGTTTGACTAATGTCAGAGGTTTGTTTCTCTTTATCTCTCGCTTAAGGGTTCCAAAATTTCAAACACCTTGTGTAACAATAAACCATTTTTAGGAAGTCATTTCAGAAATTTTGACAAACGAATTTTTTCTAAACAACCAATTTTTTACAAAATATAACTGTACCAATATATATAAACCAAATCCCCTATATTTTTTAGAAAATTAAAAAAATTTTCGCATCCAATTAAAAATGGTATTTCGTGAAATAACGTTCCCATAGTGTAAGTGTAAACCGTAAGTGTATTGGGACTGGGTGGTGTAAAATTATTCCACTTTTTTGTACGAGCGTTCATCAGATCAACCATACGCATGACGTTAGAACAAATAACGCCTTAATTTGTTATGTCGCTGAATTTAAAACAGTCGCTTTTGTTCGCTAGTTAAAGGACAATAAACGGTACCAGTGGACTGACACACACTTTCTCCCTTAGGTAAATTTAAAAACGACAATCTTTAATAAAACTATCATGTTCTTCTAAGTTTATCTAACAATCATAAAATAATTTATTGTTTCAAAAATAATCATCCTATTTTTGAAAATAAAAACAAGAGAGACAATGTTAAATTAATTGTTCGAATTGTATGGGGGAACCCCCCCCCCCAGGAAATACCAAGCTTTTTTGAGTTGGGTTTGTTGGGCATAAGGGGGACCTTATGCTTCATACCAAGTTTCATGGAAAACGGTTAGAAAATAAGGAAGAAATCGATTTTTTATATTCTTCATTAGAATAACATTGGGCGCATTCAATCAACGTACTGCGTTTATCATACAATAAATTTAACTTTTTTCTGGAACCGTTAGTCATAGACAAATAATTCAAAATACTAATTTGTTTAGTTTTTTAAGCTGATTGTAATGGTGCCAGTCAAGTTGTACTTTTCTTTTATAGTTTTTGCTGAAAATTTAAAAACTTGACTTTTTGACATTTAAAAGCCTATAACTTTTGAACTGTCATTTTTACAGATATGCAGGTGGTGTCAAATTATTTAGTACTATGTGCACTGTAAATTATCAAATTTGTTCAAGCCGGTTTTAGAAGCTTTGATTTTTTTACGTTTTTAAGGGTTTTTAGGGGTAAACTAACCTTAAAAATAAAAAATTCAAAAAAATGAAAAAACTCTTAGAGATACGGTGAATATGTGCATACATGCCAAATTTCATCTAAGTCGGACCAACGGGGTAATCTGTGGCTCTGTACGCATCCAGACACACACAGACACATGGACGGACAGACGTCACGTCGATATCCACTTTTTTGGATTCAGGGGACCCCAAAACGGATATATCCACTCCCAACTCAAATTCGAAAATTTTGACGAAAACAATACTTCCTCCATATACTATGTATAAGGAGAGAAAGTAAAAAACATCATAAGAAAATTATGAAATGTTAAAAGCCACGAAATTTGATGCAAAACATCAATTAAATGGAAAAGTATTCTCCATTCAAAAGTATTGAAACTCTTATTGATTTTGACAACAATTGACATCGAAGGTGATAAAGGTAGAATGAAGACAATTGGTAAGACATCTGATAGGACACAAGAGATGCGTCTTATCAGATCAATGATTATTAGTGGTTTATTAATTAGTTACTGATTAATTGTACACAATGGCACAATGGTACACAAGTGGAGACACAATTTATTGGAGAATAATTATTGTAGGCCCACATGTTATTTTTGTCTCTGTAAATGCTGTAGTGTTTTTAATCGTAACACAACGTTTCAATCAAGAAAAAGTTTTATGTTTAAAGGAGTTTTATAATAATACCTTAGGTATTGAAACAAGCGTTATCAAATAAGGACAACGCTAGGGTTCACGCTGCCTCATGAATTAAGGTAGTAAGAAGGTATTTAACCTATTATTTTATTCTAGTGACGTGATGTGTAAAAAACAATACTATAATGACATTGTGAAACAAATCTTAAAACAATAATAGTATTTCAATTATCTGACAGTGCCTAATCTAAGTAATATATATTGCTAGATTTATATTACAAGTTTAAATTTATATACAGGGTTATTCACGAGGATATACGGTAACTTTAAAAGCTCATTCTACATGTAAAACAATGAAGACCCCTCTACAAACATAGGTTTGGAAATGCTTTGTTAGCGGCTTATAGATAGCGTAAAATGTTGCTCAAATGTTGGTACTTTGGGTTAAATAAGGGCTTCCTGGAATTCCATGTAGGTAAATTGAGGGGGAAAGTTAAGGGGGAAATTTTTCCTTATGGTATTTGGCGTGAAAAATTGAATAAAACAGGTTCCAAAACTGTAAGCTAAGTACTTTTTGAGAAAACCAGTGTAAGTGCATGAAATTGGAGTAAAAGCTTGGCCACAATAACTTTATTATCTATCAATAAACAGATAACACCTTAAAATATAACTTGTAGAAAATTTAATCCTGAACAAAATAGTAGAATAACAGTATAAAGAAAGTTAATAAACGATCGATTAAAAGAATTTTTATTCAGAATTAAACTCACGTTTTACATTAGGCCTACAATAACTTTGTTAACTTCCTTAAAATTGTAATAAAGATTTTATGATTTTTCCGCAAAAGTTACCGCATATCTTCGTGAATCATCGTGTAGATATGATGTGAATATTTCAGACGGAAAAATAAAAAACATTACATTGAAAGATATTTATCATTATTTCGACAATTTTAAATATTATTCTTTATTATAACATTTATCACTCACATTATGATGGGTCCGTAAATGTTCTGCGCAAATGTAAGATGCACCGATGCATCCTTCATTATCGAGCATTTAAGAGTCTGCATCAGTGGTAGCCATCTTGGATTTTAGTCCCGTAAGAGCAATGTTTAATTCTGGCGCCTATATCTCCTTGACCTATTGTCATAAATTAACGGAAGAGATGTCAAATTAAAAGTATTACAGTCCTCCAAGGCACCACCTTACAAAACTTCTTATTTTCGCTCTCAATAAAAAAATATTAATGATTTATTTTGTAAAATATTCCTGGATTTTTGTTTTTATATCAAGTTAAATTTTTGGACGTATTAAAAGGTCAATGCCCTTGAGCCACATCTCATCAATGTTCTTCCAAAGTTTTACATTGATACTTTGATAATTAACGCCACTACAGACGCCAAATTACGGGACTACGGGAAATTACGGGAATTAATTGTTGCTCTTACGGGACTAAAATCCAAGATGGCTACCACTGATGCAGACTCTTAATATCCTGAGCTTACGGGACTCCTCTCCCTCCAAAAAAATCAGCTATAGAGCCGTCTATGCGTGACCAATTCATAATAGTATCTGTAAGTAAACTAGGTAATGAAGCCGTCACCACAAGTTTAACGTGTACTATTTCATACTAATAATATTAACCAGGGTTACAAGAATTCTTATTTAAATCTCAAAAGGTTATATAAACAACGCTGGTGAGTGCCCTTTTGTTTTTGATAGATTTATAGCCTGACAAAAACGTTTTTGTCTGTGGCCAATATGAGAATCGATTCTGAATTCTAGAATGAAGGGAATCCATTCCCTGGAGAAATTAGGACGCGTTTCTGGCAGGCGTCGTCAGGTTTTGCTGTTGCAAGAGCAGAAAACGGTCTATTTGGGGTTTTTATGCAATATTTTACAAGTTTAAATTATTTGTTATATTTTTACTTAATTATTAATTTTTTTAAGTTTATATAATTGTATAGCTATAAAAGAATTTACATATTAATCCAAAACTTCATAGGTACATCATAAGGAAACTCTGTTTTTGGTTTGATTCTTGTTCAACAGCCTAAAGTAATTTGATATTGATTAACTATGGTGAGTCACTTTTACACAGATCTAATGTAAAATATATTGGTCACACTCTTTCTTCAGCTGATTATTAAACAAAATGTATTAACAATTTGAAAACTTGTATTATACTAGTAGTAAGCACTTCCTATGAGCCGGTTTTATAACTTGTATTATACTAAAAGTACAGTAAGCCCTTCCTATGAACCGGTTTTATAATTTGTATAATACTAGCAGTAAGCCCTTCCGATGAACCGGTTTTATAACTTGTATTATACTAGCAGTAAGCCCTTCCTATGAACCGGTTTTATAACTTGTATTATACTAACAGTAAGCCCTTCCTATGAACCGGTTTTATAACTTGTATTATACTAACAGTAAGCCCTTCCTATGAACCGGTTTTATAACTTGTATTATACTAGCAGTAATCCCTTCCTATGAACCGGTTTTATAACTTGTATTATACTAGCAGTAAGCCCTTCCTATGAACCGGTTTTATAACTTGTATTATACTAGCAGTAAGCCCTTCCTATGAACCGGTTTTATAACTTGTATTATACTAGCAGTAATCTCTTCCTATGAACCGGTTTTATAACTTGTATTATACTAACAGTAATCCCTTCCTATGAACCGGTTTTATAACTTGTATTATACTAACAGTAATCCCTTCCTATGAACCGGTTTTATAACTTGTATTATACAATCAGTAAGCTCTTCCTATGAACCAATTTTATAGCTTGTATTATACTAGCAGTAAGCCCTTCCTATAAACCGGTTTTATAGAATGTATTATACTAGCAATAAGCCCTTCCTATGAACCGGTTTAATAACTTGTATTATACTAAAAGTAATCCCTTCCTATGAACCGGTTTTATAACTTGTACTATACAATCAGTAAGCTCTTCCTATGACCCAATTTTATAGCTTGTATTATACTAGCAGTAAGCCCTTCCTATGGAACGGTTTAATAACTTGTATTATACAACGTAAGCCCATCCTATGAACGGTTTTTAATAACTTGTATATACTATGTAAGCCCTTCATATGAACCGGTTTTATAACTTGTATTATAGCAGTAAGTTCCTATGAACCGTAATAACTTGTATTACTAATGTAAGCCCTTCTATGAACCGGGTTTTATAATTGTATATACTAACAGTAAGCCCTTCCTATGAACCGGTTTTATAACGTGTATTATACTAGCAGTAATCTCTTCCTATGAACCGGTTTTATAACTTGTATTATACTAGCAGTAAGCCCTTCCTATAAACCGGTTTTATAGCTTGTATTATACTAGCAGTAATCCCTTCCTATGAACCGATTTTATAGCTTGTATTATACTAACTGTAACTTCCTATGAACCGTTTTAAAACTTGTATATACTAACTGTAAGTTAACCTTTATAACTTGTATTTCTACAGTATTCCTATGAACTGGTTTAATAACTTGTATTATACTAACAGTAAGCCCTTCCTATGAACCGGTTTTATAGCTTGTATTATACTAGCAGTAATCTCTTCCTATGAACCGATTTTATTGCTTGTATTATACTAACAGTAAGCCCTTCCTATGAACCGGTTTAATAACTTGTATTATACTAACTGTAAGCCCTTCCTATGAACCGGTTTTATAGCTTCTTTATAGTTTCAACAATCAGGTGTTAGAGGAAGTTTTAATTTCACTGTTACTTAGAGAATCAAGTGGTCGAAAGTCACTGCTGAGCAACAAAATAAATGACATATGGTCTCTTAAATAAATAAGGAAAACTAATTAAATCCCTAAAAATTAAATGTCATCCCCCTATTTTCCCCTACCAAGCAATCGCTGACTCAGATGCGGAATCGATCTTGCTACCAGCTTCGCCACAGACTCTTCAGTGACTGACTATATAAACATTGAATCGTTAATAAATAAATAAAATGATATGGAATATATCAGTTGAAATACATGAGAAAATAAAAAATTTTTAATCAAGCTATGTTTTTAAACTATTTAATATATGTTATTTATAATTGGATTTTCTCTATTTTTAGTAAAGTTTTCCACATTAGGATAACACCTTAGCATAATATAGTTTTTAAATTGTTTTTAAAATCGAAATGTAGAAAAATTTATATTTGTTTACAAGTGAAGTACCATGGAAGCTAATAAACTATTTCTGCTTAATCAATTTAATAGATTACATGTTAATGTTTTTTTTGTATGTAATGTCATTCAACCCCAGTATTTAATTAGAGAGTTAAAGGTGTGGAATAGAAAAAAATGTGTACTCGCTTTCACAAAGAATAAGAACGCAAACGTCTTCTTTAGCGTTACAGACAGACATTGGACTCATTTTTGTGTTTTTTAGGCTCTAGGGTATACGCGGAAAAACAAAAATATCATAGTTCAAAATAATTAAACCATCTGTAGTTTTATTTATATAGATTCAAACAAAAATCATTTGGTTACTAATAGGTGTTGCTTTAATATTTGGAACAGGAATTTATACAAAGCAAAACTAATTACAATGTACCTTTTCAGTTAAGCCAAAGTACGATTATGTAAAAATAAAACGGATTCAAACAAAATAAAACCACGAGGAAGTCCAATATATCGGATGGAATATTTGATTGGAAGTTTCCGTCGCTCATCCGCCACACGCCACAGACCAAACACACGTGGCTAAGCTGTGGACGTGAGCACGGAAAATTTCTGGCATTTCCCTAAACCAACATGATAACTCTTTAAAATATTAGTTTTTGTAGTACAGACCTTACCCTTTGAGAACTGGGTGAAAAAAGTATTTCCCAAAAATGCAACCCAGTTTTTTCAAGTGTCTCCCAAAACTGCACACTCCAAATAATGGTGTTGCAAAGGATTGGTAAAAATATTATATCTTCCTTATTTTTCACACTACCAACATGTTTTTTTCATCAGATTGTCAGGAATTAATTTTTCTATACTAATATATAAGTATAAATTAATAATTACAAAAATTAAAAATTTATACACATTATACATTATTGACATATGTCTTAGCTCTGGGGGGAGTGTTGATAATTTGCACGACCAAAAATCGAAACAGTGTCGTCATATGGTTAGTGACGCCATAGTTTGGATACAAGACCAGCTGTTTAGATGAACTGAAAACATTCCCTTTAGACATATCCATAACCTAACTTATTTTCCACAGAGAAGATAATACTTTTTTTTAATTGGTTTATATTTTTATCTAAACATTGGTTTTTCTTCTAGGATTATCTTTAAAAAATAGTGTTATTGAAATTGCTAGTGAAATTAGTGTTTTTGATATATTCAGGTTGTAAAACAATTCACATACAATACAAATATAAATGTACGTTATCAATTACAGGTAAAATTCATTTAGAACATTTTTAATGAATTCCAAAACCCTGGAAGTTATTTTCTATCTACTCCAGACCCCGTATGTTTCTATACATTTTGTTTAGCTGTAAGGGGGTTAGATTAAATCACAGAAAAGACTATTAAATTTACACTTTCAATATAAAAAATTAATTTGATCCATATTACAATAATATTATCTCTTTGGACTTAACCAACGCGTTAATATCGTGCAGTATTCCACAATTTTTTTACTTTTCTCCAAGCTGGCTGTTAGAAACCAGGTTATTCGACTCTGTAGGTTTCGACTATAGTGTTCAACTCGGTATATAATCTAGATTTGTTTTTAAAGCTAAAAATGTGTAAGTTGATAACATTTCACTTTAAAATTTATAAATTTTAAAGAGATCTGGTAAGATGACGTCAACAGTGTTGCCGAGTATATAAAGTCCACAGACAGCAATGAATATTTTAAAGACTAAGCAAGGTGGCCATTTTATTCTAAGTTGATCTTCAATTTCACGGTTTCCTGACTCTTCCTTCTCATTTACGTAATTTCTCCGGATATGTTTTCTTTTGGATTTAGCTAAATAGCTTTACAGGACTAAATATTTCTCAGTGAAATTAATTTAATTTTGTACGGTACGTTTGTGATTTGTGGTATCGGTTATATATTACTGTTATACCGGGTGTCTATACATCCTGGTTTCATAAGAACTTACAGATACAAAAAAAATATGATGGCCTAGAAGCTTAGGGCAATGGCAAAAAATATATATTTTTATTTTACTATACGAGCGTCAAATGCATGCCTATGAGGAAATTGTTACAAGGTTTGTTGTGATAATCAAACTCTCAGATCTCACGACAGAAGAAATGAAGTTGAGGTTAACAAACTTCTCAGTGTTTTTGATAATGATTTAGAACCGGCAAACTTTAATGAACTTGTCCACCTGAGATCGCACATGTCAACAAACAAAATGGAAAATAAAAATCAAACGCCGTTGTCTTTGTATAAGTGGATCATAGGAAACAAATTAAAAGATATCCATCCAAGTGTCTAAATTTTGCTACGAATGTTTATTTATACTCCAGTAACAGACGCATCAGCCGAAAGGTAAGTCAAACAATAACAAACCGTTTACTTTGTATTACAATTTCAATGCCCTAGATTTTAATCTAAACTAAAATAACGTAAACAAATATTAAACAAAGTCTACTTTGTGGTCAGCTTCTTAGGATCACAGTTTTTCATGGGAAAGTAAGATTCCACAAATTACTCTAACTTTTAATATACCGCAATTTTTATTAATCTTTAATTACTTCATAAAATTGAATAGCCTACTTTTTATTGCTTTCTGTTTATTGTTTCTGTTCTGTTTATTGTTTATTGTTTTCTGTATATTTTTGTGTCACAATTTAATTGTATTTAAGGTAATTTTTCTGCTTAAAAAGGATCAAGGAATTCCATAGGTCAAACATGACCCAAACAAAGTTCAACCCCCCCCGCTCTCCTCAATATTGACAATTATGTAACCAAAACATTGGATTTCACCAACACCATCCAATCGTTTGCCTGGGCCAAAGCCAGGAAGAGGAAAATTTAAAACGATGTTTTAAGGTGGTGCGAGCAAAAATATCGAGTATTAAAAAAATCATAATTTTAACTTTTATTTGTTGACTATCAGTAAGCCCGTCCTTGTACGGGATGTAGGATTCAGTTTAAAGAAGAAAGATAATCATACCAAAATGTAAACCTGAAATCCTAAACAAATCAGTACGAAGGACAAAGAAAATAAATCAATACCCAGCTATATTATTTAGCATTACTTTACAATTCAATAGATTAGAACATTTGTTATTATAATTAGTTATACGTTAAAATAACGTTAAATAACGTAATATAGTATGATTTCGAAATAGGTTTAAAATCAATGACCAATATAAACTAACTAATATTGATTTGACAGCTGTTTGTTTTTATTTCTATTAAATCAGTAACAGTACAAGACAGCTGATTATTAATCAGATTATATCATTAAAAAACTCAATCAAAATGCGAGTAATACCGCGTAAAAGTGGGGTTTTATACCCTCGTTATTTACTTTTCAAGGAGCGGCGGACGATTTAAAGCATTTACAAACCTTCTCTGGGATGTAGAGAATAGATGAAATAAGTTTCATTGTAATCAGTTCTCCCGTTTTTCGTAGAAGACGGTGTAAAATGCCTCCTGGAGCGTCACAGACAAAGCGACAGACAAAAATTGAGATAAGACCGGTTTTGGCTTCTCTAACGCACGGAAAGTAAAAATGAATAATTCTGAGCAATGTACAGACAAACCTCTAATTTTATTTATATAGATTGTATCATAACTATACTTTGGCATAATTTTTCCATGTTTTTAATGTACAATTTTTTAGTTACAGGGTAATTAATTCGGAAATTTGGCGTTTTTCGTACAATGACTGTGGGAATACAGCTTATGTTTTTGAGCTGAAATTTTGGGAATGTGGATGAATAACAGACCTTTTTCACGTAACCTATGTGAAATTTTAAAATAAGAAAATAATTCGTTTCCTTCAGGAAATGATTTTTAAGGCCACATTTCTGATCCGATAGTATAGTAATATACAAAATATGTCATTTTGGATATCTAAAAATGTTTAAAAATATACAAAAACAGAATTGTTATCTTAAACGCGTAACTAAGGAGTCTTGCACAAATTAACCACATATGCGTAACGAATAAGCGACACTAGCGCCGACCTAGCGGATTTCAGTTGTCCCTAACGCCGCTTGTACCGCAAGTTTTAAAATAATGATTTAAAAGTTATTTCGTTAGTAAATACAGTTTTGTATTAATAAATGTACTTACTTAATTATACAGTGTTATTTGTGTTAATTAAGTAGTGTGTTTTATTTTTTAACATAACCTTTTCTGTAAGTATTTTCTTCTCACACATTTTGGAATTTCACAATTATTTTCTTGTGAATGAATGTGTAAGATCACTGATAATAAATAATAACCAAGATATTTGTAATCTCCCACACATTTTTTTTATTTTTGCCGGAAAGGTAAGGTGCACCATTTAATATGCCGAAAATGCCAGCCTAAACGTCTGCCACTAATGTAAACTCTGGCCTAGGGCGTAAATAGTTGCTAATTTTGTATAAAATACTACTTTTAAATATATTAAGAAAACAATCTATGAAATAATGAGTTAATTTTGAAGTAAGTTTTGGGTTTTGTTATGTTTAGTTTAACATTTTTTTCAATACTTTATCTGTGTTAATTATACATTTTAAAACGTATTCACAGCATTAAAAACTTACATATATAATATACAATTATACAAATCTATAATACTATATATTCTATATAGAATATTAACCTAATAATATTACTACTGCCTATTATACTATTACTAATTTATTATTATTTACTATAGTAAATTTACTCTCAGTAATAATTTCAGCTCACACTTGACTACAGACAGCATTGGCAATGCGTTCAGCGTATTAATACATCTGCATAGTTCATGGACAATCCGCATAGGGAGCGTCACTGCTGCGTTACATTGCTTTGCGTAGGCTTAGAAAGGGATTTATTTAAACTCAATGTAGATTTGTTCCGTTATAACTCTCTTTCCACAAAATCACATTTTTAATTTATAATATACTTTTCAGTTAAAACTATTTATTACGTTTTATGATATTAGATTAGATCATTGAAATGGCAACCATACTACAATGTAGGTATTTTAAGCCAAGTATGAATGAGGATTGAGTGTAAGATGATTGTGGCGCGATCTTATAGTCTTGTTATTGACTAAGGCTGACATGTCCCTACAGGTTTACGTGGAATCCGAACTACGGCCTCTGAATTACGAATTGGTCTAATTATGAGGATGGTCTTTGTGGATTAACGTAGTATTCAATAGTGCGGACGTTAATCCACACAAGAGAACACTACACCCACCGACCATCGCTCACAACTATCCACAATTCGTGACCTCCAAGTAGCTGGATTACAGGATGACGCCGCCATCCTAGTCATTCTATTTTCCGTTTTACACTAAATTAGCGAATGCTAATGTCGTCATTTATTCTATTTTTTCAATCACGCCATTTATTTAAACAGTGCTTGATACATGCCTTGGTTACGTTGGTTATTTATATCTGTCTTGTCGCTGGTAAAGTTCTAAATATTGTACTTCAGAAAACCAAAATGAACTGAATGAATACAATGTTCAGCGTGTAATAAAACTCGTAATTCGACAGCGTAATAGCTACGTACTGGATACGTTACACCTAGGAGTTGTTCAACTGTAATAGCTTCAACAGCTTCAATATGCGTTGAAGCTGTACTATTAATTTGCAAAAACTACAATGTTACATTTTAATAGAGCAGAAAATTCATCTTTAAATATTATATTTTGTAGTACTGGTAACAAATGCAAATAATTCGACTCGACAACTCATTTTCCTATCGTTTTGTTCAAGACCATCAGAGCAATTCACGCTGAGCAATTTATAATTGTTGTCCAAAACATTTTATGCAAGGGTCCACATGTTTGAAAATATGTAATTTCGTCAATTTAGTTTTGTTACTAATTAAACTTCAATATGTTGCAGTAATTATCACACATACAAATTATCGTTGAAAGTTACTGGCCGTTTACCATTTTCTATAGGCAATCTGATTTTCCAATGTAGTAGGTTTTAGAAATGATTATTTTTAAATTCTAAAAGCGATCATTTCTCAATTCAAGGAAATTGCGGAAGTATATAGATAATTATCTTTCATTTACAATTAACCTCGTGCTACAGGGTTCGGCATAAGCCTCAAGTCTATGACCCGTTGAGTTGTAATTTTGAACGTTTTCATTTAATGGAATAACGAATAATTCATAAATAAAAAGATCAACGAATCTTTCCTATTTTAACACATGATATTTAGAGTGTCGAAGAGCATTCGTTGAGAATTTAAAAACGATCCTTACATCCGTCCTTTCGATACTCACATAACACAAACACACACACGCACGTACACAAACACACCGACATTAAAAGTTTGACACCGCTAACAACAACCACATATAAGCTATACATAGATGTTCTCACTTCGTCCTTTCATGAGTATAGGTTGGCGGCAATGGAGCGCCTTCCATCAATGGCGGCCGTTTCTCTTCTGAACAGGATCCCGGAGAGCATCAGAGTTGAATATTCAGAACCAAAATTCAAATCTAAATTAAGACGCCTTTTAGTGTCGCACGTGTTTTACTCGGTGGACGAGTTCATGATCCATTTTCGGGGGAAACACTGGCTTGAGATCTGAGTTTTTTTTGACATGGATATGTCTTATGTCTGGGGGGGTGTTAGTAATTTTTAAGATGGAAAACATGTAACAGGTTTCCATAGAAACTACCAGGGCTATTGTATTGAATTTTTAATATAAAAGAATAAGAACAGCTGTTTAGATGAACTTAAAGATTCCATTTAGACATATCCATGATCTTACCTATTTCCCACAGGGAAGTAAATACAAACATTTTTAATAAAACCCTGCTCATAATAACTTTTTTCCTTTTACTGTTTATTTTATTTTCAAATGTTTATTGTAATTAAATTTATAATATTGTAACTATTGTATTTTAACGATTGCTATGCAAATGTTATTTTGTCAACAGCAATAAAGATTATTATTATTAATTATTAAATACTACTTAATAAAAATAAGTAATATGTAATATTTTATTACTGGTTTTTTGTTTGTGTATTGTTGACTAATAAACAAAACTCATTATTACAATGACTCATTGCTAATTTTGTATTTAGTCTAATAGTTCAAAGTCAGATAATGTTTAACTTCGTTCAGTAGGTATGAAAGGCGCCAGTTGAGTAGTTTTAAAACAAATAACGATTCAGACAAGAATTCTCTTTGTGGTCCATTTGCGAGGGACGGACCGTTGTTTGATTGATAAGGCGCCTGCGGGGTTGCTGATTTGGTCGAGTGATTGACATTGCATCCGGTAGAGGGTGTTCGATGCTTTGAACATCCCTAAATACGTGGTGGACTACACACACATGGCCTGCGGCTATGGTCACAACGCTACTACCCATTTGATAAACAATGTCTGATCATGTTATTTAGTTTCTTATTGCGATTTTTATTTTCCATCACGATTTTATGTAAAACAAAGTTTCACGACGTTTCGGGATCTGGAATCTGATCCCGTCCTCAGGTGAACTAATATCTAAAACATAGCACAATTAACATATAATCCGGACCAAACCGGTATAAAGCTGAAAACATAAAAGTTTAAAGCAGTCAAAAAACTTACAAACAAACCAAACACGTCCACTCGTCACGGAGACTCAAAGACAACTGCTGTCTTTCTGTTTGTGTTGTTAATTAAGTGGGTTGTCTTTGAGTCTCCCTGACGAGTGGACGTGTTTAGTTTGTTTGTAAGTTTTTTGACTGCTTTAAACTTTTATGTTTTCAGCTTTATACCGGTTTGGTCCGGATAATATGTTAATTGTGCTATGGTTTAGATATTAGTTCACCTGAGGACGGAATCAAATTCCAGACCCCAGAAAATGTCCGAAATAAAAATCTAAATAACATCAATCCACCATCACCAATAATGAATTTTAAACCAAGAATGTCTTATCACAATGGCGATAGTGGCTAACTTATTTGCTCAACTCTCTATTATTTTACAAATTAATGGCAATTCCATAAAAACTTAGTCTGGATACACATTTGCATTGCGTAATTTTTGTGACAAAAATGCCAAAAATAATTTCGAGACAGACAAGATCTGACGAAGCGACAAAGACCGATATCTCAGTTAGAACCTAACCCTACTTACCTCGGATATCGGAAGATGTCTTGCTAGAGCGGCAAGTCACTAACAGCTGGCGTTAGCACTTAACCGATTGCTGGCGGAGTTAACCGAACCTATCCGAACACCTAAAGAATAGTTCCTATTTTAGCCACCACAGCTTTTGGCAGCACCTTACGGCCCACGGTTATTAACCTAAACGTTTGTTTACAATACATTTTAATTTGTTAGTTATGTTTTGAGTTATTGAAAACTGTTGTGGTTATGTGCTAGAAGTGCTTCTTGATTATTATTTCTTACATACTAACTGGGGCAGACCAATAATTGTTAATTAACTTCAATTACGCTTAAGCTACTTTGGTGTTCCAAACGAGTTTACCTGAATTACACAAAGGGGCGGAACAGTGTTTCTATAGCACGTCAGCCATATGACTTTTTGCGCACCCCTGTTGTTGAATGTCTCATGGACCTTCCAGGCTTAAAAGCCTGATGAACTGCCGTAGTCTCCCGACCAGCTCCTCCCGAGGAAGGTGACAACCCCTCTCCATAACGCTGAGAGTGGCAGCCCTTACCTCAGCATACCTAGTGCAGTCATACAGCAGATGATCGGCAGTCTCCTCGGACAGCCCACACTTCCTGCAGATTGGGTCTCCAGAGAAGAATCCCATGCGAGCAAGATGAGCATGTCTGTGTCCCATGATGAGATCTAGTATGAGTCTGAGTTCGGACCTACCTATCTGTAGAAGGTCCTCTACGATCCTCGAGGAGGGAGAAGTGAGAGACAGTTTGCTTACTCTTCTGCGGTGACTCTCACGTGCCCACGTGGTGATCTCTCGATCCACATGTGCCCTGGAGATGCCGCAAAAGGGTTGTGGCCCCACGAATGGCATCGAGGCTCCATCGTTCGCCAGACGATCAGCTGTTTCATTGCCCTTAATACCTGAGTGTCCTGGGATCCAGCAAAGGGTAACGTTGTTATGACTACCAAGAGAAGACACCGCGTTGCGGCATTCCCCAGTGTCCTTAGAGTGGCTTGACTATCTGAGTAAATGGTAATGTTCCTGTTCTTGACACCTCTGTTGAGATTGAACAGAGCACATTCCATGATGGCTGCCACTTCTGCCTCGAACATCGTGGGAAATCTCCCATGGGAGCACAGAGCTTTACCTTATTTTGCATCCCCAGTATCCCAGCTCCAGTTTCCTTACTTCCCTTAGAGCCATCCGTGTACCATTCTGACTCACAGGGATGAAGAGGTCTGCCGCCATCTTGCCAGTCAATCCATGGTGGAATCACCACTGAAAAAGACTTACCGAAAGCGTATCTAGTGTGAAGGTGGTGGCATGTCTAGGACTTCATTGTTTTACGTGTAAAATGAGCTCTCAAGGTTACCGCAAATCTTCGTGAACCACCCTGTATATTGTTGCTCTTCTTGATGTTAAGGTCAATGTTATTTATTTAAGCAAAAATTATTATTTTTCTCGGTAAGCATTTTAAGTGGTTCTTTCAGTACTATCCTAAGTTTTATTTTTATTTTTCATGGTTCATAATTCAATAATATATCCATTTCTTTTTTATTCTTATAGTTTTAAATAAAACATAATCCTAACCGGAAATATTATTTATATTGAAGAAATAAACTTAACTTCCTTATTTTACTCAAAAATAAAGGTTTTTGAAAATAAATTTCGGTTGAAAGTGTTATTCAAGACGCAAAAATGTATTTGATGAGAAATACTTTTGAAATGTCTAATCAAAAAACACGCGGATTCGTCAAACTAACATAAACGTTAATTAGAAGTGGAAATTTAATTCTGCATTATTATCTTACATTCGTCAAACTTCAATAAACAGAAATTATATCGGTGTGATAAAGCTGGAAACAAAGTTACTCCAAGTACCAATTAGCTATTACAAATAAAATTATGATTCTTCTTACAAAGAATTAAATTTACAGTTCACATCATTATTTGAAATTTCCATTTGCGTAATAGAAAACGTTCGCATCGGATAATCGTGTTTTGTTTGATTTACATTTCGTAAAGCGGCGTTTGGAGATGAAACGAAACCGCTGGAACTTTCAATTTCCGGTCCAGTGACTGATCCCAGTTACCCTGTTTGTTCATTTCACTTCGGATTATACTTTAGAGCCTAACATGCAAATTATTATAATACTAGTCTACCTACGTCATCAGAACATTTTAATTCCAAATTAAGATTTATTTTATACTAGCAGTGAGCCCGTCCTTTGTACGGGTTGTAGGATTCAGTTTAATAATGAAAGATAATCATACCAAAATGTAAACCTGTAATCCTAAACAAATCAATACAAAGAAAATAAATCCATATCCAGCTTTATTATTTAGTACTAGCTGATCCGGCGAACTTCGTAACGCCTAACAGAAAATACATGTTAACTTTAAGATTGGCCATGTTCTGAAGTCAAATAGCATTGCGTCTTCGTTGTGAAAGCTTTAAATATTCAACAGATGATTATTATAATAAACCTAATATGTATAAACATTGTTATTATTTTATTTGGCAAACATATAAACACGTGACTTTAAATCATACAGAAAATAAAAAAATATAAATACAGTTCATAATTCCCAAAAACCGTAACCTATTATCGTGGCGAATAATGCTGTTCATTTTGTACAGCACATATTTACTTCATAGTTTTACAAATGAATGATTCATATGGCATTGGATAGTAAAGCATATTGCTAACGGAGAGTAAACAAACAGCTGTTTTAAGAAATCAAATGTTTTGATTTTAGAAAATCTGTAAACAAACTTATTCCCATAAGGTTAACATTAGAAATTTAAAACGCTATAAAATGGAAACTAATTGAATTTATGGAAACTGAATATGCCTAAAGCATGACCGGAGCCGAGACGAATCCGAAAAATCAAAGATTATTAAAATCGGTCCAGCCGTTCTCGAGTTATAATGCGTGTAACTAACACGACTTTGTTTTATATATTTAGACTACTTTACAATTAAATAGACTAGAACATTTATAAAATTATTATACTCAGTTATACGTTAAAATAACTTTTTAATATAGTATGATTTCAAAATGGGTTTAAAATCAAAGACCAATATAAACTAATATTGATTTGACAGCTGATTGTTTTTATTTCTATTAAACCTTCAAACTACAAAGACAGCTGATTATTATCAGTAGGTTATTCATTGAAAACTGAATCAAAATGAGAGTAATATCGCGTAAAAGTGGGGTTTTAAATGCTCGTTTTCAAGCATTTATAAACCATCTCTGGAATGTAGAAATTACATGAAATAAGTTTCATTGTAATCAGTTCACCGGTTTTTTTGGAGAAGACGGCGAAAAATTCTTCTTGGAGCGTTACAGACAGACAGACAAACAGACAAAAATTGAGATAAGACCAGTTTCGGCTTCTCTAACGCACGAAAAGTAAAAATAACTAAAAAATGAATAATTCTGAGCAATGTGCAGACAAAACACTAATTTTTTTAAATACATTCGTTGACGTAGCCTTGTTTCTAGTTCCGAAACCTTTACGAACTGTATTGAATATCTATGAATTGTATAGTTCTACACAGTATAGTAAAAATTTGACAATTTGTAAGTACTCAAAATTTATTTCAAAAGTAAATATTAATTACAGTGTATACCTAAACTCAAATTTAGTGTTTCTCTCTTCATTCGTATTTTAATACTTTAGGCATAACTGAGCACTTCAAAAAGTTTTGTTTGTGTGTTATTTAGTAGTCGTTTACTCTAAATTAATCAATTTATTCATTGGATAATATGTAAGAAAAGCATAAAAACTGTTTATGTTCTATACAAATTATTACTGTATATACAATATGTAGAATATTTCAGTGCCATTCTTAAAACTATTGATAACTCAAAAAAGGTTTTTAACAACGTTTAAAATTTATGGGAAACTTAAGTCTATTTTTTGAACTGGTCATTGAAAAATAAACAATAAAGATAGAGACTGAAAATTTATTATTCTAAAATTGTTTTAAAAGTTTTATTTACACAGATTCAATATCACTTCTTTCATGTAAAACTACTAAAATATCTACTTTGATTAACTAAAAATAGGGCCTAATATTGATTATGCATCTAAATTAAGCAAAGTTTACTCAGTTTTGTGATAAGCAAAAAGAGGGAGAGTTAAAAAAATGTTTAACACTATTTTAAGAAATTAAGTTGGTAACTGTAAATACGAACCAATAACATGTATATGCTTTTTACAAGAGTTTTCATATACTGGTTTGAATGAACATTATCATTGTTATCGATCTACTTCCATAAACAAAAATATAAAGCGGGAAATATCACGCTACATAACAATAAATCAGCTGTTGTAACATCAGCTGATTGTTCAGTCGATGACGATCTTTCTGAAGGATCCATGCAGCTGATTGTCGATGTCTACAGAGTTCTTCTTCTGGTTTGGTCGTTTGTCTAAGTCAGCATGTATATTGTTTTGCTCCAAAAACCAATCCCTCCTATCCAATAGCGACTGGTACGCCATCTCTGAAAAAAATTACACTTTTAATAAATATACTGTAATAGTTACACAATCATCAATATGACTGGGACGGTGGCGACGTCCTGTAATCCAGCTACTTGGAGGTCACGAATTGTGGATAGTTGTGAGAGATGGTCGGTGGATGTGGTGTTCTCTTGTGTGGATTAACGTCCGCACTATTGAATACTACGTTAATCCGCAAAGCCTATCCTCATAATTAGACCAATTCGTAATTCAGAGACCGTGGTTCGGATTCCACGTTAAACTGTAGGTCCATTAGTTGCCATCGGCTGTTGGGCTATTAATTAACAGTCCTGTCTAAGGAACATGTCAGCCTTAGTCAGTAACAAGACTACAAGATCGCGCCACAATCATCCTACACTCAATCCTCATTCATACTTGGCTTAAAATACCTACATTGTAGTATGGTTACCATTTCAATGATCTAATCTAATCTAATCATCGTGAATAAATTGCAATACCCTAACCCGATATCATGATATTTTTTTAGGTACAAACCAAAATCACAAGGCACTTTAATGTGTAGAATCCAGTAACATAGCAATATATTATTAATTGGAAATAAAACAATTCTAAAATGACACCTATCTTAAACGCCAATACGTCATATTACTGGAGGGTTTAATACCATTTAGATAATAATGTTTACAAATAAACGTTAAATTTATATTTATTCGGTTACGTTCAAAAGTAGGAATACTGTATCACTCAATCCAAACTTGATGAGTGTACTTCTAAATTAATGTTTTAGGCTACTTAAACTTTGGTTAATTTGTTTTTAGCGTCAGAATAATAAAAAAAATAGTATATTTCATCCTTAGAATCAAAAACGGGGGTTTTTGATACGATCACAAGTCCAACAGCCGAGGCTGTTAATTGTGCGAGTATGTATCAAAATGCCAATTTTGGGCCACGCGATGAACTATACTTTTCGTCATATCATGTATGGAACACGTAAATTTGAAGGAAACCAAATTAATTTAAATTTAAATACACTGTTTTCTTATTGCAATATCTTATCATGTAATATCTTATTATTCAATAGTCAAATATTTTATGTGGTAGTGTAATATTCTAATGTAGTTTTAAGGGTTAGTGTAGTTGCAACAGTGGAAACAGTAAATAAATTTTTATTTGGAAAATAGTATTATATTTTTCAAAATACATCAAATAAGTTGTAAATATGTATTGGAGCTCATAAATTAGAATTAAAACTATTGGCTGCTACGCATATATGTAATGACTGTCATGGTATTACAAAATAATATAAAAGCAAAAAATAGCTGGGTAGTAAAACTATATTTCTGAATCTCACAGAGCTCCTGCGCTTATTAGTATGCAATAAGCTGTAATGAGCGGTGATGAGATTGCCGATCGTAAAGTTGTCGGCGTTCATTTATTCTAACCCAATGCAGGATATGGTTATCTCTTCAGATAACTTTGTGTCTTTATACTTGTTTTCTTTAAAGAAATTGTAATTGGAAAAATATTTTTGAATGAAATACTAATACAAAAAATTGATTATTACGTACATTATATGCAGTGATTTATTTGAAAAAAGAATACTTCATTTTTGTATAAACATTTTTATAAGTTGAAATAAGATAGATTGGTCCACTCTCAATATTGTACGTAGATTAAAATGGAAATGCATCCATTTCATAATTAAATTTTAGTGTAAATTTATAATATTCAGATTAAAACTTGCTCAACACTAAAGGTATCCTACGTAAATGAGGAATCTTTACTGATGTGTGTAGTTACAGTTGAATTGTTTCAAGTTCGTTATTCAGTGTAACTGAACAGTAAAAAAACAGTTTGAGCAATAAAGTTAAAATTGAATAATTTTAAAAGTTGCTCAATAAAACCATGTTTTATTTGAGCAATGAGCATATTTAATTTTATTGAGAACAAATAAAATGTTACAGTCATAGCTAGAAAAGTGATTCTTGAGTCTGGAAGTAAATTAACAATATTTTTCACGAACACTACGATATTTAAAAATACAAAAAAATCAATAAAGTGTAAACTGAAGCAGTTGTGCTGTATAAAACTAGTAAAGAGGAGAGTTTCACAGATCGGTCTCGAGCTTTTAGAGAAAATTGCAGTTTTCAACTTAAACACAAATACAATATTATGTTCCAGGAAAAAGGTTGGATTTACTTCCAACTTCCTTTTATAATTTTACCCCTAGATGAGTCAGGCAAAACTCATACCAACACTATTCATCCCACTAGGGTCGCAGTTTATTTTGTACATTTTTTAATTTGTCCACATAATATGAATTTTATCACAATTGATATTAAATAAATAAATTTTATTGTTACTATCTGTTTGTAATAATTTATTTTTGTGGGGTTTTCTAAATTAATTCTTAAAATGTATTTTCTACTAATACTTATTGTCACTGCCTTGCTACCATTTAATACAATTTAGTGTTTATTGTAAAATACAACTGTATTCATGGGTTCTTTTGAATTTTCTGGGAACACAAAGTATTCCAGTAATTTGAACTAATCCAATATGGTTTAGAAAACCACGAACATTTGGTTAATTTATTGAGCACTTGCATTGGTTGCTAAATTTGTTTGGTTCATATTTGGTTTGATTTTAGGTTATCTGGTTGGTATAGCTTTGAATAATTAAGTTGATATATCTTTTATTAGTTTTGGTTTGATGATCAACTGCTTGAACTGTTGAAAACACCAAACGATGATATCGTAATGTGGCATAACATCGAATCGGATAAGAACTGGTGAATTTATGTGAATGTATTAAGGGTTTACGACTTCACTAACTAATTATTGTACATGTTCCGACCGATCTTCTCACAAAAATATAGAATACAATATTTTTGTGATTTTTCAGTTTTTAGACCTTTTTAAATATAGTATTTTTTACCTTTATTTGCCTGTAGATCTACAAATTCTTGTTTAGCATCATCACAGGGTAAAATCTTGAGGGTCAATAAATAATATTTGTATAAATTCTTGTTCAAAATTCAAATTTCATTTGTTTAATATTTTAATGAATGTGGTGTAGTTGTATTTTAAATTATGTTATAATTTTGAATAGTACTGAATTTAAGTAGTCTTCTTTCTTGTTTAATAAATTTATGTTACTAAATTATGGATGTGTTTGTATATTTCGTAGCTTTTTTGAATTTTTGCAATTGATTTTGATTTGGTATTGTGTAAGATTGTTAAAGATTCTGGAAATTCTATTTGGTTGGTATCATTGTCTCTAAGGTGTTTCGCTACTATTGAGGTGGGATTATTGTGGTGGCTGGTGTTGTGTTCTTTGAAAGAAGGATCGATTAGTGTACCCTATATATTGTTTGTTGTATGGAGATTTGCAAGTGATTTTGTAGACACCTTTCTTATTTTCAGGGTTTTAATTGTTGTGATTGATGATTTTGTAGTTGGGTATTGTGTTGGTTTTCACTTTGTATCCCGGGGTATATCCTGCTTTTTTAAAATATTTTCTCAATCTTTCCTGTGGTTTTGTCTGTATAGTTTTTGGCGATATATTTAGGTTTGGTATTAGTAGAAGATTTGTCGAGGTTGTTATACTTGTTTTGTATGTAAATTCAAAACTATTCAAAATTATTAACAAAATTTAAAATACAACTACACCACATTCATGAAAGTATTAAACATATGAAATTTGAAATATTATTTATTGACACTAAAGCTTGTACCCTGTGATGATGGGCATCTGCTAGCCTAACGGTTAGCGTCTTGGACTTCGGTGCAAGAGGTGACGGGTTCGATCCCCGGGATGGCCACAGAATTTAAATGGGAATTCCATAAAAAAATAGTGTACTTCGAGGCTGCAAAGCTTCAGATGAGCCTGCCAGTGGCAAAAACAGAATATAAAAAAATATATCCTGTGATGATGCTACACAACGTAGCGAAATGTACATCAGCAGAATAAATATTTTAGATATACAGGCAAATACAGGTTAAAAATACTGTAGAATACAATATTTTTGACGGAGTTTCATTTATCAGGTTACCTCTGAGCTCGTCCAGCTTGGCAGGGTATGTGCCGCCGTACTCTGGGGGGAGCACGTACTGTGGGATGTGGTCCAGGAGGCTGGAGCTGCCCTTCCCGTGGACATGTACCTACAGCACAGCAATACTCATTGTTAGATTCACTCTATATCATCTGGAAAATAAACCACTTGCGTCATCTCTACCAAAGATTATTTTCTAGACTCCTGAAATTCCGTCGTAGTTCAAATAAAGCTCATATGTTTCCCAACAATTACGAGTACACAGGCAGTTTTTTATTGGAAGGGGCGGATTACTCCCAAGGCACTTCAGCCGTTGCGGCTTTTGGCGCACCCATGTGTGGGTTGCGACATTATCACATAGCGAAAAGGCATTGATGATTAGCGGGATTTGAACCCGGGACCTTGGGCACCAAAGCCGCGCACTCTACCCCTAGACCAGCGCGCTCCCCGATGAAAGGCATTTTATCTGCCATCAATAAACCTATCCTTCAATTGTCAGAACACTGTCTTTATTAAAGATATTTTCTATCCATCTACTAACTTCTAGCCGTACATTTCTGGAAGTTATTAGCTAGTGGGTTTTTAAACTTATGTGTTTGCGTTTAAAGTAAAGTAAGACTCATGAGCTTGACCATCACGCTTATTAATTATTATATGTTACATTTCCCAATCAATTCCAAGTTCCTCTTATATGATTTCCTTAACTTTCTCTTTGTTTTTCCATATAATTAATTTATTTCAAATATCACCATATGATTTCAATATTAATTATGTTTTGTTTATCTGATTTGTTTTTCTTTTGGTTGACATAGCAACCAGTCCAGTTTTTCTTTCTTTACCATTTTTAAACTTTCATTTTTATCAGGTTCTTAATCAATTTTTAATGTAATGTCATAATTCTGTAAAAACGATGTAAAATTGTATTGATCAAGAAATATAAGACTCTGATAATATTGTGACTATTGAAGAATCGAACATGAAGAATGGTGTGGTGAGTGAAATGTAAAAAACTAACAGGCCTAACTTTGTAACTTAATAATGTGAACTTTTTTTTGTGTTTAATCTCATATTTGTAAGAACCTGATATTTTGTAAAAAAAAACAAAGTATATTTTGTATCCAGCCCTCTTTTTTCTGTATATTGGTCCTTCGAATTTATGCTATGTTTTAAATTTCTTTATTCCGCCCCCCAACATTATGAAAGTATTTTTACCGGACTTTTCTGATCGGTTTTAGAAGTTTTAAACACAACGCATCAAGTGACTTTCATTGCTGTCAATTCATTGGCCACCGTTAACATTTCATTGATGTTCAGCCGGTTTTATGCATGAGCGTCAACCTCAGGCAGTATGAAGGTCTTTTAATATTCTCCAAAAGAATAACCTGGCACGCTCTACTGTGTTATTTATGGACTTTTCTTGGGAACCGTTTGTCGTAGACAAATAATTCAAGATAATAATGTGTTTTGTTTTATAAGCTGGTTTAAATTTTACTTTGCCTTTATTGTTTTCACAGAAAATTAAAAAATATATATTTTTCACTCATAAATACCCTTATCTTTTGAACGCCGATGTTTTGAGAAATGCGGGTGGAGTCATTTTGTTGAACTCAGAAAGGACTATAAATCATATAATTATAATCAAAATAGCCTGAGGCGTTTTTGATAAATTTTCATTTTACGCGTTTTTGGGGGTTTTAGGAGTAAAATAAAAAATAATAAAAAAGTGTCTGAGATACCTTATAGTCTCGTATCTAGTTTTCTGCACATCCTCCCACATATTAGACATTAGATTCCTGCCTTACGCTGACGCCCGTGCATAACACTGGCCTTAAACGTATGAAGCATACTACTATTTAATAGACTTTTGTAGTACGACGAAAAATATCTCAATCTAAATTATATATCTTGCATTTGTTAATTGCAAAATATTAACGAAATATACTATTATAGTACAATATCAATTTCACGAATTTTGAAGTGGAAACATGAATCCAACAATGCATTAAATGACACACTATTTGCTGTCACTCCGGTTTCCGGTTACTAGAATATATTTCCTTCGCATTACAGTTTGATTTAAAAAGCAATTTCACTAAAGGCAAGCAGCGCTCATGCACGAAGACAAAGCCCCGCTGACCTGTCTCTTGTCTGCGTTCAACCAATTCCAATCCTTAACAGCGTTTACTCTAGATTTTTTACTCTCCAGAAATATACAGTACTGTATTGAACGAACAACCAATACATTTCTTCCACACCTTACTTTCTCCCCTTATACATAGGATATGGAGAAAGTATTGTTTTCGTCAAAATTTTCGAATTTGAGTTGAGAGTGGATATATCCGTTTTGGGGTCCCCTGAATCCAAAAAAGTGGGTTTCGACGTGATGTCTGTCCGTCCGTGTTTCTGTCTGTCTGTGTGTGTGTATATATATTTGTGTGTATGTGTTATGTGTGTGTGTGTGTATGTGTGTGTGTGTGTGTGTGTGTGTGTGTGTGTGTGTGTGTGTGTGTGTGTGTGTGTGTGTGTGTGTGTGTGTGTGTGTGTGAGTGTGTGGATGTGTAAAGAGCCACAGCCTACCCCGTTGGTCCGATTTAGATGAAAGTTGGCATGTATATATTCACCGTATCTCCAGGCGTTTTTTCACTTTTTGAAACCCTAAAAACCCTTAAAAACGTAAAAAACCAAATTTCTCAAAAACGGGTCTAACGATTTTTATTAAAATTTGATAATTTATAGTGCAGAGAGTACTAAATAATTTGACACCACCCGCATGTCTGTAAAAATGACGGTTCAAAAGTTGTGGGTTTTTGAATACAATAAAAATATTTTTTTTAATTTTCAGCGAAAACAATAAAAGTAAAGTATAACTTGACTGGCACCATTGAAACCAGCTTAAAAAACTAAACAAATTAGTATTTTGAATTATTTGTCTACGACTAACGGTTCCAGAGAAAAGTTAAATTTACTGTCCACGATAAACGCAGTACGTTGTCTGAAAGCGCCCAATGTTATTCTTATGGAGAATATTAACAAATCAATTTCTTCCTTATTCTTCCTTGAAACTTGGTATGAAGCGTAAGGTCAAATCACCCAACAAAACCGACTCAAAAAAACTTTGTATTGCCGTGGGGGAGTTCCCCCATACAATTCGAACAATTGATTTAACTTTTTCTCTCTTGTTTCGGAAATGGGAGATTATTTTTGAAACAGTATATTATTAAATGATATTTAGATAAACTTTGAAGAACATGAAAGTTCTATTACAGATTGTCGTTTTTAAATTTACTTAATGGAGAAAGTATGTGTCAGTCCACTGATACCGTTTATTAGGTTAAAGCTTCGGATAATTCCAATCTACGTGTACTTATCGTAATACTGATTTACATCCTAGTCCTAATGCATCAGACAAAAACAGACTCCAGGAGCTAAAATCTCAGTTAATTAAGCTCAGGTGAGGAGGAAAGGTAAGGTGGACGTGTAATTACTATAATAAATGTCACAAAGTCAAAGGTCAAAGTGCTCACAGAAGGTAAAGTTATCAAAGAAATGCTTATTATTAAAGGGACTGGTGCTCAAACTATTTTCTTATAAATAAACCAAAAATATTACCGATGTTTCTTAAATTATTACTATTATTTTATTAGTATTTTGTTGCATTGATTGAAATAACAAAATACCCCCGTCGCAGCACGCCTGCGTACTCAGCGAATTTCCATCTCAATAATATGGCAATAATAATACAAGTATATAACAAATTGATCAATCAATACCTGTTGATAAATTAGAGTATTTTGCCTCTTCTCCGTAACGTTAACATGGGAAAGAGTATGCATGTTTGCTGCTGTGAGGAACACGTAAACTATGATTTTTTAGCATAAACGTATTGATCTCAACCACATGAAGCTAAATCCCAAGTTTCACCAAAAACTATTGGTTAATAAGGGAAATATTAATTTTTCCTTATCCTCCATAAGATTAGCATTGGAGCCCCTAAATACAATGTACTGTGTTTAGATTTTTTAATATCTCGGTAACCGTTGGAGATAGGGAAAAACTTTAAGGAACTAAATTGTGTAGTTTTTGAACTGATTCTAATCACGAAAGATAAAATTTGAAAGCTTTAAAAATTACATGGGAAAAACGCAAAAAACCTATTTTTGGGGTACAAAACCCCCCAAACTACCCGTTCCGATTGACCGATATGTCTGGATTACAAACTCGTCCGAGCAAATGTAGGAATACACGTCTCTACCAAATTTGGTCTCGATCGCACCATTTTCACGAGAGTTATCGTGTTCACAAACACGGCACCTAAAGACAAAAAAATAACATGGTCCCGGGCTTAAGTCTTGCCATGAAACCTACGATAATAGCTTCTTCCTTATGGGAATTTTGCTAATACATATATATTAAAAAAGCTAATTAGCTTATAAACAATTTAAATCTCAGATAACAAGGACAAATTAATTTTCATTTACGAATTTCCCTCAAAACGTAGTCACGAACAGTTCAATTATCTGTATGTGTGTATATTTTACCCTCTGAGCCAGTTTGGCGTGCAGGAGCCCCTTGGCGATGTTGACCACGTTGACGAAGTAGGAGGGTGCGTTGACCACGTGGAAGCCGGCGAACCTTTGGGGCAGCACCTCCTGTGAGGACAGGTTATGTCGTCAGTGTGGGCGATCAAATCAGATCAAAACTCAAAAAACTTGTATAAAATTCCTGGTGAATCTTAACAACTACACATAACATAGAAATAATAAAAGTCCAACAAACATTTCCTGAAAAGAAAGAATTCGCAGAAGCACGCAAGTAAAATAGAACCATTTATCTCAGACATCATACGGAGTTTGAGGAATGGATAAGCCTTAAACTTTGTGCCTTTAACCTCAGGAGTATGTTGAGTAAGGGTTATTCCTCCAGACAAATCCATCACACATTAATGGGTTACAAATGATTTCAAGGTAATCGATGAGAATAAATCATCCATAAGCTGACCTCATGAGTTGCATAATTGAAGGTGGGCGTGCTAATCTTGTTTTTGTATCTATCTACACTAGGGGCAGAGTGAATTAGTGATGGGTTTTGATACTCAACACTTTTTGAAAAGCTTTCCAAATCCTGGTATTTTTAAACCTGTGGCATCCTACACCAAGGTCGAAGTTTTAAAGAGAGAAAAAACTTTCTGACATTGACTTTCTGTTATTGTCTGTGAATATTAATATTCAGAGTTTCCAACTGGACTAACCTCATTGAACAAAATCCTTTATATAATCAGTTGTAAACTCTTTTGATATATTGTGGTTGGCTACATAAAAAGATCTGTAAGACGCGTCTCCAGTAATCTAACAAGTTTTCCAAACATAAAAACGACCAAACATTCCACATTGAGTTCATCAAACGTGTTCAACGAACATTTTCAACAGCCCACGGACAGGGAAATCAATGATTTGTCTTGAAACCAAAATGTTCTGTGTTTTAGCGAATATTTACAACAAAAAGTAAGTTTCAACCACTCAAAATCATTTGAGCTTCACGAGCACAAAATTTTCTACAAGGTGTCCAGCAACATTGCACAATGTTCGCAGACATCACAAATGTCTGCAAAATGTTCGCTTGGTAGAGACGCGGATTATATTACATAAATTGGTTTGATGGTTCTACCATCAAAATCACGAAACATATGTCATTGTTGCGTTGCGTGACATTTCCATCAATTTGTCAACAATGAAATCGTTTCCCTCGTAAACAAGGTTCTCGTTTGCTGAGGGCGTTGCACCAGAATAGACCCCAGAAGGACGGCGAGCAGAGACACATTGACATTGTACAAGTGTTGCGGCACCCGTATCCGTGAAAGTGGTCGGTGAAATAATAACCGTTTTGTCTTGGGGTGGGCAGATTATCACGGTTGATTGTGTTCAACAATGTAAACTATGAAACATTGTAATCTGTCGATCCTAGAGCTTAATGTAGCTCGGTAGCCCAGTTTAAACGTTCCAAGGCCGTCGGTTCGACTCCAGGCACTCTCGTTATTTCTAATAGGACTTTTAATTAAGCTCTCCATGCGTACTTAACCCCCTTAGATCCTAGACTAAATAGAAAGTCAAGTACAACTCCTGTCAGATCATAAGTATTGTAGAAGTTTCGAATTACGTTATCGCTGTTTGTGATCGTGTCAATTATCAAAAAATTTAATTAGGCCTAATAGTTAAGATAACAACTTTACATAAATTATTATAGCCTAGTATTTAAGCCTTTAATATCAGGACGAAACTAACCAACGTAAGTAAAAATGTTTATCCTTTATCAAATCCTGTTTACAGCGCATTGTTGATACAATTAATGTGTACGAAAAAAGGATCAAAACGTCCAAACCGCGAATTTCAATAATCTGAAAATGGTATATTTAAAAAATAATAAAAAGCATAGTTCCATTTTCAACGAAATTTTAGTACTTAAATTTACTTTATATTACTTTTGTATTCGTTGGAAAATATAATCAGAAAAAAAGCTAACTTTATTCCACATGAATATTACAAATTAGTTTTACACATTTACTACTTTTCACCTTCCTAACCGTGTTTTCGAATTCTGAAACTAGAAAAAACGAAATCTTGAATTCTAATGAATTGTTTCTTTAATAAAATGGAAATGAAAGTTTAAAAATAAATTTAAAGTAGTACAGGCCACAGTAGCCCGTAGTGATGAAATAATTTTTAAGATTTTTTTAAGATTGTTAGGTCGCCAGATCGAATCTCGCAAGGGTCGAATCTGGACCCAGTCGCCATTTGTCATTTGGCTATTAATTGATGATGCTTCCTAAAAACAGTTCGACGTTAGGTAGTAACAAGACTGGGGTGTGGACCGTTCCCCACCAAGACGTAATCTAGCTACTTGGAGGTCACGAATTGTGGATAGTTGTGAAAGATGGTCGGTGGATGTAGTGTTCTCTTGTGTGGATTAACGTCCGTTAATAACGTCCTATCCTCATAATTAGACCAATTCGTGATTCAAAGGCCGTGGTTCGGATTCCACGTTAAACTCTAGGTCCATTAGTTGCCATCGGCTGTTGGGCTTTTAATTAACAGTCCTGTCCAAGGAACATGTCAGCCTTAGTCAGTAACAAGACTACAAGATCGCGCCACAATCATCCTACACTCAATCCTCATCCATACTTGGCTTTAAATACCTACATTTTAGTATGGTTGCCATTTCAATGATCTAATCTAATCTAACGTTAAAAAATGCCTCTGGCGTAGAAATACACAAAATACGCACCAAGAATATGGAGAGAGCCTTCTTGATTATGGGGATGGTGAAGGCGGCGGCGTGGCCCATGCTGTTGCCCTCGAAGTCGAAGACAATGACGTGTTTGCGACATGTCTCCTCGGCCATGTGGGCATCTAGCAGCATCAGCCCGACCTGGAGCAGAGGAGCAAGTGTTACGTCCAGGAGTATATATTGTGGATAGTTGTGAACGATTGTGGCTGGGTGTAGTGTTCTCTTGTGTATCTTGTGTACAATGTAAATTTATAGGTCATTGTAGGTGTAAAATGTTTTACTTCCCTATTCCCTTCTCTATTTACTTCCCTAATGAAATATGTTAGATCATGGATATGTCTAAAGGGAATATTTTAACATCTACACAGCTGTTCTTATTTTTTTATACTAAAAATTAAATAATTGCTCTGGTAGTTTCTATGGAAACCTGTTACATATTTTCCATCTTAAAATCACTAACACCCCCCCAGAGCTAAGACATATCCATGTCAAAAATAGTTTTTATTTCGTAATACAATAAATATACTTTAATTGAAACACACTTAATTTAAAATCAGTTATGTCATTCAAAAATTCGGATTCAAAAATAAATAAAATAGTAAACACTTAGAAAACAACTGTGCGTCATACTCGTTCAGGTTCTACTGCATGTTTTCTACCGATGTTTTACAACAAAAATTTAGCTAATTGGGATCCAAACTATTAAACAAGCTTTCTGTCCACCTATAGAAAATGTCAGTAGTATTTCAAGATATAACTCCAATAATGGCTGATGGGTAGACCGTTCTATCCAAGAATATTTCTACGCCTGGAACATAACATTAAATCTGCTGAATTTTTAAGATTACTGTTTTTTCTTTTTCTTCTTATGTAGTTTTGGTTTATTGATGCCAATTTATTTCTCCACGAAATCACAAATGTGTGGTTACTTCTTTGAATAATTTCAAGGGTAGCCTACACTCTATCTCCCTTGAGAATCCAAAAATAAGGGCTTAGAAAAAGTTAAATCAACGTTGGGTTTAACATGTCATTGGTTAGGGGAGGAAAACTTTGGAACTCGGGAATAAGGGATCAACAATTCTGAGAAGTTTGAGGAAAGGATTACCACAAACGTAGTTTTTGGAAAATATTTTACTTTACTACTCTAGCACTTAACCTCGCTGTAAATCTACTGGAGATCTCTAATATTATGTAACTTAAATAATTTAGGTTGTCTCTCCTAGAAAAGTAAACGTATACAAAATAAAAACTAAAATGTATCAAAATTATCGAAGTGGGAAAAATATACTCAATTTTTTTAATCGTATAAAACGATTTTGTTGGAAAGGTCGTCCCATAAAGACACCTATACAAATTATATTGAATAACAGGTATACCCCACACAGTTCTCCTTAAACTAAAGCCGATAGGATACATGACATTTATAATTTTAATTGACCTACTGTTTTTGATTAACACTAAGAACCAAACATTTTATTTCAATTCCCGCTGTATAAATATTGAATTGTATGAATATTGTAAGGTATTGATCACGGATTTATGTGCTTAGAGCCATTGCTTTAATAGTTAAACAGCTCTAATATAAAACGTTAACGAATTTGGTTTACTTTGTTTAATATTAAATTTCCGAGTGTAGTGGTTTTGTTCAGCCACACTCGCCAATGGCATCGGTTAGCGACATAAAGTACATTATATCAGAGAGGAACGGATTATAAGGAGAGGAGGCACCTTAGGGACTTAGTGAAGACGATAAAATCTCAGGACAAGTGTTGCCATCTGTCGGATCTAGCGGTGAACTAGGCCTCTGTGAGGCCGTCAGGTGTGTCATTTGCGACACTAGCGCTATCTGAGAATGGCAGTACCTACTACGTCAATTGGCGGTACGATGTACCGTCTTCATCCTTAAGAGTCTGCATCAGTGGTAGCCATCTTGGATTTTAGTACCGTAAGAGCTATGTTAAATTCTGGCGCCTATATCTCCTTGACCTATTGTCATAAATTAACGGAAGAGGTGTCAAATTAAAGGAATTAAAGTCCTCCAGGGCACCACCTTACAGAGCTTCTTATTTTTACTCTCAATAAAAAAATAATAATAATTTATTTTGTAAAATATTCCTGGATTTTTGTTTTTATATCAAGTAAAATTTTTGAACATATTAAAAGGTCATGCCATTGAGCCACATCTCATCAATGTATTTCCAAAGTTTTACATTGATACTTTGATAATTAACGCCACTACACACACCAAAGTGAAGGTATGTTCCGCCAGAATTTAACATTGCTCTTGGTGATACTTTTAATTTGACGTCAGCATTCGATTGTAAATAATCGATTAAGTAACTGCAACAATTACTATCGATTTTTTGTGTATTTCGGACGCTTAGATATTGATTGTAAAACTGGTAATCGACTATTGAATCAAACTATCGAATGGTTGAGATCAAACCATTGATTTATAACTGACATAATCTAAACAACCAATCGGAAATCAAGAAAGAACTGATACAACGAAAGTAACATAACAGCTGATTAGACTAAAGCGACAAAAATAGTCGGCCACTGTTGATACTAAATCAGGTCATAATTTATTTTTTACGAGTTTATTTCATTTTATTTGCATTATATCAAAAAATATAGTTCATCAAACGGCCCAAAATTGGCTTTTAGATATATACTCGCACATTTAACAGCCTCGGCTGTTAAACTTGTGGTCGTATCAAATACGCCCGTTTTTGGTTTTATTAATGAAACATACTGTTATATCCCTTTTAAACATATAACTTTCATCATCATCAAATAGCAAATCATGGATATGTCTATATATAAAGTTTTCAGTTCCTCTAAACAACTGTCCTTATAACCAAATTACTTTACTTCCGTTACAGTTTTAGCGTGAGGTGAATTGCAACCCGGGGGAGATAAGGTTTAGACATATCCATGTAAAAACTGATTCCTAACTCCAGGATCCACGATTCTGGGAGTCTGTCAGGCTACCAACTCCGCCACCACCCCTCCCCACGAATGTACATTTGTACTATTTAGTTATTTCAGTGACAGCTGATTATTTAATTACTTAGCCATTTAGCTGTCACATATTTTTAAGATTTTGTTTACTTTGTACTCCTTAATTTTAATAAAGATTATTGAATCTTTATTACGTAATTTTGTGTTTCCTTATTCGGTAACGCTACAGTAGTAAGTGTTCTTATTAGGGGCAACTACAACTCAAGTACTGTATAATGGTTGCTGCAGTTACCTTGATGGAGGCCAGGACGTCAAATTTGGCGAGGTCGTGGTCAAACGTCTTGACAATGGTCACCCTGTCCCCCTCCGGCGTGGTCTTGGGACAGGGACAGTACATCCTGCGGGCAACACGCACACTCACTCTTTCTGCAATTCAACTTCAAATATTTGGTTTTAACTTTAATTCAAAATCTAACCAATATATTTCAAAAATAATACATTTTTAATATGAGCTAACAGTGTATTTTATAATGCAGATATCTATAATATTATAAAGAAGAGGTGGTTTCTGTATGTTTGTTTGTGGGTTTGTGTGTTTGTGGGTTTGTTGTGGCAAGTAAATGCGAATTTCTTAAGGTTGACTTGTGATAGCTATTTGATTTTTTCTCTCAATGTATTGTTCTTTACGTGTTTATCTAATCTGAAAACGTTTGTTTACATTTTCAGAACCTGTTTGGCGATCAACAATAAGATAATTAAGTAGTATAGGGGTTTAGAAGTTTAGTTTTAAATAAATTACAATTTAATGGACTCTAATGGATTTTAAACCTTTTTAGCAAACCACAGTACGAAGTACACCTGTAAGCGTAGCCAGTTTTAATTTCATTGACATTCATTACTCAAGACGTTTTTTTCAGTTGCTGAAAGTTACTCATTGTTTTATAATTTTTATTGTTTTAAAAGGAGTAAATTATTCGTAAACCCTGAATTGCCAAAAGAATGAAATGACATTCAGGTAGCCATGCGACAGGTGACGGTTCACAGTTTAGTGCCAGCTCGTTGTAGACCTACTCTAGTATTGTTAGTGGAACTCACGATACTCTGGAGATGTTCTTGATCCTGGGGTCCAGAGGGTCTCGGTCCCTGAACATGTCTGCCATCGTCACCCGGCCGCAGTAGTACTGGTCCAACTTGGTCTTGGTGCGCTCCAGGCTGTTCTTGGAGTGGATCAGGAACTTCTCCAGGGTCTCATCGGCTGGAAAAACTCAGCTCATTATGGAAACATAGTAACTTAAGAGTCTGCATCAGTGGTCATCTTGGATTTTAGTCCCGTAAGAGCAATGTTAAATTCTGGCACCTATATCTCCTTGACCTATTGTCATAAATTAACGAAAGAGGTGTCAAATTAAAGGTATACAGTCCTCCATGGCACCACCTTACAGAACTTAAAAAAATAAAATGATTTAGTTTGTAAAATATTCCTGGATTTTTGTTTTTATATCAAGTTAAATTATTGAACATATTAAAAGGTCATGCTCTTGAGCCACATCTCATCAATGTACTTCCAAGTTTATCGATATATTAGAAGACTACAACGCCAAAGTGAAGGTATGTTCCGCAGATTCTTTGAACCAATTGAAGATGGCTACCACTGATGCAGACTCTTAATATGTTTCATTCTTACTTCCAGATGTTTAATAGTTTTCTACCGTATAATATAAAAACTAATATTTTTGGTTTCATAATATGTGTTCAATCACTTTTTAAAAAGTGATTAACGTCGTTTTATTCATTCTAAATGAAATAATCTTCAAAATTCTGACTTCAGGTCAATAGGAACCTTGAACATTTCAATTGAAATTTTGTTGAAAACAATGTTGAAATAATATTTATTTAATTTTTTATTTGAAGTTAAGTATTTTTCTGTTTGGTTTTCGTTTGTTCTATTTATGCCTTATCATTTTAATCTTTTTGTTTTGTCAATCAAAAGGGGGTCAGAGTTCACATCCCTGAATCCTGAAAATCACCAATATTTTGTGGAAAATGTCCACAATAATATCTAAAAAAACTAAATAACTATTATCAAAAATTATTTCAAAATGTATATAAGCTACACAATTTATCAGATCCTCCTCCACATTATAAAAGGTAATTTAACAATTTATCAGAATTCCATATTATAAATTTAACATTTGTTTAGTTACTTAATAAATATACAAAAATAGACGGTTAATTTTCTTCAAACTGTAAAAAAAACTTGTAAAGGGTTCCTTAAAAACATCCGGGAACTTGCGTAAAGTTAAGACAGTAGCCTAAACACGAAAACTCCTACAACCGCTCAGGAGTATCCAGAATCTCGTCATTAGAAGAAAAATGAATGCTCTAAAAATTATAAAAGACAACAATCTTTTTGAGCCCATAAATTAACTATTATAGAACTTTCAGCCGCTTCCATGCTTCAAGGTGACCTTTCCTTAAAATCAATAATTGATTAATAGTTAAAAATGATAATTGTGTATTTAAAGAATTTTATAAATTATATTTGGAATGTAAATTTTCAAAAGGAGTATTAGTAATTTTGCTTGGTTACGATTTAGTTGTGTAGACCTACATCTAATCACCTTGTTTTGTATAATGGTTACTAAAAAGCTAAATATCTAAAAATTCCTCTAGACCAGAGTTTAATACAGAAGTTTAATTTAAATAATGATATAATCAGTGAGTAAACGTTACATTTTGAATCGACATTAAATCACAATGTTGTTTTATTGACAGGTTTCGTAAATTGCTTGTCAATCAAATGAAGTTTCAACATTATTCACCAATTGTTCGCAGAGGGGGTAAATAATTATTTAGTCGATTTAAATACTGTATAATTATTATTCAAATTAGAGTTTAATTTATAAACTAAATATCCTAATGGATTCAATGCGTATCATTAACTAACCGTCAATGTGCATATACATTATAACTTCAATTTCAGTTCCAACCACAATTATGATTATGTAATACCCACAATATAAATAGCCCGGGTGCTCATGATGACGTATAACACGTAGGGAAGCCCACGCTTCAAGGCTAAACTCAACTCTGACTCTGATTTCAGCGAACAAATCTACCGTGGATTCGTTCGTAGTGGAAAGATTATAGATTAACTATCTTCGCACTACGTTCTTTAATCTTTACAAGTTAAATAACGATAATTTTACCTTTTTGTTCTCTTTACAATATTTTATTTGACAATGAACTGTAGATATCTATTTGTGTAATTAGAGTGCAAACGATGTCATATCGTACGAGAGGTTCATATGGCAGCACGAAGAGTCAGCTGAGAGTTGCAAAAACTTCGAGGGCGGCCATGACAGTTTGCACTCGTATTACACACAAGATTTTTCCTACAACAAAAATGTCACTTAGGTTATGTTTGATTTTCCCGTTAGTGTAAATGTAAACATAACTTTTTGGTTTCCGGTAACCTTAGTTTAATTGTGCAAAACCGGAAGTTAGTGTTGTAGGAACGACTGCTGTCTATCAGCTGACTAAACGCTTAGCGCATGATATTGGTTAGTTTAATATACAGGGTGTCCATGAAAAACTTCTCAGGACTTCGGTGAGTGATTAGGTACATTAAAAGGAAGAAAAAGGTTCTGTTGGAGGTATGGCCTAAAACGGTTATTTTCCCAGATAGCCGTCATTTTGTATTTTTCACAAAATATTTTTTATTTCAAACATTTTTTAACAGATTATTTTCAAATTTGGTATGTGTTTTACACTAGTAGACTACTATTATTAAAAAAATAACTAGCATGATCCAAACTCAAAATCCAAAACGGCGGCCATTGTATTTTTTCCGTTTTAAAGTATTTTACTTTTAAAATTTAAAATGGGCGCCATTTTGAATTTTGAGCTTGGCTCATGCTAGTTATTTTTTTATAATAGTAGTCTACTAGTATAAAACACACACCAAATTTTAAAATAATCTGTTAAAAATGTCTGAAATAAAAAGTATTTTGAGAAAAATACAAAATGGCGGATATCTGAGAAAATAAGCGTTTTAGGCCATACCTACACATGGACTTTTTTCTTCCTTTTAATGTATCTTATCACTCACCGAAGTCCTGAAACGTTTCATGGACACTCTGTAGATTTGGAGCGTTCCGCGCATGTTATTGGCCGGTTACTTTTCCGTCCTAGGGTGGATATGAGATCATATCCAACCTAGGGCGGATATGTACTGCTTATACGTTACAACATTGCGAAATGTGCCTGTTATCGCGTGGTTGTAGGATAAAATTATATAACAGGTACAGCAAGTATAAGTAAAAGCAACATAAAGGCAAGGAACATGTAACAGTACAAGTTATAGTGTTATAGCTACTACGCCTTTTAGCCAAACATTTTCTCCTCACGTACAACGCTCCAGTGCGTGAAGCGTATCAGATCGGTTACTGCGGTTCCGGTAAACGTCGTTTCAGAGATCTCTCAGTTCGAATAAAAATAAAAATTACACGGAGTATACCTAGAACATGTGTGATTTAGATTTGAGGGCCACATATTTTTTACTCTAATTAACTCTTATTAGTTATGAGAAAGTCGTATTAAGAGTCTGCATCAGTGGAAGCCATCTTGAATTTTAGTCCCGTAAGAGCAATGTTAAATTCTGGCGGAACATACCTTCACTTTGGCGTCTGTAGTGGCGTTAATTATCAATATATCAATGTAAAACTTAAGAAGTACATTGATGACATGTGGCTCAAGGGCATGACCTTTTAATATGTTCAAAAATTTAACTTGATATAAACACAAAAATCCAGGAATATTTTACAAAATAAATCATTATTATTTTTTTATTGAGAGCGAAAATAAGAAGTTCTGTAAGGTGGTGCCCTGGAGGACTGTAATACCTTTAATTTGACACCTCTTCCGTTAATTTATGACAATAGGTCAAGAAGATATAGGCGCCAGAATTCAACATTGCTCTTACGGGACTAAAATCCAAAATGGCTACCACTGATGCAGACTCTTAAGGTAAAAAAAAGAATACTTCCAAATCATGCGATTAAAATTAACCTTTTGTTTAAAAAAAATTGAAGATAACATCACTAGCACTAATACCAAGTGATATTAGTAGTGTACATTCAAGATAATTTGACCTACAAAACCGTAGCTTACCGACGCAGTTCGGAAGGTGCGGTTGTTTTTGTATCCAATCTCTCAGCGTGGCGACGTCTCGACGTAAGGACTTTTCACTGATCCCTAGCTCCTCATAATGTCTCTGCACGACCTCTGGAGGCGGTTGTTCGTACTTCACCACCATATCTGGAACAGATCGTACATTTTTAGGTTAGTTCTAGTAGTAAAAAGAACATTTCGTTTGGGTATTAAGATGTTTTTAAATGAAACTATATAAATAGCGTGCATAGCCACAATATCTTGTTTCTTAGTGTGTACACGTAAAATAAAAAATCTTTAGTTAAACTATCTAAAATCTTTGTTTGAAAATGAGTAACATAAAAAATATTATTTTTGGACAATATGTACCATATTGCAAGATTGAATGTTCAACAAACTATAACATTTTCAACTTACAAATTCAATACTTTATTATTTAATTTATTTTTGTTTTACATGTTTCACTGTGTCATCCACGCAAATAATAAAACACGAATATGTAAGCTGAATAAATATTATATTTAGCTTATTATAGTTCGACATATGTACTGTTTGGCCATTAATTAACAGTCCTGTCTCAGGACACAACACTCAATTCAGAGGCAGTGGTTTGGATTCCACGTTAAACTACAGATCCCTTAGATATACCATCGACTGTAAAATTTTGTTTCGGATCCCACATTAAACAGTAGGTTCCTTAGATGCCATTGGCTATTGGGTTGTTAAGTTATTGATTCATTAAGTCCAGCCTACTGGGATGGAGGCGTCATCCTGTAATCCAGCTACTTGGAGGTCACGAATTGTGGATAGTTGTGAGCGATGGTTGGTGGGTGTGGCGTTCTCTTGTGTGGATTAACGTCCGCACTATTGAATACTACGTTAATCCACAAAGACCATCCTCATAATTAGACCACTTCGTAATTCAGGGGCCGTGGTTCGGATTCCACGTTAAACTGTAGATCCCTTGGTTACCATCAGCTGTTGGACTATTAATTAAAAGTCCTGTCTAAGGAACATGTCTGACTTAGTCAGTAACAAGACTACAAGATCGCGCCACAATCTTTTAACACTCTTCTCTCACTCATACTTGTCTTTTAACTACCTGGGTCGCCATTTCAAGAGGTATTGATAATTATAGTAATGACTTATTTATGAACAAAGCATTTTCAAAGGTTTAAATTAATTTTGTATCATGGAAAAAATGTTATGCAAGTCGTTTTTACAAATTAAATTCCTCCCTTAAATCCTAAATACTGTGCAATTTACTTTTACACCCTACCTGTCAATCAGCTTGGTTAAATTATTAAATGTTGAGACATTTTCGATGGAAGTACAAAATTAACTACTTACTACGATTTAAATTAACCGTTTCCTACAATAATAACTTGCTCAGTAAAGTTATACGTCAGAAAGCTCGTCATAGTATGACTGTAATCACATAAAACTGAAATACTAACAAATTAAAACATCGTTAAACCTGCTAGCGTAGATTTTAATCAATACAGTTTTGAATTCTACAGTTAATTTATTAAAAATACATGTCAAATAGGTGTTACAGATAACCTTTATTTTTATGTCATTTAAAACTATTATGTAATCAAACTGTTTTGGAATTGCTAAACTCCTATTGAAATATTGTTGAAATATTTTAAAATGTGGAAATTAATATTTTGAAATTCAATTCTCAATCTGAGGATTTCATTGTGAAATCGAAATGAACATCAGATTCGAGTCACGTTCCCGTGGTTTGCGAACCTCTTGCTGAAAGCTACTGAACAGTAGTTTTTACTCTTTATCCCTGATTCGTAAACAAACTCTCCAAGATGACATTTTAAATTCTTATATATATTTTATTTAACATAAAATATTATAAAGAAGAGGTGGTTTCTGTATGTTTGTTTGTGGGTTTGTGGGTTTGTTTGTGGGTTTGTTGTGGCAAGTAAATGCGAAAAATACTAAACCGACCGGTTTGAAATTTTACACAAAGGTAGATCTTAAACTCATGCAACACATAGGCATACTCATTTCCTTAAAATCCTCTCGGGCTACGCCCTGTGAACGTCCTAAGTTTCAATGTTTACATTTTTAGAGAATGAAAACATAAAATTACTTGAATGTGAACAGCTGTGAACACTAAAATTTGACACTTCGAGAAGCAGAAGACATGGTAGTTGTAAATACCCTGGGATTCAATGTTTACAGTTTTTAATGTCAACATCCGTTTACTTTACATTTTGACAGTTCGGGAAGAAGAAGAAATAAAGTTAATTTTTCAGATAAACTGCTGGATCGAAATTAGTGAATTATTTGAAATAGTGAAATGTAAGATTTTAAGTTTTTTTCAACGACTGTCTCTATTACATTAATCCTTATACTCTCCCAATATTTGACAGATGCTACTTTGAAATGTTGTAGACATTCGTGTTTTGTCATTTTGTAAACATTGAAGAATTAATTAACAATAACTTAAATGTATCAGTGGAGCCTACACCTTTCAGCCTTTTTAACCCGTGCAAAGAACGGGTACTTTGGCTAGTTTAACATAAAATAATTATCGTATTACAATTGTCAACCATTGTATTATTTGCAATACAGTGAGTGTTTGGATTAAAGTTCACGAGCGTGTTCAGTAGGCTCTATTAAACCTATTGAATTTTAGTTTGATAACATTCAGACCAAAGCCAATGGATGTTGAGTTGCATTGTTTTGCGGAGTATTTATGGCCCGATTACAATTACCTTAAAATACAATTAAAATTGAAACCCATTAAACTATTTTATTGGTAAACATTTGCTCAGTTAATTTATCAAACATCTACGCTTTGACCGGATCATAAAATTTCAAACAGATTAAATCTGTTACCTCGCGAATGATCTCAAGAAACACACGAAATTTATACATGTACTTTTCCTAAAATATATATCAAGTTATGAAGTCAATTTTTCTTCTCCCTTTTCCCCTCTCTATAAATTAAATGGTAATAAGTTTTGAGTGGCCATTGACTACTGTATCATAATTTTTCAGAATCAATTGGTGATTAAGAAATGATATTACAAACTTTCATATAAATCCTTCATCACACTTAAAAATGTTTTAAAACTCCTAAAATTATTTATCCCTGTCTGAAGATACGTCATCAAAACGAGTTAATGATCTTTTTTAAATTCAGAACGTTTTAAATTAATGGCAAAAACATTAATGATACTTAAAAAATCCGTCTAATATTACATTTTTTCTTATAGTGCCTATGATCAAAAATTAAATTATCTAGCACCACAACTATGTCGTCTAGGCTTTCTTTCATACAATCATACCCTTTTATAAGTAAATATATTTACCCCTTTTCCATATTAAGCCCTAATATCAAAATATATTTCATATAGTTTAGAGAATGATTGACGGGAATTGTCTATTCAATAGGCAAACACTCCATCCAACATTACACGAAAATATTTCCTCCTAATGCCCTCTAGTGGATGTTGTTTACATGTAGAAATGCATAATATTTATGGCTCATACATATTAATAGATATCAAACTAAAACTAGATAATTCCATGATGATGTTTTTTGCGACGGCGCGCATTTCTGATAGCAGGTGTTTACTGTTTGATATTGTTCTACTGATATCTTTAGCATATTATAAGGTTGGCTATTTTGATAAATTCTCTATTTTACTACTATTAATTAAATCTATTTTTCATATTATATTCTTTAATGCTCATTATTACTTAAGAAAAACACAAAAGCTTAAATTTTCTAGATATAACCGTTAAAAACAGAAAACAGATTCATATTTGAAATTTACAGAAAACTACAGCAACAGATACCACTATAAATGCATTTTCACACCATCTCATGTCACAAAAATTAGCTGCATACCATAGTTTTGTCAACATATTTTTATCAGTTCCATTAGATGAAGAACATAAGATGATTTTATTAGTGGAAAAATATATTTAAACATAATTCTGTTGCAAATGGTTAAAATCCTGTCATAATCGATATAATCTGATAGAAAAACATATAAAAAATACATATGAAACTAATAGTATTCTCCATGATAAAAATGTGTACGAATCCACAGAATATAGCCGCCATTTTACATTAACATTAAAAAATTAAATGAAAAAATTTGGAAAGACAATTGCACGCATTTAAATGTCAAATAAATTGGAGAACAGATTAAATATGAAAGAAACTATGAAGTAAGAATATAAAAAAGAATACTGGGATATAAAAAAAATAATGGCTGTGCTCAATTTTACATAGGCCAAACTGGACGCAGTTCAAGAAACGTTTTAAAGAACATTTACATAAAGCCAAAAATACCCAAAATTCAAATTTTGCTTCCCACATAGTCAAAAACACATCACAGTTGTTACACAAACTTTGAATCTAATCTTATTTCATTACACATCTGTACATCCGTACTAAAGGACAAAAATGACAGATTCGAAAATTATGAAATTTTTTAAAGCCACAAAATTTATTAAATAAAAAAGTATTCTCCAATCAAAAGTGCTATTCATTTGAAACACTAATTTTGAAAGCAATCAACAGAAACAGTAATAAAGGTAGCATGAAGACAACATCCGTCTGATAGAACACAGTTCAAATAATTATTATACATCCACTTTTTTGTATTTTGTGACTAAATATTTATTTATTATTTTAACCATGGCATAACCCTTCAATCAACTTTCAAGTTTAAAAAATTTGATAATGACACCATAGGTGTCGAAATGGCGAAAAGGCGTCATTCGTTAATGACTACATCAGGATTCACAAGGCAGTTAATAAGGTAACTAACTTATTATCTATTATAAAACTAGATAAAAATTATCAAAGATAAGTCACAATGAACAATATATGGAAGTAAAAAGTTTCTCCTTGGATTCAGTATAAATAAGAAATGAACTTTTTTGATAAACAATAAAAGTCCTAGTCGAAATGATTAACTTGTCTTACCATCCAATTACAGTATAATGTAAATTTATTTCTACGTAATAGCTCTCTTACTAGCATTTAGAAGATTTTATTCGGATTTAAATGAAAGAATATCTAAAATATACAAGAAGTTGAAAGTTCCACAATGAAAGAGAAAAGAGACAAGGATGTATGAATGCCTGTTTGGCATAGATCATATGAACATCTCTGATATTTCAACAAACAGAAAGAGAATCAAAGAAAGGATTTTATTCATTTTGACGAAATGAGGTCAAAACTTCTCTGAAGTATAATTTTGTCAAGTCTTTTGTTTTTGCCTAGTAAAATTTACTTCGGGTCTTTGTACCTTCACTCGTTCAGGGTGGAAGTACTGTAATATGTACCTCGTACTGGGGGTGTGTCTTTGTTTTCTTGTACCGTAGTGAAACAATGTCATCTAGGTTGAAGTTACATATTAACAGAGATCAATTATAGTACAATCCGTTAGTCTCTATTAAGTCCACATCGACCGAGTGGAGTTGTATACAGTCCTTACAATTACAATCGGCCACCTATGTGTACTATGGAAATATTCTCTATGTATAGTGAGTGGGGAATTTATCTTTATACATACAAAACCCGTACTTTAAATGTAAAATAAAATATTATCTATATTATTATAAAGAAGAGATGGTGTCTGTATGTTTGTTTGTGGGTTTGTTGTAGCAAGTAAATGCGAAAAATACTGAACCGACCGGTTTGAAATTTTACACAAGAAAGATCTTAAACTCATGCAACACATAGGCATACTCATTTCCTTAAAATCCTCTCGGGCTACGCCCTGTGAACGTCTTAAGTTTCAATGTTTACATTTTTAGAGAATGAAAACATAAAATTACTTGAATGTCAACAGCTGTGAAAACTAAAATTTGACAGTTCGAGAAGAAGAAGAAGAAGAAGAAAGACCTGCCGTGACCGTCCTAGGTTTCAATGTTTACATTTTCTAATGACAACATCCGTTTGCACTATATTTTGACAGTTCGGGAAGAAGAAGAAATAAAGTCGATTTTTCAGATAAACTGCTGGATCGAAATTAGTGAATTATTTGAAACAGCGGAATGGTAGATTTTAAGTTTTTTTCCGACGACTGTCTCTATTACATTAATCCTTATCCTCTCCCAATATTTGACAGATGTTACTTTGAAATGTTGTAGACACTCGTGTTTTGTCATTTTGTAAACAATGAAGAATTAATTAACAATAACTTAAATGTATCAGTAGAGCCTACACCTTTCAGCCTTTTTAACCCGTGCGAAGAACGGGTACTTTGGCTAGTATCCCAATAAGGCCTTACCCCAATAATTATTATGGTTATTTATTAAATTTTATTTATCAAACTATATAAAATAATTTATTGAAAATTCCCAATCAATTGTTTTACACTGGACTATTTGATAGTTCAGAGCTATTGGAAATTATCACAATGATAAAATCAAGTATTAAATTATTCAGCTTGTAATCTCCTATTCCGAGTTGATAGCTTGTTATTGAATAATAATCTCTCTAAAGTAGCTACAATTTGATGTTTGAAAATGAGATGATATTATATTGAATTGCGTAAATGGCTTACCATTGAATATAAAAGGCTCTATGCCATAAAGTCGAAGTTTAACCTTATAAATTAAATTTAGATTAGGAATAAAATTAATTATGAGTTTTAAATTATAATCTCACATTGTTTAAAATATGTACGATTACAGTAATAAAACAGAAAGATAGTTAAGATCCCAATATACAAATCTGTAAACTTTGAGATTTTTTAATTTATTTTCCTTAAAATATGTTATACATTTACTGTATGATAAAAAAATAAGTTTTTCAATTCCTGTTCTTAAAACTCAGTTAAAACTATTACTTAATTGCAATGTGGATTCTTTAACAAGCAAATTCTGACGATAATTTTTTTATATAATCTATAATATTATAAAGAATAGGTGGTTTCTTTATGTTTGTGGGTTTGTTGTGGCAATTAAACGCGAAACATACTGAACTGACCGGTTCGAAATTGTATGGTGGCGTCATCCTGTAATCCAGCTACTTGGAGATCACGAATTGTGGATAGTTGTAAGCAATGGTCGGTGGGTGTAGTGTTCTCTAGTGTGGATTAACGTCCGCACTATTGAAAGCTACGTTAATCCGCAAAGACCATCCTCATAATTAGACCAATTCGTAATTCAGAGGTCGTGGTTCGGATTCCACGTTAAACTGTAGGTCCCTTAGTTGCCATCGGCTGTTGCGCTATTAATTAACAGTCCTGTCTAAGGAACATGTCAGCCTTAGTCAGTAACAAGACTACAAGATCGCGCCACAATCATCTTACAATCAACTCTCATACTTGGCTTAAAATACCTACCTTGTATGGTCGCCATTTCAATAATCTAATCTAATCTAATCTACACAAAGTCCTAAGTTTCAAAGATTAGATTAAATTTTAATTACATTATACTACATAAAAAGTACTTAAGTTAAAGTTCATGCACTAAGAGTTAATAACAAAGTTTTTAATTTCAGAAAATTAGTAATTTTAATTTCAATTACTTTTCTCAATAAATTTTAAATTTATTTAATCTAAAAAAGTATTTTTATTTTAAAGAATGAATCTTTTCAATGTAATTACTACATTTTGAAAGTTCATGAAGAAGAAGAAATAAAGTTCATTTTCAGATATGTGATCGTTACTGCCGAAATTGTAGATTTTAAGTTTTTTAAAAAATCTCATACGTTATTCCTTTTAGTTACTTAACAGGTGGTACTTTGTCATGTTGTAGACGCTTGTGTTTATACATTTTTGAGATCGTGTTTAATATAAAATACTACTAGTAAATATCTATTTCGATGTGTATAGTATTTTACCTGAAAAAATCATTTTTTCTTAATCCAATTTTCATGTTTTAGAATATTTATTTCATGTCGAGGTTTTATTCAAGAGAAAAGGTAACCTCTCTCAAATCCTTTCTACCCGTGCGAAGGGCGGGTACTTAAGCTATAATAGGATTAAAATCAATAGAAGCTTCAAGGTCAAATTAAATTAAAGTCATATGGTTCATTTATGTCATTGAATTCAACACATGTCATTAAATTCTGACTGTATTATAAGTGACCTTGAAGGTATATCAATTCCTATACAAGAACTGTTTTACGTTGTAAATTTTACTGTATTAATATGTATTTAGGTGGGTGTATTTATTACTTATGAAAAAATTATTACTTATGAATATATTTTTTATAACTAAGTATTATTCCGTACTTAGAATAAAACTATAAAACTATACAAAAGGATTTAGAGTGCGTAAAGACTGTGCAAGAAGCGAGACAAGAATAGCTTTTGTTTCAATAGGGAATCTCCGAGGTTCCTCTGGGAGTTTTGATCATATTGTTTAAATTCTAGTCACGTTTGTTTGGACGGAAAAGCTCTCTCGCTTCTTTGCAAAACACTGCCATTCTTTCAAATTATTAACCCATTGTGCTGAGTGTATACAAGTTCCCTCTTAATGATACGCAAAAATAAACAGCCCATTTAATAATGATTTATATTTATTTTAAATTTCCGGTGGGTTTTTACGGGAATTTGTCGAGTAAAGTCATAACGTTTAGGAGTCTGCGATTTCAGCTTTGCATTTAATAACGTTATAAAGTTTAGTGGTCTATTTAAACTTACAGGAAGTTTCCCATATGTGTTTAAGCGTTTTGTTGCCCTGAGATGAAGTCTAATAAACGGTACCAGTTAACTGACACATACTTTCTCCCTTAAGTAAGTTCAAGAAAGACAATCTTTAATAAACCTATCATGTTCTTCAAAGTTCATCTAAATAAATATCATTTAATAATTTATTGTTTCAAAAATAATCATCCCATTTCTGAAAATAAAAACAAGAGAGACAAAGTTAAATTAATTGTTAGAATTGTATGGGGGGGAAACACACCCCCCCCTCGGTAATACCAAGCTTTTTTGAGTTGGTTCTGTTGGGTGATTTGACCTTACACTTCATACCAAGTTTCATGGAAAACGGTTAATAATAAGGAAGAAATTGATATTTTAATATTCTCCATAAGAATAACATTGGACGCTTTTAGACAACGTACTGTGTTTATCATGGACAGTAAATTAAACTTTTCTCTGGAACCGTTAGTCGTAGACAAATAATTCAAAATACTAATTTGTTTAGTTTTTTAAGCAGGTTTTAATGGTGATAGTCAAATTATACTTTACTTTTATTGTTTTCGCTGAAAATTTAAAAATTTGATTTTTTGACATTTAAAAGCCCATAACTTTTGAACCGTCATTTTTACAGACATGCGGGTGGTGTCAAATTATTTAGTACTCTGTGCACTATAAACTATAAAATTATAATCAAAATCGTTAGAGCCGTTTTTGAGAAATTTGGATTTTTCACGTTTTTTAATGGTTTTTAGGGGTGAACTACCCTTAAAAATCAAAAATTCAAAAAAATGAAAAAACACGCCTGGAGATACTGTGAATATATACATACATGCCAAATTTAATCTAAATCGGACCAACGGGGTAGGCTGTACACATCCAGACACACACACACACACACTCACACACACACACACACACACACACACACACACACACACACACACACACACACACACACACACACACAGACAGACACACACGGACGGACAGACATCACGTCAAAACCCACTTTTTTGGATTCAGGGGACCCTAAAACGGATATATCCACCCTCAACTCAAATTCGAAAATTTTGACGAAAACAATACTTTCTCCATATACTATGTATAAGGGGAGAAAGTAAAAATGAGTTTCTGGATTTTTATAATTACGGTTGTATTTAAAAATGTGCTAGTATAATAGGTATAAAAGTATTTTAATCAAAACATTTATTTTACTTTTATATAAATCACATCCCAGGTAAAATAAGATAATTATTGCTCATAAATGAACTAAGATTGTATTACCTTGGGAAAAGACTCCCTCAAAAATGTAAATTTTAACTCTATGTTGATCTATGGCTGTGTTGTAAAACTGAAACCCGTATGTATTGAAAAACATAAATTCCATTTTTTATATTTTTTAAAAAGCAAAGTAGATTGATTAAAGTATATTGTTGAATGATTAGAACGGACAATGTAACCTAAACAAAAAAATCTTATTTCATAAAATCTTTATTTATCTTATTGCTTGTAAATCTTATTTAAGTCTGGCTGATTACTTTAGCACTGCGCATGCGATAATAGAAAACCACAACCTAGAAAATCTTTATCATTAACAAAACCAAACCCTGGATGAGGAAAACCGCAAAATCTTTCAACTCTTGATCACTGTGTAATAGTGATATACAGAGCCGGTCCTCTGTGATATAATCAGCTGTCTATGACGTCATAGTAGTCAGGTGACTCCCACCTGTTCCAACTGACCTTTCCCTGACCTTGGGATGTACAGCATGTGCCAGACCTTGTCGGCGGCACACCTTTTTGTACAATAAGTAGTCAGAACAAACCGGTAATGAAGCCACGGTGTAGAGTGATTCATTGTTATGTAATGGAATTTGCCTATTCTCATTTATTATTATTATCAGCGAATTCTCCTCAAAACGGAAGACGTTAAGCAACTATCTCGTTCAATTTGTATTTATTTTCTTCTTGTTCTTCCAATAGGCTTTCGTTCTTTCCGAAAAGGCGTGTTACGTTCATCCGATCGCTTTGGTCTATACTGTTTTTGTTTTGGTTGCTCTGATATAACTTCTCATTTATCTACTTTATACCTTAAGATGTCTCTTTCTAAAATTTCAGCTGGTCTTATATTTGCATTATTTAGTTCCTTTCGGGTTTCTTCTAGCCAAGGTGTGGAATTTTTAAGTGAGGTTACATAATCTATTATTTTCTGGTAGTCTGCTGAGATTCAGACTTTCATTCGTCTTTTCTTAATATCAATTTTGTTGTTTGAAAAATTGTTTGTTGTTTTGATTGATTGTAACCTATAACCATCTTGGGCTTGTCTACCTCCTACTATGAACGTAATTGTTGGGAGGAAAAAAGTTATTTTCTAAATTAATAACAACATTTTGAAATGTTATCTAGGTAACTTTATATAGGTTAGCAATTATTTATATTACTGCAATGGTAGTAATAAACAGCTGGTAATGCTAATTAGATAATAACAGCTGTTTTTTTCTTATAGTTCTAGACCTTATTATATTAAACTCTTAAACGGTTGCATACATGAAAAAATCTTACATTATGTTAACTATCCAATATCTTCATAAAATATAGGATGTTCAATAATAAAAAATGGTGGCAGTTATTTTTGAGCCCCTCCAAAAACATTGTAAGCCCCTTCAAAATGACGTCAAGAACGTAAATAACAGCAAAAAGTAAAATCGTATTATTTATATCTGTCAATATAAAATTAAAACGGTCTCTATGATACCAGAAGGAACTTATCGGCCATCGCCAGAGAGAAATTAGGTTAATACTGGTTTAGCGACTCTGTTGTTAGATCAGATAGAGTGACTGTACAGTGTACAGGTGTACTGGATAACGGGCCGACCGGGCTCATGATGATTAAAAGTTAGGTTGAAAATAGGAACAGTGTTGATTCGATGACGTTTAATCATCGTATGCATGTAGTCTTGTAAGGGTAACACAAAACTGTTCTAAACAATCATAAACATGCATGCAGGCGTATGGTCGGCGCAGCATGGGGACTGAAACCAGGGCTAATGTATTGGCTCTATGTTTCAGTAGTTAGAGCAACTATGACGTATGCGTCTTTGGTTTGGTGGACCAAGATGGACTCAGGTGTTGCTGTGAAGAGGCTGGCAGCCGTTCAGCGGCTGGCATGTCTCATGATCACAGGGGCGATCAGCAGCACTCCTGGGGCCACTCTTGACTGTTTGTTTGATCTTTTTCCCATAGACATCACATCAGGATGACTGCCAGAATGGTGCACACCCCTGTGGAGAGGGCCTCTGGAATAGGCCAGGTGAATTACGTGGTCACACCAGAATTTCGGGGATAGTTCAGAGCAACATTTTAGGTATGCCCTCTGATTATCTTCCGAGAACTTTCTCTTTCGGCAGGTCTTTCCGAGTTCTTTTTTCGCAACGGGACGAATGGAAGGATGGAGCCTACTACACAGTGATCGGAGTGGTACACTGATGGGTCCAAGAGCAGTCGGGGCACAGGAGCAGGCATCTCGTTGCAGGACAACGTACGGTCAGGTATTTCCATGGGAACTTTCCCCACTGTTTTCCAGGCCGAGATCACTGCCATTATGGAATGTGCCAGAAACATTTTGATGCTGGGTCATGAGGGCCTTTCTATCAATATTTTCTCTGACAGTCAGGCGGCTCTTAGAGCTTTGGACTTGGTAGAGTTCAACTCTAGGGTTGTGTGGGACTGTTTTAGGCTTGTGTCCTGTGTAGCCAGACACAATGAAGTCACCCTTTGTTAGGTTCCAGGGCACTCTGGGGTGGATGGTAACGAAGTAGCAGACGTTAACTTTGGGCAATTTGATAAGGGGTAGTTTTCTGCCTCCTGACGAGCTCGTCGACAGGCTCTGCAGTTTCATAGGTCTCTTCATCTAGAAGATTCCTGATTCTCCAGGAAAGAGAATTTTAGGGGTGCGCAAAAAGCCGCTACGGCTGAAGCGCCTTAGGAAAATCCGCCCCTTCGAATGAATAAATGAACAATCATAAACAACATCTACGAGGTACGTACGGAAAAGCAGGTTCCGTTTTGTTATTTTTGCAGGTCCGATCAGCTGATGACCTAGTCATCAGTTAGTTTACTCTTTCCCTCCCTGAGCTAGAATTGCATTTCTATCGGCCCACAAAGCATATTATATTCAAAACTGCCGTTTTCAGAGCACTACCGGTATGACGAACAATGTATTATTTCCCATGAGTTGCTGTCAGTCTACATACAATGTAGCAGTGTTCTGCCTGGTTAATTTCCATTGGCCTGGCATTGTTACAGCTGTATAATTAATTCCAATCTACAACTGGTTTTTTGAAAGACATCCTATTTGTGGATATAATCGTTAACCTGATCTCGAATGAGTTGTCACATACACTATCACAATATGATCGGAACATTTGTGTTCAATTACCGATTGCGAAATAATCTTGATGTGAAAATACATGAAATAGTTTATATATATTAGTTTTAAACAATAAACGACTAATTTTGTATTATAATTTTTTACAACGGTTTAGATGTTCGTTCATTTTTAATACTCAAAATTCATATTTTAACAAAACCATTTATACGTAACACACTCAAACATATAGGATGTCCAAGGCTAAGAATTGGTAATTAATCAATATTTTAATTTTATTATATAATTAATATAAAAAACGTGTTATCACGCAAATTTGTAAGATAATAATCTTACAAAAAAATGTATACTTGTTAATACAAGATAAACCTTGAGGTCACTATAATTGATTTAATTACACTAGTTTTAAATGTATACATCGAAAAAATCTAAATATATAAAACAAAGTCGTGTTAGTTACACGCATTATAACTCGAGAACGGCTGGACCGATTTTAATGATCTTTGATTTTTTTTATTCGTCTCTGCTCCGGTCATGCTTTAGGCAAATTCAGTTTCCATAAATTCAATTACTTTCCATTTTATAGCGTTTTAAATTTCTAATGTTAACCTTATGGGGAATAAGTTTGTTTACAAATTTTCTAAAATCAAGACATTTGATTTCTTAAAACAGCTGTTGGTTTACTCTCCGTTAGCAATATGCTTTACTATCCAATGCCATATGAATCATATAATGTAAAACTATGAAGTAAATACGTGCTGCACAAAATGAACAGCATTATTCGCCACGTTAATAGTTTACTGTTTTTGGGAATTATGTACTGTATTTATTTCTTTTTTATTTTTTTTGTATGATTAAAAGTAACGTGTTTATATATTTGCCAAATAAAATAATCACAATGTTTGTACATATTATATTTATTATTATAATCAGCTGTTGAATATTTAAAGCTTTCACAAGGAAGCCGCAATGCTATTTGACTTCACAAAATGGCCAATCTTATAGTTAACATGTATTTTCTGTTAGGCGTTACGAAGTTCGCCGGGTCAGCTAGTAGTATTATAAAATTCAAAATTCTCATTTGCAAACAGGCAAAACAGGCCTGTGTCTGATGGCAGGGGTGGGCGACCCAGAGTGTTGGGGGTTGTTAATCCCAGGGGTGGGATGAGCCACTATCACATTAAACCTCCACCACCTGCGACCATCCTGTCCCTTAATGTGATAAGAAGAAAGGATTACTCAACTGACATTTATTACCATGCTTACTATCTTACCACCATGGCTTTAGCGAGTCCAGATTATTTCTTACTCGGTTATTTTTGTTGATTGCATGACGAATCCCACAAACGTTTATATTTTGCTGATTTTAAAACCATTGCCTATTTTAACCTATTATACTATACTAGCAGTTCGTCCTTTGTACGGGTTGTAGGATTCAGTTTAAAGAAGAAGATCATCATACAAAATTGTAAACCTGAAATCCTAAACAAATCAATACCCAGCTTTATTATTTAGCATTACTTTACAATTAAACAATTAGTTATACGTTAAAATAACTTTTTAATATAGTATGATTTCGAAATGGTTTAAAATCAATGACCAATATAAACTAACTAATATTGATTCAACAGCTGTTTGTTTTTCTTTCTATTACATCTTTAAACTACAAAGACAGCTGATTATTGCCAGTAGGTTATTCATTTAAAACTGAAGCAAAATGCAACCAATTTCGCGTAAAAAGTGGGTTTGTAAATGCTCATTATTTACTTTTCAAGGATCGGTGGACAATTGTAATCGTTTAAAACCCTTCTCTGGAATGTAGAGAATGTATGAAATAAGTTTCATTGTTATCAGTTCTCCCGTTTTTTCGGAGAAGACGGCGTAAAATGCCTCCTGGAGCGTCACAGACACAAATTGAGATAAGACTTGTTTCGGCTTCTCTAACGCATGAAACGTAAAAATACCTAAAAAATGTATAATTATGAGCAATGTATAGACAAAACTCTAATTTTATTTATATAGATATGTATTGTTTTTTTGTTTTGTATCGCACCTTTTTGTAACACCATACCGTATAAGCTAAATACAGAAACGTAACATCGTTTTACACATTTCAAACTGTAAGTTTCGCTGGATACATGTTTCAAAATACAAAACGTGTCCCTCTAAACATTAAATATTTGTTCTGTATTCCTGGCGGCCCACTACCTCATGGAAAAATCCACCTGGACGATATAATATTGCTAAAACAAGGAAAATAAGCGTTGTAAAAGTAAAAAACCCGTTTATTTTTAATTGAATGGAATTCGATAGAGGGTAGACCATTTTACTCTTTTGGTATTTCCAGTTTCAATAAAAAATGTGAGGTCTACAAGTTATAATAAACAAATAATCACTTTTTTGTCTATTATAATCTAGTACAGTATTTAAAATTGTTTTAATTTCACCAGAACGTAACATACCAGTATAGGTATAGTTATCTTACGTCATTACTGATGCATTTCTGTGTATTCTTTACTGTGCATTTTTGATATGATTAATGTGTCCAAAAAATGATTATCAGAAATTTTTAAATTGATTAATAAATCGTGTTATATTTTATTTTGTATTTATATCGCATCAATAAATATATTGTGTTACTCGTATAAATTATAATGCCTAATAAAAGCTAAATAATTAAGAAATAAGGTGAAATAAATAAACCCATGATATTGTGAAGTTATTAAATATAATCCACTATTTAATACTACTACTTTTAAAATTGAAACAAAAATGAGGTTTCTGATTTATAAATTTTTTCCAATTACCTAAACCTATTAGTGTTAAAAATATCGTGGCTATTTTACTATCATAATTCAAACATTATCTTTATTATAACAATATTTTTTAGAAGTGTGACGTAATTAAAAATATATTTTTGTTCTACGTATAAAATATTGGAAAAGTCCAACCGAAGCTTAGGTCAGATATCAGAACTTTCTCCGAATTACCCCAGACTCCGAGATTAAATTAAGACCTTTCCTTGGGAGAACCAAGGGTAATATAGTTAAGCCTTTAAAGCAACATAGATTCTTAAATTTAATTTACGGGTTCTATATATTTCACCTTGGAAAATGTTTAATATTCAATAAATTTACGGTTAACCCACATTGAATAATGAAGTTTTTATAATTTTGCATTGTATTCACTAGTTCTTTTATATATTTTTTAATAAATGGTATTTGAATGTGAACAAAACAAACGAATCAATTTTATTGTTCAAGAACAGTACGTAAATTACATGATTGTTTGGGTAAATTTATGGTATGTATAACCCACATATAATTAGAAATAATGAGATTATCTAAAACGTAAAGGATAAAATATTAAAATATGTACATTTCCAAATCTAAGGAAAACTTTCCAGTATTAATTTACTAACATATGAAATGCTTTCAAAACAATTTAAATAGAAAACATTTAAGAAACGTAAATTGAAAAACAAATCACTTTCAAATACTTTTTAGATGAAATATTCTTCCATTTTGATTCTAATCCTATATTATATTTTAAACCTAATTTCAGGACACCCTAAACAAGGTTCGCGTTTAAATTGACATGAATGTTAACAGAGTTTATGAAGTAAAGTTAACTCACCGACGTTGCCAAGGTGGATAGACCTATATGAATGGCTCGGTTCACGACTTAACGTCGTCGACAGAGTAACCAACAGTATACGACGGCCTCGAGTTTGGTGCCGTTTTTGTCCGCCAGACGGCGTTCACCTTGATCCTGACAACAATGTATCGCCTCCGCCGCACCGGGACCGGAAATAACACCGCATCATAGAAGAAAAACGTGACTTCGTAAAAACTACTTCTTAGGGAACAAGTCCCGGTGCAATATGATATGGAGGATGTATCAGTTTCTGCGGAAAATTTCATTTGGCGCAATATATTACTCTCTCGTGTTCCCTTCCTGTAATATTAAGTCGAAAAATTGTAAAAATTGTGAATTTATAGCGGAGTTACATAAAATCTCAAAATTATGTCATATGGAAATTTACGTGGTTACAACTTTAAAAACTAATATGAATTAACAGCTTAACAGATATAAGACATAAGCTCTTTATTTACACGTTCAGGTCTGTTACGTAATAACATGTTCCAAATATTGTGTATTGTCAAAAACTAAATTTAAAATGTTTATATTTACTTCCCTGTGGGAAATAGGTTAGATCATGGATACGTCTAAAGGTAATGTTTTCACTTCATCTAAACAGCTGTTCTTATTCTTTTTCATTAAAAATTAAATACAATAACTCTGGTGGTTTCTATGGAAACCTTTACATATTTTCCATCTTAAAAATCGCCAACACCCCCACAGAGATCCATGTCAATATATATTCAAGGGCCAAACGTTTCACTCAGTTGTTAGTACATATATACAGGTGTTCATTAAAGCTGGGGACAAACTTCGAGGGGTGATAGTACTCATCAAAATAAACAAAAAATTTCCCATAAACATATGTTGAAAAATCCTTCGTTTAGCCACTAGCCGCCATTTTGTATTTTATAGAAAAAACTTTATATATAAAGAACTACTTAACTTACAGAAACCAAACTTTGCACACATATTTATTGGCCAAAGAGAAAGAAATTCTTAAAGTATCATTAAGTTTGCTTTTATATTTTCAAAATGGCGGCGGTTCTTAAAGTTAATGTTTTTATTGTTATTTAAATTAAAATATTTTTAACCACCGTAATTTTGAAAATATAAAAGAAAACTTAACGATACTTTGAGAATATTTTTTTCTTTAGCCATTAAATATGTGTGCGAAGTTTGGTTTCTGTATCTTAAATAATTATTTATATACAACGTTTTTTGTACAAAATAGAAAATGGCGGCTAGCGGCTAAACGAAGGATTTTTCGACATATGTTTATTAGAAATTTTTTGTTTAATTTGATGAGTACTATCACCCCTCGAAGATTGTCCCCAACTTTAATGAACACCCTGTATATTTATTTTTTCGTCTCAACTAATCCAAACCGAATGGGTGAAAAGCGTTTTAGCATTATTATTATTAATTATTAGAAGAAGAACACTAACTTGGAATGGTTAGGAGGCTGAGTAGTTATTATGCTTGCTTTATAATTTGCATGTCGCTGATTCAATCTTGGACTGAGTCCATCTACCTTTAATCATTGGGATATTGATTAATGATTTTGACTAATGGAATTCGAGTCTTACAGTGACAAATCTACATAATATCATCACACTCATCCTTCAAACATATTCATTTTAAATTGGCCTGAAAATTAGGACCTTCTATAACATAATGATAAAGTACAGTCGATCTAAATATAGGCTGTAGCACGTGATAAAATATAAAAAATAATGTTATAAAAAATTCACCTCACCAAAAATATAACTAAACACAAAAACACTAAAACTTAATTAGTTATGGTATGCTCGTAGGGCTATACTACTCTCATTAACAGTGACAAATGTATTTTTAACTCGCCTGTTTTGCATATGTCCAGTTTTTACTGCATATTTAATGTAACAAGGCGTTGAAAGTACAACCTTGAATAAATTGGAGTTTCAAAAGTCTCAAAAAACATCCTATTATCTAAATACTCTGCAATCAACAATTTCCAGTTAATTTAATTAGAACTACGTTTTATTACTGTTACGATACATTATCTAAACCATTCGATGTCATCGGATGAAATAATCGTAAATAATTTTACTCAAAGTTACGAGGGATTAAAATTATTATTAAATAAATTTTTAGAAAATGTTTGCAGGGTCGTTGAACTATTCTTTGCCCGTTCACGTAGATTAAGCATTTGTGTATTGACGTGCGTGTAACATGTAACGATTTTGCAAAATGTCCCTTCGTATTTATTTGTCATACGATTATTAATATTAAAGTATTTACTTGATCAAGTTTTATTAATTCAACTACACTTCTAACTTTTGAGATATCTAAGGTTATAAAATTTAAGAGGCTACGAAAGAAATCAGATCATACTTTCATAATATTTGGTCAAAGATAAGCTTCTTGGAAGAGTCTTTAGGCAAATTTTGGTTGATTTTTAAGAAATAACTTTTATATATGAGATCGTAGGCTGAATGAAAGAATTATTTCCTGGTTATATTATGTTTTAGTTTTTAATAATTGCTAGAACAATATCGTTAAGTATATTTTGGAAATAACTGTTAAACAAAACAAATAAGTACTATTTTTGTGGCTGTAAAAAATATTATAAATTATTTGTTTTTTACACACCATACCAATCGAATGACGGACACTTCCGAATTTAACTGATTGAAAAATCCTCGACTGACGTAAACAAACCTGCACGTTTTCAATCTTCTTTCTCTCTCCCATTCACTTTCCCATTACTATCCTTTCCAATTAACCAACTTAACAACAGTCTTAAATTAAAAATGATTAATCGCTAGAAAAACGCAATTCCATAAATTTTTATTTCCGGAAAAGAGTTTCCTCAAACTATTAAGTAAATACGTAACAAAACACTGGCATCAAACTAGAATGACCTTGATGTTACTAGGGGCGACTCCGCACACCCCTCCCCACCTGCCACCGCCTACCCTCAACACTAATGAGCACCGAAATCACCCCCAGGCTAAGCTAAATTTAACCTTTGCGAAAGTTCACCCGACAGGCACTTAATAGGTGGAGTTACAAATCGTATATTTTGAACGAGGGCGGGTTTCCGCTATGCCATTGGACAAACAAATGGCTTATTTGGATTTGTGTAATAAATATTTCACCTATATGTACAATGTAGTTGCGTAACAAATATATAATGTTTTGCAACAAAGTGCGAACTAAAGCTCAAGAGACCTAAGCCGGTTCCTTGCCGGTTGCCAGCCGAGCTGGCGTGAAAAAAGGTTAGAAGGAATTCTGTTTTTGTTACTAAATCCGTTAATTTTAGGCAAAGCGAAGGTCGTACTTCGACCTTCGCTTTTATCGCAAACGTCCATTACACATTACGTCAAAATACCTCGGAAAAAGAGTTTTTTCTTAAAAAAAAACTAGTAGATGTAAATGATTTATGGTATCTTATACGAGTATAATTATTCAAAAGACCTAACCTAACCTAACCCAAGTATAAGTATGTACGTTTGGACGTAGACACTTCGTTAATTGTGTTAGCAAGGTGCAAAAAACGGATTTAATAGACGACTGAAATTGCTCCCACTACGGTATTTTACATTTTGATACGAAACGAAACATTGTTATTGTTGTTTTATTTGTCATCGACGAAAGAGTGGTTATTTACTTTAACTCATAGGCTAAACTTAGTTTTTTGAGATGGATATGTCTTAGCTCTGGGGGGGTGTTGGTAATTTTTAAGATGGAAAACATGTAACAGGTTTCCATAGAAACTACTTGAACTATTGTATTGAATTTTAAATATAAAAGAATTAGAACAGCTGTTCAGATGAACTTAAAATATTCCCTTTAGACATATCCATGATCTAATCTATTTCCCACAGGGAAGTAAATACAAACATTTTTACATGGATATGTCTTAGCTCTGGGGGGGTGTTGGTAATTTTTAAGATGGAAAACATGTAACAGGTTTCCATAGAAACTACCAGAGCTTTTTGTATTGAATTTTTAATTTAAAAGATTAAGAACAGCTGTTGAGATGAATTAAAAACATTTATTTTGGACATATCCATGATCTAACCTATTTCCCACAGGGAGGTAAATACAAACATTTTTTGGCCTGCGCGTCATATCAGCATGAGTAAAATTATCTTTTAGTAGAGAAAAGATAATTTTTACTCATTTCAGCAATCCCGCAAGCAAATCTCGTTTACTGCGCATAACATAATTAACTGGTCCCAACTCAGAATTCTCTTTAACCTCTGCAACACTCCCCTATTATAGTGACGCTATTTCGTAGCGCCAAGGCGAATTAATTGTTGAGAGGTAGACCGCCGTCTTAAGTTAAAGAAGACACACCCATCAAATTAAATATAAAAAACGACGAAAGTGAACTGACATATGGTTTCTCCATGATTGAACATAAAAGTTGCATATATTAAACAAAACTATGGTTTCCTTAAGCGTTTTATATAATAACTATTTAAAATATATTTTTATTCATAAACAGTTTTTCAAACTCCCTCTCACTACAAGTTGAAGATGTTTTTAGGACGCTCAACTGCCCCCACCCCCAGTGAACAACATGTTTTTTGTGGTTTTATAATGTCATTTGTTGTAAGTTTCCAAAAATATCCTAAAATTTTAATTTTTTTGGTTTTTAAAAAACGAACCGAACTGTCATGTTTTCATAAATCTGGGTGGTGCCATATTATTTGAGATCTTAGGCCATATACGAGGGTATTTAAAAAATCTAGTCATTTTAGGTGGATTGTAGGTGTTTACGTTTTATGCTTAAGGGTTTTATGGTTGAACTACTCCTAAAAATAAAAAAATTAAAATATGCAAAAAAAACACCTGGTGTCATATAGCCTATACATACTACATCTTCAGGTGTATCTTCCTGCATCTCAAATTTTACCTATCCCGGAGCACTAATACAGGCTGGTGAGCTGTACACTTTCACAAACACTCACACACACACACACACACACACACACACACACACACACACACACACACACACACACACACAATATGGCGGTGGTTAAGAATAGTTTAATTAAAATAACAAAAAAACAATTAACTTTATAAAATGTTTACATGACATAAGAAATATTGCAATTTTAATTTCAAATCGAACGACTTTTTTGTGAACGAAATCCGTCCACGGATAAGCGAGAAAATGCAGGTTTAATGTTAGATTACAGGGCCCACGCGCCACCGCGGCCGTGGCGAAGAAGCCGCTTTGTGCCAGCTGAACTCCGCTTCTTTTAGTACCAGCTCCAGAATATTGTGAGATGACAAATGTATACTAGTCATTCATACACTTGAATGTCAGGTTTGTTTCACTTGTATTATTTAACCCATGTTCAGCGTGCGAGGTTAATAAAGAACGGTCCAAATCCGTTCTGAAAGAATGTCTTGTTACTGATTTCAATAACATCGATACATGTTACGTCTACATTTTTCCATAAATACATATGCATATCGAAACATCAATAAAAAAATTAATAGAGCAAATATACTCTAAATTACTCTTAAGGTTTTATCGATTTTACATGTTTTGGAAGCACATATTTATTCGTTATTAAATGAATTCTATTGAATCTTTGAACAGCAAGGAAACGCTAAAGGATCAGCTGTTTAATTTATTTTCATCGTTATTTTTACGAACTTTAACGTAGTTGGCAAAGACTCTCTATTACAGATCTCATAGTCCACGTGGCTAGGGATGAAATTGCAATACGCTGTAGTAAGTAAATGTAAATAATCCGTAGGCAATCTCTGCAGGGTGGAGGTCCATTCTGACTGAGCTTCCAATCACGAAGGTCAATATTCAATCTGAATAAATCTCTTTCCAGCTCTCCACGTCGCGTTCCGTCATTTTTCCTAGAATACATAAAGAGTCCGTCGCTTTCTTGGTAAATAAATCAATTTAAAGGGATTCTAATAAAAATGGTTCTCTAAAGAAGAAATTTTCATAGATTGATTTTTGTAGAGTTTTGAGTAAAATAAGAGAGTTTAAACTCTCGAGAAGTCGAGATGTTCCAATGTAAGCTACGCTATGAATAACAAATACTATCCATCAATTTTTTATGTTCACTGAATCGTCTTATTTTAATAAATAGTTGTCTATCTCGCCTCGCTTGTAAAGTATTTTACTTTAACTTATGTAAAACTTTCAAAATATTCTTAGTTTTCTTTCACAAAAACAAGATGGCGGACAGCAATGAACGATGTGATAGAACGTGTGATATTTTTTGATACGGTCTTAGCTCTGAAGTGGGTGTTAACAATTTGTAAGACGGAAATTTGAAACTTAAGAACAGCTGTTTAGATTAACTGAAAACATCCCCTTTGGGCGTATCCATATTTCCCACAGGGAAGTAAATACAATCATTTTTTAATTGTTGAACTACATTTTACTTCAAATACCTGATCTTTACCCAAGTTCATAATACTGCTGCATTCAACTGTGATTTATTTCAAATAAAATAATAAACCCTCTGTAAATAAATAAATTCAAATCACCTTGAATTTATCTCATGATGTGTCAACTTTTGTATACACATCCTAATACTGTTCAGAACCCTATTTTGTAATGAATTATCAACATTTTCTAGCTTCATTGTAAAAAGAAATATTTTATAGATCAGACACAAAAGATTTTAAGCTTTCCAAAACCCTTATATTTTTGTTACCAACCTGGGGATCAAACCTGTGACTGTTGGGCTGAACAAACGGTCTGATGGCCAATTTCGTTGTAATGCGCATTTTAATTTTTAAACCTGCTGAATAAGATGTCTCAGTAAACGTAATACAGTTATGTTAAACGTTAAACCTTAAACTTTTACGATGGAAGTTTTAACACTGACAAACGTTTAATGTCCAAATACGTTTTTAAAATTACACCCAATGTTTTCATAAATTGACATTGCTTATAGTAGACCTAATTGTTACTAATTAATTACTATTAAATATTTATGATAGGATACCTAGGATTTTATTATTTTTTCTTGCTAGATTGATGTACCCACTAAATTTATATTAAATTTTGTTGCAGTTAACAATAATCATTTACTTATTAAATTTACAAACAAATACGATATGAATCTTCACTATTAAAACTTTTTATTATTTTTGGATCATTTTAGTAGCTTCATAAATCTCGAGAATTATCATTAAAAGGCTTTTCTGGTCTTAATTGGATGAGTTTCGCATTTCCAAATTACAGTCGCTTCAATGGCAATTAAAATGTTTGTGTCATAAGACTTCTCCGCAACTCCTCTCCGAGTAAGTGAGTCGTAAATTAATGATTATATACGAAACGAAATTCTAGGAAACATTTAACTTTATTGGTTATCCTGTCAGAATTAATATGAGTTTCAATCTAAGATAAATTATTAAATTACATTTTTGTCAGTGAATGTTTTGAAATTATAAATTCTTTCTTACCTTTTCATTTATTATATCAGGGATGTAAAACGTAAAAACAGTGATGCGTTTTCAGTAAAAATCAGATTATTAGATATATTTTGGCTTGGTTATTGTCTAGGCTCTGTGGTACTGAAAACTTTCCCTTCAGATATATCCATGATCTAAGCTATTTCCCACAGGGACGTAAACACAACTTTTCTATGATGTAATGGTTAATAAAATCCCTTTTATCAACCAGCATTAGTGTTATTGAATTCATCATATTTTATATGATTCCATTGATATATCATTAATTTACAAATGAAATTATTGATTTTAAACATATTTCAAAATTATATTATACAGTACTATTTTAATAACTTACACACAATTGTTTCTCACTATATAGAAAATCTAAAAATTTATTTTTGAAGTATTGATTAGGCTTATTTTTTAAATTTTTAGGTAAATGTTTCGTCATAATAAGTATTTTGCTCCCTAATCCTTCATCACACTCGTATAATCTGTACAAAAGACGTTTACTAATTATTCATCATTAATTTGTTCTTATAAAATACATTTAAAATATACGCTCCAATTAACTAACTAAATTACCCAGTTCACTACTCAACAAAAATGATAAAAATCAATAGCTTTAGTTATGAGGATTGTCTTTGCGGATTAAAGTAGTTTACAATTGTACCAATCAACACAAGTCAATCCACACAAGAGAACACCACACCCACCGAACATCGCTCACAACTATCTACAATTCGTGACCTCCAAGTAGCTGGATTACAGGATGACGCGAAAGTAAATAAAAGCTACCCTCAGAGAATTCTGGTCAGAATGGGGTTTCAGGCTCACCCGGAAGTCAATCCAGAAGGAGCAAAGATGATAAGGTTAGCCAAAAGACTTACCAGTAATGAGACATTAACTAGGTTACTAACCGTATCCGTCCAAATAGTTCATGTTGTATTGTACGACTATGCGCATTTCAAAGTCAACAACTTCATCATCAGGTCAGGATAATGTCAAAATTTCGTCAAGAATAAAGTAACAGCTTCTTTTTAGAAAGACTGTGGCAAACAGTTTTGTTATTTTTTTGAATTAAAAAATGCTTGGATTTATTTACTGGGAAATAGGTTAGATCATGGATATGTTTTTTTAGAAAGGAAATATTTTCAGTTCATCTAAACAGCTGTTCTTAGCTATGACGTCACTAACCTTATGAAGTCATTAGCCAAATGACGTCACTGTTTCAAATTTTGGTTGCGCAAATTACCTACACACTCCAGAGCTAAATCCATGTCAAAAATATTCAATACTATTCAATTAATAGCAGTCTGCTGTACACTGTATTACAAATCTGAGTGCACTTTTAGTAGAAATAATGTACGGGTTAAACTCTGAGGGTAACTTAAATTAATGGACATTAAAAAATGAAATATCTTAAACAAATTAACCCTATTTTTTGGATGGCCTTGAGTGTTCTACAATACTTGTTCAATGTACAATATTTGTTTATAATCATCACATTTTATGATTTGTTCCTGTTTAGTGTAATGGAATTGAGTTGTAAATTGTTTATAAAAATATCGTTTCACTTTTTTCTTTGAAATGTAATAAATATTTTCTAGTTGAAAATATCAGAATCAAATGATTAAATAGATATTGATTGCTAACAACAAACATTAATCCAAACCGCTCTAACGAGTCTCTTCAATGGCGTAAATCATGATCAACTATTCATCAAAACACACTTGCTTACAACCGCTGCTTGTTTTTGAAGTATTAAACTATAAATGTTTTAAAACATTTATAATTTGTTACATTATTTTTTATGTTATCACTAGCAGTAAGCCCGTCCTTTGTACGGATTGTAGGATTCAGTTTAAAGAAGAAAGATCATCACACCAAAATGTAAACCTGAAATCCTAAACAAATCAATACAAAGAAAATAAATCAATACCCAGCTTTATTATTTAGTATTACTTTACAATTAAATAGATTAGAACATTTATACCATTATTATAATTAGTTATATGTTAAAATAACTTTTAATATAGTATGATTTCGAAATGGGTTTGAAATCAATGACCAATATAAACTAACTAATATTGATTTGACAGCTGTTTGTTTTTATTTCTATTAAATCTTTAAACTACAAAGACTGCTGATTACCAGTAGGTTATTCATTGAAAAGTGAATCAAAATGCGAGTAATATCGCGTAAAAGTGGGTTTTTAAATGCTCGTTATTTACTTTTGAAGGGGCGACGGGCGATTTCAAGCATTTACAACCCTTCTCTGGAATGTAGAGAATACATGAAATAAGTTTCATTGTAATCAGTTCTCCCGTTTTTTCTGAGAATACAGCGTAAAATGTCTCCTGGAGCGTCGCAGAAAAACAGACAAAAATTGAGATAAGACCGGTTTCGGCTTCTCTAACGTACGAAAAGTAAAAACAACTCAAAAATAAATAAGTCTGATTAATGTACAGACAAAACTCTAATTTTATTTATATAGATAACTGAATTGTTTTCTTATTTGAACGTTATTGAAATGATATGCTAAAATATTTAACTTAAACATGTGACAATATGACTTAACAAGTCCAACTATCTGAGCCGAAATGAAAGTAAAATGATATTTTAATTTAAGAACAATCAGAACCCGTTGAAAGCAATGGCTTCCATTTGAAAGAGTTCGTTTAAACGATAATTTATATGCGGACTTGCAAATGATGTCGTTTTCGTTTGATAAAACACTCTTATTTATTTTAACCAAATCGTTTGAGAGGGCTGAGTTTAAAAATTTGTTATTCAATACTGTTTTATTGGCGTCAATTAAACCCTCTAGAAACATAGTGACTTCACGTGAAATAATTGATTTTAGTCGCATTGGAATAATTGGTGCATTTGTAGATCTATGCAACATTTTATCATCATTTTCATCTCAATGCCGACAGCATTTTTAGTTTTAATAGCAGTAAGCCCGTCCCTTGTACGGGTTGTAGGATTCAGTTTGAAGAAGATCATCATACCAAAAAGTAAACCTGAAATCCTAAACAAATCAATACAAAGAACATAAATCAATACCCAGCTTTATTATTTAGCATTACAATTAAATAGATTAGAACATTTATACCATTATTATTATTAGTTATACGTTAAAATAACTTTTTAATATAGTATGATTTCGAAATGGGTTTAAATCAATCACCAATGTAAACTAACTAATATTGATTTAACAGCTGTTTGTTTTTATTTCTGTTAAACTACACAGACAGCTGATTATTGCTAGTAGGCTATTCATTTAAAACTGAAGCAAAATGCTAACAATATTGCGTAAAAAGTGGGTTTTTAAATGCTCGTTATTTAGTTTTCAAGGGTCGCTGGACAATTTTAAGCCTTTAAAAACGTTCTCTGGAATGTAGAGAATGTATGAAATATGTTTCATTGTTATCAGCTCTCCCTTTTTCGGAGAATAGGGCGTAAAATGCCTCCTGGAGCGTCACAGACAAACAAAAAAATTAGATAAGACCGGTTTATAAGAAGATAAGTAGATAAGTTTAAGTAGATAAGAAAAGTAAAAATAACTAAAATATGAATAATTCTAAGCAATGTACAGACAAAACTCTAATTAAATTTATATAGATTTGTCTTCTATTAATAGTATAAATGAGAAGTTATGAATACAGTCTTTTAAGGAGAAAAACTTTAAATACTTAGGAGTTTTATGGATAGCCAAAATGACACATAGGATACCGATGAGATAAAATGCAGTCAGTATAAGAAACCGGAAACTGTTGAATAGAAAATTCCTATCGAGAAATGAGAAAAAAGAGTATACATCCATAATATAGCCATTTTATTGTATGTAGTTTAAATATGAACCCTTGCCAAATAGACAGATAATAACCAAGTTAAAATAAAGTATTGAGTAGGAGTTATGGTTCAAAATTTTGAAAAAGGAGTTATGGATACGAAACAATAAAGAGATTAGGAACTTGTATATAAGACAGGAAATTGTGACTGTGATTGGAAGAAAAAATGTATATCTTTCGGGTATGTAAGAAGGAAGAAGATGAAACTAAATGAAAAATATTGAGAGGTTAATTAGATGGGGGACCAAGATTACAATAGAATATCCAAGTGGCTGAAAAAAGTTGAGGAAAAGTGGAAATAACGGAATCTGGAAGCTACTTAGGATGCCAAAACCCGACTTGAGTTTTCCTTGAATCAAGTTAATAATTAAGTAATATGAATTTGAATATGTTCTGTAAAGTTTCACTATTGTATATATTCATATTTCTGCAGGAGTTACTAGTAGCCATCTCGAAAAAGTTCAACATAAAAAGTTTAAAATGCATCTTACTAAGAAAAGCAGGAATTTAAATTACTCTTTTGGATAAAAAAAAGTCTTCTTAGAAGAAACTTAGTGGAATCTTTGCAAAATAAATGTTTTATTTGCAATAATATTAATAATTAATGTAAAAACTTCTTAATTCCCCTTATGGAGGGGTTTTGAAGTTCGCCGAGTGTTTGCTAATTAAGATATCTGTACCAAATTTTATAGAAGTTTGAGGATTTTTGAGGAAGTTATTCTGATTAAATAGACACTCATAATATGTGTCTATGTACTCGTATACAGGTTGTCTTAAGCAGTTTTTAACTACGCGTAAAACTACATTATAATAGTTATATAGGGTAACGACTATTTAAGATTCTTTGCTTACAACGTTATAAGAGTAATCAGAAATTTCTTTTCAAAATAATAGTACACATTATGGAAAAATTAAAAATAATATGTGGAAAAATCCTTTTTCCTAGTTTTAGTTTTTTTTATCTTATTAAATTTTATATAAGAATAGGTCGTAGATTTTGAGATAATCGATATTATTCTTCTTTAGTTTAGTAGTAAAATTAAATTTTCATTAGGGAAAATAAATCATAATGTTTAATACATTTAAAATCAGTAATGATGTCAAAATTTTAAAAACTTCTATTAAATCTATAAATATGTATAAATATTTTTTAAAAAATAATACAAAATTATACTAGAGCTGATCAAAAACAAAAATTACGTCATTGAATCAAATTTAATACATTTTTTCACATATCGTATAACAGTTTTTAGAAAATACTCAGAATCATATTATGGATTATTTACATTGATTCAACGTCATTTGTTTTGACATGGAAAAAACTCGGGGTTTGTTACAAATTTGAACAACAAAGTGTGAACATAAGAATAGCAGTAAGACTGAAAACATTTGACATACCATGCTCTATAAATGTGACTAAAAACTAAATTATCAAAATTGTTAGACGTTGAAAATTAGGATTCACATTTTATAATTTTTTAGGGAGAAATACAAGAAATTCCATTTAACACAATTTCATCTAAATCGGACCAAACACTGTGGCTCTGAACACACAACACACACACAGACAAACACACACAGAGAAAAAGTACAGACATCCCATTTTTTTTGGATTCAGGGACCCCCAACGGATAACTCGTAAATTCGAAAATTTTGACGAAAACAATACTCTATGCATATACTATGTATAAGGTGAGAAAGTAAAAAGAGTGCATCTGATTTAAAATTCTCAATAAGGACAACGCTTGACTCACCTGAGAGAGCCTATCACCAGGTGACGAAGACAGAACGAATGACAAGTGATCAATTATTTATAGGGCCTCGCCCTTGAACACTCGTAATCAATTTTAACTGGGATTACACAATACGCATTACTCATTACTAGCTCTCAGTACATTGGATCGTTTCAGGCTCTCATCTAATCCTCGTTAATGTTCAGCTTTGATCGTTTAGTTTCTTCAATTTTATTTTCCAGGAAATGTACATTAACGAATGAGGATATGATTTTCAATATATTTAATGTAAATGAGAAATGAGTTTAAGATAATAGTGGTGCGATCTTGTAGTCTTGTTACTGACTAAGGCTGACATGTTTCTTAGACAGAACTGTTTATTAATAGCCCAACAGTATATCTTAGGTATATCTTAGAAACCTATCGTTTAATGTGGAGTCCGAACCACTGTCTCTGAATTACGAACTGGTCTAATTTAGAGGATAGTATTTGCGGATGAACTTGGTATTCAATAGTGCGGACGTTAATCCACACCAGAAAATATCCCATGCACCGATCATCGCTTACAACTATCCACAATTCGTGACATAAGTAGCTGGATTACAGGACACGTCACCGTCCCAGTCAGACATAGACTACATTGGACGTATCCGCTCCACAACTTCCACAAAACTGTTTAGAATGCAGTTTGTTTTATATTTGGTCAATACAAGAGGTAATTGGTTTATAAAAGGTCAATCTCGCTATATTTGTAAATTTTACTTGCTTCGTCGAAATAATTACATTTTATAACGTGAGAAAAAACTTATTTGTAACCTATACAAGCTGATTTCCATACATTTTTGTAGAAGATACAAGCAGGGTTAGAGAAAATCAAGAGTGAGCAACGAAATTTGAATAATTCATTTCATCCAACGTGAAAATTACTCTATTATGTGAATTCAATAAAATTACATATACGAATTGTTTGTTTCGCATCACTTTTATAACCTTAAACAATAATATTTAGTCATCGATTAGAACCTTTGACGTCGATGTATGATTTGAACGCATGAAAAGTCAAAAGTATTAAGAGTGTACTATATAAATAACGTTTCTCATACATTTTTCCTGTTTTTCTTAGAGTCGTTCTTTCTTTCAGAGATGTATTGAAAAGTACACATGTCGTTAAATTTGGACTGGTACCACTAGTTATTTTAAGGCCAACGCACACAGCAACAGACGCACGTATTAGATTAAATTAGATCATTGAAATGGCAACCATACTACAATGTAGGTATTTTAAGCCAAGTATGAATGAGGATTGAGTGTAGGATGATTGTGGCGCGATCTCGTAGTCTTGTTACTGACTAAGGCTGACATGTTCCTTAGACAGGACTGTTAATTAATAGCCCAACAGCCGATGGCAAATAATGGACCTATAGTTTAACGTGGAATCCGAACCACGGCCTCTGAATTACGAATTGATCTAATTTTGAGGATGGCATTTGCTGATTAACGTAGTATTAAACAGTGCGGACGTTAATCCACACAAGAGAACACTACATCCTCTGAAATAAATATTCTCTTAAGTGAAATCATTATCTCTACTCTTTGAACGGTACATTGATTACATTACCTTGAAACTTGTAGTGTTAAACAGATGTTTTCTTTCAAATCCCAATGGTGAGAGGTAAAGTCAGAGCGAAGTTAGGATTGGTATCGCCAACTAAAAGTTTTGACCAGGTACGCAGCAAGTTTAGTGACGTGGACGTGCATGGGACAAACCCGATTACAGGAACTGGTCTCCCAGCTGCGCTCCCTGGTGTGAAGCTGCGGAATCTGTAACAAAGTTTGTCCGCCGTCTGTTGTCAAGGGAATCGAACAGTCCAATGTTAACTGCCAATCAACAATTCGCGGGATTCTATAACTACTTTAAACCCAATTTTGATCAGTTTCGTAAACAATTAGCTTATTGTTCGTGACAGTTCAAAACACCAAACTAAACATTATTCAAATTTCGATTACAAGTTAAGACTCAATTTGTATCAGTTTCGCTCATCTTTTGTAAACTGTTTTACCCCTCCAGTGATAACTAAGTTTATTTATTTCATTTTACATGTACGTGAAGTTTCAATTTCGCCAAAGCAGCCACAATGTTGTCAATTTTTTGGAACTATGTAAACTATAGCTTATGAGTGTAAATTAATTTTAGATGCTTATCCCATATGAACCTTTAGCTTATCCTAAAAACGGTTCAGCAAGTAACTTTTTACTCATCACAACTTGCAAAATTTAGTTAAAAATCGTTCAATAAGGTTCTCATTATTTTTCTTAATCATATTATGAAGCGGGTTCTATAATAGTCATTTAAACACCAGGCCAATACCAGACTTTTACTTCATAATTGAGTCACTATTAAAATACTTATAAAATGTCTAGTCGTTTCATTAATATCATTAAAAGCGTTCAACTATTAATTTTGGATTCGTTGACCTATTTAAATAATATTGTGTTCAAGTCCGTTGATACAAAAAATAATGATTCATGACATAAAATTGTCAAAATAAATATGTGGAAAATCTTACGAAACTGGCATTAGTTTAATATCTTAAGATCATTTGTTTGAGTAGGCTACAAGTTTAATTTAGGTTTCTTTGGTTGTCTTTGATCAATCAGTTGTCTTTGAGTCTCCGTGACGAGCGGACGTGTTTAGTTTCTTTTGTGTGTAATGGTTAGTGAATGGGTTTTTTACTGCTTTAAACTTTTATGTTTTCAGCTTTATACCGGTTTGGTCCGGATTATATGTTAATTAATTGTGCTATGTTTTAGATATTAGTTCACCTGAGGACGGGATCAAATTCCAGATCCCGAAACGTCGTGAAACTTTGTTTTGCATAAAATCGTGATGGAAAATGTCCACAATAAAAATCTAAATAACACCAATCCATCATCACCAATAATGAATTTCAAACAAAGTATACAGTTTATTTGTATTATACAATTTTGAATGACTCCCCAAATCATGTTCAGGGGGTTGAGTTATGAGTTTATAGCATGGTCCCGGGCTTAACTGTTTCATACGGGTCATGTGAATAGCTCACTTTTCCAAAAAAAAGTTCGCAAAAACTCTGTTTATTCTAATATTCTATAGTATTTGTATATTCTATAATTTATTCTAAATTTGCCAATCATTAACGTCGTACTGTATGTATTAGGCTATCAATTGAAAAACCTAACACTTTGGCGAAACGCAAACCTCATGTGTATTTTCTGTTGTGGCTGTCAAATCCTTCCCTCCACACCTTGGGGTCTTTGTCCATACGATAATCATTTGCACTTCTTTGTAAACCTTAGGCTTTATACTCTGTTGTTAGTGCTCGGTTGATTATAGGTCTACCTGTACCTCGCTGTATTATTGTATCAAAAAAGCTGGAAAATTTATCGTCATGGATAGTCGAGGCTTCTTCAACAATATAAAAGGTTGGTAATTCCTTAAGGTAAAAATATCTATACCTAATTAGTTTTACTAATCATAAATATGTTTTTTCCACTATCGTAAACTAAATAATCTTTTTAGGCAAAGTTATCCTTCATTAGAAGAATATTTGAGTAACCTCAATTCTATTTTTACTACCTTTCAAGAACTTTGCAATCGCTTCTGGAAGCCACCTGCAAGTATTATTGTTCACTAAACCCACAACACGCTCCAGAGTGCATTACAGTCTGGTTATGACTTATCCGTCCAAAGTTTGACGTCATATTGTAAGGCTGTATTTATTCAGCTTGAAAGCTCTATTTGGGTTGCAAGAACGAGATGGTGAAACTGTCAACACGCTTATTTAGACAAGAAATAAGTATTTATAGTTATTGTGTATGATGCACTAAACAAAATGTATTTTTTGATAGAAGACGTACTTTCCATAAAACTATAGATTCATCAATCGTTTAATATTAAAGTACATCTCATGATTAATTTACTTAAACACAGTATAAAGCTTCCTTCTTTCATACACGAAGTTACCTTCTTCATACACACCACCTAAATGTTAATCTTTGGAAGAATATATATAAAATTATATTTAAATTCGTTATTAACTGAAATATCATGATAAAACTTTGTATAGAGCTTGAAATACTGTAGTTTAGGTTTTTTACTGTATGTTGAAATTCACTTATTTTTAAAACGAATAAGTAAATTTGTGTAGCTTACTTATGTGGCTTAGCATTAGATAAAGCTTATTTTTATCATGTCAAGTAATTCCCTAAACATTAGAAAAATAATATACAGTACAGTACTTTTGAATGTACAGTATGTACTCTTATAAGTACAGAAAGTACAGGAAGTTTTAAACCCAAAAGGTTCTAGGTTCAGGTCTTCTAGGTGTGGGGTACATATTTTAGATTAGATTAGATTATTGAATGGTGACCATACCACAATGTAGGTATTTTAAGCCAAGTATGAATGAGGATTGAGTGTAAGATGATTGTGGCGCGATCTTGAAGTCGTGTTAGTGACTAAGGCTGACATGTTCCTTTGACAGGACTGTTAATTAATAGCCTAACAGCCTATGGCAACTAATGGACCTACTGTATTAACGTGGAATCCGAACCACGGCCTCTGAATTACGAATTGATCTAATTATGAGGATAGTCTTTGTGGATTAACGTATTATTCAATAGTGTGGACGTTAATCCACACAAGAGAACACTACATCCACCCACCATCGCTCACAACTATCCACAATTCGTGACCTCCAAGTGGCTGGATTACAGGATGACGCCTCCATCCCAGTCCCCATTTATACCGTTACACCAATTAGCATTTTCTAGGAAGAATTTATTAGGGAGTTTTTAATAGTAAACAATTTTCGAGTTTGATTATCAAAATTATTTAACTATCCTACCCTGGGAATATATATAATCAGACTATATTGAAATCAAACTAAGTTTAAGTTTATATTGGTAGGCATCATAGCACAAATGCCTATATAATTATTCAAGATCTGGATTAACAACTACTTTACTAACTCTAGCTTTGATTAGGCTGTCAACGAGCTTAATCCAATCTTAAAGTTGGCCAATATTAAATACACAGCAGATTCGCGTTCCCTAATAAATTGGGTTTAGAGTTAAAGACAAGTTTATTACGTGACTGAAATTCTTCTATGTATTAAACAGAACCCAAGATTCAGCATATACTGGCGTACATTCACACACAAAAATAAAAAAATGTAACCAGTACAATACTAACTGTCAAAAAGTATCCAACTTATGAAGGATGTGTTTTGAAAGTGAAAAATTAACAAACCTTTGAAAATAAATATTGTTGAAATAATTTGAACTTTCATATTGTTAGGTAACATTTAAATATGAACTCGAATTTGATTTTTTTATTTACTGTGATTGGTGGAGTAAAACAAGATTGATTATTAAAAATGGGTTATAAATAAATAATATGTTTTTAAGAGTTCATTAACTGTTTACTATTTTTTCTTTTAAGTTTACTGTTTTTTTATTATTACTTAAAATCAGACTAGGCTTCATGTTCCTCCATGATAATAGATTCCTGACCAATAATCCACGAATTGTGGATCGTTGTAAGCGATGGTCAGTGGATGTGACAAACTACGGTGTGGGTTAACGTCCGCCCTATTGAATACATTGCCAAAAACCATCTTCAATTCTTAACCAGTTCTTAATTCAAGAGTTAAAATTTTGTTTCGAATCCCACGTTAAACAGTAGGTTCCTTAGATGTCATTGGCTATTGGACTGTTAAGTAATTGATTCATTAAGTCCAGCCTACTGGGATGGTGGCGTCATCCTGTAATCCAGCTACTTGGAGGTCACGAATTGTGGATAGTTGTGAACGATGGTCGGTGGGTGTGGCGTTTTCTTGTGTGGATTAACGTCCGCACTATTGATATACTACGTTAATCCGCAAAGAAAATCCTCATAATTAAACCAATTCGTAATTCAGAAGCCGTGGTTCGGATTCCACGTTAAACTAGGTCCCTTAGTTACCATCGGCTGTTGGGCTATTAATTAAAAGTCCTGTCTAAGGAACATGTCAACCTTAGTCAGTAACAAGACTACAAGATCGCGCCACAATCATCTTACACTCAATCCTCATTCATACTTGACTTAAAATACCTACCTTGTAGTTTGGTCGCCATTTCAATAATCTAATCTAATCTGAGGAGCATGTCAGACCTAATCAGTAACAAGACTAAAATATCGTGTCAATTATCGTAAACTCATTTCTCATTCATATTCATATTGGATTTGGAAAGTTAAAAAAAACGTTTAATGGTTAAAATGTGTTTTCACTAATATCATTAGACTTCTGTAACACAATTTATTAATTGATTAATGTAGCTTTGCAGAGTTGATATTTTATGGAAACATCAACATCAAAGGATGTGATAGCTAATTGCCAAAACACGTTGATTACTATGATCATCTCATTTACATAATTCAATCGTGATTTTACTCGGTGTAAAGTGACAGCGACAGTTCCAGTATCTTTTATTTTCGAAAATAGTTTACTAAACTGAGATTAAGATAAATTGCATCTACACTGAAATTTTGCTCCCAGTCAATTTATTAATAAATAAATAAATAAAATGGTCTTTATTAGCAAGCGTTACTCAGACAAAAAAGCTGTTTTTCAGAATAACTCCTGTCAAAAATTTTACAATCATAATAAAAATCAAATAAACTTAACATCTAAAACATACAAAAGTGAAACTACAACATATTTACATTTGCCGTGCATTTTAAAAACAGTTTTAAATTTCTTTTATATATGCTCAGAGTGTCGACCCGTTTAATTTCTTGGGGAGGGCATTATACAATGTAGGGCCAAAGTATGAGAAGCCCCGCCTACCCACTTCATGCCTGACTCTAGGAAAGTGCAGCAACTCATCCTGCCTCGTGCTGCGGTCGGAGACATCGCGCCGGGCCAGAAGTCTCTCACACAGGTACTCAGGCCGGCCGAGCTCTAAGGCTTTGCGTATCAGGCCGCAGGTTAGAAACAAACAAGCTTTTCCCACTGGCATAATCTGAGCAGCTTCTCTGTACGGGGTTATGTGAACCCCCTCCGACAATTATAAATAAATCTCAATGCTGAATTTTGTATTAGTTGGAGTTTATTCAGATCTCCTTTAGATATACTGTTTCCATATACTGGAAAACAATATTCAAAAACTGATAACACCAAGGCCCTTACTAATTTAATCTTGGCTTCCTCCGGCAGAATATCCTTTAACTTATAGAGACCTCGCAGCCGTCCAAGGGCTCTTTGACACATGAGGTGTACATGGTCAGATAGCGTCAGGTCTTCGTCGATAATTACTCCTAATGCTTTGACATTTTTTAATATCTCAATGTCATGACCATTTATTTCTATTTCTCCACCCTTGCCTTCCTTAATGTCATTCAAAGAGCCAGGAGGAGCTATATGAAGAACTGAGCATTAATACTGCCTTTATTCATATTGCATTATGATTCAAGTGTCGAATTTATTGATTCATCTAAAACAATTGACTAGGGAATCATTCCTCACCCACTAATTGGAATGAATCACTTAAATTATCTGTCGTAGAGTCTCCAGCTCAGATTTATCACAAATGAGATTAGTGGTCTGTTAAACTGATAATGCTCATGACTTGCTCGTACGTCTAGTTTTTACAGTAATTAAGTCTAATAAAAATTTAAAATATAAGAAATATTGTTACGATTTGACGTACGGTTTTCGATAATTATTGTCCTACATGAACAAGTGATACATTTTTAACTCTTTAAAAGTCCGCCATCTTGGATTTTTGTCCCTTAATAAAAAAACTCTAATACATTACTCGCTTTAAACACTAAAAATTAAGACTTATTGGATTGTTTTGAATCATACCAGCCAGTAAGTGTAACAAGACTAAAATATCATGCCAATCATCGTAAACTCATTTCTCATTCATACTTGCCTTTAAAGTACTACAAAACTACTACTATGGGATGAAATAAAAACTATTAAGGGAAATACCGATAGGAAAATAGAACTATTTACAAGAGGTCGTCATGGCAACACCTAGGCCCGAAAAACCATCTTCACAGAGCCTATTTTGTTCATTGGTTTTCTTGTTTATCATAAAGAAATTTATCAGTGATCTATCTACAAATTTGTTAATAAACCTTTTACTTGAATGTGTATAATTTTTGTGACGCTATGTTTTTTATCAAATAATCTACCACGTATCTACTGAGTAAATGAAAACCAAAGAAATCCTTATTATATTGATTGTTAGACAGTTTAATAAAGAGATTTCTGGTTTAAAACAACTTCAAAGTGATTGAGTTAAAAATGGTTATACGAAATACGTGAAAAGGAACAGTTACTTCTGACTTTCAGCTATGGAAAACATAATGGAATATAAAATCGTGGAAATAAATTATAAGTCGATATACAAAGAAGTTCCTTATATGGATATACATGGATATTATACATATATGGAAATAAAATCAATGAATAAAAAAACATTTAAATTATTCACTTGCTTATGAAATTAAAATACTAAATTTGTACAGTGTGTATTCTAAAATAACATGGTTATTTTCTCTTTAACTTATCTAAGCTATCTTTGTAAACATTTATTCATGCATGACATTTAAACAACTATCTATGTAATAGTTTTTTGTGAACTGGAAGTATGTTTTTGGTATGCTTGAGGTAACAATTAATGAAATACCTGGAGGCTGCATTCCAATCAAACAGATCAATATTTAATCTCGCTTCTTCTGTTTTCATTTTTTACTCTTTTTCAATCACGCATAAATATTTTACCACTTACAAATATGTTTTTACTATTTATTTTTGTATCGTTAAGAATTTTACATCTGCTTACGGCTAATTTTAGACGTTTTTATTTGAAATTTTATATTTGATCTATTCTGAATACCGCCATTAAACCTTTACATAAATATTTGAAATAAATTGGATCATTTTAATTCTGAAACTGATATGCAATATTAATAAGCAAATCACCCAATAAACTTTGTAAATGTCCTTATTAATTTATGAAGAAGCAATCATAAGGAGATTAAAGAGGAATTCTACCCTAAAACCCGTATTTAACGAATTCCCAGAAAACTACTTAAGAGTAGATGAGAAATGATTAGGAGATTATGTTCAAAGGGGATGCCTTTCCTAGATTGCAGCAATCTCGGTCTTGCTTTGATAATTCCTTGAGTTTGATTATTAGTTCTTAATATTATTGGTAAATAATATCCAAGTATCAATCGTACATGTTTTCAACTATATTTCTTTTAATACATTTTATTATATTCATTGCAGCTAAGTTTGACTCGTTATTTACGTTCTAGAAAAATGCACAGTTTCTAGTACAACACAATACACAAGTGTGCAACAAATTGCTTCTCTTGTTTGCAGGCGTTTTAAGTAAAACTAAATACACTCATAGCATCAAACCTGCATCTGGTCTGTTCATACACCTGCTGTATGAGCGGTATTGTTATAATCACATTTTTTATATTGAATTAAACTAGAATATATGATTCATTCAACATATCTTCTCTGTTTGTGTTTAATTTTGTATCAATTAATCTGTGCACTTTTTCATTCTTCTTTTTCCTCTCTTTGTTCGTTTGTCTCTTCACCTGAATTAGGAGATGTAGACATTTTCTTTACTCACAACACAGTATGTTCTGAACATGCAGCGACGTGAGACTGTCGGCCTAGTTTAATTAGCTCCATATGCTACAACGCAGCGTCAAAAGTAGTCGTGGCCAATGGCGACGGGGCTCGGTGGCCAGTCGGTGGCCAGTTGATGGCCAGCCTTGTGTAATCACGTCCATATGAAACAATGACCCACGACAGGCTGAGCAGCTAGTGTTTTTTGGGGGGAGGGCAGGTGGTAACTCTATGAGTACCCCCGCTCCTGCGAGGTTTATGTGGTGACTCCACCGTTAAGCGGTGTATACCCAAACTAAACCCACCTTCCCCCATCCGTCCAGACGTGTGTGAGCAACTTAAATACAGGCGAATGGACTTCACTTGGGTGAATTACAGCATTAGCTTTTCAGCTGTAGCTGCTGGATTACCTTTTGGAGTGGCTAGAACAATCAAATCAGAACAGGTCCGGAGCAAGTGAAATTACAGATGTTAATCAAAGTATATTAAACATAAGTATAAATTAAGAAGTGTTGACGCATTGCTGTGTAAGGCTTTGGCTGGGCAGGACACGCTGTTTCTACGGTGGATCATCCAGGATGGCGATGGGCCTAGGCCTCCATACCTCTACGTCGTCATGCCGTCTACATAGCTCCCTGATGTGTTCTAGGGTGGACTCGGCTGCTTTCTGAAACAGTCCATGGGCTTTTGTTCTGTTAAATAGATCAAGAGTTGGGACTCCCAACGTCCCCATGATTACGGAGTTTCTTACGAACCACGGTTGGCGCGCGAGTCTTAGCGACTTCGTCTGGATGACCTCTAGGCGTTTCCTGTTGGTCTTGCTGGCCAGAATCCACCACGCTTCTGAAGCATACATGATACAAGAGCGTAAAATCAGTAGGAACATGGTGACCTTCGTCCTGACCGGAATTGGGCTCCCCGCTGTAAGAAGTGGCCACATCAGCCCCAGGATTGCCGTTGCCTCAGCGACTTTCCTATCAACATACTGTTTGAAACACAGGACTTCACGGACGTCTTCCACGGTATCCCCACTCCGTCTAGCTGGATCTCGGTTGGATTTGCTCTCGGCATTTCTCGCCTCTTCCTGAAACAAATGGCATTACTTTTATCAGCGTTGACTTGATGCGCCACTGGCGGAGCCATGGTGACAGGGCGTCCATCTGTGTCTGCATCATCCTCGCGGCGTGGACAGGGCGACAGCTGCTGTAGTGCAGCATTGCGTCATCAGCGTAAAGCGACAATGTTACTTCTGGAACAGTCGGATATGTCATTAGTGTAGTGTAAACAAGGTAGAGGACCGGACCCAGGACACTGCCCTGGGGTACCCCAGCCTACACCGGACTGGCGACGTTGCCAAGCCACCTCGTCTAATATTTGGCTTTTATACCTATAAAAGGGAAAAGACAGTATAGTTGGCCTTCATTTTATTTACCAATTCAACAAACCTATAATACCGTCTAGTTTGCACCGAAGGTTTTCTTCCTCTCTGATTCGCTAATCAAAGAATTTCGTTTGAAGTTTTGTTTAAACCCCAAAGCATATACAAGAAACTCTCTACAACATTATTTGTCCGTATTCATAGCTAATTTTTAATAGATCGTCAAGTATTAAAGCACTGGAAAACTGTATAAAAACTGAATAGAAAAATATAAAAATAATTAAATTTTGATTGTACGTAAAAGATTTCACATATTTGTTCCTTGAGTGTAAAATATCAGCAAATGTAATTCCCACCCGTAAAGCAAATTATTAACACCCTTTTGTCGGCCAAACTCTAAAAACACCTTTCTGAAAGACCAGCATTCTCTATCAATCATGCCTTTGATTATGAACTCTGTAGTTTCAATACATTTTTCATAAAGAATTTCACACAACATTACTTCTCTTTCACAAAAACAACACCTCTTTGTGCTGGCTGAAAGAGTTTTTATCAATAATTTATATCGTTATATTTTATTAGTAAAATAAGTTCTTTGGGTAAATTTACAATCAAATCTATATGGTCAGTAATAAATACGAAAAATGGCACGGTACACATTAATTCAATGTTTAAAAGTTTTAAAAATATTCTTTTTTGTGATAAAGTTTTTTTACTCCTATTTTCAAATATGGTTATTAGAGTACAGTATGAGAAAATGTATGCTATACCTATAAAAAAACTCTCAAAGTGAAATAAATTATTATTTAAAGTAAAAGAAAATTAATACTGTATTACTTAGTATAAACAATAAAGAATATTGAAAACTTTAGGTATTTTAACAGCGATCTCGTTCTTTGTTGACGATATGAAGGAATTTTAATTTTCACCTCGGCAATTCTATCTCAATGGACATATAAAATGAACTCTATGTACACACAAAAAAAACAGAATACTCTTAAAACTCTTAGTTTATTTTAATCGATAACTCAAATGAAAATACGAAAAGCAGGTTTGTATAGATTCTTACCTGATTAAGGCAAATATTGAAATGGTTCCCAAAAAGGATCAGAAGGAATTAATATATTTCATTACAAGGATGGAAAGTGGTTGTTTCCGGGCCACTACCAAGTTTACACGAGAGGGTTTAGTAAATAGATCAAGGCACTGAATAACACTTTTAATCCGAAATATGAACGGAATTTTTACTTCCGGTACTAATTAATTATAAGTGATATAATTTTTCAAACTGACCTTTAGTTGCCCATTTGATTAACTCAGTACAGGTACAATGGCAACAGTCATATTGTTTTAACAGCTGATTTCACTTTTTACAACCTTCACTGGCAGTATTGTTAAAGCGACTAGCACTGAGCGCTACTAGTGTCAGAAATCGTAACTAAATACTAGTGTGGGTAAAATCTCCAGTTGATTTACCCAGCCTAGGCCGAGAAAATATTACATCTCCTACAACCGCACGAAAACAGGCACATTTCACACTGTTGGCAGAACGTATAAGCAGTACATATCCGCACTAGGGTGGATATGATCTAATATCCACCCTAGGGCGGATAAGTAACCGGCCAATCATATACGCGGAACGCTCCAAATCTATATGAAACTAACCAATAGCGTGCGCTAAGCGTTCAACACTAACTTCCGGTTTTGCGCAATGAAACTGACGTAACCGGAAACCTAAAAGTTATGTTTACATTTATACCAACGGGGAAATCAAACATAACCTATATGACTTTTTTATTGTAGGAAAGATATTGTGTGTAATGCGAGTGCAAACTGTCATGGCCGCCCTCGAAGTTCGGACAACACTCAGCTGACGCTTCGTGCGAACCCCTCGTGCGATATGACATCGTTTGCACTCTAGCTATTATTAGAATTCAAATAGCTATTCTATAGTCTAGACTAACGTTGAAAGCAGCTGGTTTCGGTACAGTGTAATGAAATTGTAGTTTTCATTACTAGTCTCGAAATTGACTTATCGGGGGAGAGATTGCATTTACGCGCGAGGAGAAGCTGGAAAAAGTCATCGAGCCCCACAATGGCACTTTCGAAACAAGTATTGAACCTTATTTTAAATTACGATATCGAAAACTTGTAAACAACATGAATATTTTTGTTCATTTAACTTAGCGTCAAGAAAAAATCGAACTCTCAACGCTAAATTTACGTGCTTATGTCGAGGTACATATACGCACGGATATGCAACAGCTGATCGGCCTAATGCAACAGCTGATCGACCTAATGAATCAGCTGATCGGTCTGCACCGCAAATCCCATAGCGGTTACTTCCCGTGCACCAGAAGTTCACAATGCACAGAAAGTGTTAAATTTGTGTAATTTTGCCATACAGTAGCGGGAATAACCTATTTTCTTAGCTCATTTTACGTTTAGAAAGTGTGCTTTCGTGTGTAGAGTAATGAAAAGAATTAACTGTATTGTTTTATAACAAGTCTTACAAAGCATTCATTATAATTCGCTTTGTTAATTTGTTCAGAATAAGACGAAATGTAATACCGTAGTGCATTTCCAAAGCAGTTATTTGCGGGAAGGGCCACCACAATTCGGACATTGAGTTGTCGTATCTGAAGTTGTCGAAGTTGCAAGCTAGTGACATGAAGTTGAGTCAAAACCTATTACATCGACGGCTCTTGGGACATCCCACTAGGGGAATTTAACTTTGGTATTGGAAATACCTAACAATCCGAACACACCAAGGTTGTTCCCCGCGGGACAAGAGATTATTTAACCCTGCAAACCAGTTTTATGGATTGTATGATAACTATATTTTGTTTAATTATAAATTGTTTTAAATATTATGCATATAAAAAGGCATTTTTCAACGTTTCATTATTAATTTTAACCACAATATATTGCACGAGTAATAGATGTTAAATTTTGTGATTTCGTGCTTAACATTTGGTAGAAACAAGTTATACAGTAATACATTTTTTCTCCTCGTTTATATATTCTTTGTCTTAGTCTCTTAAAATGCATTTAAATTTTCCGTGCCTATTCAAAACTACATAGATTTGTACAGTTGATCACAGGCTAATAATAACTGTATGGATAATTAAACAGTAAATGATCGGCTAAAACAATTGAGGTTGGCTAAAAGACCTTGAACGGCGTTGCTCATTTGGCAGACGCCGTAGTCCAGTGGTAGCGCGTTGGCCTCACAACCCGGAGGTTGCGAGTTCGATCACCATCAGGGCTAATACTTTTTGTTCAGTGCTATATTAATTATGGTGTATTTAATCGATTTTATTTAAACCGCATAAATGTTTTCATTGAGTAGTAAATGTGTTTTAATTTTTCTAATTAATTTGTATTAATACATGTCTTATTCTATATGACTAAAGCTCGGTCACAAGGTACTTTCTTTTTTATAATAAGTCAAAAAACAAATCTATTAGATTTACAAACTCTTTTTTCTGTATTAAAATCTAATTCTAAGCAGTAATATCCTACGTTTTGAATAAAAATACAGCAACCTTTATAGGTAAATCATGATAAAATATGTACCACTAATTAAAACAAAAATATATTAGGCTCTTAATGTGTAAGTCTTTTCTTAGTCGTATAATAAATAGTTATAGTTTTTACAAAATTGACATCAGTATTTTTCAATTTTAGAAGAAATATTAGAGCTGTTACGAACATAGAAGTATACACATAGTGAACACATAGGCTGAGAGGTGGTACTCTACAATACATTTAATTATTGAAATTAAATCTATATTGTTTACAATATGACAATAACAGTGTCTAATAAACTACATGAAAAAGTAACATAATAAATATTGTTTAATGATAAGTTCTGTAAAATGAGTAAGCCGTACTAGGTAAAACTCAAAAATGTAAAGGGTTTCATTAAGCTAAAAACTAATTCGATCCAGCCGTTTATCTACACAAGGCAGATTCTGTTATTTGGCATGTATTCTTTTCTTCTAGAACTAAAATGTAAAGTAAAGGATGTTGAACTTAAAGAACTGTAAACATTACTTCTTTGACGATAGTTAACACCATTTCTTCTCTCATCGAACTGTCAATTTAGTGTTTCAACACTGTTCTTCAAGTAATTTTATGTTTTCATTTTCTAAAAATGTATGAAACTTGACGTTCACAGAGGGTTTTTAAGGAAATGATAAGCAGATTTGCGGTGTTTAAATTCATATTCGTATTTCAACCTGTTTTAAGTAATTTTTTGTACTTCCCAACAAACCCATGATCGCAAAACAAATAACCCAAAAAAAACGTCAGACCACCTCTCTTTAAATCAATAAATATTATAATAATACAAGTTTAGTAAAAATCTGTCGATATGAAACATATAAATTCTCATAAGATTAACATGGGAAAGAAGTTTTAGATTTTGGAACACTGAGAGTGGTATTCCATGATAATTTTTATATTTTTAATTTTATCAATATAATCAATAAGTCTCATCCTTAAATAAAGTTGTACAGTAATAAGAGATTATTTATAAATTTGTTTATTTATATTCGTTTAAAAAGTATTTCAATAGCTTCTTCTGTAAACCATGACGAGTAAAGCCGTACTAGGTAAAACTCAAGTCTAAATGTAAAGAGGGTTTCATTAAAGCTAAAGAGAGGAGTCGGGACGAGAGCTGAGGCCGTTTGATCAACAGAGCATACACAAGGCAGATGCGTCTCTGTTATTTGGCAAATGTATGCTCTTGTTTATCACTAGATCTAGAGAAAAGCAATATAAAGAAGGCATTGGCTGAACTGTATGAGACAGAGAAATTAGTAGAATAAAATACTTCTTTGACGATAGTTAACAAATTAACCCATTTAACACTGGAAATCTCTTCATCGATAAGGCGCTTCAATTTAGTGTAATTTCAACATATTTTTCTAAAACAACTTTAATTCTTAGTATCGAATCGGTGACGTTCAGATTATCAAGCTATTTGTAAAACCCTTGAACCATCCAGGCGGTTTTGCATTACAAATAAGCAGATTTCGGCTTAGTTCCCATAATTCACTATTCGTATTCAAGATGCAACCTTGTTTATATTTAAGTAACTCCTATTTCCCAACACTATCCTAGATCGCAATATCCATGATAACGTCTCAAAAAATACCCCCGTCGCAGCAGACCTGCGTACTCAGCGAATTTCCAAATCAATAATATAATAATAATAATGTATGACAAGTTTAGTAAAAAAATCTGTCGATAAACATGAAAATTATTTGCCTATTCTCCAACACATTATGTTTTAAAGAAATAGATAACACAAAACCACTGAAGCTAATTATATTTTATAAAAATATTTTAATATATATTAATTTTGTATCCTTAAAACATGCGTAAATACACGAAATTGATTTTGGATTTTTTAATATCTCTACCGTTGGAGATAGAGAAAAACTTTAACATAATTGTGAATTTTATTTAAATATCTTTAATATAAAAATATAAATTAATTTCTTCTCTATCACCAATTGTCTGAGGTATTAATCCACACAGTACTGGAACAATGTTAAATATTGTGTAGGTTCTATTTTCCATATAATCAATATTTTTAGATTAACAGTATATACCTCCATTTTGTTATGACAGTTAATTAAAAATCTGTTTTAGTGGTTTATCAACAGAGACCTCATACTCTTTTTCATTTAATCATAAAAATATAAACACCTATTTATAAACATTTAGATAAAATTTATAAAATAAAAAATTTTTTTTGTAAAAGTTACAGTATTCAAAAAATAAATTCAGAATCTTATAAAATAGGCAAAAATTTTCAAGATTATGGACAATATTTTTACAACTAGCAGAAGTTAGTTTTCTTTCGTTTAATGTTGTCGAAGTAGTAAAACGCAGTGTAATTAGGCTGTTTATTTTTTATTTTAATTGAATGTTTTTATATACCGTATATTTAAATTTAAAAAATTAAAATCTAAGATAAATGTTGAAATTATCGGGCATGGTAATACTACCTCTTGTCTTTTTTTAGACGTTTATCATATTATTGCGATCTAGGATAGTTTTGCAAAACTGGGATTACTTTAAATATAAACTAGGTTGTGGCGGTGTCTTGAATATGAATGGTAAATAATGTGAATCAAGCCGAACGATCTGGTTCTTTGTAATGCAAAACCGGATGATGGTTCAGGGGTTTCAGAACTCGCTTCATAATCTGAAGGTCGCTGAATCCAAACACAATTTTTTTATGACTCAATACTGAACCCAGCTGTCTTTATTAATCACTAGCCAAAGTACCCGTTCTTCGCACGGGTTAAAAAGGCTGAGAGGTGTAGGCTCTACTGATACATTTAAGTTATTGTTAATTAATTCTTCATTGTTTACAAAATGACAAAACACGAGTGTCTACAACATTTCAAAGTAACATCTGTCAAATATTGGGAGAGGAAAAGGATTAATGTAATAGAGACAGTCGTCGGAAAAAAACCTAAAATCTTCCATTCCACTATTTCAAATAATTCACTAATTTCGATCCAGCAGTTTATCTTAAAAATCAACTTTATTTTTTCTTCTTCCCGAACTGTCAAAAAATAGTGCAAACGGATGTTGTCATTAGAAAATGTAAACATTGAAACCTAGGACGGTCACGGCAGCTCTTTCTTCTTCTTCTTCCCGAACTGTCAAATTTTAGTGTTCACAGCTGTTGACATTCAAGTAATTTTATGTTTTCATTCTCTAAAAATGTAAACATTGAAACTTAGGACGTTCACAGGGCGTAGCCCGAGAGGATTTTAAGGAAATGAGTATGCCTATGTGTTGCATGAGTTTAAGATCTACCTTTGTGTGAAATTTCAAACCGGTCGGTTCAGTATTTTTCGCGTTTACTTGCCACACCAAACAAACACACAAACAAACCCACAAACAAACATACAGAAACCACCTCTTCTTTATAATATTATAGATTCCATCTAACTACAATAATGATGCTGGTAAACGAATCAGCTGATAGTTATCAATAACGATGCTACAATATACGTTCTGTTGTTCTAAAGTATTGTTTACGTCAAAATTTTCGAATTTGAGTCGAGGGCGAATCGTTTTGTTGTCCCTGAATCTAAAAAAGTGGGTTTCGACTTGATGTCTGTCTGTCCGTGTGTGTCTATATATGTACAAATCCACAGCCTACCCCGTTGGTCAGATTTAAATTTTGGTATGTATGTATGCTGCAATATTCATTGTATATCCAGGCGTTTATTCCATTGTTTTAACTTTTTTTTATTTTTATGGGTAGTTCGACCCTTAAAACCGTAAAAAATCCATTTTCAAAGTTTTCCATGAAAACAATAAATATACAGAACAATTTGACTAAACCATTAAAACCAACTAAAAAACTAAACAAATTAGTATTTTGTATTATTTGTCTACGAATAATGGTTTCAGAGAAAAGTTAAATTTACTGTCCATAGTAAACATTTTATGTACGTTTTATGTATTTTATCTGACAGCATCCAAAATTATTCTTAGGAAGAATATTAAAAAGTCAGTTTCTTCCTTATTTCCCAGCAGTTTTCAGCGAAACTTGATATGCAGTGTAAGGTTACATTACTCAACCAAATTCACTGAAAAAGTTTGGTATTATGGGGGGGTCATGCACCCTCTAAAAAATCTCTAACAATTAATTTAACTCATTTTCTCATGTTGTTAGTTTCAGAAATTGTTAGGTTATTTTTGAAACAATAAATTTTTAAATGGTACATAGATAAACTTGAAATAATATGATATGTTTATTGAAGGTTGTCGTTTTTAATTTTATTTTAGGGAGAAAGTATGTGACAGTGTCAGTCCACTTGAAAACCTTCAATTCTGAATTTTAATTTTCATATTTTCGGTCAGTTTAAGCAAAACTAGCTTATTCAAATCAGAGTATAGTAACAAAAATGATGAGGAATGTTTCAAGGAAACGGAGGAAGAAAATATGCTGCGTTGGTTCAGGAAAATTGGAAAGTTAAATTAAAGACAGCGAAGTATCGTTTGGGAGGGATACCGTAAGCCTATAATTGCATCCTTCCACGGTAAAATAATAACCTACTTAAAGTAATTGCTACAAATACGATCATTTTGAATCGTTCGACTCGAATGGAAAATCCACTTTAAAGTACACACATTTTTGGAGTTGGCTACTAACATAAACAAACTTATATTTGTTTAATGCTGACTTAATTATTTTATGCAAACTATTGCAAACTCATTGAGAGTCTGCAGTTTTTAATCACTTTCCTATTGACTGGGACGGTGGCGACGTCCTGTAATCCAGCTACTTGGAGGTCACGAATTGTGGATAGTTGTGAGAGATGGTCGGTGGATGTGGTGTTCTCTTGTGTGGATTAACGTCCGCACTATTGAATACTACATTAATCCACAAAGACCATCCTCATAGTTAGACCAATTCGTAATTCAGAGGCAGTGGTTCGGATTCCACGTTAAACTAGGTCCCTTAGTTACCATTTAAAAGTCCTGTTTAAGGAACATGTCAGCCTTAGTCAGTAACAAGACTACAAGATCGCGCCACAATCATCCTACATTCATTCCTCATTCATACTTGGCTTAAAATACCTATTGTTTTCTACCAGAAAACATTATACTCGGTGTCATTTTAAAAGGCATTACACTGTCTAACGATTTATGATTCGAATTTAGGTTTTTTACTTACTCATTAGGCCTAGATAAATAATAAACTACAGCTAACACAGCTTCACAGCCTAGACTCATTCCAAAAAGGTTTAGTAGCATTTTTAAACACATTAATAGCTGATAAATATCTTTACGATAAACATATTTTGATTTAAACAATACTCAAATATAGGTGACGTGTCAAATATAGACGTGTCAATTATAGGTGAGGTGTCAAATATAGGTAAGGTGTCAAATATAGGTGAGGTGTCAAATATAGGTGATGTGTCAAATATAGGTAAGGTGTCAAATATAGGTGAGGTGTCAAATATAGGTAAGGTGTCAAATATAGGTGATGTGTCAAATATAGGTGATGTGTCAAATATAGGTAAGGTGTTAAATATAGGTGATGTGTCAAATATAGGTGACGTGTCAAATATAGGTGACGTGTCAAATATAGGTGAGGTGTCAAATATAAGTGAGGTGTCAAATAGGTGATGTGTCAAATATAGGTAAGATGTTAAATATAGGTGATGTGTCAAATATAGGTGAGGTGTCAAATATAGGTGAGGTGTCAAATATAAGTGAGGTGTCAAATAGGTGAAGTTTCAAATATAGGTTATGTGTCAAATAGGTGAGGTGTCAAATATAGGTGAGGTGTCAAATATAGGTGAGGTGTCAAATATAAGTGAGGTGTCAAATTAAAGGTGAAGTGAGTATGTAGTCAATTGCATAATTACATTTTTTATTCTTCTATCATGAAAGAGATAATACGTTGTTGTCGAGTGTAACTAAAAACTATGCGGTGATTGTATTTGGGCAATAAAATTAACAATTAAACTGTGTATCTCATATATAACCACTTTGCCTTTAATTTGACACCTGAATACAATAACGTTTAAATCGTATGGCTAATAAAACTATAATAACATTAACATTGTGGTTATAGGTCTACGATCCAATATGGCGGTCCCGAAGAAGACTAAGATGTCGTCAGTTCCTGCAACAAAACAACTGCGAGTACTGTGATGTAAATCAGGCGTTGTAAAATACGACCTTGCCTATTGTTGTGGGCAGGGCAAAAACGCAGAACACTAAAAGGCGTTGTGAAAACAGAAAGTGAGTTTACATTTTTTATTTCCTTATTTTGGACTAGCAGTAGGTCCGTCTTGTTTACTGTTTGTATGACTCCGTGTGGAAAAGTAAACTATTTTTTACTAACTAAAAAATAAACGGTATCAGTGGACTGAGACACTTTCTCCCTTAAGTAAATTGAAAACCTAGAGATATAGCCAAAGTGCACCAATTTGCAAAGTGCAAATTTCATACAAATCGGACTTCCAGTGTGGTCTCGGGGTTTGTACACAGGCAGAAAGACTGACAGACTTGAACCCAGAATTTTCCGAGGTATAAAACGTTAAAATAATTAAAAATATCAATTACAAGCAATGGAAAAACAACATTTAATTTACATAGACTATTTTTCTAAGTTGTAGAAATACTGTAGTTAATAGTCTAACTTGTAATCATAAATTTCTATCATAAATAAAGGAATAATATATCGTATTTATTTTTAGAATGAACCAAATATCGTGTTTCGTTTTTATTTAGTATTTACAAAAGTTGTTTGTAATAAGAGAAATACTTGGAGGTCACGAATTGTGGATAGTTGTGAGCGATGGTCAGTGATTGTAGTGTTCTCTTGTGTGGATTAACGTCCGAACTATTGAATACTACGTTAATCCGCAAAGACCATCCTCATAATTAGACCAATTCGTAATTCAGAGGCCGTGGTTCGGATTCCACGTTAAACTGTAGGTCCCTTAGTTGTCATCGGCTGTTTGGCTATTAATTAACAGTCCTGTCTAAGGAACATGTCAGCCTTAGTCAGTAACAAGACTACAAGATCGCGCCACAATCATCTTACACTCAATCCTCATTCATACTTGGCTTAAAATACCTACCTTGTAGTATGGTCGCCATTTCAATAATGTAATCTAATACCACGTGAAATCGTTCTAACCAGAAATTAACCCGGATGGAATTTTATTGTTCATTATCCTATAAATACGAAATATCTTAAGGCGCTCTCAACAATGCATGAGTGCTGTAGCAGTAGCGCTACCACGTAGAGAAATCCAAGTTAGACTTTTCCACTTCCACGCGTTCATTTCGAGCGGGATGGAAACATCCTGAGGCTAGAAGCAGCCCAAATGGTTGTAAAGCTTGCAGCAATTAGGATCAAATTACATCGGAATGAGTTGTAAAAATTGTTCTCCTTATGTCTAATTGCCTTTTTGTCTCTCGCACAATGCAATAATGACGTCTGCATTGGTTTCTGAGACTTAAAATGTCGAAAACTGTTTCAACTTGCATAGCTAATTTATCCTTATTCTGTAATAGGTACTCATATATATTATTTTTAAACGTAAAAATAAAAATATTCTTAAAATACCTAAAGTAAAAACTGTAAATTTACTGTTTATAATTCACTATTGGTTATAATTGATTTGATGGGTTTTTCATCATAATGAACCATATCTGAATGAACTGACAGTAGGCCTACATCATAAGGGGAACTACGTGAATATACAAAAGTGTAAAACGACAATTAAGTTGAATCCAGAATTTCCCGTAAAAGGTAATTTCGTAAATATGTACGAAACCCCATAGTAATTTATACTTTTGAAGGAACTTTCCAAAAATATATACATCAAAAACTTTTGAATGTGAATATTTTCTACTTTAATACTTTGAAATTTTATCGTAAAACTATGATACACAAATGACTCTATACAGTTCTTACTATTTGGTCTTTTTTATATGTGAATAAGTTCATTCAAATTACGTAAAAGATTTCGTCAATGGTTTCGAATTACGAACAACAACTCATAATTGTGTCTAAGAATGGGACTTTCAAAAAATGTATTCGTAAAACTTTCCTGTATGTATTACTAGATTAGATTAGATCATTGAAATGGCAACCATACTACAATGTAGGTATTTTAAGCCAAGTATGAATGGGAATTGAGTGTAGGATGATTGTGGCGCGATCTTGTAGTCTTGTTACTGACTAAGGCTGACATGTTCCTTAGACAGGACTTTTAATTAATAGCCCAACAGCCGATGGCAACTAATGGACCTACAGTTTAACGTGGAATCCGAACCACGGCCTCTGAACTACGAATTGGTCTAATTATGAGGATAGGCTTTGCGGATTAACGTAGTATTCAATAGTGCGGACGTTAATCCACACAAGAGAACACTACACCCACCGACCATCACTCACAACTATCCACAATTCGTGACCTCAAAGTAGCTGGATTACAGGACGTCGCCACCGTCCCAGTCTACTTTGGCAGTTTAAAATTTGTAGGCCTACAGCAAGTCTTTGTGGGATCCTAATTAATCAAGATAATATTTAGACTTATTTTAAATGGAGACAATTAATTTCTTTGTATTATGATTTGGTCTATGTGTACAGCAACCTAACTGACTCCACACGCTGATATGCTCTGTGAGAAGGATCCGATTAGATCATTGAAATGGTAACCACACTACAATGTAGGTATTTTAAGCCAAGTATGAATGGGGATTGAGTGTAAGATGATTGTGACGCGATCTTGTTGTCTTGTTACTGACTAAGGCTGACATGTTCCTTAGACAGGACTTTTAATTAATAGCCCAACAGCCGATGGCAACTAATGGACCTACAGTTTAACGTGGAATCCGAACCACGGCCTCTGAATTACGAATTGGTCTAATTATGAGGATAGGCTTTGCGGATTAACGTAGTATTCAATAGTGCGGACGTTAATCCACACAAGAGAACACTACATCCACCGACCATCACTCACAACTATCCACAATTCGTGACCTCCAAGTAGCTGGATTACAGGACGTCGCCACCGACCCAGTCTACTTTGGCAGTTTAAAATTTGTAGGCCTACAGCAAGTCTTTGTGGGATCCTAATTAATCAAGATAATATTTAGACTTATTTTAAATGGAGACAATTAATTTCTTTGTATTATGATTTGGTCTATGTGTACAGCAACCCAACTGAACCCACACGCTGATATGCTCTGTGAGAAGGATCCTCTGATCTTCATTACACGGCCCGCGGCCTTCGTACTGTCAGGAATTGAAACAAAACTTACGAAAATATTAAGAAATACTTTGTAAATACATGCGTTATATTTCCTTACCTAAGTAAAAAACATTTCCAACTTTTTAATTTTATTCACTTGTCATTGCGGGCCTCTTCGTCAGGGATAATATGTACCATTCCTTGTTCCATAGCCATATTTTAGGTATTTTGTTGTGGGGACACTCTCCAGCAGCTCATGATATACTGTTGCTTCAGAAGAGGGTTGTTAGGATAATATTAACATCCGGTCCAAGGGAACACTGTTTACAGACCTGGGAATCCTTACAGTCTTTAACCAGTATGTGCGGAACAGCCTTGTCCTGTTGAAGGAGAATCTGGAGGGATTTGATAGCAGAAGTGCTCAGCACAGCTACGCCACACGAAAAGCTAAAGATCTAGACATACCTCGTGGCCGTCTTAGTCTCACAATGAAAAGCTACCCACGCTCTTAGGTTAAGGAATCTGGAAGCCTTCAAAGAGGAAATTCACAGTTCCCTCCTGCAAAGGCCCCTTTACAGCCTCCAGGAACCGACAGAGTCTCCTCTTATGCCGCTATGAGGAAAAATGTAGGACGCCCGCCACAGCCAGGTGTTAGGTCTCTAGTATAAAGCATATGTATGCTGTTAAATGTTTTTTATGTAATGACGCTATCTATCCGGGAATTCCCGGTCAAGGATTCAAGTAAGATAAAGAATAATGTAACCAGAAAGCTTAAATACACGTTTTCAAGCTTTTATTTTACAAAACCTTTCTCGAGGACCCTTCTTTTTGTTGGTGGATTCCATACCACCGAATGTGTACCCCCCAAAATTCATCACGACCCGCTACTACTTATGGTCTTAAAGAAAATTTGATACAAATTAATTGGCATTTTGAGAAATCCTAGTGAGGATTCTTGCATGACTACGAATGGGAATTTCCAAAAAATGTCGAACATACTTAGAATAATTATTCTGAAGAACCGTTTCGCTTATGACAAAAAGTGAACGAACGGTCCGGCGAGGTATAAGCGTGCGTGTCATGACGTCATGTGACATGCACGCGCGACTTGCACTGTTTCACAGCTCCGCCGCCAGAGCTCGTCACGGTCGAGGCGGCAGTGTTAAGTGACATTGTGACACGATGACCCGCGTGGGCTGCGGTCACTTGGTCTCTGTTACTTGGTCCTGGGCGAGACGAGACGCTCATGTAAGTACTGACACGCCGAGGAAATTATAACGACCGTTCTAGGACAAACAATTACCACAATTTTACCTCCCATTGATTTTTTTCTCAAGTTTTATTGCTGTAAAACTTTAAAAAGCATAAAAATTGAAATAATTTAATATTCCTAAACTCCAAATAATTCTCACATTTTAAGCAGAAATCCTAAGAACCAATTAAATATTTTGTTTTATTAAAGATTTCTTCAACATTCAATAAACATATTTTTTCAATAAAATTAAAAACCTCTGACATCTATGCAGTAGTGGAGAAAGGAGGAATAACGAAAATATACATGTTTAAGTGCTGAAGTAAGTAATCATTCTGTTCATATAAGAATAATTTTTAGACGATATAAGATTTACAGAAATACAGTATATAAATTGAGTAATTACATAGACAATTTAGTTGTTTTTCCTGGGGGAATCTGTTAACCAATTTGTTTAAATAATTATTTTGCAACAAAATCTTTACTACATAAATATGATAAACCATTGCAAGAATAACAATTTCTAAATTTTGACATCGTATTTAGTGAATAAATTCCAAGCTGGAAGATAAAAGTTGGGGACTAATAATTCCTTTAAGTTTTATAATAAAATACAGTATCAGTACAGGTAACATTTATCATTACAACACACACTCTAAAAGAAACTTTCATTTCTGATATATTTCAATATTTCTTTGCCAAAAATATTTATATTTTGTTGACAATCCTGATGTTACAATATTCATATCAATTCTATTCTCTTGAATTTGGTAAATGGCAAATTAACAGCAACAAAGCAACATTTCTAGGTACATATTTCAAATACACTAATGTTATTCCTTAACTTTATTATATTGAATTGAAGCATACAAATTAAATTGAAGTAAGTTTCATAAAATTGAAATTTATCACTCAAATTTCAGTCTATTAGTTAGAAATGAGTTGGGAAAGAGTATATGTGAACACTCTGAGCTTTCATTGTGACAGTTAAATTCTCTTTATTTTTCACATGCACAATCTTTTCACACAGCAGTGCCATTCTTTACCTCACAAGCATCATAGCACAGAGGACACATACCATGGTATGTGTCCTCTGTGATTATAGCTATTTGAGAGGAAAACACAAAACTAATACATTACTTAAAGGCCAAACACATCCAACAAAAACAATATTTCATAAAAAAAACTTACAATAACTAATAACTAAGAACAAATAAGAAAAAAAACTATATATATTTTTATAATTTTACTATTTTTAACTAGAATTAGCTCTCAGTGGAAAAACATGTTGATAAAGAAAATTATTTATATATTTTTACTTTCTCCCCTTATACGTATAAGGAGTATAAGTATAAGGAGAAAGTATTGTTTTCGTCAAAATTTTTGAATTTGAGTTGAGGGTGGATATATCCGTTTTGGGGTCCCCTGAATCCAAAAAAGTGGGTTTGGAGGTGATGTCTGTCCGTCCGTGTGTCTGTCTGTGTGTGTGTGTGTGTGTGTGTGTGTGTGTGTGTGTCTGGATGTGTACAGAGCCACAGCCTACCCGGTTGGTCCGATTTAGATAAAATTTGGTATGTATGTGTATATTTACCGTATCTCCAGGTGTTTTTTTTCATTTTTTTGAATTTTTATTTTTAATGGTAGTTCACCCCTAAAAACCCTTAAAAAACGTGAAAAATCCAAATTTCTCAAAAACGGCTCTAACGATTTTGATTATAATTTTATAGTTTATAGTGCACAGAGTACTAAATAATTTGACACCACCCGCATGTCTGTAAAAATGACGGTTCAAAAGTTATGGGCTTTTAAATGTCAGAAAAATCAAATTTTTAAATTTTCAGCCAAAACCATAAAAGTAAAGTATAATTTGACTGTCACCATTAAAACCTGCTTAAAAAACTAAACAAATTAGTATTTTGAATTATTTGTCTACGACTAACGGTTCCAGAGAAAAGTTAAATTTACTGTCCATGATAAACACAGTACGTTGTCTGAAAGCGTCCAATGTTATTCTTATGGAGAATATTAAAATATCAATTTCTTCCTTATTTTTTAACCGTTTTCCATGAAACTTGGTATGAAGTGTGAGGTCAAATCACCCAACAGAACCAACTCAAAAAAGCTTGGTATTACCGTGGGGGGGGGTGTTCCCCCTCATACAATTCGAACAATTAATTTAACTTTGTCTCTCTTGTTTTTATATTTTCTGAAATGGGATGATTATTTTTGAAACAATAAATTATTAAACGGTATTTATTTAGATGAACTTTGAAGAACATGATAGTTTTATTACAGATTGTCTTTCTTGAACTTTTACTTAAGGGAGAAAGTATGTGTCAGTCCACTGGTACCGTTTATTTTGGAACTCTTATTATGCAAATACTATTATTAATTTCTGGAAAAAATATAAGTACATTATTAAAGTACATTATACTAGTTGAATAAAATGTTAAGCTCTGCATAATTATAAGCTATAAACCTTGAGTGGGTTTAATTAATGTTATGTAACAGAACTGAGCAACCCTTACAGAGATGAATATCTGACACACATGCAAGGCATTAGCGCCACACCATATCACGTAAAACTGGGTTTTTAAATGCTCGTTATTTACTTTTCAAGGAGCGGCTGGTGTTTTCAAGCATTTAAAAACCTTCTCTGGAATGTAGAGAATACATGAAATAAGTTTCATTGTAATCAGTTCTCCCGTTTTTTTTTTCGGGGAAGACGGCGTAAAATGCCTCCTGGAGCGTCACAGACAAACAGACAAAAATTTAGATAAGACCGGTTTCGGCTTCTCTAACGCTCGAAAAATAAAAATAACCAAAAAATTAATAATTCTGAGCAATATACAGACAAAACTCTAATTTTATTTAAATAGATGTTCGTTGTCAAATAATATCTCTGAGTAAGTTAGAATATTATGCATATTTCGTTGTTTTTAACTTTTTATGACCACAAAAAAATAATTTTTAAAAATTATTTTTTTTCATTTTTTGTATAATTTATACATATTATTTTTTGTATATCTCTTGATCAAGATGTCCTATAAAAACAGAGAGCATTGTACGATGCAGATTTTTCAAGATCTACGTCTTTGGCCGTAAGACTTTATTGTAACTCATTCCCTTCATTTTTAGAAAGTGTTATATATTTGGAAGATTATTTTTTTCTTTTAAAAATTTGTACCATATTACGTCATTATGGTACAGAGCGCTAATATTTCTTACAAACCTTCCTTTATCTTTCTAACTGAGACACAAATATAAAGAGCACCACAGGTTTTTATAAAAAATAAAAAACAAAACACAAAGTTTTTGGGCTCTGGTGAACTTACGGAATGATTTACAAGAAAATGAAAAGATCTGTAGCGATAAGGTAATACCTATACTTCTAATTATTTATACTGTAATTAGGATTTCTGCCGACATCTATGAGCGGGCCTAGGGGATCGGAGCCCCCAGCGAGCTAAGCGAGTAACTGTCTACAATCACAATTTTTAATACCAACTCAGTCAGCACCCTTTGTATGAGTTGTATGATTCAAGGTTAAGAAGTAAGATACTTATTTTCACGACCTGGAATCTTTAACAAATAAATAAAAAGAAAAACCAATTCTCAACGCAATAACTTTACTTAACATTAATTTACAGTTAGATGAATAAGAAAATTTGTATCATTATTAAAATTATTTGTGAATAGGATAGTACTTTAGTATGGTGTAATTTTGAAACTGGTTGAAAATCAATGATCAATGTAAACAAACCAATATTGATTTTAATTTGACAGCTTATGGTTATTTCTTTGTGTTCAATCACTTTTATAACTTTATCTTTCTCTAACTGAGACACAAATATAAAAAGCACTACAGGTTTTTATAAAATATAAAAAAAAACACAAAGTTTTTGGGCTCTGGTGAACTTACGGAATGATTTACAAGAAAATGAAAAGATCTGTAGCGATAAGGTAATACCTATACTTCTAATTATTTATACTGTAATTAGGATTTCTGCCGACATCTATGAGCGGGCCTCGGGGCGGAGCCCCCAGTGAGCTAAGCGAGTAACTGTCTACAATCACATTTTTTAATACCAACTCAGTCAGCACCCTTTGTATGAGTTGTATGATTCAATGTTAAGAAGTAAGATACTTATTTTCACGACCTGGAATCTTTAACAAATAAATACAAACAAAAAACCAAATTCTCAATGCAATTACTGTATTTAAAATTAATTTACAGTTAGATGAATAAGAAAATTTGTATCATTATTAAAATTATTTGTGAATAGGATAGTACTTTAGTATGGTGTAGTTTTGAAACTGGTTGAAAAGCAATGATTAATGTAATCAAACCAATATTGATTATAATTTGACAGCTTATGGTTATTTCTTTGTGTTCAATCACTTTTATAAATTGCATACAGTATTCTGTAAAAATTAGAAAAAATATTCTAAAATTGCTAACTGGGATTTCGACATCTAATTATTTAATTTTTATAGTATGTGGGTCAATTTATATCACACAAAACCCTGAAAAAGGAATAGAATAATGAAAATAAGCTTCATATTGGTGGGAACTCCTGTTTTCACCTAAGAAGTGAAATATTTACAGAAAAAAAAACAGAAAAAGTTCTAATATTTTTGTGAAACTTAGTTAAACACTAAACTTTAAGAACTAATCTGTTGTAAGTTATGTTTAATGTGAATATTTTATGTTGTGAAATTCATTTATGTTTCTGATCTTCAAACAGGAAAAATTAAAAATCAGTTAAAGGATGAAAGTGCCATATTTAACAAAATGCTGCAGAAGATACCCTCTGAAGTGGGGGAGCAAAGTGGTTGGATGGTACAGTTTGGTAAGTGATTTGTTTATAAAACTTTTCTACATACAGTTACACATTACTTTATACTCTGAAATGGCGACCAATCCAGATAGGTATTTTAAGCCAAGTATAAATACGAAATTAGTGTAAGGCAATGTGGTAGTCTTGTTACTGACAAAGGCTGACATTTTTGTTAAACAGGATTGTACGAGCTAACAGCATCCAGAACTTTACCTCTGCATTACGAATTAGTCTAATTATGAGGGTTGTCTTTGTGGATGAAAGTAGTATTTAGTTCATCCATTTCAGAAAATATCTCATCACAGGCCATATCTTATACTATCTCCGTAATTTGTGACCTCCAAGTTTCTAGATTACAGAACACTTGTGTCACTCAATTTCTATAAACTGTATCAATTTCATTATTTTACTACATTTACAAATAACTTTGTTTAGGACAATTTTGAAAATGAATAGTTAAAGATTACAAATTGAATTTCAGATAACAGAGATGGACATTGCTAAGAACTCCTCTAAGACCTCTTATTTTCAGAAATATTTAATGTTTAATGGCTAGAAAGCTAAGAACACTTATAATTAATTACTTTTCAGATTTCTGCTTGTTTTGGTTTCATCAATGGATTTTATGACTTGATAGACATTGCATCCTTCAATGATTACCCTGAAGGTGAGAAAACTTTGTAAATATAAATTGTGTATTTTGAATCTAGAATGTGCCTTAATGACAAGGCGGGGGTCGGTAAGAGAATTGGGAGTGGAACACTAGGCTGTACTTCAATTTTATTTGTTTTTAATTTTTTTTAATACCCATTATCTTCTTTCAAGGTAATTTAGTTTGATTTCACTCAATTTAAATAACCCTAGTATGTTTAGAGTTGAGTTTCAACTGTGATAGTGTGTGTGTGAGAGAGAGATAGAGAGAGTGTGTGAGATGTGATGTAGATGGCAGCTGCAGGGCTGTCACTGTGGCAAATTAAGAACCATTTCAATGTGTTTTCTTTATATATATGTACAGGAATATTTTGCCACCTTTTCTGTAGCTACAGTCTTTTAAGCCCTCCTCATGCCTCATATTAATACTTACCACCTACAACACCTATTTTAAACACATATTTTATAGATACAAAAATAGGTTTGCAGGGAGGCCTGTAAAAATATGTTACGCCATTGCACATTAAGCTAAGCATTTTTACATATACATTAAGCACATCATGTCAAATAAAATGTTTTGCTTTGTGTTACAGTTGCAGCGGACCTGGTAAAGTTAAAAATAATATTTTGTTTGGTGGATGCAACATTTAGTGGAATTCTGCTAATGGGACTTTATTTGGTATGTGTAAATATTAGTACTTTAGTAATACAGGAATTTTGTAACAAAAAACAAAATTGGGGAGCCCAAAAATTCCATAATCGCTAATTATTTTTACCTAAAATTCTTTGCTAGTATAATGTGAATGATTCAGTTTTAATATTAGTCACAGAAAATAATATCTAAATTGTAAAAAAAATAATTTAAACACTGTATGAAATTTATTAAATGGAAGAAATTAGTTTATTGTGCTCTTTAAAATTAACATTAAAATTAATTAAACATTTAAAAAAATTAAAGACCTAACATTGAGCCAAATTTGTTACTGTGTGGATTAATTGAATTCTTTATACCAGACATCCATTAACCTACATCTCTATATATAAAATTGAATGTATGTCTTTATGGTTGCCAAACTACTAATCCGATCGCCATGAAATTTCAGGAAGTTGCTCTACATGTGTCCGAAGACTGTGTGTGTGGGAAGGTTTTAGTGAAAAATATTTTCAAAAACCCCATAAGTTTCCATTTTATGGAATTTTAAATTTCTAATGTTAACCTTATGGAGAGTAAGTTTGTTTACAAAATGTCTACAATGAAAACATTTGATTTCTTAGCTACAGCTGATTGGTTTACTTTCCATTAGCAATGTGCTTTACTATCCAATGCCATCTGAATCATTCATTAATGTTAAACTATGAAGTAAATGTGTACTGTAAAAAATAAACAGCTTTATTCACCACGTTAATAGTTTACGGTTTTGGGGGATTATGTATTTATATTTTCATTTTCTGTCTGATTAAAATCACGTCTTTATATGATAATTAAAATGTTTATAATATTACGTTTATTATAATAATCAGCTGTTGTATATCTTTCCTATAAAAGCCGTATTACAGTTAGGTTTGGTTTGGATTTTGGTTCGATTTGAAAATTATGAATTAATCCACTCAGATTTATTTGTTTTATAGGAATGTTATTAATATGTCTTATCGTTTCAGTATTGTTATTCTCTATGCCGCGACCCAGGCTATATAACCTGTCCGACTTCAGAACATGGCCAAACTTAAAGTTAACATGTATTTACTGTCAGGCGTTACGAAGTTCGCCAGGTCAGCTAGTACTACAATAATTATGATCTTACAGATTTACTGTTAAATCGCTAAGTAAATCGGTTCATTTTATTTAAACTATTTATTTCAGGAAAGGCCAAACTACCTACTGTCGTGGATTGTGGCGAAATCCATTCTGCTCCTATGTGAAGTACCACTGTACATACTCATGGGTTACTTTGACAAACTGGCAGATGAACTGGGAATATTCTTATTCTTCATGGGTATATATTTGTTTAAAACTAATAATTTTAAGTGTTCATCACCTTTAGTATAGACTTGAAGGGGGTGCTTGGTGCGGAGTGGTTTGTGTGCTGTTCTGAAAACATTAAATATAGAGGTGACTCACAGGTTGATTATGGTTGAACTACTTTTTGTAGAAGGCATAACAAGCCCACCATTTTTTGTCCGATTGCATTTTAAAATATTTTTTGCCACTATAAATTGTATGTTTTACTATAAAATCCCACATAGTTTTGTTACTATTTTCTATACAAGTTAATATAAATATTTGTGTCATTTTAAAATCTTAAAACCTTAATTTTTCACATTTTATTGGATTATACAACACCGGTTGTAATTTTTATAAGCTCATATTGAGGTGTAGACATGATCGGTCTTTTTTGTTTTTCATTAACACAGCAGTCTTAAGTTAAGACTACAAGCCTCACTCATGTCACTCTGAGGAGAAGGCTGATCTGAGAGTCATAAGTCATGATTATAAGTCATTATGATTCAAATACCAGAAGCAACGATTTTACAGCGTATTTATGAATTGCAAAGGCCTATGTTTATTGTGAGCCTTGAAAGGGAAGACATTGAGATCCTGCACACATACCGGATGAGTTAAAGCTGTCAACTGTTGTCAAATTGAAGTTGGTAGCTAAAATTTTAGCTCAAAGGATCAAATGGCTATATATAATATTGTTTTTGTTTCTGGTGTTATAAGGTTTAACATACACTCAACATTTCTGCTACGAAAAAATCATACAAAGACACTCGTATCATTTTAACTTCTATTCACTCTTTCAGATTCCTATACTATAACCATACATAACTTGTGACCGACCATCTAGTGGTTGTTCATAAAACTTCTTCCTGACATGTAGCTGAAAAATAGATAAACTATGAATAGTGTAATTTGTCTGACCACTTGGACAAGTTCTTGAAAATCTTAACCTATTCACACTTTGTTTGAGGCTCCAAGCTTATCAGTACAGGAAGAAATCCTGTCAGTTGTAAAGAAAAAAGATAATTTGGTGTCAGTTTGTGTCTGAAAAGTTATAATCAAAGTAGTTCAATTTCTGGAATTAGCATTTAATGTTCAGAAAGGTTTTATATTGGGGGCTTCCAACAAGATTCTACAGTTTTGCTCAGATGTTTAGCAAAACTAATGGTTTATTTCATCTGGGATTAGACTTATCTTTATTATATATTATGTGGCTATCAAATTCCTCATACTTATTGTTCTAGGTCTTGACATTTACGGAGTTCTGGTCATTCATGGTTACTTCTTGGAAGCAACTAGTGTTGGTGAAAAAATTGAAAATGAAGCCTAACTAAAGAACACAAGTTAAGTGCAAACCAAAGATATTGAGGCCAAATTATTTATTTAACTAATTTATGGAGTACAAATATTGAAGCTTTTATAGAAATATATTCATTTGAAATTGAATTTATTTCCTTACTTTTTCCATCTTTTATTTTTCCCTCCATTTGAAGGTAAATTTTAATTTTTAATTCCTGAAGTAGATGGGGTGTGGAGTATTAGAAAGAACAAAGAGTTAAGGGAACTTTACGGAAGACCTGATATTGCAGCTTTAATCCGAAGTAGGAGAATTAGATGGCTTGGGCATGTTCGAAGAAGAGTAGAAGATAGTAGTGTAAGAAGAGTGTGGAGAGGAAAGCCTGAAGGAAGACGCCCACTGGGGAGACCTAGAATAAGATGGGATGACCAGGTGGTGGAAGACATCAGAAAACTGGGCGCAGAGGTGGATGAGGCAGAGGATAGAGAAAGACGGAGGCATCTTGTTGGCGAGGCCAAAAATCTCCTTGGATTTGTGTGGCCACAGGAGTAAGAGTAATAGTAAGAAGTAGACAAAGGACCAACAAATATACCTGTTTTAGAAAATTTAATTAGAAAATATTAACATAAATACTGTTATTTTACAATTAATTAAACGAGAAAACACAGTAAGGACAGAACTTGTTTCAAATGCGAAGTTAAAATTAACAGAAAGCAAAGAAATAGTAAGTAGTGCATTGGATAGTCGTGTTGACAATTAGTCTTCATCATTCTGTGGACGACCCTGCGGAGCTCTAGGACCTCCTGCACGTTTAGCCATGATTATCTGATCCACCTGAAACAAATTAAATTCCATCAGTTAAACGCTCGACAACCATCAAAACTTTGTTTGAAATTCATTATTGGTGATGGTGGATTGATATTATTTAGATTCTTATTGCGGACATTTTCCATCACGATATTATGTAAAACAAAGTTTCACGACGTTTCGGGATCTGGAATCTGATCCCGTCCTTAGGTGAACTAATATCTAAAACATAGCACAATTAATTAACATATAATCCGGACCAAACCGGTATAAAGCTGAAAACATAAAAGTTTAAAGCAGTCAAAAAAAAACTTACAAACGAACCATACACTAACCATTACACACAAAAGAAACCAAACACGTCCGCTCGTCACGGAGACTCAAAGACAACGACAACTCAAAGACGGGAGTGACGGGAGACCGGATTATATGTTAATTAATTGTGCTATGTTTTAGATATTAGTTCACCTGAGGACGGGATCAGATTCCAGATCCCGAAACGTCGTGAAACTTTGTTTTACATAATATCGTGATGGAAAATGTCCGCAATAAGAATCTAAATAATAACCATCAAAACATATGCAACACGCTCTCCAATACAAAAATAGCTGAGAAAACATCGTATAAAATTGGGATTAGCTGCCATTAATTGGACCATACAATAGTCATGTATTTTACCATTGAAACGGTTTCAATTTTAGTATAGATCAATGAGTTTTCCTGCCCTTTGCTCTCTTTGCTCTATTATTTCTATCTTTTGGGGGTCTTCATGAAGGCTACTTGGTTGTTTAGAAGTATCAAGCTTATTTCAAAATTATGATGTTTGCTATTTGGAATTAGGAGCCAATGCGGGAGCTCGGGAGAAATGAGTCGACTCTGTAAGTAAAACATGCATAGTTCAAAAGCAGTAGCGGATGAATCATGTTACTCAATCATGAGCAGTCACTTCCGTCTAGCCTGAGAGACATTCCTAGCTGTCTTTCATTGCACCGCAGAGGCCTAAGGCCGGCGGTAATGGGCTGTTGAAGTTCAAATAAAAAATATTCCTCACAAATGAATCAGATGGTCTGTATTAGTACAATGTTATATTTCAATGTTATATTTGTTATATATTATTAGTATCAATTTATATTTCAACACAATCACTAAAATTCCTATACACCTTTATTACTGAAAATCGATATTCAGAAAAATCAAGATTAGTTGCATCAATCTACTAACATCGGATTGACTTTCTAAATTTAAAATGAATTATCTATAGGATTTTGACAACTCAGTATTGCGTTTAAGTTAGTGTTTCCTTATTACAACAATCAAAGTTCATCCAAGTACAAAATTGTATGAGAAATACTAACACACTCACTATGAAAAATTTACCTTCTCTCGCAACTATGGTATACGGAGAAAATATTATTATTAACAACATTTTTTATTTTGGCTGAGGATGGGAATATCCATTACGAGGCTCCCTGAATCCGAAAAATCAATTTTCGGACTGACGCCTGTCTGTCTGTTTATATAACGAGTCCGAGACCACATCAATGATCTGATTTTTGTGATATTTGGTACAAGAATGCACTTTGCACATTATGGACGTACCCTTACACCGCCAGCACAAAACAAGACACGCATCAGACTTCTCCCTACTACAACACCACCTCAGTCTCATCAAGACAAATCCCTCCCACAGGAGCATCCTTTTCTTCAACCAAAAAAATTAATTCTGTGCCTCATGGAAAATCCTTTCTACATGGAAGGTAAATTCCTGAAAAATACAATAGCCTAGTGTGGTGTATATTTATTTGTATTACGTTTGAAGAAAGTAATATTCTCCAAAAATATGTCGATAAATCTTATTGCCTATTGAAATAACCTTAAGGATGGTGCAGGCAGCATTAGTGGCAAACTTGAGGCCCCAGAACACCGTCAAGAACAGGTCGAAGATTCCTGTCTCCGCAGCATCGAGGATGGCACCAGTGTCGTCCTAAACAACCAAGACTAAGTTATACTGTGAACCAGCCTGATGAACATTAACATACCGTACACTAATAGTTTATCTCATACAATAAATAATATCTCTAGCCAAGTTCTAACTGAAAAGTTAGGGGACTTTTAAGGATCATAATGCCCAAAACCATAACCTTAACTTCAATTAAAACATTCTGTATAGAGCCAAACAGGTTCAAAAATTGTAGTGTTTAACCCACTGGGGTCCAAGGACGGTCGGCGTCCGTCTCTTGACGTTACATTAACTAATTAATTTAAAACAAATTATAAATTTTAAAAAACCTGTGCCCCACCCCCTTTAACCACTAACCATAAAAGCAAAACAGGTGTCATTTAGGAGATTTGCTCACCGAAATGTCAAAACCGTAGTTGAGCTTGCCCTCCTGATGTGCCGCGTACAGTTTGGACACCACCTCGTTGGACCGGACTCCTGTGTTGTCAGCTAGCGTCTTGACAAAGCTCTCCAACGCAGTGGCGAACTTGGTGACAGCGTACTGGTCCAGCCCTGGCAGGGTCTCACCGTACGACGCCAACTGCCGCGCCAGCTCTATCTCCACAGCACCGGCACCAGCCAATAGTCTGCCATCCTGGGAAAGAGAGAAGACATTATATTCATTCAACCTTCAAACTTTCCAAGCTGGATTAAGAGAGAATAATTGACAATGTGAAATACAGATAAAAAGTTTAAATATATATCCCTTAACAAATTAACATTTAAATCTAGTGAAATTAAAATACTTGCCCTAGAAGTGGCAAGCTTTTTACTCTTAAATGTAACATAAAAATAATTACTAATATCTTCTTCAAATATCAAAGTTTAAACAAAAAAAGCATAAAACATGCCCCCCCTTTAAACCACTAACCACAAAAGCAAAACAGGTGTCCACTGCAATCCCAATTAAGTAGGGGTGTCCGAATATTCTAACTTCGAATATTCGAGTCTTGAATATCGCCGCCGATATTCGGTTCGACTCAAGATATCTGACAAAGTTCGGTGTCGGTCGAATATTCGAAGACGGGCGAATATTCAAAGACGATAAATAATATAAAAGTGACGTATGTCAAAGCAAAGCTAGAGTTTCCATTTTAAAGTTCAGAATTAGCATACCATTATGCAGCTAATTCAGTTGAAAACTAATAATATAACCAATGCTTTATCATTTGACTACAGACGGATAAAGATACCGATTCTCGATCATCGATGCCGAACTGACAGCTTTCGTTTCCTTCCTTGCGCAGCATAAAAGTAGTTCCATATTTTCACTGATAATAGCTATTCCAAAAAAACCTTTAGAGGATAATGCAACATTCAAAAGGGACAATTACAATGGATGGCTATTATTTCAAAAGTTTCATGGTATGGCTAGTCAAGATAAAATGTTTTTTATTTTCTTAGGCTTGTTATTACCACGGCCACAGTGATAAAAAATCTAGGTTGCACTTTTAGAGTGAAACAGCAAGTTATTATTGTTGCATAAAACATTGTTTCAATACGGTATTAAAAGCTTGGAGGAAACCATTTTTTGCAAACAGTAAAATTGTGACCCACAGTATAACGGGATGTATTTTGACAAGAGCAATAGACAATAGAGGCAGCCAGGTGGCTGGGTCAATGTTACAAAAACTATGACCTTGAGCTTTGGACAGGCAGAAGGGTGTAGGGGTTTGTTTATATTTGAACCAGGTTATTTCAATTCATTTCTCAAGTCAAATATTTTCACTTCCTGCGTATTACTATCTGGTTTAAACAAGTTATTTATTACGTTCTTACTAAAATAGATACTTTTAGCACACTCAATAAAGTGTTAAAATATCAACTGTAAAAATAACTACATTAATAATTTTATAATGTTGAATCTTAATTAATTTTATAAATGTGAACTTGATAAGAAACTACTCATAAGAATTCTTAAACTAGCATTATAAATTAAAAGAAAATAAATACTTTAGTTGGGTATGCAACTGTTGTAAATTGTGGATTATTAGTAAATTGATATTAATTTATGATATGATACCAAATTTTAATTTAAAATGAGGTAAATAATGAAATGAATATAAATGAAAATAAAATGAGGTAATGAGGTAATGATTTTTACCTCAGTATTTTTATTACAATTTTGATTACTTCATCAATTGTCCATAATTAATATGTCAAATTTTACTTATTTTTCAATATGTATTATTTTTTTACAAGATTGATTTCTTTAATTGTAACAATGGTTAAATCTGTTTTTGTATTTTTACTTTCTCCCCTTATATTATTTTTCCTCTAAATTTTCGAATTGAATTGGGAGCGGATGGATATATCCCGTTTTGGGGTCCCCTGAATCCAAAAATACAAATTCCCCCATACAATTTGAACAATTAATTTAAATTCGTCTCTCTTATTTTTCTTTTCAGAAATATGATGAATTTTTGTAACAATAAATTATTAGAAGATATTTAGATTTACTTTGAAGAACATGATAGTTTTATTATAGATTGTCTTTTTAGATATTTATTAATTTTCGAATAGCGTTTTAGTATTCATTTAAACCATTATTTATATTTAATTTTTTTTAAAATAATTCTATTATTAAACCAATTTCTAAACACACTTTTATTAATTCGAATTTTCGATTTGAATATTTTACATCAAATTTAATAAAACTTTATATTATTGTTTATACCTGAAACATATCAATTTAACATTGTCACTTACTCCTGACTTGTTTTTTGTCCTAGCCACTTCTGTGGAAACAAAATTTTTTTTTTTTATTTAATTTGTATTTTGTTTTATATATATTTGTTAATTTATAATCTAATAACAGATTGGAACGAATAAAATGTAATAAAATGGTCGATTTCAAACCAATTTTAATTATATGTAGTTATTCCTACAAATCATTATGCACTTCTTAAACCAAATAACAAATAACAGTTTTTTTGTACCCCATAATTTTTTTGCGTTTTCACATGTATTTTTAAAAATTTTCTAATTTTATATTTATTTGAATCAGCTTAAAAAAATACACATTAAGTTCTTAACAGTTTTTATCTATCTTATGATACCGAGATATTAAAAATCTAAACACAGTACATTGTATTGTGGGGCTCAATGATATTTATGGATTAAAAATTATATTTCCTATTAATGAATATTTTTGGATAAAACTTGATTTTAGCTTCATGTGGTTATAAGATCTATCCATTTAGCTTAAAAATTTTTATTTCATCATGGCAGCAATGCATACTCTTTTCCATAATATTTTACTATAGGGAATAGGCAAATCCTTTTATTTATGGACAGATGTTAATAAAGTTGGTATAAAATGTTAAGATAAAATTATTTATGGTAGAAATGCCTAATTTCAGTGTTCCTCAATGCAGCAAAACCTGCACACTCTTTGCCTTGTTAATCTTATAGAATAACAAATAATTTCTTGTATGGACAGATTTTTTTAAAAGATATAAGATTTATTATGATGAACATGTAGTATTTATCTGCTCTCTTTTTAATTTATTTACAGTGAAAGTGTGTCAGTCCACTGATACCGTTTATGAATTGAGAGGATTGAATAGCAAATCATATATACAGGCCCTACATCATTTAAAAGCCATGCAATTACTACATTTTTTAATTAGGCTGTTCACACCCAAGTTTTGAAGATCACCTAAATGGATGAAAATAAACGCTTACGCTAATATTCTATTCGAAAATATTCGAAATAGTAAATAAATATTCGATTCAGGTTCGATTCGAACCCAAATATCACTATTCGCACATCCCTACAATTAAGCATACAAATGCCATCAACTTCCACCCAAGCCAGCCACCGTTTATTTAAGGTGGGGCCTCCTTTCCGCTGTACCACAAATTTGCAAGCCAAATTGGGATTGTTCATGGTCGGGATTCGAACCCTAGCACTTCCGAATGTTACACTACGAATGTTGCGCTAGAATGTTACGCTCGTCAGCATAGCGTTGTCACTTCTTATTGAATATGTAAATGCGTCGTGAATTACGACTTTGCCAGTTCTAGGGTTAACACAATGATAATGAGAGAGTTAAAAATGTTTTAGTCTAGTATTTCTCAGTTGAAAAACCAACTGAGAAGCTACTTAATGAATTCATTAATGGTTGAAACTGGCTAGTTTGACCCCAATTATAATCTAATAAACAGATTGGAACGATAAATTTCCCCCTTAGATCAGGTTGAAAAATAACAAAGGCCAAGGAAAAAAGGTATTCATAATTCATTTATCAATTTACTAACTTTAAATAGCAAAGAAATGTATGCATAAAAATATCTATAAGGACACTTTCTTAAACACATTAGGTACCCATAAAGACAAGAATAATAATCCATGGCCAAATTTATCGATGTTACTTATCTCACCACTCTTCATTGGGGGCATTTTATAGAAAGATTCATTTTATTTTTAATTTTTTTTTACCAAAGCTGGTCAGTAAAAACCTAATACCCCTTAAAAAATAAAAATAACCGATATCCCCAAAAAAAACAAATTTCAAAAAAAGAATTATAAAAAATAAAAAAAACCAAGAACAAAAAGAATAACAAAAATATAATAAAAACCCTGTTACAAGCCCTATACTAGTATTATGATGAAACTTCATAGCTTTCAAATTTTTATAGTTACTTTACTGCAAAAGATTTAACATTTTAATTTCTATGGGGGAACAAGAATACCCTAGAAAGTGTTAGTGGAATAATCATTTTATGTCACAATCTTGTAACTTCAAACTATTCAAAGTAAAATACAAAGCCATTAATTATTTTATTGTTATCAAAGAAAATTAAAATAAAATTTGTTTAACAATCGGAAATGACCACACTACGAGACACTGACCTTGGTGATTCCCTTGAAAGTGTTCACACCATCGTCCACGGCCCTCTCAATGTCGTCCATGTAGTTGTCCGTGGAGCCACGGATGACGATGGTCGCGATACGACTCTCCTTGCCCTCCTGGCGGAAGATCACCACCGATGTGTCGCCCAGCTCGTCCACGCAGACTACATCGCAGTACCCGAGCTCCTCCTTGTTAGGTGGTGTCTGTAACATGCGTCGACATTTAGGATGGCACATGAGAGATAATATTAAGTGTTCACTTGTATTGTCTGTCATGTTGTGCCACATTAGAAATCTGTGCCGTAATCAGAATCAGAAAATCCTTATTCACAGTATCACCTACAGCAGAATGGCTTCACACTTAGTAGCTTACATGAAATAAGCTTACCGTCTAAAACCTTAATTATTATAGTTGAGTTGATTTCTGTAGTAGACAATTTGAGTAAGCACCTAGGTCGTGTATTTATTCAGTACAGGGCTGAAGTAAGCCTGGTGTTGGATTAATATAAAACCATAAAAGTACAGGGATGAAATAAGCCTGGTGCTTATAAAATAATAAATACCGATAGTATAAGGCTGGAATAAGCCTGGTGTTTACTTAATAATACAGCTAGTGTACAAGGCTGGAATAAGCCTTTAAAAAAGGCTGAAATTATACAACTTCAATAGTTCAAAATATTAAGTTTTTAAATAGCATTGTGAGAATAAAATTAAGACTTTAGTTCTTAACAAAAAGATTTAATATTTGATCGCTATGCTCCCTTGTAAGCCTTCACCGTTAACTTAGCTTGGATAACAAAACTATCACTTTTAGTATGATTAATAAAGTATGGTATTTTGATAAAATGAGCTTTCATAGTAACAAATCTACTCACCAGTCGGGGCAGTGCTGTGGCGTTGACCGTTTGGCAGAGACGGCGAAGATCGAACTTGCTGTTAAGGCGGACCGCCATCATTCCGTATTTGTTGACGTAGTGGAGTGCCATGTCGCCAAACTTTGCCCCGGCCACGATGACGTTGGCGCCGGACTCCGCAATGGCTTTGATCTGTTCCTCCAACAGTGTCTCCTCACCACGACTGAAGTTCACCAACTCCTCAGCGGTTTTGATGAGCACAGTGCCCTGGAAATTGTGGTAGCGAAATTAAGCCCAATGCCTTGCCCAATGTTTACAAAATTTTGCGAAATATTATAATCTTCTCTAATCTTTTAATTCACTCTATTTCATCTTTCTCTTTTTTTTAATTCCTAACCTAATATCACAATGATTACAAGGTAGAAGACAATATATATCAAAAGAAGATAGGTGACAATACTGAACAAATTTTTATGAAAAGGCCATGTAAAATCAACAAAAATGACCAAAGAACTACAACCAATTCTTTGTACTAAAATGTTTACGAGATTTTGTACATTAGATTACTCATTTTATAGTTTTATAGTAGTTTAAATAGCAATCCTTTGTTCTGTTCAACTTCTGCTCCTGTTGCCGATGAGTAATATGTTATTTACTTTATTTACTATACTCCATAACCTGCCCTCTGATAAATGGCCACGGACAGTAGAGTAGTTGCAATAAGAAACAGTTAATATTATTTTTAAGTACATATTATTGTAAATTATAAATTACAATATTAGTCATAACAACATAATTAATATTATTCACAATGTATGTAAAATGCCACATTTTAAAACACAATCAACTTTTTCTGGTATTTATATTAAGCACAGAATTGAACCTAAATAAATAGAACACTGAGAAGGATGAACCTTGATAAATCTAAATCTAACCCCTACTATCCAAAATACTCGATAATTCATAATTTCCTTGTTCCCCATGGAATTAAATTTATTGAAGTTCCACTGTATTTGAGTTGATATCCAACTGGGAGCTTGTGATCCTGTAATGTGCAAGACGTTTTATGACAGTAAATGCCTGAGACAAAAATATTTACAAAATTTTCATATTAAGATCAATCTTGTTTTATAGTGTACCATAGGAGTAAGGCTAATCTTCGGTGGGAATGCAAAATGTCAGCATCAGCATTGTGTTTGATGCCACTTCGGACAATATCCTATGTTCTATTTTTTTAAACTCCCTTCAGTGAATGACCTTGGTTGGTACCACTCTTGTTTGAATTAATTCAAACAACGTTCATTAAACCTACCTTAGTTTCCGTCTGTGTGATATCAACAGCGCATGTGTAAACTGCGATCTTAGCCTGTGTTTTCTTAGTAATGTCTCCTTCAACATTACGTTTGAACACCATGCCTTGCACAACTTGTGAGTTGAATAGTCCAGAACCCTGAGACCAAATTCAAAATTAATTGATTTCCTCAAGAACAATAAATGAATCTAGTGGAACCCCTAATATCCTAAATAATTAGGCTTAATTAACTAACAATTATTAACTCCCATGATTAACTAACAGGACTGAAGCCTGTACGGATTTCCCTGGCAATAATATTATGAACTTTTTTCGTCACTATTCGCGGTTAAGGACGGGAGATGCAGCGATTAGGGTTATACAGTCTGGGTGACTCAATGTTCTAAAGGGCAGTAAACTTGGCGAGTCGATGTACGTCCAATGACATGTCATTGTTGCTGGGTGAGCATGTGCTAAAAATACATTATTCTCCTCCCTACCCACCCCCTTATTGGGATGCGCCTCGCGCATGTCTACTGTCTAGTGAGCGTTTACTTGATGATTAGTGAGTATCGCTAACAAGTGTTTGTGTGTATCACGGACATTGTGACATACACAGAAGCCGCTTCTGCTCTTGAGTCACACTACGCTTTGTGGAAAAATATCCGTCAGCTACTTCGAATGATGTAATGTTTATGCGATAATGGCTTGGAATTGCGTCCATAAAAAGATTTTATTCACTTTGATAACTAAAGACTTTAAGTGAAAAACTTGTTTGTTCAATCATGTACTGTATTTTTTGTGATAAACCTTAGAATTACATTTGTGTGATTTTTTTTTCAGCTATTTCATTTTTTTTGTTTACCCGACCGAGAACGTGTTGGGTTTTGCCAGGATTTCGGATTTGAGGGATTCCAGCATTCCACATTATAAACCAAAATTCAGAACAACTTTTTTTAACAAATAGTTTATAAAGAATCAAGGAAATGAGTCTACATGGGTGTTGAGGGTCTGTATATAGACCGTGAGAAATACAAAGTAGGTTAAATCACAAATAATAAATATTATAAGCTAAATATGTAATAATTGTATTTTTAATGCTACATTTTATATAATATAGCAGTAAAAATAAAACTTAAAACTAGTTTTTTACCACTCAAAAACTGAACTTGATCAAAAATCGCTTAAATTATGTTTAAAAAAATACACTTCTTTTGTAGAATCAAGAAACATTTTAACAAGAAAGTCTAAAATAATCTATAAGGACTCACCAGGATTTTACAAACTCTGACATTATCCACATTGAAAGAAGAAGATTCTGGCAATATTGACACTGAAACAGAAAATAAGTACCTTTTGACCCTTTAACAGATTGTGGATTATCTAACAAATAGTTATATAGCAAACTGAAATATTTCAACTTAAAAATTACTTTTTAATAATTTAGATTGGTATCTGACACTCATAACAAAATTAATTACAAATTTAGATTACAACTCACAACTGATTGTGTTTATATTCATACTGAACACTCTTTGTGGAAAATTACACTTACTTAGAGTTGATGATAGCCTATTTTAAATTTGATACGTTAAGGACTATTAACACTTAAATCGCCATGCGATTTTTACCATTGTGTGCCAAATTTAATTTTTTATTTTTTTAATACTACTTTGTTGTTTTACTTTTAAGTATTATATTTATAAAAGTTTAGAGTGGTTTTTATTTATTCAGACTTTTTTAAGCGTCGGGTCTTTGGCCCAACAAGATTGTTTTAAAGCTATAACTGTGAAAAAATAATTACCGTCAGGCCATTATATCAGACGTGTTGATATTGATTTCTTGCAGTTGGCAGTACCAATAATGGTACAGCTGATGTTTCTGCTACGCCCGAAATTCACTAAGGGCCATGTTATATTAGTGCTAATGCTGTCACGATAATGTCGCGACAAACAGGGCAAGAAATGTCCATATTATACGTAACGCTAAACACACAACGCTAACGCATATCCCTGTTAGGGCCATGTTATACGAACGCTAATGTCACGGCGTTAATAGCGTCAGGTTATCTGGGTAATGGTACATCCATAGTGCAAGTTATACGAGCAGCATCAATGCCAGCGAGTCCACATTAGCCCAGCGTTGAGCGGTGGCAACTAACGCTGAACCAACGCTATACACAGTGTTGTTGACACAAACCTGATGTGCAAGTATGGCAGTAATATTCTGTGGTTTTCAAGTATTGTGCTTCACAGTGAGAGAGACAGCTGGGACAGTACACTTGACGTAGTAAGGCATAACACACATCAGAGAGCAGCAGTGTCGCGATGATAATCAAAACAGTGGACAACTGCATTGCATTGCTGACAGTATGTTTTATACAGACTACTATTGTCAGGCCAAGCAGCCCAACGTGGCAGCTAACGTATTCAAACAATCAACCATTTGGTACATGTGAGGCATCTTGATTTATAATAATTCAAGGTAATTTTAAGGTTTTTATTTTTTAATTTCAAGCCGTTGGGAATAAATAATGTAATTTCTTTGTCTTCCGCAATCTTAAACATCTCAAAATAGGTATCAATGAAAATATTATCTTGTACTTACCACATGCTTTCGTGATGAGATCAGTCAAAAAATCTTCATTTCCGTATTGTTTACTCATAATTGATGTTTTTATTCCTTTATTCACTTCAGTTTCATTCCTGAAATCTTTGATTTCATAGCAAACTAGGCTGGGGAGAATTTCTAGAGCTTTATCTAATGCTTTTTCGTAGCCCTCGACGATTTCTGTTGGAGTGAGTCCCTAAAACAAAATTATTTGTTAAAGAAAGAAAATAGATGTCTTCATTTTTACTTTCATATGGTTACTTTCACTTTTGTGATAAAGTATCTAGAATATAGTGGTAACTTATACAAGTAAAAAATGTAGCAGTTTTTTTAACATTCAGCTTTAAAAAAATGTAAAGGCTCTGAACTGCTTTCCTGCCTTAGGTTTTAAGTTTTTAAATCTTCTGCCTGTAGAGGTTAGGGGGTTTTAAATCCTCTTTATGACGTAATGGAATATTTTTCTCTTGAAAACCTAATATGTGAAACTGCTTACGGTAAATACTGCATTTGTTTGAATGTATTCTATCAGTGGCCTCTGCATGAGCATGTTTTATCACGTGTATAGACTTATTAATTTTAGGATGTAGCCTATTGTATTCAATTGTATTTTATGGCAGAATATTTATTTGATTTGAACACATACTACATACTATCCTTGTTTTTTACATTCAAGTGCCACTAAGAGATTAGGGTAATTATTGTATTATTACATGGCTTCATAGTATTCATAGTAACAGTTTTCTGTAAACGACAACTGTAACAAATTAAACCTTTTTCTGGAAAGCCATAACAATATAAATATGTAATTATTGTTAGGACATTAGCATAAAAATGTCGATTTTACCATTCTCAGCAAGTCTTCTGCAGCTTCCAGCAAGGCACCTGAGAATATTATAACGAAGTTTGTGCCATCTCCAATTTCCTTTTCTTGCATTTCTGATGCCAGGATCATCAATTTGGCAGCTGGATGTTCGACCTAAGCATTAAAAAATTGTGAAGTAAATATTTCATTAGGTTGTAGGGAGTAAAGTACACAGTAGACAATATTAAGCAAGTCAAATCAATTTGAGGACATTTGTCGAATAAATCAAGTTATTTTACATAAAGCTCAGAATTAATAACAATTAAAGACAACTTAGTAATTCATGTCAATATTCCACAATAAAAAATAAACCACAATGTTTCCATGTCACCTACACATTTTAACCCTTTGCGCTCGAATGAGTATTTATAACTTATTCTCACTAATAATAAATTATTAAACGCTGGTGCTTCTCTCAGAAAAATGAGAAATATGACCGCCTGAAAAGCTCGACGGGGAAAGAAACAAAAGAAAATGATGGATCATTTTAAAAACTAAATACCGGTAACGTAAGTTTTGAGTGTAAAAAGTACATGTACAGTTGATATTTCATTGTTCTCTTAATAAAATATTTTAATAAAGTATTTTTCACATGAACTAGCGTAGTTTTGTTTTTTCTCATTAAAATAAATTCACATTAAGTACTGCGCAGCAATCATGAAAATTATTAGGACTTACAATGGCGCTATTATAACATGAAAGGCAGTGAATTTTGATGTTGCCATGCCAAACACTGTCTAGGTGCTAAGTTGTATCAGATCTATTATTATTTCTGTTATCCGTCTATTTGGTTATCCGTCATGGTCTCGGTCACGAGGGTGACAGTTAATCGAGGTTCTACTGTACCTTTAAAGTTGCTATGAGAAAAACTGTCTTGTAGTTCCTAATTTCCGATGATTTATAGTTTATATAACAGTATATAATTACCTTTTCAGGAACACTTAATACAAAACAATACAAGTGTTACTTCATCCAAATAAACTAAGTCAAAAAGGAGTATTTCAATTGTGTACAAAAGGCCACAGCCCAACAAGGAATCTGTTACATATATAATTTTTCAGTACAAGTCAAAAGCCTGTGTAATCTACAGTATCCATTTTTTTATAACTTTATACTGATTTCGTTGATGATTAAATTAAACTTATTGAAAATTTACGCTGAAAATACTGAGATAGCCCATATATTGGAATCCATGTGTTTATTTATGAAACAAAAGTTATTCTAGTCAGTTATATACTATTTATATAGAGATCTATTCAGGAGACAACAATTCCTAAAGACCTATCCTGGAGTAATATAGTTCCAAAAATTTACCCATAAGAAGAATTTTTTACCTCCAGCTCCTTGATAATTGTGGCAGCATCATTAGTAACAAATAATTTTTCAATGTGGTTGATTATTATTTTGTTCATGCCATTTGGCCCATATGCTGTGCGAACTGTTTCAGCGAATTGTTTACAGGCATTAATGTTTCTATAAACCGCTTCTTCTAGACCTGAAAAATGCTGGAAAAACATGACAATATGAAAATTAGAGATGGTTACAGGAAAATGAGTATGATGTATCTATTTTTAATGTCTACATTGTTGGTCATCTTTTCAACACCAATGGCTACGCCAAATATGATAATTTCAACATGGCTTTATTGACAAACAACGCTATACCCGAGGTATATAAGCTAAAATAGTTTAAAATGCTAAAAACTGATTTGTGGTCAAGATATATGGAGCTAAGTATATGTTTTAAAAAAATCAAGTTTAATTTTGAACATTTCAACTCAATGATATAACCCATCCGGCTCAAAAGGTATCAATGACAGCGGAGGAAATAAGATATTGGTGACAATGGAGGTAGGCCTAATAAGGTTCTACAAGTTTTACAGCATATAATTTTTGTCAATATGATTTTAATGATTTTACATATATTCATTTGAAGTTGAATATTAATCAAACGAAATAAGCTTAATTATCGGCCGATAACCACTTTCTCGAAACCAGCTGGTCTCTTCCATTGCAACTTAGGCTATCATTTGAAACTTGTAACCAGCTGATTGCAGATACTAAAAATAATTGAAAAATGGGTTTTAAAATTATCTTACTACTTTCTAAAAACGATTACTTCAGCAATGGATTATTTCTGCTAAGTAAACTATACAAATTTTGGAAATATATTCTTTTTGTTTAGGCCTCACCTAACACAAAGACACTAATGTTCGTGGGCGTAAGTCTCAAGCCCTTTCAAAAAATAGCAATTTTGAGTGTTCACCCCTAATTTATCACCTTCCACAAATTCGGAATTCCACAATAGAATACTAAACCTGGATTAACTTTAAGTTAGGTTAGAAATTTATAGGAAAACTTACCCTGGCTCCTTCTTTCAACATTTGGGAAAAACCCGGTGCCTTAGGAACGTGTAACGCCATTTTGATAAACTTTAAACACAAATGCACAAAACTGTTTCAAACTAAATAGTTTTCTTAAATATTAACTATATGACAGCGTGCTGCTGAGCTCTTTGGCCGTCAATCTTTTTTCATGTGAGCGTGAGCGTGAGCCGTTCCCGTGAGCAAGTACGAGAGAGAGAGAGAGAGAGAGAGAGTAGCAGCTAGAGAGAGGAGGAAAGGTTTACATGGGAAGAGTTTTTAATGTAGCCAGCATATGTATTGAATTGTCATATATTTTACAAAAAAATTGTGTTGTTGAATTCCTCTTGAAATCCCAATATTTTTTCAAAGAGCACGTATGGATAGACTACAGGGGATTGTAAGTCTTACTCTTGCCCATACGGTGTCCGTGAACTGACACTTAATTAGGAAAAATTGAGTTTCGGGCTACTAATTGCTAGGGGAAATGTGAGCCTTAATTCAGTAAAAAGACTAAAAATGATTGTATTTACGCCCCTGTGGGAAATAGGTTCGACTATGGATATGTCTAAAGGGAATGTTTTCAATTCATCTAAACAGCTTAAACCTGTATGGAGTTCAACTGTGGGGGGCTTCTCAAATTTCCAATATAAAAATCATCCAAAGATTTCAATCAAAAGTGCTTCGACAAATCCTCCAATTCCCTTTGTTTGTTAGTAATAAAACCATTCACAATGACTGTGGTCTCCCCACAGTCATAGAAGAAATTAAAAGACTCAGCACAAAATACCTCAAAATGCTGGTAAAACATCCCAACTTCTTGGTAGTTAATCTATTGGACAATAGCAATGCTACTTATAGACTTAAGAGGACCCATGTCTTAGATTTTAACGTTATATTTTACGTTTTGTTTAAGTGCCTTATCTTTTGTGTGTATGTGATTTTTAAATCATTTGCGTTGTAACGCAACCTTTACATTAAATTCATTGTAAAATGAATCTTAACTCATGTTTTGTACCATTCCTCGAATCTGCTTATGTTCTAATTTGTGAACAGATTGTAAATCTTAATAAAGTTATAAAAAAATCCAAACAGCTGTTATTATGTATCAAATTTTCATACCAATTGCTAACAATCAATCAAAAGTGGTTTGTTATAAACCATTCACAATGGGTGTGTTGTCCCCACAGTCAAAGAAGAAGTTAAAAGATTCAGCACAAAATACCTCAAAAAGCTGGAAAAACATCTCAACTTCTTGGCAGTTAATCTATTGGACAATAGCAATGCTACTTATAGACTTAAGAGGACCCATGTCTTAGATGATCACTTACATTTTGTTTAAGTGTCATATCTTATGTATGTTTTTTTAATCATTTGCGTTGTAACGCAACATTTACGTTTTTAACTCTTGTTTTGTAGGTACCATTCCTCAAATTTGCTTAATGTTCTAATTTGTGAACAGATTGTAAATATAAATAAAGCTATAAAAAAATTGCTAACACCATAGATGAACGGATAGTAAAGTGTTTTTTTTTTACTGAAAGGGGCGGATTACTCCCAAGGCACTTCAGCTGTAGCGGCTTTTTGCGCACCCCTGTGTGTGTTGCGGCATTATCACATAGCGAAAAGCCATTGGTGATTGGCGGGATTTGAACCCGGGACCTTGGGCTCCAAAGCCCCGCGCTCTACCCCTAGACCAGCGCGCTCCCCGGATAGTAAAGTGTAAACAATATAAAACCCGTTCCTCTCTGCTAAAACCCTCCCCCCAGAGCTAACACATATCCATATCAAAAACGTTTGTATTTACGTTCCTGTGGAAAATAGATTTGACCATGGAAATGTCTTAAGGGAATGTTTTCAGTTCTTCTATACAGCTGTTCCTATTCTTATATTTAAAAAAATTCAATACAATAACTCTAGTAGTTAGTATGCAAACCTGTTTCAAATTTTCATCTTACAGATTGCCAACCCCCCCCAGAGCTAAGACCCCCTGGTCAAAACCATGTCACGACCATCTTTTATGCATGGCTTTAAATAACTGGATTCTTTCAATAAGGTAATAATAATCAGAGATGGAGTACGGTTGTAAATTGGTATAGATCATACAACACCACTGACTAAATTCTAGTTTTTTTACTAGATTTTCAATTCATTTATAGATTGACAAGCTAATTCCACAATATGGCTCGGGAGTCAGTGAAACAAGGAATCTAACACTGTTGGCCAATACTAAAGAGACCTCTTATTTACAAAACACCAATAGGTTAACCAGGGCTGGCCCCAGGGGTGGGCAGCCCCCCATCAAGGAGTGAGATATTTTTAGGAGTGGCAAACTAATTTTAAGGAATGGCAAATTTTAGAATATGAATAAAATACCTAACTACCTTCAAGAAAATTTTTAAGTAAAATCATAAACAAAAAACTTGGTTTTTACATATAACTGTGACAATAGTGGTGAAAATTAATTCACTAGATTTAATTTAATTATTTTAATTTAGTAATTAGATTTAATTTAATTCACAAGTTAATTCAACTTGATTTAGTTATTTTATGTTAGGCCTATTGGCTAAACAAAAATTACATGGTCTTAAGTGAAAAAATTTGAAACCTAAGAGAAAGGACCGTTCATTTCAGATCCATGTAAGAATTGTAATTTTTGGCGATGTAACTTTTTTCAGATAGGGCAAGTTGATGATATGAAATATAATGGTTTAAATCGTTGATTTTATATCCTCATGGAAACCTTTAACTCAGAAACTAAAAAGAGAACTGTATAGAATTTATAAATTATGTATGTAAATATTTCTTTCTGAGAAATTTATGTCCCGAAAAATTTTTGTATTTACATCAATGTGGAAAATATGTTAGATCAAGGATATGTCTAAACAGCCGGAATGTTTTCAGTTCATCTAAACAGCTGTTCTTGTTGCCAAAAATTCAATCCAGTAGCTCTGATAGATAGTTTCTACGAAAACAGGATTTAAACACTTCCGCTGCACTTTTTATATATATATATATATACATTTTATAGACATTTTGCTTTACTCAATAATCTGCTAACACTCTCTCCCCCCAGTCAGAGCTTAGACATATCCATGTCAAAATATTTTGTAAAAAATTGGGTTTTTTTGCGTTTTTCATTTTATGTGATTTAAATTCTATCTTGCAACAATAGAATCAGCTTAAAAAAACTACACAGTTTAGTTCCTTTAACCCTAGAAGTGGCAAGCTTTTTACTCTTAACTGTAACATAAAAATATTTACTAGTATCTTCTTGAAATACCAAAGTTTAAACAAAAAGCATAAAACATGCCCCCCCTTATAACAACTAACCACAAAAGCAAAAGAGGTGTCCACTGCAATCCCAATTAAGCCTACAAATGCCGTCAACTTCCACCCAAGCCGGCCACCGTTTATTTTAGGTGGGCCCTCCTCTCCGTTATACCACACATTTGCAAGCCAAATTGGGATTGCTCATGTTCTGGATTCAAACCCTAGCACTTCCGAATGGCTAGAACGTTACACTCGTCAGCGTAGCACGTTAGCCAGTTCAGCCACTCAGTGCATAGGAGTAGAAAGCGCTTACTTGGTTATAGACATGCCCAGTGACAGGCACTACGAGAGCAGGTTCGGTTGCTTGCCCCCAGAGGGCAACATGGTCACGTAGGCGCTAGTGTCTAACAAGTTCACTAAACTGACGACAGATGCCTTTACCTTCCACTTCTTATTGAATATATAAATGCGTCGTGAATTACGACTTTGCCAGTTCTAGGGTTAAGTTTTTCTCTATCTGCAACGGTTACTGAGATATTACAAAATCTAAACACAGAATATTGTATTTTGGGGCTCCAATGTTAACCTTATAGAGGATAAATAAAAGTTAATATTTCACTTATCAATAAATATTTTTGGATTCAACTTGATATTTACCTTCATGTAGTTGGGATCTTATACTTAAAAATCATATAGAGAATAGGCAAACTCCTTTATTAATGGACAGATGTTTATGAAACGGTATAAATGGTAAAAATTGACATCTTTATGCTAGAAATGCCTACTTTCAATGTTCATCACAGCAGAAACCTGCATACTCTTTCCCATGTTAATCTTATGGAAAATAGGCAAATAACTCTCTTATTTATCAACAGATAATGATAAAACTTGTAATATATCATTATTACTATTATCATATTATGGATTTGTAAATTCACTAGTACGCAGGTCTGTTATGACGGGGGTATTATTATTATATTATTTTTTCTTATTACATTTCTTATGTAAATTTTACATTCTCCAAGTCCTAGGTCCCAAGTCTTACTACGCTGCCTTCAGTAATAGTTCCTTTCCTAGTGAAATTAACGAGATGAAAATGTCTGCTCAACATGAATCATATTTGTACATATTCAAACAAATACGAGTATATTGACAAACAGATAACCTGGGATGAAGATTTTATTCTGTCCATTCAAATTACAAATAAAAACAAAACTGTCAACAAAAATAACTTTATTTCTTAAGCCTTAAAGTACAGAGAAAAAAAGAATCATATACAGCACATACAAAAATAGGTACAAAAACCATTACACATTAAACTCGGGCTACTCAGTCGCAGTGATATTTTGTGCTGCAGCAAGAAGCATGTCGTGAACCTCCTTGGCGTACATAACCTGAGCTCTGACGGTAGACAGATACTGTGGATAAGTCAGTGTGCTCATGTCTTGGTTGGGTATAGGTTCTGTACGTGTAGGAGCCACTGCCAGAGGCAGATATCTCTGACTGCTTGCACCCTGGTTTACACACTCTATTGACGTTTTCTGGAACAACATGATGAAGTTTTGATATTTAGCTAACAAATCTCTGAGTGTAACTGTACATAATATGATATACAATGCAATAAGACATAGACCACCCTGAACACAACAACAGTAGTGCACAATAATTGAAATACTTTTTCTATAAATATATAGTTAGTATTAAATTTTTTAAACCTTGGTTAACAGTTTCAACGAACAAACTATTATTTAAAAAAATTATACTTTTATACAGTACAGAGGAATTTGATAGTTAACTGTTGAATTCAAGTGTATTCAAAATATCATGGACTTATCTTTTCATAAAATCCTTTTTTTTTTAAATAATAAAATCTTTTTTTCTGGTATTATGTCCTTTTTTCAAAATTGGTAAGAGGGTAACGATTCATTCTAAAATATTAAAAATACCAGAACACAAGCACACCACTTCCGTGACCATTACAAAATATCGAGGCAATTTTAGTCATTGTGCATTAATTAAATTATTTATCTATAACCTAACAACATTGGTAGCACCAGATTTAGACACCAACGCTTACTTGAAGACCACCACAGACCCTCGCCAGCTGCTGCACTGCCGGCTGTCGTGTTTTTCGCATGTTTTCCGCCACCCATCCCCGCTTGACTGTCTCCTGTACAGACACCCCCTCACTATCCCCTCCACGTCGCAGAACAGCAGCGAACAATAGGAGTGTCTGCGCTGTTTGTTAATATTTTGTTTTGTTTGTTTGTTGAGTTAAGTATAGTTTTGGCAGTTTGTTGAGTTTCACTAAATTGATGACAGATGGCACTAACTGCCTGTAATTTGCCGTAGCAAAAGCTACGGTCACTAGTTGTTAGGTTAACCCCTTAATTGCGACACCTGTGCACCGGTGTGTGTGCAGGCCTTTAAAGTTACAAATGTGAAAAATAAGTATGTAGACTAATTATACCTTTCTTGGGAATAAAGAAAACTTACTAGATGAAGTTCAATTTGGTCACAAATTGAGTAGAACTCCTCCATACTTTTGTCAAATCGTGGAGGTGGAGGCATGTCAACCGATTTTCTGGAAAAAAAGAATAAAAATCATAATAGGTGAAAAACCAAGGGTAAAAGTTTAGATTACGGTATCCACTATTTTTTTCAAATCTATTTTTTCTTCTTTTTTAGATGATCTTTTTCACTTTCAAATGGATAACATAACTAAGAAAATCCGAAAGAAAGAACTGTTTTTGTACGCAAGATCGTATTTAAGACTAAAATATGATACTCTGAAACCAATCCATCTAGCTAGGGGATTGCCAGCCCTAGGTACAGTGGATCTGCAAAAAATGCAGACCCTTTTTCCCAAAAAACGCAAGTGTTTAGTAAAACATTTCTCATGTGCATGACCGTTTCATGGGCATGCCCGTCTCAATCCGAGGTGATCGGCATTAAGCTACAGTAACGGAGCGTCTCGGATCGAGACACTCAAAGGGTTAAGCGCTTAGCTCATAATTAAAAAACAAATCCGCTACCTCTCTACAATATAACTCTAATAAACATTTCTGTGCAAGTTCATCAATTTCACATCACAATTTATTTAAAGATTGATGCAATTTAAAATATATTTGCTATGTATCCATATTATTTAAGTATTGTGATTATTAAGGAATTTGATGACCACATGACAATTTGTAATATTTAACACTAGAAGTGGCAAGCTTTTTACCTTTAACTCCAACCTAAAAATAATTATGTATCTCTCCTTAAAATATGATATATTAACATAAAACACAACAAAGGCACCACACATTTGCAAGCCAAATTCAGATTGCTCATAGTTGGGATTCGAACCAGTGTCCTTCCAATCGGCTAAACGTTGCACTCATCAATACATGCGTTTTAGTCCACTATAACATAAAGGAACATCGTCAAAGAATGCGCTTATTTGGCTAAAAAAGCATACTCTAGCGTAAGGACAATGAAATGTATCAACAATTCCTGTATCAACTCCCAGTGGGCAACATGGTGTCTATCAAGTTCACTAAATTGACCAATACCTGCCACTTCTTATTGAATTTGTCATGTGCTGTGAATTACGGCATTGCCACTTATAGGGTTTACAATGTTCACAGAGTCTTCGTCTATTCAGCTATCCCTATTCTCTCACAAAATATTGTGTATAAACTTGTTTACAAAGCATTTTATGAAACACAACTATGTACAAGAAGAACAGTTTCAAGACATAGAAAAATTATTCATGTGCCATTATTAACTTTTTCCACCCAAATTAAAACAGTAATTATTACAAACAATACTTACACAGTTCCAACGTCAATTTGACTGTTTTGATGCAATGTATGTGCTGCATTTTTTAAAGTAACCTGAAATAAAAAGCAAAATGGTTTAGGCATTTTCTATTATCAGTGTACTACTCTGTTTGGTTGAGAATTGCAATTTAACTGTAGGTGGTTACAAATTTTGTGTATTTCATAATGGGGTTTTTTTTAAATGTTTTCATGGGAGATTATCCAGGCCATAAGAGGGTCAAAAGAACTCAACATAATATTTACTTAATATATTAATATTAATAAGAGCTAATGATAATGACCTAATGACTACCTTTAATATACAGGTAATTATTATTATTTGCCCAGTTTCAAATAGTGACTGTAACCTAAAACAAAGTAGCAACCTTCTTATTATTACATGGATACATTATCTTTGTGCTACCCAACCACATAAGATACATATGCCACAGGTAGGCCTACATAGCCACATAGTGATTGTTTCTGAATTGAAATAATAGCAGCATTGTAAAACTGTACTTACGAGTGCAAGAAGGGATAGGCCTACTTATCGTACTCACTCTACAATCACCATTCAACCTTTCTTAAGTATGAGAGGCTGCTTTATCTGGTCTCTTCTCGCAGGTCAAAATGTATTACCCAAGAACTAATGCTGTCACAATTTCATTAATGTACCTTTGGATTTTTGTTAGGCTATCTGTGTATTATCTCCTAAAATGGGTAAATCTTCCAAACACAGTATTCCACAAATCTATATGAAATCGATCTTAGACTTACTTTTTGCACTTCCTTACAACCTTTTAACAATTTTCTTCTTTATTGATATTTTAAATCATTAATAATAGTTTATACCATCCATAAAGAACTTAACTCGGCAGAGCGCTGTATGTCGGCAATATCCCGTCTATTATGATGTAACGCAACGTGTATTGGTCGCCCTTATACAACTTAGATATATTTTTCAACGATATGGCAAATACCACATTTATTTTAATTGGCAGTCTAACACATAACAACTAGGCATTTTACGACATCTAAATAGGTTAATTACAGGAAAGAAGAGATTTTATGTTTTAGAATCAAACCAATTATAAAATAAACATTCTTCAGTTATTTTTGTAGATAAACAATTAGGCCTATGTCACTGGTTACAAGTAGTTACTATGGGCTGAAGGACTAACAGATTTGTAATCAGCTGATTGACAATAAAATGAACTAATACTAAAGATAGTTCAACTCAGTTGATGATTTGTTGCACCATTTTCTTTGTTTGAGACCATTTCCAACTAATTAATTTTTAATTCAGTTTGATCAAATTAAGTTAAATTAATTTAAAGTGAATAACAAATCTTTGACATAAACTTAACCTTACGCCTAATATCTCCAATCAAACCAGCTTTTCCAGTTCAAAATTGTTAATCATGAGGATCTACCGTTTACCATAAATTTATATTTTAAATAGCAAATTCCTTAAAATATCCCTGATTCCCAAATATTCGCTGTTTCTCAGAGCTCAGAACCTCGATTGTTGTAGACGAAAAGGTTGACTAGTGTTTTTTAGGGTGCCTTATTTCTGTCCAGAAAAGGTTAAAAAACATCAGAAAAACTGTGTTCCATGGTATTTTTATTCTTAATTATGTTATTAGAGAGTGAAATAAGTGTTCGAGTGATTTTTTCCCTGCCCAGAACCCCGATTCCCTAGCTAGACGGTAGAGTTTGGGTGTCATAATTCAGCCTAAAATCGTAAAAACGTCAAGATTAGGTTCTTCCGCAGACATAAACATTGTTAAAAGGTTGTAAGAAAGTGCAAAAAGTAAGTCTAAGATAAATTTCATATAGATTGGTAGAATACTGTGTTCCAAATATTTACCCTAAAATGTTATATTTAAATAGTGGGTATTCTGCCAAACAATAAAAGCCTTAAAAATGGTATAAAATTAAATTTAGTGGACATATAAATTCTTACAGCCAATGATTCCCTCAGCTGACCAATTAGCGATTTCACTTTTGATATATTATCTAATTTTTCTTGAGCATGTTGCTGTGGCATCTGTGGCTGCATTTGTGGAGCATTTTGTGCACCAGGTTGTTGGTTCATAACCTGTTGAAGTACAGGTCCTTGTTGCATGGGTGGAATATTCATTTTTACCAGGGAAGATATTACAAAATTCTGATATTACAATAATAAACACTCATTTACACAATTTCTTTTCATGTTTCACTTCCTCAAAACCTTTAAAATTCGCTTGAAACAAAATTCCCTCAATTCCATACAACTAACACACTCAATTGCCTTGATTAATTACGTAAATTAATTAATTAGTAAATTAAAAATAAGTTAGTTAACTTATGTCTTCTCTTCTCAATGGTTTGACACAACCTCACGGACCCTCTCGGTTTACTCACTCACACTGACTGACTGACGACTGTCGGTCGAGTGTCGACTGTGACTGACTAGGTCTTTGCTAGTACCATAGATGATAGAATTTATAAACAATGCTAGTACTGTACTGAGTGACAGCGACAGAGAAGAACAGAGCGGATAGTCTTCCTTTACAATCCGTTCCTCTCTGGCATTATATTTATTTTTTTATATTTATATATTCATATTATCGTTGTGGCCCTATTGGAATGGTTCATATTAACACTTTAAGTACCAGGTGGTCGATATCTGGACGGTAGATTCTATGAAGGAAAAAGCCCGGGCGGTCGATTTATGGACGGTCGCTTTCACTCACGAACACGACCGGGCGGTCGATATAAGGACGTCAAACGTGTTTTGGTGTATTATTGCAGTTTTTATTGTATTATTGGTTATATCATTTTTCTTCTTTATATGTTTGGTATAAGAGATGCTAGAAAAATTAAATTAAGTTTAATAAACGGTACCAGTGGACTGACACATACTTTCTCCCTTTATAGTATATATTAAATTTAAAAAAGACAATCTGTAATAAAACTATCATGTTCTACAAAGTAATTCTAAATATCATTTAATAATTTATTGTTCAAATTGTATGGGGGAACCCCCCCCCCCGGTAATACCAAGATTTTTTGAGCTGGTTTTGTTCGGTGATTTGACCTTACACTTCATACCAAGTTTCATGGAAAACGGGTGGAAAATAAGGAAGAAATTGATTTTTTTATATTTTCCATAAGAATAACATTGGGCGCTTTCAGACAACGTACTGCATTTATCTTGGACACTAAATTTAACTTTTCTCTGGAACCGTTAGTCGTAGACAAATAATTCAAAATACTAATTTGTTTAGTTTTTTAAGCTGGTTTCAATGGTACCAGTCAAGTTATACTTTACTTTTATTGTTTTCGCTGAAAATTTAAAAAATTGATTTTTTTGACATTTAAAAGCCCATAACTTTTGAACCGTCATTTTTACAGACATGCGGGTGGTGTCAAATTATTTAGTGTTCTGTGCACTATAAACTATCAAATTTTAATCAAAATCGTTAGAGCCGTTTTTTGAGAAAATTGGATTTTTCACGTTTTTTAAGGGTTTTTGAGGGTGAACTACCCTTAAAAATCAAAAATTCAAAAAAATGAAAAAAACGCCTGGAGATACGGTGACTATATATATACATGCCAAATTTCATCCAAATCGGACAAACGGGGTAGGCTGTGGCACTGTACACATCCAGACACACACACACACACACACACACACACACACACACACACACACACACACACACGGACGGACAGACATCACGCCAAAACCCACTTTTTTGGATTCAGGGGACCCTAAAACGGATATATCCACTCTCCTAGTCAAAAGTATAGAGTAAAGAGGACAACACTCTGGTTTGGTTGCACTAAAGCGTATTCGTTATGGGCGTCTTTGCTTAAATCTAACTAAAACAATCAAACACATATAAACAATGACTAAAAAAGTAGTGATCTTCGAGGCTGTGTGGTAAAAGAATCCAAGATACGTCATCTGCTAGCCTAATCCTTAGCGTCATGGACTTCGTTGCGAGAAGTGACGGATTCGACCCCCGGGATGTCCACAAAATTTAGATAAAAATATTCATAAAAAATTGTGCACTTTGAAATTACATAGCTTGTGCTGAGCTCGCCGTTGGCAAAACAGAAAATATCCAAGCCTGCTTAAAAAAGCAAAAGAAGATAAAAAATCCAACTCCAAAGCCGAAAGTCTAAGTCAAACTGTCATTTCATAAGCAACATCAAAACTCAAATACAGTCCAAACAGAACATTAAAACTTTCTAGAAGACTTTTAGAATAATATATTGTTTGTACATTTTAGGTGTAAACTGATACATTTTTAAAGACAACCATGTCAACTGTATCAGAATACGAATTGGTTCGGAAGAAAATAAAGTTAAAAGGAGATAAATCAAGGTTAGTTGTTTATAATCTATTTGTTGAGAATTCTAGAATTGTTGAGGCGGAAACAAGAATATCTTAGTTATCTCTTTAGTACGTGTAAAATATAGTAGTGTTAGTTGCTAATGAGGTTATTTGACCCTTTGTTAAAAAGGTAAAGTTATAAGGCTTTTATTAATATAACAGTTTTCACCAAGCGAAATTAATAAGTGAGTACTGTAGCAAATAAATGACACTTAATCATCCAATATTTATTTGTTTTCAAATCATAAATTAATCTCTACTCATAATTTATTTTAGCATTGGTTCCAAGACATGGTTGAAGCTGGCTCATGAAAATTCAAATGCCCCCACTCTATAATATCAGGATTAGCCGTGAGAGATGACTAATCCATGAAATCTTGGGATTTGACCCGTAACTGTCAAAAAACAGTTAGATGGCTGGTTCTTCAAATATCTTAAAATGTATAGGTAATCTACACGAGTGGTATTTTTTTTAATGGATTGGTCAAAACCCGCTTTTGTCAACACTGACTAATTTATAACCAGTTGTTAGATAGGCAATTAATTAGGGTCTATGAGCCTAATTACAAATAGCGATTGCATCTGCAGAATCAGCGACACCCATATTACGAGGTGAGGACGTTGCCTCTGAAATACTCAGCTGTTTTTGCACTCACTGTTAGTTACTGCACTTAGTATTCTGTCCTCTGTGGTTCAATAACCTCACAGTAACTTGATGTGATGATGACTTGAGATTTTGCTTGCAAATCCGCTACAAGAGAGTAGCTTCCTGTATTTGTTATAATTAGCCCATGCCTTCAGCCTATTTTCTGACTGTAAGGCACATAGGAGATGCCATGGAATGGAGAGGAATCAATCATTTTAGATATATTGTTTAACATGTTTAACAATATAACCGTTCCCCATCAAAACGTTAAAAAATGTCTCTGGCGTAGAAACACAAAATACACAACATGTCAACAGTACTGGTAGTTATTTTCCTCCCCAGTCCCAATTGCTCAGCACCAAGCAGGGTGTCATTATTTGCACTTCCAATTTTATAAAAGTTCCCCTCAAACCTGGAGCTGAGCTTGAGAACAGATTTTTCAGAGTGGTCTGTCAAATAATTTGATGGTTCAGCCATCACAATCTCTCAAGCACACTCATGAACTAAAGTTACCTCTTTTACCTAGATGAATTAATCTATGAATGGATTCACCAATTCCATCTCCTTCCTTATAGTTGTCCGATCTAAGTCCTTAGATGTGAAAGGGTCCTATCCTGCAGCCCATTTTTCTCTCAGTGATTCACAACTAGATCTACTTACTTTAACTGTTAAATCTGGGCATGTATCTACAGGCAATAATGTTTTCACTTGAATCACTGATTTTACATGAATGATTCTGGATTTTTATTTTGATTCATCAAAGCATCTCCCAGAAGCCCTTTAAATGGAACGAATAAGAAACTTTTCAACTATTTGTTTGATCTTGAAATCAATGGTTTATGGTTCTTTTCATAATAAAATAAATAATTATGATATAAATATAGTCTACATTGATAATTTGTACGTTCCAAGGAAAATGTCACTGGTTTTTTAAACTAACCAAACAAATGAATTGTAGCTTAAAATAGGCCCTAGATTTTCTGTTAAGGTTGAAATTTTATAAGCAATCAAAACAAGATATCTAAGTTTAGTGTTGGTAGTCCAGTCTAAGGTCTTATTTATGTATGATATACATCTTATTTAAGATCTTATTTTCTAATATTGATCGGCATATTTTTTGTAAGCCTAATCTTTTTTCCTTACAGTTCCAAACGGAAAAGGAAACATAAGAATAAAGATAAAAATAAGGCTGTGGAACCTGTGGAGGATGAGGACAAAGTAAAACATGGTGAGTTATTGTTAAGTAGATGTATGGTAACTAGTATATCCTTATTCATCCTTATTTTAGTCGTTTAGACAGGACTAAAACGTACTGCAAACCATGAAGTGCCACATTAATTGGAAGAGGTTTGAACAGGTATTAGCCTCTTCTGACAATAAACTATTGTCAACCTCCCTCCTGTAACATTCAACATTTTTTTATCTTTTCCTTAGGTGACAGATCGAGTGCCTCAAAATTCATAGTAGCCTCCTCAAAAACCAGTTTGGTTTCAGGTTTGCAAGGTGCATAGTTGATATAATCAACAGTCTCGTTACTGATTTAGTGAAGAGCCTAGACTGGCAAAAAAGTACAGTGAGCTTTTCTTTGACTTATTAAGGTGTTTTACTGAGTTTATCTTGATATTAGGATTGAATCGATTCCAAACATTGATTCTCAAAGTTGGAATCGGAATCGAAAATGATGTCTAAAGTCAATTTAAATTTGTATCATATTAAACGGTTGTGATATTTCGCGGCTATGTTGTTGTTAAGAGTGTTATATGCAGTCTGCAGCACTAATATTGTAGGTGCTACTCACGATCAATGTCTATACAACGTGGATGTCTATAATGGTATATTTTTTAGTATAGTTTCAGATCAAGCAGATTTTCGGCAATACAGATCGGGACCCCACCACATTAATCCGGATAAACCGGACTTTACTGTATATAGGTAGTTATTTGTATATAAAAACTCACACACATTGACTGACTCTGCTAGCACCACACTTTGTTGTTTCACTCTGTTTGTCTATCGATTGAGATTTAGAATAGAATAACTTTAGTTGTGTTGTATACAAGTATTTTATAAAAATCAGTATAAAATTTTCAAAACCATTCTGTACTGTTGTTATATGTATTGATCATCACAGGCGGCTGGGGAAAAGTTGATTTCATACGAAGTATTACTGGATCGGTGGCAATTGAATTTGGAAATCAAACCTATGTAACAGCCTTGGACAACGGCCTCTTCACCTTGGGCCCGCCCCATCAAGAAGGTAAGTTATAGATATAAACCAGCTCCTATTAGCTCTGTCCATGGATGCCCAAAAAGGCCATTGTCAGAAGAAATTAGAGACAGATTGTTATAGTTGAGAGTCCATAATTAGATGTATCAATTCACAAATGTCCCTGAACAGATTTATGATAGGAATGATTTTTTCCCTTTCATAAATCTGTTCATATGATTCTACAAGCCAAATATTCAGGATGATAAACAGGTGCCTACTTAGTGTTTTTTGTCCCATGCAATTAAGAAAAAATGACAGGAATCGAAAAACTTTCCAAGAAAATATTGTTTTTATAATGTGAGATTACCTCCAACATTATTAGTATCGGAAGATAAAACATCTATTTGCCTGTATTATATTTTAAACTTTCTATGTAAACATCAATTACAACATTGGATTTACAATCCTCTATTAAATATATACATCAAAATTAACAAATCCTTACGCTCTGAAGATGTGTGTTAAATAACATAGTTTAGTATGTATTCTTTAATCTTTGTTGGGCGCATCACGGAAGTTACCTGGAGGTAATAACTTTTCTTTTTTAATCAACTTTTTTGTGTCCTGAGCTCCTCAAACTTTCCTTATCAAAATTATCAGCATAAATGTATATGATCAGGAGGCTGACCGTAATATAATTTACAACAAAAAACCGAAACACTAATAATATACAGAGTGAGTTTTATGTCCTGGCACAGCTGGATATAATTTAAACGGTCCGAGATAACAATTTGAGACCTTGGCCTTTATTCGTACATTAGAACTTAGATAATTTGAACCTCAAGGGACCAGAAAAAAAATTCGAATTAGAAAAGATTTTGCAAGTGGTTGAAATAAACAATCAAACATCATGTTTTAACATTGTATATTAAAAAAAGGTTAATAAAGATATTATTGATTAAAAATCCTATTTTTCGTTAGATGTCCATAATGTGTTTTAGGGATCCCAAAACTTTAGCTGTTTCAAACTTTTTCTTAACCCTCCAACGGTTTTACCGTCGATTCATCGACGCCACCGCCGGTCATCGAAGGTTCACCGTCGATCAATCGACGGTAGGTAAGCTTTTACAAAAAGCAATGGTGTGAATACATTTTCGGTTAAAACTACATTGAATATAGTATCGTTGTTTTCTACAGATCATACGCTTTCCGCCGAGGTATGTTTCGTTTTGCTTACTCTATGCGTCAGAATTCTATGTTAGTTAAAACATCGGTCTTCAGTTGCGCGGTTATGTCGCTTTGTTTACAATGGTGGCGTTACACGTTCTCGTCGCGTTTGTTTGGTGTTCTGATGTTAATTTCACCATTTTAAAATTGATAGCAGTGACTTATGTGTATAAAACTATATATTTTTATTTTACTTATTAAATTTTTAAAAACTTGGCTATCTTCAATTTTTGACTGGTATTTATTTTCTGTGTTTTGTGGGGGAGCAAACTTTGAAAAATCTTTTGAAAAAAATTTTTTTATCAATTTTAATTGGATACACCCATCAAAACCAAGATAAAAATAAAACATGTTACTTTTATCTTATAGATAATTTAATGTAGATTAAAATGGTGTATAATATGTTATAGTTACTATATTTTTACTATTTTATATGGAATTTTTAGTAAAAGCCTGCAAAAGCGCCAAAATGAGGTGAACCTCAAGGGGTCAAATAGTGAACCGTTGGAGGCTTAAATCCCTTCTCCATCTCCTTGATCGCCATTATTTATTCTTGCAAAGTCAGAGATTTGTAGGTTCGCTTTAGCGAAGCCATCATACACACGACGTGTTAACATGAACGCAGATGAAGTCACAAATGCCAACACGAAACAAAGATGACGAATATGCTTCAATTTTTTTTCTTGTCTTGCGGACAGTTTATTGTCTTGTTTTTTTTTATTACTAGTTTTCTTTCTTCATCCAATACAAATTTTTGTTTGTTTGTTTTTTGCACTCATATTTTTTCTGTTTAACACTAACTTTAATTTTGATATCTTTTCCCCAATGTGCAAATCTAATTACTGTCGGCCATTATAAAAATGATTAGTACTTCAACTCAGGCCTACGCACAGGCTCCTGCCCATGTAGGCCTTTCCTTATGTATTGGCTAAGTTAATACTTAGTTGTTTAAGTTATTCTTGGCATAGATTGCTATTATTTATTTACATTTTAATTTTCTGCCTGTAAATCTCTATAAGGAAAAATAAACATATTTCATTTCATATCGGAACAAACCACCATCAATGATAGACATGCTACTGAACTGCGCCGGCGCCGTGTAGTGACAGACTAGAAATGTCAATGTTGTGATTTATGAGCAGTAGTGGACTAGTGAGGGGGAGGGTTATCATGTGACCAGTCAACGGCAGGTGTATGTGTTGTGAGAAGGGTTGGCGAGGAATGGGCACGTTGATCTAACTAAAAATAGTCTGAGGACAGGAAGCCTGAACGTCGTTTCCTTGAAAATCGCACACAATGACTTGTTCTAGATTTACGCTGTAAAAACTACGAATTGTTTTTATATAAAATTCTAGGGACCAAGTTAAAACTTCGAAATAAAAAGTTTTCGAATTACAGAAGTTCGAATTATCCACGTTCTACTGTATATGACTTTTTTCCTTTTTTTTTGGTTGTTAACAAGTTTGACCCCGTTTTGCAATGTGGGGGGGAAAGGGGGCATCTAAATATTTTCAAATGTAAACCCCTATCTTGTGACCCCTCATTTTCAAGGATATTAAATGGTGCAAACTAGTTATCTCTACGTCGCTCCTAACAAAAGTACCAGACATTTCAATCGAAGTAATCTTTAAAAATTCTTATCTTTTTTGGGGAAATTTGGGCTCCAATGTTAGTCTTGTGGAGAATAAGGAAAAATAAATACAGTAGAACATAACTAACTCGACACATAGTGGAGTCAGAGGTTATCGAGTTATGAGGTTGTCAAGTTATCCAGAATATTTAAATATTTCATGGGTTTTAAATAATTCATACATAACATAGTCGAATTTCACTTATAAATATATTATAGTACAGTTTTTTGTTTTTTTTTTGAGGGGGTTTAAATGCTTAACACACGTTGGTAGGCACCGAGAGAGTGGGACTCACACCCACTAAAAACTTCCCCTCTTCTTCAAGGGAATAGCCTGAAACTGTTTTTCACATTATCAAAGCTAATCCCGTAGTATCTTGCCCATTAAGGACTACTTCTACAGCTAAACTTGAATAAAGCCGATCCAAATCAGACTTCTTGGCGTTTAATATATACTCAGTGAAGCTGGCAATTCGGTTCCAGTTCTCTTCAGAACGGAGCATTGTTTCCACGAAGAACTCGTGCTCAGAGGTCCAACCTCGGACACTAAAGAGACTCGGCTGTTGTGCACCTACCGCCGGAGAAGATAATATGCTCTGCGGTATCGGGGCAGTAAAGGCTGTCGTTTTTGCTAATAGTGTTCAAAAATTTCCGGAAGTAACCATGGTCAGAAAAGAATTAGGTCACGTAATACCCCACCTCTCCGTGCTTCCTCTCAATCCATGGCCGAACTTTTGGGATTAACCTCGTGGTCCACCGGCCCCACGACTCAAACCCACAGGTCTCTTGCCACTCAGCTAGGGTTCACGTTCCTTGGAGGCGACATTCGTTTGGAGATTCCTGCGCGTCTCGAATCTCCAGCGATTAATTGCTGACTCAGGCTGAGTTAGCTACCTGCTCGGGCCACGTGAACATGTGTGAGACAGGCCTGTCGAATAAATTTAATGTTGAGTTTTGTAGTGTTGTATGTGTATGTGTTTAAATTTAACGACACTGAAGACATGGTTTAAATAATTAATACATAACATAGTCAAATTTCACTTATAAATTTATTATAGTACAGTTTTTTTTTTTTTTGAGGGGGTTTAAATGCTTAACACACGTTGGTAGGCACCGAGAGAGTGGGACTCACACCCACTAAAAACTTCCCCTCTTCTTCAAGGGAATAGCCTGAAACTGTTTTTCACATTATCAAAGCTAATCCCGTAGTATCTTGCCCATTAAGGACTACTTCTACAGCTAAACTTGAATAAAGCCGATCCAAATCAGACTTCTTGGCGTTTAATATATACTCAGTGAAGCTGGCAATTCGGTTCCAGTTCTCTTCAGAACGGAGCATTGTTTCCACGAAGAACTCGTGCTCAGAGGTCCAACCTCGGACACTAAAGAGACTCGGCTGTTGTGCACCTACCGCCGGAGAAGATAATATGCTCTGCGGAATCGGGGCAGTAAAGGCTGTTGTTTTTGCTGATAGTGTTCAAAAATTTCCGGAAGTAACCGTGGTCAGAAAAGAATTAGGTCACGTAATACCCCACCTCTCCGTGCTTCCTCTCAATCCATGGCCGAACTTTTGGGATTAACCTCGTGGTCCACCGGCCCCACGACTCAAACCCACAGGTCTCTTGCCACTCAGCTAGGGTTCACGTTCCTTGGAGGCGACGTTCGTTTGGAGATTCCTGCGCGTCTCGAATCTCCAGCGATTAATTGCTGACTCAGGCTGAGTTAGCTACCTGCTCGGGCCACGTGAACATGTGTGAGACAGGCCTGTCGAATAAATTTAATGTTGAGTTTTGTAGTGTTGTATGTGTATGTGTTTAAATTTAACGACACTGAAGATGGCATCTTAATGCCAAAACGGCTGTAACTACATATTACAAAAATTGAGCTGTTGACGAGGTATTTATAGCAAGTAGTTAGTTAATAAATCAGCTCAGGGGCCAGAAAACATGGATTTTAATGTTTTTGTATGTTGTATGTTACTGTCGAGATCCAGCCACAAAAAAATATGTGAGTGTGCTCAATAAAAAAGATAATATTGTTACAGGTGAAGGACCTTTGCCAGAAGAGGTTTTAACAGCTATTAATGTTAGCGAAACAAAAGTGGCATTCAAATCAGGATATGGTAAATATCTGGGAGTACACAAAGACGGAACAGTGATTGGCAGGTCAGATGCGATAGGACCGTTGGAACAGTGGGAACCTGTCTTCCAGGTGAGATTACAAACGTAATGAGATACCTTCGTTTTTGATGACAAATGTATTATGTTTTATATTAGTAGAAGTTGCCAATGATGAACTAATCACCAGTACATTAGTTAATCAATCAGTGTTATTATAGGATGGCAAGTTGGCACTACTGAGCTGCACTAGCTGTTTCATGTCTGTGAGGGAAGAAGACGAACATCTGGTAGCCCTTAGCAAGACAGCTGGTCCCGATCAGTTTCTCCAGATACGTACAGCAGCAGTCGTGGCATCTGACGATGACACCCAAGTCCCCCTGGAAGAAAGGGGGAACCTGTCGCAGATTGAGGAAAACTATGTGTCAGTGTCTTTACTTTAATAACTTACTGAATTTATTTAATTTCCATCACCGTAAAAATACATTAGTCTAAAATTTCCTCTATATAGTCCCCTGACCAGAAACTGAGTTTTTAATTTTTGAACACCTTAAAGAATATTCGTTTGTCATCTGTATAGTCAAAGTAACTAATAAAGTAATTCCTTCAAGATAACTTCCAGGTAAGTAAGTAAACACTTTTAGTATACCATGTCAATAAGCCGAATATAAAAGATCTGCAAAGAAATTGTAACATTAAGATCCTGGGACATTACGATAGCCATACAGATTAAATCAATCAAGCTGTCAAAAATTGTAGCCTACTTAAAATAGCTTATATTTTACTTAAAGCTAAATTTATATTATTGTTTCAGGAGAAAATTCCAGAAATTTCAAGATAAAAAGCTTAAACTTAACACTGAAGATAAATCAGAGTTGAAGAAGGCCAAGAAAACTGGAACATTGCACGAAACTCTCCTTGATAGAAGAAGCAAAATGAAAGCAGATAGATATTGCAAATAATGTTTTGGTAACTTCATGGAGAAAAATAAATATTAAAATTTATAATTTAAACTGATAGTTCTTTCACCTTTCATTCAATCATAGGTTTTTTTAGACTCAACTCTGGGAATCAAGATGGATACACTTTCCCTATGGGTTTGCATCTTATGAGAAGCTCTGTTGTGGAGATTTTGGTGGATAATTGTCTATTTATCAATATTTTTCATCGCTTGTTAAGTTTATTATTTTGTGGTATCGTTAGTTTTATTATTTGATTTTTATTTTTTGAATGACTGTGATTGAAGTTTTGTGACAGTAAAAACAATGTTAAAATATCCTGGTTAATTCGAATATTTTTTTGGATAATTCGAATTTTTTGCATCGTAAATCTATAAAGAGGACAAGTCATTGTGTGCGATTTTCCCGGAAACGACATTCGGGCTTCCTGTCCGTAGACTATTTTTAGTTCTCACAGCACGTACACCTGCTGTTGACTGGTCACATGATACCCCTCCCCCTCACCAGTCCACTAATGCTCATAAATCACAACATTGACATCTCTAATATGTCACTACACGGCGCCGGCGCAGTTCAGTAGCTTGCGTATCATTGATGGTGGTTTCCGATATTCGTCGTCTTTGTTTCGTGTTTGCATTTGTGACTTCGTATGCGTTCATGATAACACGTCGTGTTTATGAACTGTATACAAATCTTTGCCGTCGCAAGAATAAATAACGGCAATCAAGGAGGTAGAGAAGGGATTTAAGAAAACATTTGAAATACAGTACGGTAGCTAAATTTTCAGGATCCCTCTAAACTCAGTATCGACATTTAACAAAAATTAGAATTTACAATTAAGATACATGGAACAAGCACACCAAGTGGTTTTGAAATCAAAAGTTCCTCATGGCCTAAATTTAAGATAAGATAAGACAGTGATAACCAACTGGAGCAAAATTATTATTGTTTATATCTACACTTTTATTTTTATTTCTATGTTATGTTATGTTAATTTTTATACTTTTTTATTGTCACCTGAAGACGCGGAAAGCGAAATATATAGTGATGAAACATAATTATTTCTAATTTTTTGAGAAGTATATATATATAAAGACGAAAAAATAACATGGCCTTGGGCTTAAGTCTTACCATGAGACCTACAGTAATAACTTCTTCCACAATTAACACACTAAGAATCACAGGACACAGATTTGCTTACAAACACAACAAAATAGAACAACCACTAGTAAAACATGCAAATGAACACAAGGGAAGTTTCGAAAAATTATACCAAGTCAAACCAATATGCCAATTACAAGAAAATTCCACTACACAAGAATTAAGATACATGGAACAAGCACACCAAATGGTTTTGAAATCAAAAGTTCCTCATGGCCTAAATTTAAGATAAGATAAGACAGTGATAACCAACTGGAGCAAAATTATTATTGTTTATATCTACACTTTTATTTTTATTTCTATGTTATGTTATGTTAATTTTTATACTTTTTTATTGTCACCTGAAGACGCGGAAAGCGAAATATATAGTGATGAAACATAATTATTTCTAATTTTTTGAGAAGTATATATATATAAAGACGAAAAAATAACATGGCCTTGGGCTTAAGTCTTACCATGAGACCTACAGTAATAACTTCTTCCCTATGGGAAAAAAGCTAAAAAGGACGATTTCCACGCTAGTATCGAGTGGTTGGTAAGTTCAAAAGGCACTTTGGAATTTGAATGCTAACGCTAACAGGAGATATTAATGGTTTAAGAAAACATTTGTTACATCTGTAAATTTTTTATCAAAGAAACTCCTTCAAAAAGCACTTAATCGTGTTTGAAAATGTTCTGGACATCCTGACGAAGATGAATTAAAATCTGAGGATGGTAAAATCGTTGCTTGCACAGTGTGTTATCAAAAGAGGGGAGCGTTGTTAACGTTTTTACTGTTTAATTGCACGTATCATTTTTATTTATACCCCCACTAATCTGGCATTTTTGGTAAACCGACACTACTACTCCCGATATAGGGCTGGATTAACGAGATCCTACTGTATACCTAAATATACAGGGTGTTCATTAAAGTCGGGGACAAACTTCGAGGGATGATTGTAGGATTGTACTCATCAAAATGAACAAAAAATTTCCTTTAAACATATGTCGAAAATCCTTCGATGATCCGCTAGAGAGATAAAAAAGATTGTTATTTTAATTTCAAATGTAACGATTTTTTTTAACGAAATCCGTGCAAAAAATGGACTTTTAAGGTTAGATTACAGAGCCCATGCGCCACCGCGGCGCTGCCGTGGCGATATAGCGGTATTGTGCCATCTGAACACCGCTTCTTCGCAACGGCCGCGCGTCTTTTGGCCGAATTAAAATTTCAATCTCTTATATATCTTGTAAAATTTTATAAAGTTAATGGTTTTTTGTTATTTAAATTAAAAGATTTTTCACCGCTGTCATTTTGAAAATATAAAAGCAAATTGACAAAAAATAACGTATATTTGCATTCAATTAGGGATTTTATATGATGATTCCAGGGCTTTAAAACCAATATTGTTGGCAACACTGACGCGATCAGACGAGACAATGAAACAACTACAACAGAAAAGGATTAAATGAACTGTAAACAAAACTGTGTCATTTTCACCATCCGTCGTTACAAACAGTAATTCTATAGTACAAGTAAAGTCAGAAGGATGCGGATTACATTTAACTTTCTGTGTTTAAAGTAATGTTTTGGAAAAATTAATTAAACTTTGGGTTTAAAAAAAGTATTGGTCTATTCATATAGTTTTTTGCAATAGATTCAGTATTAAAATGACAACAACCAATGAAAGAAACATTCTAGCTAAGCTGGAAGCAATTAAAGAAATAAAGTAAGTTTTTTGGTTATAAGTTTAAATATTTATAGATATTTAGACATATTTAAAGGTTACTGGTTAGGTTCCTATAGTTAGCCTGGCCTATTTGTGTAAATGGATTTTAAGAAGGCCCTACCTGAGTGCTATCTAACTTACATTTAAGCTTAAACTGAATCACAATTGTATAGATATCTACTTCATATTTTAATTTTATTACTATAGAACATAGACCTAAGGCTTTTCCAGTTTATCACCTATATGATACACTTACCCATTGCCAGCATAAAGCTTGTTGGAGTGACCAAGCTTCACTCCACATTATATTCATAGCTTTTAAATAGAAAATTTTAATCATATAAAAAATAAATTTTTTCTGACATGTTTTGTTTTGAAACATCAAATATCAAAATCCAAATCGCAAAATAGAATAACAGATAAAATTAGTCTATGTTTCATATTTATTTAAAAGTTTAAAGTGGCTTACTTACTAAACACATAAAATGTCCATGAATTTTCCTCCCATACAATAAATAAATTTACTACCCTGAAGTTGATTTATTAACTATAATTAATCTCAAATTATTCTAGAAACGTCTTCAAACACAAATTAGCCAGTAGCCTACAACCACGGGCTATCCAATTGTTTAAGACAACTGCTGCAGGGGAAAAGCCAGTACGGTTGGCTACACAATTAATTGCTGAGGAATAGCAGCAGCAAATATCCATTCTGGTCGCAAAGGGCTATAACACCTTGCTATTGAATAAAAGATAACGTTTTGCAGCTCCTGTTAAGTTAGTGGAAGTTGTTCAGTAACTTCCTCAGTTAGTCTACTGTTTTAAATCGGGTTTTAAAGAGTTTAATTTAAGATATTCGTAATTTAATCGTGTTTTTCTAAGAGAATAAATGTTTGAAAATCTGTGTCAGGCTTCTTGTCAATCTCATTGACCTAGAATCAGAATCAGAAACTCTTTATTACAATTTCGTTGAGAAATCCTACAGCGTGAACCTTTTTTCTGCTTATGAGTTTTAGTTATCTTGCTTCTCAAGGTTTTTAGCAAATTTCCCACAGGAAAGAAGCTATTACCGTAGGTCTCATGGCAAGACTTAAGCCCGAGACCATGTTATTTTTCGTCTTTAGGTGCCCAGAGTCCAAAAACAATAGTCGTTAGAATTTTTATACATATGTGTGTCTGTGAACATGTTAACATGTGAACATTAACTCTCGTAAAAATGGTCTGATTGAGACCAAATTTGGTAGAGATGTGTATTCCTACATTTTCTGGAACCAGTTCGTAAACCAGACATACCGGTCAATCGGAATGGTTAGTTTGGGGAGGTTTTGTACTAAAAAATTGGGTTTTTTTGTGTTTTTCATATGTAATTAAACAAATTTAGTTTTTATCTTTTACCATTAGAATTAGCTTAAAAAACTACACGATTGAGTTCCTTAAAGTTTTTCTCTATATACAACGGTTACCGAGATATTAAAAAATCTAAACAAAAGTACATTGTATTTTTGGGGCTCCAATGTTAATCTTATGGAGGATAAGGAAAAATTAATATTTCACTTATCAATCTATATTTTTGGATGAAACTTGATATTTAGCTTCATGTGGTTGAGATCCATAATATTTATGCTTAAAAATCATAGTTTATGTGTTTATCATGGCAGCTAACCTGCATACTCTTTTCTTTTCCCATTTTAATCATATTAGAGAATAGGCAAACTCTTTTATTTATGGACAGATGATTATGAAACTTGGTATACATGGTCAAAATAAACATTTTTCATGCTAGAAATGCCTACTTTAAGTGTTCCTCACAGCAGCAAACCTACATACCCTTTCCTATATTAGGCTGATCTTATAAAGAATAGGCAAACTCATTTATTTATGGACAGATATTGATAAAATTTTGTGTATGGTTAAAATAAAAATAGTTTATGGTAAAAAAGCCTACTTTCAGCATTCCACACAGCAGCAAATCTGCATACTTTTTCCCATGTTAATCTTATGGAGAAAAAGGAAAACTCTCTTATTTATTACGGATATTGGTCAAACTAGTTATATATTATTAGTGATTTGGAAATTTGCTGAGTATGCACGTCTGCTGTGATGGGGGTATTTTAGCCGTAATCAAGTTTCAATCTGTTAGCTCAGAATTTATTTTAAACTGTAGGCGTATTGATGTTAATCAAAGTTAAGAACATACATTACATGCATTAAATTTTACTTAATAAAACACTCATATAATCAGCACTGGATAGTAAAACTAAATTCACATCACTTAAATACACTGTAAATCCAAACCCCTATAATTTACCCTACCATTAATACCATTAATCTTGACAACTAAAATATTCCTATAGGCTCCTTGTTGTGCTAAGAATATTTTTGCCATTCCTAAAGTACGCAATATTTTTGTTCAGAGGATCCCAATTCTAGGCTATAAAATAACATATTTTTGTAAATTGATAATTTTGAACTTAATGTTTAAAAAGTTGCTATTTATTTTTAGATTTTAAAGCCAGTAATTTACTGAGAAAACATCATCTTTTCAAATCATTGTAGGCCTACTCCATGATATTTTTTCTCAAACCCCATTTTTCAGATCAAAAACATTACAACTTGAAAAGCTTAAAGGAAAAATTGTTCAAGAAGTTGAAGCCTCAGAGCAAGAGGAAAAATGTCTCTCAGAATACAAACAAGAAATGGAACTTTTAATGCAGGAGAAAATGGCCCATGTGGAAGAACTCAGACAAATCCATGCTGATATTAATGCGGTAAGCTAATGCACCTCTTTCATTTAGTATCAAGGACGATACTTTATACGATACTTTATGGGGAAACAATATTTTCTTAAAATGGTTTTATTTTTTGTTTGATTTTCAGTTGAACAAGTTTTAAGGCTCACTGAACCAAAAAAGTAGTTATTTTTAGTTTGAGTATAAAAAGCCAAGGTTTTTTTAATTTAACTTATTGACTGTCATGGCAGTCCACTCCGTTAAGCTAGATTGATGTGCCGACCCAATTGGGTAGGTACCATAGTGTTTTGTCGAGTTTCGTGGCGATAGAGGCGACCGACCGTTACACTCCTAATGGCTTTGTAATGAACTAAAATCGATAAAATCCAATGACAAAAATGTGGGATTAGTCTAATTTAATATGGTGTAGCTAATTAACCTGGCAAAAAAATACTTTTGTAAGATAATTTGACTATCACCATTATCTCTAGCTCAAATTATATTTAAATATTATTATGTGAGGGTTGTATCCCAACCAATGTAATTTGTCTATTAATTCACAGCTCAGATAGAACTTGATATTCCATTGATCATACGCACCGAAGTAACTGAAGTTAAATATTAACGATTTATATCCATATTTGTCTATTTATAAGTGTATATGTGTGAATTTTTAAGCCTTCCTCTGCTCACGCTCGTTAGGCGAAAACAGGGCGGGTTTAAGGTCACTGGAGAGGGAAGGATAATACCTCTTGACTGCTGTTTCGTTAGCCTCGGAAGTCAAGGAATCAGGATCCAAAATCTTGATCCGTAACTTTTTAACTGTACCTAATTTATTGATTCTTGTCACCGACCGCTCTTTTTACCGCCTCCTGGAGTTTTTGCCTGTCTTTGCATTATGAAAGTTTGAGAAAAACACCTCCGGTTATTGTTTTATAAATTTGCTGCACAACAATGCCAGAGCCCTCCAGTGGAACCACCCTTCGCATTGCTCTGAGGATCTCAGATACTGTAGCAGGGGATACTGCAGCTCATTCTAAGGCTGGAACCACATGTAGATGTAAATTGTAGCTCCTTAGGAATAGCTTATAACCACCACATGCATCATGTCAGCCGCAGAGCTGTTACTACACCACACAAAAGTTCCCTTGCAAATTATAGACCGTTCCTGCCATCGTTGTGAATGTTAAAAAATAGTGTAACTTTCTTTTGAGAAGACCTTGCAGGTAACAGAAGACAAAGAAAATACATAATTGCTTAAATAGTGGTCATGTGTGGATCTGATAGCAGAAAGTCTGTAAGTAATTAAAAATAAAAATAAACATTTACCAAAATTTATAAATGTGTTCTGAAATAACTGTTTCAGATGGAGAATGTAATAAAAAAAGCTGAAGAGGCAAGAGGAAGGTGTATTGATCGTGCAAGACGAGTGCATGAAGACTACAGGCCCTTGAAACTGGAGATAGATCGAATGAGACGAGACTATCTAGGGCTTGAGAGGTTACCCGAACTTCACGAAGAAGAATCAGGATTAATTACCCCTGAGTAAGAAATTCTGAGTTTTAATTTTAATACACTTATTAAAAATATTTTAACTATTCTATTTTATTTACTGTAATCCATGGTTTTTTTAGCCCACGAGCTGTTAAATAATGCATGGATTTATTTTTTGTCAAGCTCAATAAAAAGTACATGTTCAATACTTCAAATAAAATAAAAGATACACCATTCTTTGACACACATTACACAACACATTTATTTTCATTTATTACCACATGGTGTGGTATCTCCAATTTTGATTAATTTTAAGCCTACAATAATTTATTAATTTCCATATCTTTTTACACATTGTTTTTAAAAGATGACTTTCGATAGTGTGTGGCGATGGCGGCGTTTGGATGACACAGGTATTCCGATTACTCTTGTACTTTACATTCTCATTAATGTTCAAAAACTGATTGGACATATTTGTGAGGGGTTGGTTTAACAGTCAGTGCCTATGTTTGATTTTTCAGTGTTGCCAATTTTCTGTTTGGTATCCTGAGGTCAAGTTTTCAATTTGGTTAATGGGCTAATGACTGATATTGCTTGATATTTGCTAAGTATTGCTAGCCTTCTCATTAATTAAGTGGATTAGTACTTCCAAAACTGGATTTAGATTTTATGATTTAATTTTCTTGGCTGCAGATATTGAATGGGTTTTATACAAAATTTGAAGGGATTCTACAAATAGAAAAATGATTTTGTTTGATTTTCTTTTATTTGTTTCTAGCATTGAACTGGAATTTGTTACTGATAGGATTTTGTTATTTGAATGTTTTTGCAAATGTTCTATATGTGTAGCCTATGTTGTTCACTACATGGAGGGAGGGGTGTATGAGACTTTGTAGACATAATCAGGGACGTGTAACATTATATTAATTTTGATTTTGTGTATGAGTATCACATTGGTTTTTACTCTATTTGTTGAGCTATATCGTGCCCTACTATATATTTTTGGAATTCTTATTGTAGTTTTTTTGTGTAGTTGATGGGGATGTGTTTCAATTTTATGTGGAAAGAATGTGTTTGTGTAATTTTGGTTTTCATTTTTGGTTTATTTGTTTCCTGGTTTTGTTTATTGTGGTGCCTATGAATGAGTGAACGTATCCATTATTTGATGCTATTGTTTTGATTGTTTCTTTTTCCTTTGCTGTACTATTCTTTATTAGATTTAATTGAAAAGCCTGTAAACTAATGATTTTAATGCTGTCATTTTTCTTGCACGAATGATTTTATTTGGCAGGAATTATGATGGTTGGTTTTCTATGGATACTAATTTTGGCTCTTATTTTCTGTGTTTTTCTCTTATTTCTGGTTTTGTTACTGTAATATATTTATGGTGTAATGTTTTATAATTTAGGCTGAAAATTTTGTTAATTTAACAGTAGCATTTATTTAAGATTTGTATGGTTTTGATTGCGGCTGTGTGGTTTTTATACAAAACTGATTATTATAATTCCTAATATGAATCATTTAATAATTTTATTTGACATATATACATGTTTTTATAATGTTCATACAGTGGTTATACGTACATAATTAAATTTATTAATGTGATAATGTGTTCATTTTGTGAGAACATATGTTATTCATAGTTTCATTTGAAGTTCAATGGCATTGTGTAAAGCATGTTGCTAATGGAAAGTTTATGTAGCTTGTATATCAAATTTTTTTATCGTATAATATTGTAAACATTAGTTATAATTATTAGATTTACGCTAAAATAAACTAATTGATTTATGGAAACTGAATATGCCTAAAGCATGACCACAGAACGAATCCAAAAATAATGATCATTAAATTGGTTTCTGGTTATAATTGTTACTAAATGTTGTTTTTTTAAAATTTAGATAAAATTAAAAAATGTTTTTATGGATCTAAAAAGTTTCAATTTCTATTGAATTTAGTTGTATTGTATCATTTAGTTTATTTAAGTAGCTAATGATTGTGGCAGGTTGTTTGTGGTCTTATTTTAGTATTACAAATGCATCAATGACTTAGTATATGGATTGTTGTCAGATAAAATTCATAGTTTTGCTGGAATAATGTTGCTAATTTTGTTTTAAGCGGGCCAACCACCTGTAATCAGGGGTTGTAATAGGTTTTTTATGTGCGAGGTAGAACTGTTCTCTCTTTAGAGTGGTTATTTTTATCATAACATTGTTTTCTTTACAGGAAACTTTCTTTTTTATGGATTTCTGAGGCTTCTTTTTTTTTAAGAGATGGGATATTTGTATACATGTTGTTGACATCTATTTATTCTAGTATGCGGGATAATATAAGGTCGTGATAATATAATAATAATATAATATAATCATGATAAAATTAACACTAAACAAATACATTTACTTGATCATGTTTAGACAAGCTTATTGAAAAAAAAATGGAATCAGTGGTTGGCTGTCATCTTGTTAAAAAATGTTATAATTTTGTCTTATCAAAAGTTGAATTCCTCGGCAGGATGTTTGCTCGGAGCTATTTCGAAAAGCATTTCAAGGCAGACTGGCGTCCAGAGAATGCTACTATCACTAGTTTTGCCCACGCTCATCAGGCTGCAGCATCTGCCTTCCTGGCGCCTGTGCAGCCTCCGCTACAGCTGCTGCCCAGCTCCAGCAAAATAGACCATCACCGACCAATGCCTCCCGTCCCCGGCCCTGCACCGACCTTCAGGTATGGTGTTGGTTACTAAATAGTTGCTTTTTAAAAATTCCGCTCAAATTAATTGAAACATATAGGGAACCTCTTGGTTTCTTCATCACAACTGTTGGCATCACTGCATCATTTATTTGGTTTTGTTATTCTACAACCTAACCTCAAATCTACTTAGTGCATATGTTATTCATCATGTATACGTTTTCAATTAAATCAACTTGGTTCTTAGAGGTTGGTATGAGGTCGTTAGAAGCTGGCTGAAATGTCAACACATAAATATAATACCAAGGTGCATTGAAGGGCTTTAAGTTTCACTTCCAGTCACTGAATCCCACTGTTAGTGGCCAGTAAACTTATAAAAATATGAATGAAAATGGTATCTAGTAAAATGGTGAAGTTATGAATAATTAAATATATTATTGTGTTAATAGTATCAATGTTTCCAAAATAAATGTGTTGGCAAAAGTTATAATTTTTTCTTGATTTTCTTAGATGAATGATATTTTACATAGGTTTATTTTTTTTAACAAGATTGCATTTTTTTAGATCAAACATGTTATTAGTTTGCAGATGAGTCGTCTCAAATTGGTACTGTATGGATCAAATTAGAGATATTGAAGATCAATACAGTAGAGCATTGATTATCCGAAGCGGACATCTGAAACGCTGGTTTACTGAAACACAGCTAGACATCGAAAAATAAAACTTTGCCATCGGCGGTAATAGCGGCTTAGCACTGTCGACGTGACTAAACCCGCATTTTCGCACCAAATTGATGCTCAACAAACATTTTAAAGCTTTTTTTATTTTTTAAGCTCAGATGAGTATCATATTAAAAAAATAAATTAAAACATTGTGTAATTCTTCATTATGTGCATTAAAAATCATTTCCAGTCTGTGACCGATCATTCCGAAAATTCAGTTATCCAAACATACATAATCCCGTATTGTATCCGATAATCGACTCTACTGTATTATTAACTTTCAAATTTTTAGGACAAATTCCTTCCTTGAGACTCAACTTCCATAACAGTTTTTCAGGTATTGAAAATAGATTCAGACATATTTGTGTGTGTGTGTTCTTTGTTTCTCCATGAGTTTCAGTAATGATGAAAAGGTGTGTAAAATTTTAAAACCTTTATGTGAAGCAAGTAATATATATATATATATTATTTCATGTTTCTTCATAATAGAAATCCTTCTGTACCTTATATTAACTTCATGATTTAGGTTGGAAATATTTGTGGTTACTATGATTTAGTTTTTTTCAAGAAGGTACTGTATTTAAAGAAAACTGTATTAATTATGCTTTATAATCTAGAAGCATTGCAAAAATTTGGAAAAAGCTTATTTGTTGATTTTTGTCAGCATTAACTTGTTTGTTGCTACGCCCGGGAAATCCATTGCGACCTACCGCCGTTAGAACACGGCACGCGGGAATTTCCGCACTTTGAAACCTACAAATTATTGCTTTTCTTTGCCAGTAGCACTGGTACAGGAATGTTCTTCACGGTCTAGCATTGTGTACCGGTTAGTGGTTAGAGATTTTGTGCACTAGTAGTTTCAACGTGGGGCCCTCGGTTACCCGTGATGGCCAACGTGTTTGTATGTCAGCACCTAAAGAACTTCTCTTAATTTTTTTAGTAGTGAACGTGTTAAATGGTATAAAATTTGTGATTTATAAAGATGATATAGTTGGTTTTCCCTTTCCATAGGCAACAGCCTCCGCCGATGAAGTCATGTCTGTCGTGCCACCAGCAGATTCACCGCAACGCTCCCATCTGTCCTCTGTGCAAGGCCAAATCCCGCAGTCGGAATCCGAAAAAGCCCAAGAAAAAAGATTAGGGATGGTTGAATCCGGTCCGGTACTTATGAGTGGTTTGGCATTGTGAGTTACTGAGTGTTGTAGCGTCTTGGAACAAATTTAGCCGATAACAATGAGCTTTCCCAGTTTTTCATTCATGAACATGTTATAATATTACAAAACAATCTCTTATGGTAATTGTCATGTATGCAGGGTCATTACCATGTGAAATGTTGCTAGGAATTTTGATTTAGTTAGATCAGGGATATGGAATATTCATTACTTATAATTAGGATATCGTGTTGTTGAGTCGCGTAATTGGAAACAAGTTATAAATTATGGTGAATTAAGCACAAGGTGTAAAATAATAAATCCGGTCTGATCATAAAATATCAGGTCATTACATGAGTGGGAAACTGTGTACTATGAGGGATCCAATAATTGTTTTAATTTATTTTCTAAATAACACTCCTATTTAATTTGAAACATTTGTGCTAGTGAAAATGAATCTCTAATTGCTTTGTAAATCATTCACTTGACAGTCAAATTTTAAATCTTTACAGGTTATTATGTTAAGAAAAAGGAAATTATGTGAAACCTATAAATATTTAACAGTACAAAATGGAGTACAAACAATTTCCCTGCAATAATAGACTCTGAAGAATTCCTAATGTAAATTCGCTAAGAGAAAATTAAATACAGTTGTGACACAATTCAAAATGATTATCTAGGATGAAGTTAGTAATACCCCCTGAATTAAAATTGGCCATTGTATAACTGTACACATCACAGCACAGTACTAATGGACAGCTGAAGTAGTCCAATTGGACCCGCTGACCCGCCCTGCCTTAATCCCCACTGTACTAGATTGAACCGCTGTGGAAGCCCTCTCTTGAGTACGCACATTTTGCAACCCTGGTTGATCACTTCTTCGAGAACCTATTTAGTCAACATAAAGATATTTGTCAAAGGGAAGATGAAATCAAATCAAAACAATGTGTTCATTGGAATACATCAGAAGAGTGGTTTACCAACCCATCAAAACTAGGAATTCACAGATCATACTTGGTTATGTATTTTGAAGCATTGAATGAATTGTTCCAAATGTATGAGCTGAAGCTATGGATTTTTGGAATTTAATATCTCTTCATACTAGAGGTAAAATAATTTTTTCCAGTTCTGTGAAGTATATGGGATTTCCTAAGGTATTTTATTTTATTCATTTACATATTCCATGTTTTGTCTATCAATATTTATTGTTTTTAGTTCCTGGCAAATTATATTTGCTCACTTTGAATACTCAAAAGTTCCTTCTATGAAGGATATTCTTCCTCATTATAATTTATAATTATTATATTGTTAGTGGAATATTATCTATAATTAGTATTTATTTTTTTAGGTCATATACAAGAGATATATATATCTCACACAACTTTTTTACTGTTTCTGGTTAGGCAAAAAGAATTAAGAAAGTTCATTTTTTTATGTCAGAATTATTTTTACCCCAACTAACATTATTTGTTGTTACTGGTTGGTTAATATGGTTCCCTTGCTTGTGAAGAAAATTAAGGTTTTCAGTATTTAGCTCTTTGTGCTCAGATAATTAAAACCAAAGGACAAGATAGTGTTTATATTTATTACTGCTAAAACAGACTATGTTCAATTGCCCCCACAATCTCACAAACCAATTGCTTCTCTTAAAATAACATATGATGTCACATTTTTGCTATCATCATCATCAGATAATATCCCTATAACATCCCTTCGTGGTTTTTTTTTAAATATGAATACTAGTACTAGAAATACAAAAAATTAGGGTTGTGCGAGTGGTGATTTTAGAGTTTGAGAAAAGTAGTAAGTGAGCTTGTTTAGTACCGGAGTAAAGGCAGTATAAAATCATAATGTTAAGTAATAGTTTAAATAATTTTTTTAGTGAAAATTAATTGCTTGATAACCTTCAAAAGGTTTCAGCCCTACAAGTCAAGTATTAAATTTCTCAATCAATTTCTGAGAACTCACCTCTAAATACCTTTTTTATTAGCCTTTGAATCTTCATGTTTTGGTGTTCTGCCATTTTAGAACATTAATGGTCGACTAATGGTAATGGCTCAGACTACCTCAGTTGGTCCTTGGATGATGGAGGAATTAGGGCAAACATTAATTTAACATCTGAGCACAACGAGTTCTATCTCATGTATCTCTTAGTTGGATTTGGCAGCGATTTAAAATATTTTAGATTTATTTATAAAATGTATAGATAGTTATTACTTCATAATCCAGTGCATTCCTAAAAGTTTATCTAATTCAGAAAGTAAATAATCATTCTGAACAAAAATTGTGTTTGGTTTGTCGTAAAAGTAAAATGCCAGTAATTTTTACTGAGTGTATGTTAATGTTTGGTATTGTGAACAAATAATTTATGTGATAGTACCCATAGTGAAGTGTTGCTTTTAATGTACATCACTGTACTTATCATGTGCCAAATTTCATTTGGTTTTCGTGTATGTAACATGATCTCATTTTTTATCTTATCTTTACTAAAATATTTTTACATTCATACTTTTTTAATATTCCTTCTATTTTAAATATTGATATTCTGTATAACGTGTCTATTAATAAAGGAATGTTTTAAAATGCCGGAAATAATTTTGGCAATGTGTTACACCTTATCCTTGTCATATTACTTTGGCTTCTAGTCTTGGACACCAAATCCTGAGGTGGTGTTGTATTTGATCTCCTGAATCCATGTGTTCCTCCCTATCTTACTTTTTACATTTTTTCTCTGTTCATCTACCTAAAACACCTACTTTTAAGTTCATCCGTAGCTTAAAGGCCTGTATTGAAGTTTTATTAAGTTTAGGTTACTATCCTTTAATATTTAGGATACTTTATGTAATTTTCCCTATTTTTGTGATTCAAACAGCAAAAATGAATGGTGTCAGTTTATACAGTATTACATATTTATCTTATCTACAAGCATTGAAAATTATAAAGATAAAAAAAGAAGCAGCTGTTGAAAAATTAATTCTTACAAATATGTTTAGCTCATAACTCCTCAAAAGAGTAAATACTTTGCTGATGAGGTATTTTTTTAGTTTATTTTTAAATTTTTGTTTTAGAAACTTCCATTTTTATCTTCAGCAATCTATGTAATTTTTACCCCATACTTATAGGTTTTTTTTTAAAAGTTGCAATGAATGTGACTTACTAAGTCATGATTTTAGTGGAATAATTATGATTATCCCAACCAGCTGTAACTCTTGTGACCTGTTTTTTTACCGAAAAATTCAAAAACATACATTCCATAAACTGTCATTATGTTTTCTGATATGAAATGTTCCTTAACTGAGGTTTTTGGTTGTAAATTACAAATAATTGATGCTTTCTTTTGTTTTTTAGAATTAAATTTAAATTGTATTGACTGGTAGCACCATAGAGCGAAATTCCAAAAGATTTATTGAATGAATATAAAGTAAATTAATTTTTAACGTTTCCTTTTCACAAAGCATTTTTTTATTGTAAGTGCATATAGTCCAGATGAAATTTTAGAAAGTAACTTTTCAACATGACAGTTCCATCTTAGTGTTTTGTCTATTTTCAACCCTAGAAATTGTAAGTTGTTTATGTTTCAATTACTTTATTGTTTACTTGGATAGTTTTCTTTTGACAGACAGTTTTTTTGGAAGTTGATGAAATGATTTTTGTATTAAGAAGTAAATTATTTTGATTAAAAAAAGAATTTAATTGAATTAAATCAGAACTTGCCTTGATTTCTAAATCAGAATTTGTTTTGGCTGTGATTTTTAAAGTTGTATCATCAGCATATAAACATAGTTTACTAAATTCACTGAGTTGAAAATCTGTAAAAATGAATCAAAAAGTATGGGCTTTTAATGTCAAAAAAAAATAATCATCTCCAGGCTGATAACATTGATTTTGAACTTCATATCAAAATATGAAATGCAGCAATAAAAATGGGGCCTATGCAGCTACACAAAATATTCATCATGCAGTACATTTTTGGAGTTTTAAATTAAATATTTTTTCTATAATAGTTGTACCAGTCAAGCAAACATCCAGAGAAATTTTATACTGAGGAGTTGGTAGAGAGGGTTAGGGAATTATTTATAGATTTGTTAATGTGCTACATGTTTAAATATCACTCAGCTACCATGTTTTACTCCCCATACTTATATTTTTTTACTCCCCATTTAACCTTGCACATTGATAACATCATTTAGGAAACCTTGTAATAAAGAAAACCATGTGTTCAAGAAAACTCATGTCAAGAAAAAATTCATGTAACTTTCCCATAAAATACAAGAAATTCGCTTTAAAAGGTGAAATTTAAAATGTAGAAACTAGAGATATAAATAGTGAAAAGTATAAGTTTAGATATTTTATCTGAAATATATTTTGAATGGTTCTCTTTTTTTACTTATACAGTTTGTTTAAATAATTAACAATTTTAAGCCACCTGTGTCAAGTAATGAGAAAACAAATGTTTATTATGTAATGTACATATGAAAATGGGTAGAACAATACTTTCATTCAGTATTAAGAGAGTGTACAAACTGAAGTTATCAACTTTACGGAACTGGGTGGAATTTACTTAAGTAAATGCCTGTGCTACAGTTCAGAAATGTTTTGCTATGCCTTGTGACAGTGTTATCAGTTGTATGGATTTGTACATGCGATGCTTTTATCGACAATCTTCTTGATGAAGTCTACAATTCTAAACAAATGGATGATGATACAAAAGGACAAAACTTTGTTTCCAAAATCTGGCCCAAAATATCTGAAATTGTTCCAGTACCTATAAAGATTCCAAGCTTTCGAAAAGCTATTGGGAAGAATGATCAACTGCACGAGTCTTTACGCTTTGAAAATTCCATTTATGATGAGCCCTTTTTTCTTTTCACAAAAGCAATGGAGGTTAAACCTAAACTGGGAAATATATTGAGTGCAAGTATAGAAATAAGTGAGAATTTTATTGAATGTGTTGTAAGGGCAAAATTAGATTTCTTAAACCCAGTGAACTTTGAAATTTATGTAGAAGACTCAAATAAACAAATATCACAGCATATTTCTCTCAACTATTTATTTAATGGAGAAAACACTGCTAAGATTTTGTTGAAAATTCCAAATTTGTCAAAGGAACGAGGAAATACTAACTCAGGATGTATAGTGTTAATAGATTCATTTTCAATCGAGAAACTGGGTAAGCCCAGCATTGATGAAAGATCAGGGAATCCTGGGGTCAGGAAAGTGGAAAAACAATTTTGGGATGATATCAAATCTGTGGATATTTACACTATGATCAATTCTGGAATCATGAAGGCCTTGTCCAGAAAATTTCAGTTAGAAACATCAAAAGCTTTTGAAGGCCCACAGAAAACAACTCCATGGGTTTGCCTAAGAAACCACTTTGAGTCAACATATGACGACAAGAAAACAGTCAAAGCCAGCAAAAGAAATTTTAAAACTAAGAAAACCTTCTCACAGTTCAAGGAATCTATTCGGCTTGGTATAGAAACATCTGTGAACTCATTTACATCTCAGCCTCGAAGAAATGTTCTTGTGACTGATTTTACGTCTACCGACATAAAGTCATTTACGTCAGATATGCCTGAAATGACCAATGGTATGCAAAAGTTTACTTTTGTCACATATGCTCCAGTTGTGTTTAATCATTTAAGAGACTTTTTTGGTACAAAAGATGAGAAATATTTAGAATCGATTTCCCAAAATCCTCTAATTGAAATCTCAAACCCAGGAAAGAGTGGAAGTGGTCTGTATTTGACAGAGAACAAATATTTTTATGTAAAAACTGTGAAAAGAAGAGAAGCTGATCTACTTGTTAAACTACTCCCAAAGTATGTATTAAATTTGCATCTCAATCCTGCTACACTTCTGCCAAAATTTTACGGGTTTTACATGTACAAGCATTTTATATGGAATGGCTTTAACTTGCTGGTAATGAATAATTTCATGCCTGCAAACATAAACATTGATGAAAAATATGACCTCAAAGGTTCAACTATTAACAGGAAACTTACTGAAGCTGAATTAAAAAATTCAAATTTAACATATAAAGATGTAGACTTTAGAGAAAAATATCCTAAAGGAATATATTTGAAAACTATCGACTACGAAACGATTATGAATTCTATTAGAAGTGATACAATATTGCTATCAAGCTTTGAAATTATAGATTACAGCCTGTTATTAGGTATTCATTATGAAGAGGAGGTAGAGGAAGGGAAAAGTCCTCCGTGCGAATCGCAGAATAATGTACAGGATTCATCTAAAGGTGAAAACAAACAGAAAACCCCTAGTCAGAAGATGATTTCAGCTTGGACTGAAAATGGAGAAAAGCTCGCCATATTTGTTGGAATCTTGGACATTTTACAAAAATACGATATTCAAAAGAAGGCTGAATACTTCATGAAATCTTTCATACACGAACGAAGAGAACTTTCAGTTCAAAATCCAACGTTTTATGCAAACAGGTTTGAACATTTTTTGGGGAAAAAAGTGTTTAGAAAGATTCCCCCATGTCCTGCAGGTTAAGGTATAAAATGTGTTTCTACCTTCTTTCCCTATTCTTGACTATAGAGAGAATAATTGTTATTAAATGGCAGAAAAAGGAACATTTTTGTTTTTAATTGACATCTCTTTACTTCAAGTCTATGACTAACCATTTAGCAATAACTATTTTACTGTCTTTTATATCGAAACTAATTGGACATAATGTTCATCATCATTACTGGCTGGAGGTACCAAGACATGTCAGCCATTCAGGGCTTTTTAAAATTTTACAGACCTGAAATTAGTGTGATTAGAACATTATTAGTGTGTCAACAAAATTTTAATTAATTATTTAGTTTAATAAATAAATCTTGTCATTTTAAATTATATTCAACATGTCGTATCTTAACATGTTTGCTGCAGGCATTCGTGACGTGTAGGTTACTAGGTTGCTGAATAATACTTAATGTACCACAGTGAAAGTGTAAAAAAAATTCATTTCGGTTGAGCCTGGATTTCAAGTAATAAATGATATAGCACTAAAACATCTTTTTCCATAGCAATCCAAATTTTATCTGATGTTTGTATTTTTGACAAATATTTTGAGATTACCATTAGGTATTATACAAGGATATATTTCTTGCTCCTCATGAAGGTGACCAAACTAAAATTTATATATTTTTAAAGCACATAGACAGAAAAATCTCAACAGGCTTGTGAGCTTTGGAGACCTCCAAAGAAAAATAAGTTTTTATAGTAGAAAACTTCTAACTTTTGGTCTATAGAAAATCAAAAACTACAACTACACAAAATGCCGAATAAAAATATATAGATAGGTAAATTTATTAGAAAATAACCATGGCCAGTTAAGGGGTCGCACAGCTAGGGTGGTTAAGCCCTTCTCCCACTCGGTCCAAGCGGCAGATGACATAAGATATTTATTGATCCCTAAGTAACTATTACATGCAATATATCTCGTCCATTATTCTATAAAGTTACAAAGGATAAACTTGGAAATTAGATCAAGATGAAACAGCAAATAATAAAAAGACAATTAAATACCGTATATAACAATATGTCAGCCTGTTATGAGCTGCATTAAAGCTGTGGTATTTTTAATTCAGCCTTAACTTGTGGAACAAAGCTGTTATTGTACCAGTCATGAAAAATTTATTTTGTCACCCATGCACAGTTAGTGACTTTACAAGTCACTAACTCAACAACAAGTCTAACTAACAACAGTAACTAACAAGTTAGTAACTTACAGTTACTGACAAAGATTCAACCTTGACCTTTTTATATACTCGAGGGTTTTTTGACATTCCTACAACAAGCAGTTTTAAAGAATGTGTTCCTGATGCATTCGCACACACCATAAGCATGAGTTGTTCTTTTTGCAATTTCCTTCCTAAGACCTTTTATTTCCTCATCACTTACAAATGTTTCTGCTGGGAGCTGTCGCTACTTTAACCCGGTTTCATCTGCATTGTACAGCTGCTCTAGAACTAATCCAAGCTCGGTCATTTTTTGTCTAGCATTGCAATGAAGGCTTCAATCTCAGACATGTCAGTAGACACCTTTTCGCCAGACATCTTCATAAATCGTATACCATGGCGTTTAGCATACTCCTGTCGTCGCATCTGATGGTGCGTCGGATTACCGAGTATGTTGGATTTCAAAGTATCAGACTATCGAGGGCAGGCTGTAAAAAAAATGAAATGTTGGAAAAGTCCAATAAAAGATATTGAAAAATAACCAACGCCATTATTAATTTTAAAGATTCTGTATTATAGTATTGTTAGATGTATTAGAGTGCGTAATATACCGTGAGTGAGGATTAAGCGAGTTGGTACGCAAGTGAAGCTGTATATTTGCATTTTTGAGATTTTACTTTTTTTACACAAGGGGGTTACATCTCAATTCTCAAAGTTTAGCCCCCAGGCCCCTTCAGACCTAGCTATGCCAATTACTATATTATATAAGAACATGTTAACAAACCTGTAAGCTCAATATGAGGAATATAAATGAATACTGTATGAGTTGGGTTTTGTAATAAATAAAACATGCTATTTTTAGTTAAACAAAATATATTTATAGATCATCTTTCTCTACAGCCTAGCATTGGAATGATTTTCTTTAAACCAGGAAACTGTTTCTTGCAGAGCTTCATCAAGAGGAGTGAACCTAAAGTCTGGAAGTAAAGAACGTAGTTTGGCGTTACTTGCTGTTTTCTTATACTGCCCATCAGCCTTGGAGGCATCAAACACAATTTTACCGTTATAATTGAACGCTTTTGCAATGAATTCAGCCAGTTTGGCAATTGAAACTTCATCTTTCTCGTCCACTGAAACAAAATCAATTGAGCTTTACAGTATTTATAAAATGCATAACATACAGGTCCTACCTCGACTAAATAAAATTAAGAGTTTGTGATTAAACGTTACAAAAATGATATAGAAGGGTATGTATTGTTTTTTACAATACCAAGAAACCCTTCTTTATGAATCAAGCAAAAAATCCTTGTACTGTTCATCATGTTGGTCGCCTTTGCAACAACATGAATCACCTGCAGAAAAATAAAATAAACAAATTTTTATAATCTTAGCTATTTTAAGCTAAAAAAATGTATAATGAGAAAATCCCATAAATTTGAGTTTCCTAATTAATTATAAGGTCAAAAGTGGTATTTAAAAAAATTAGTTTTTTATAAATTGTATAAATTACAAACAAATGGTAGTTTAAAAAAATTATAAAAAATAAGCTTCATATAAAATGTAAAAGAACAATATACACATTTACTGCGATTTTAATATTTTCCTTTCGCTTATCTGATATTTGCTGTACTAATTCTATTTGTGCAGCGTTTTAAAATGGCGACGAATAAAAATAAATTGAACATGTTTGTGAAAAAAATAACTATTGAAATTTATAGGAAATTAATGTTATTATTTCGATGATAGTTTGTAAAAAAATCATGTTTAACAACTACAAATCATCAAACAGTAATCTTATCACATGAACTGAAGCAAAAAGTTGAAGACAAAATTTAACCGACGTTTCACTAAAACTTATGACCCTTTTGAAACACGTTATTACATGAAGTGACAGATCATCTTGGTTACAAGACGTGTGCTTGCTGGGTGCCAAAATTTTAAAACGACCATAAAAAAAACGAATATCTGTTTTAACAGAATAACAAATAAGAATTCCTTGATCTATTGTTACTTCAACATTTTCTTACAAGATAGAAAACAAGCATAAAATATTATCAAATTTCAAGACCAAAAAAGAAAAACCATAAAGAATAAATATTGAGATTATCTTCAACGTTATAAAACAAGAAAATTAAAAGTGTTTTTTCACGACAATAAGTATGTAGCAAAAAACTAGAATTTACATCTGAAGTAAATTTTTAATCATCTTACATAATGGTGATTTTATCTCTTTCCAATAAGAATTTTGTAAGCATGGAAATGACGATGAACTTAAGGAAAGTTAAAAATTCAATCATTCTTAAAATAATCGGAATAGAAATGGTCATTTCATTTGACAAGAACAATTACTAGAAAATATTAAGGTACTGTGGCATTGTAAATAAAATTTGGTGGAGAAATCTTTTGTTTTTATTTTACCATGCTAAAACGTTCTTTACTTTCTGGACGACCCTCGTAAAATGTAATTGTATACACATTTACACTTTCACTGGGGACTAAAAAATATTTTGAAATATTTAATCTTAAAATCTATTAGCATATAAAATATTTAGGCCTGCTATCATGTACATAATGGCTAAACCTGTGAGGGCCTGGGTGAAAAGAGAATAGTATAAACTAGTATTAATTTACAATTTTCTCATGTTTTGTACAGAATATGTAACAGGCTACAACATTAACTAAAGTATTGGAGAATAATGGTTAATCCTACCAATAGTTCTTTTTGATATTCGAAGTTGTTGCCATAAAACAGTTGTCTTCTGGATTTCTCAACGAAAAAAAATACTAAACAGAACCAACAGGTTGTATCCAAATGTGGAAACTAATTTATTTCAAACAATGAAATAAAACTGCTATTACGGTATAAGAATTTGTTATAATAGACATAAAAAGATGTGTTCTCTACATGTATAACACAGTACGTGTATAAGCTATAACACAACACACCTGACAGAATTATCGGATCAACTGACTCGTAATTGCGAAGGACCCAGATAATCAAACGAGCCAAGTCAAGGGAGTATATGAACTGCCGTAAGGGTTTTCCTGATCCTAGAACTACAAATTCTTCCTGACCTGAAAAAAATATTTATTATAAATTCTATACATTCAATCATCGTGAATTGATTGCTTAATATCAATTTAAATTCAAAGAATATTTTAAAATTTCACAGATGTATTAAGAAAGTCTATTAAATTATAATATAGTTTCTCAATAGAGTTGGTTTAGTCCAAAACCAAACCAATATGGATAAATATTGGTTTAGTTTCCCACGAATAAGATTTTATAAGTTCATATTTTTATTTTCCTTACATAACCTTTTGAAGTACTATATACTGTCACATCACAGAAAATGTAAAAAAGTGTAAAAGTCACTATCTCAAAATATATGGTATAATTTTTATACCAGAAATAAACTGTTGTGGTGATGGCATGCACACTTTTTGATGCTACTAATAAAATAAGGTGTGTATTCACGTGTGACTAGTACCCTTCTTAGGAAAAATCTAAATTTTTCTAATGTCCACCACATTAGTTAAACCCTTCAAGGCGGTTTGACGACAGTTCCACGTCACACACAAATGGCACTGCTGTGGTTTGACATTAGTTTCTCGTCATCAAGAAACCCGTCTGCTGGCACATTCTATTGACGTTTTCAATCTCAGACTGTGTGGAGAATATTGCTTATGAGTTTCTCTCTACATCTTCTATTCAATTTGCATCAGCTGTGAGTGTGACATAGATAGAGATAGATGTCGTTAACAAGCCAGCTGTTTTGTCTTTGTTTGACGCGTCAACATGGTGTTCATACATCCTTTTTACCATAGTTTTTTGTGTATATTTATAATCTTTACGATGTAAACTTGTGTCAAATTATATTCTAAGCTGTTACCTAGATAATTAAGTGTGTCTTTCTTTTTGTTTGAAAATGTAAATTAGTAATGTGTTTGTGAGAGACGCTTTTGTGCTGAAGTGTAACGTTAGTGAGCCGGTTTATTGTAACTGAAAATTGGGTGACTTGTTTTTAGACTTTTTTTGTCAGTAGTTTTTATGATAGCTAGATCTAGTGAAATAGACCGTTGGTTAGACCTAGATGATCTACAGTTATTATCAGATAAGAGTGAGAAGGAGGAAGTGGACTTAGCCCACACCCTGTAAAAAAATTACAATAACAGGGTCTAGCAATCTTTAAAATACCCCCGTCGCAGCAGACCTGCGTACTCAGCGAATTTCCAAATCAATAATTTAATATATGACGAGTTTTATAAAAATATGTCCATAAACATGAGAATTATTTGCCTATTCTCCATAAGATTAACATGGGAAAGAGTGTGCAGGTTTGCTGCTGTGAGGAACACTGAGAATAGGTATTTATACCTTCAAAAACATTTATTTTTAACATTTATACCAACTTTCATCAACATCTGTCCATAAATAAAGGACTTTGCCTATTCCCTATATGATTAACATGGGAAAAGAGTATGCAGGTTTGTTGCCATGATAAACACATAAACTATGATTTTTAAGCATAAATGGATGAACCTCAACCACATAAAGTTAAATATAAATTTTTATCCAAAAATATTGGTTAATAAGTGAAATTAAATATTAATTTTTCCTTATCCTCCATAAGATTAACATTGGAGCCTCAAAATACAACGTACTGTGTTTAGATTTTTTTATATCTCAGTAACCGTTGGAGATAGAGAAAAACTTTAAGGAACTTAATTGTGTAGTTTTTTTAAGCTGATTCCAATGGTGAAATATAAAATTAGAAATATTTAAAAATTACATGTGAAAAACGCATAAAACCCCATTTTGGGGTACAAAACCCCCCCAAAATACCCGTTCCCATTGACCGATATGTCTGGTTTACGAACTCGTCCGAGCATTTGTAGGAATACACGTCTCTACCAAATTTGGTCTTGATCGGACCATTTTTACGTGAGTTATCGTGCTAACAGACACATATATATATATATATATACATATATATTAATATAATATTAATATAATAATTCGACCAAGTATTAAAAACATGAAAATATGTTTTATAAGGGTATCGAAATTTCAATATAATAATATTAGTAGCCCTGTTTGATGAAATAAACAGTAAAATATATATATAAAAATTTTAACGACTATTGTTTTTGGTCTCTGGGCACCTAAAGAAGAAAAAATAACATGGTCCCGGGCTTAACTCTTGCCATGAGACCTACGGTAATAGCTACTTCCCTATGGGAAATTCGCTAAAATAACTACCAACCCTGATCCATGACATCATACAGCTTCCGCATGAGCCCCGGTATGACGTGGCTGTTATGAAGATCGAAGTTGTCATGAGGTCCAAACACGTTGCACGGGATGACTGATGTGAACATTTTACCATACTGCTCGTGATACCCTCTGTTGGCCACATCGATCATCCTCTTGGCGTAGCTGTAGCCAAAGTTGGACGGGTGGGGAGGCCCGTTATGCACCTTCAAATTTAATTTTGGGATTTAAAAACTGATTAACGGTATTATTTAGATTCTTATTGCGGACATTTTCCATCACGATATTATGTAAAACAAAGTTTCACGACGTTTCGGGATCTGGACATTCCTCTCAGGCCCATAATTAGTTCCCGGGATTCAGCTTGTAGGGAACTCTCTAAGGTCCTCTTGGACATATTAAAACCTTTAGTAGGAAATACTGATTCATTCATAAAAAACTCTAAACATTTTGTCGAGAAGTTAAAAGATATTACACTCGCTGATACAGATAAGTTGGTTAGTTTTGATGTAGAAAGTCTGTTTACTAATGTCCCAGTTCCGGAAACCCTAAAAATAATTAAGTCTAGGCTCGAAAAAGATGAAACCTTAAGTGAAAGAACAAAAATGCCAGTAAACGTTATAATGGAATTATTGGAATTTTGCACTAAATGTAATTATTTTGAGCTAGAGGGTAAAATTTATCGCCAAGATGAGTGTGTAATGGTTAGTGTATGGTTCGTTTGTAAGTTTTTTTGACTGCTTTAAACTTTTATGTTTTCAGCTTTATACCGGTTTGGTCCGGATTATATGTTAATTAATTGTGCTATGTTTTAGATATTAGTCCACCTGAGGACGGGATCAGTTTCCAGATCCCGAAACGTCGTGAAACTTTGTTTTACATAATATCGTGATGGAAAATGTCCGCAATAAGAATCTAAATAATATCAATCCACCATCACCAATAATGAATTTCAAACAAAGAAGTGATTAACGGTGTTAATCTAAATCCTTATTCTAATTCATGAGACACATGAATGATAAGAGTATTGTAAGGTGAATATGAGTAAAGAGCGAGTCTGATGAGGGTGAATAATTTGATGAGATTACAGCTTTGCTATTGACAAACACTAACCAGGATAATTAATTTATAGCCCAATGAAAAAAAGGAACTAAGTGAATTAAGTATCGTACCATCACAATTGTATAGAGATTTTGCTCAGGGTCGAACTTGTAAACTTATAAAGAGGGTGCCATGTAACCACTGAGCCAGACAAATAACAAAAAAAGCTTTCAAAACTGTATCTACTCAGCTGTTTGACTAGAACCACTGTATCTGTTAATGTAAATGCTTAAGTAAGCTTAAAAATACTACAGTAGAACAGAAACAATAGAACGACAGTCCATGTAACTTAACAGTCTACAGCTGACAGAAAATTTTATTTTACAGAACTAGTATATTCGACTTTACAAGGTTGCAGGATGGCTGAAACGAGCTGAGAAGCACAGTCGATCTATTGCACGCCTTTAAACAGTCTCAATGTCAGTTTCAATGGAACTGAAATTACATACTTGAAGAGACTAGAAAAAGGTGATAACGTAAATAAAATAGCTTCAGAATTAAATGTTGGGCGGTCTACAGTGCTTGGTTGGAAAAACAAAAAACAGAGAGTTTAAAAAGAATTTGTACAGAATCTATTAAGGAGAGATGAAGAATGAATTGTGCCGAATATGAAAAAGTAAGTGAAGTGTTGTATCAGTGGTTTTGTGGGCAAAGGGAAAAAAGTAAACTGATATCATAGTGCTTTCCTTCAAGAGAAAGCCCTGAAGTTTTTTGAGGAATTAAAAGATGGCGAGTCCGGATTCAAAGCGAGTAATGAATGTTTAACTGGGGGAAACAGCGGTTATATATTTATTTTTTTCAAAGGCTGTTTACTCAGTATGTAATGATACTTAGGTACTGTACTATAATAAAATTATATGTGAAACTCGACTCCCTTATGTATTAATTATTTAAAACCCATGAAATATTTTAAGCACTTGCAAACTCAACATAAAAATTTGTCTTCTTCTTATGCATTGTTAGATTGGATTAGATTATTGAAAAGGCCCGTACAATGTAGGTATTTTAAGCGAAGTACTAGATTATCACTTGAAATGGCGACCTACCCTGGTAGGTATTTTATGCCAAGTATGAATGAGAAATGAGTGTAAGATGATTGTGGCGCGATCTTGTAGTCTTGTTACTGACTAAGGCTGATATTTTCCTTAGACGGAACTGTTAATTAATAGCCTAAAAGTCAATAGCATATTTAAGGGACCTACAGTTTTAACTTGGAGTCCGAACCACTGCCCCTAAATTACGAACTGGTCTAATTATGAGGACGGTCTTTGCAGATTAACGTAGTACTCAATAGTGCGGACATTAATCCACACAAGAGAACACTGTGAGCGATCCACAATTTATGACCTCCAAGTAGCTGGATTACAGGACGACGCCACCCCCCAGTAATAATTTTAACTTAAGTTTAATTGTTCTTAATATTAACCTATATTGACTAATAGAAAGACAGTAAGTAATGATTTTATAATTGTTCCAGTTAAGAATTAAATTCTTCAACCAAATAGATTATACATTTTACAAATTAAAAATCATTTCGATTGTTCAATACTGATCCTTATCACAGCTTGACAGGTATCCTTAGAGCCTTACTATGCGACGTGACTCTAGTGGCTTGTGACCGCGACTGCTCAGAAGCCACTCTTAGCGGGTCACATTGTCAGATGAGTTTCAAGCGACGAGACTGCGGTGTTCAACATTTTTGATATATTATGTAGATAGGCTGATAAACAACTATACTAGTAGAATAGTAATTAAGATATATATTATGCCAAAACTATTTTATTTACCTTAGGACAAGAGCTACCCTCTCCTTAGCTGGAATGAAATTACTCACTTTCTTGTGGGATACGGATAAGACACTTTCCATTTTTTCAAAAAGTTCGTCAAAACAGTGTTTTGATGTTGGGAAATTCCAAAAAAATATTTTCATACTCTCTTAGAGTCAATATAAGGGCTGTAAAATAGTTCTTTTGATGATCTCTCTTTAAGAAACAGATGGACCCCAATACTTTTGTTTGTCCTCCGTTCCCGATGCTTTCGTAAAAGCAGAAGAAATAGCTCATCTTCTTCACTCGACAACAACATTATTCACAACTGCAAGTCGTTCTGTCAGACGCTCAACGGCGCAACTCTAGTCATCAGCCCTAGTCACAGCTGGGAGCCACTCGAGTGGTGTTGCATTGTAAGGCTCTTACCCACTATCAGCAGGTTAAATGTTATTGACTCAGAGTTAATTTTGAATTTTTACTATCAAATACTTACCATGGTTTCATCAATTGGATACGTTGTTCTATCTGGGAAAATACATGTAGATAAACATGATATAACCTTAACAACTCCATTATTAAAACTGGCTTGCAGAACATTGTCATTGATATTCATGTTGTTTCTCTGAAACAAAAATTTAAGCCCACTCATAATGTGTTGTATAAAATTTTAGTCTACTTTTGGACCAGGCTATAATATTGATATTTGATCCGCTTGAATACAGTGTATGTTACGGAGGTAAGTACATGCCCTCCATTAAGTTTACTTGTAGGATTATGGAGTTTTTTTTTAGTTTGGAAATAGATATTTATTTCAGTTTTGGTGTGTGGTTTAAATCAAATTTAGCTTAACATCACAGCTGTTTGACACCCAAACCCCAAATTGTTCTATTTATCCTAATACAATTAGGGCTATAAAAACAAATGTATTTTACATTCAATTTCTAGAATCTTCCAGGAACTTGGAACACAATACAGATATGAATATTACTGAAGAGGTAATCAAAGTGAGTATGAGGTTTACTTTAATATAAGAGTTTATCAATGGCGAGGTGTCCGGTTGTCTCTGGATCCGGCGATGATCACGAGAAATTCTAAAATTTACTTTTAACATCATTTTTGTAAATAAAAACTCAATTATAGAATTGACTCAATTAATTTCGTATCTCATGAATCTACAATTTAAATCCAAGCAAAAATCAACAAAAGCTCAAAAGTACCCAACATATCTTACAGCATTAGGATAGTTTGACTTATTCATTAAACTTACTTACGAAGAAGTCTAGGTTGTGACTCATGTTGTAAAACAATCCTCCCACCATAGCTGCTAAATGTATCACATGAGTAGGTTTGTATTTCTCAAATAGGTCTTTAGTTTCATTATAATCCCTAAAAACACATAAAAGCACATTTATCTGACAAAAATTACGTCACAGATTTATTTAAGGTTTCATACACTGAATGATATTTAGCTAAAACCTAGTTACTGATGACAAAACAAAAGGTGTTCTATGAAACACGTAGCTGTAAAACATATGTTCATGCTTATGAGAATCTGATTTCTGATTCAAATAACAAATTTCCAAAAGGTTGTAATGTTGTAAATGTTTGATACTTGTAGTAATTGGTTGAATCTACAATTTAAACCCAAGCAAAAATCAATAAAAGCTCAAAAGTACCCAACATATCTTACAGCATTAGGATAGTTTGACTTATTCATTATCATTAAACTTACTTACGAAGAAGTCTAGGTTGTGACTCATGTTGTAAAACAATCCTCCCACCATAGCTGCTAAATGTATCACATGAGTAGGTTTGTATTTCTCAAATAGGTCTTTAGTTTCATTATAATCCCTAAAAACACATAAAAGCACATTTATCTGACAAAAATTACGTCACAGATTTATTTAAGGTTTCATACACTGAAGGATATTAGCTAAAACCTAGTTACTGATGACAAAACAAAAGGTGTTCTATGAAACACGTAGCTGTAAAACATATGTTCATGCTTATGACAATCTGATTTCTGATTCAAATAACAAATTTCCAAAAGGTTGTAATGTTGTAAATGTTTGATACTTGTAGTAATTGGTTAATTATCATGAAATTCAGCATTTATAAAAATATTTAAGTTTTGGCTGTCTTAGTCTTCTTATTTTGGCTTTTTATGGGAGAGGGGATAGGAAAGATCCATATCCCCAAACATGGTGCTACAATTTTTAGGCAAAATGGTTACCATATATTGCTGAAAAAAATTTCAGCAATTTCAAAGCTGTAAAGGGCGCATCACAGTCTTTCAGTCTGGGTGAGAAATTGCAACCTTCTTGTATGATACACACCCCCGTTAGTTATGAGTATTAGTTATGTTTTAGTCAGGGCCCCGACTTAATCTTCTGGCGCACCCTACCGCGTAACAAGTTCTTAAATCTATATAATGCATTATATATTTTGTTCATATTGTATAATGGCTTTAGTTAGTGTATGTTCTTGTTGCATAATACATAAAATTTGAAATGGTATAAAAAAACTTATTTGCTAGCTTGCAGGCGTATTTTATTTAACCTGGTCTAAAAGATCTTGCATGCCCCCACAAGCAACTTTTCTAGCATGCACCTGAAAGGGCTAAACGTGTATGCGAAACAACCTCTATTCTGCAAAGGGTTTTGATTAAAACTTATAACTGCTTTACGTGTGCGAACTATGACTGCTTTTGATATTGCAATTACATTTGTAAAAATTCCATTTGACAAACTTGTGTTAAACGGGAAGTGAAATTTGTGAATTCCAAACAAATTCTGTACTAGTATATTTAGGTTCTGAAAAAATTTAAACTAGATCATCGAAAAATTATGTTTATGCATACAAAATTATGGTGAGGTTTTGAAACATGACTTTTTATAATTTCCACATTTGCAATGAGGAGATAATTGAGATTGAGAATGATATTTCAGATCTCAGACTAACTATCACTTACATGTTACACTTTAGTTCTCATTTTGGTACGGCTTTTTGTAAATACAGATATTTCATAATTTTTTTGCTGTGTACAATAGGGTAGACTAATTTCTTTTTCATTACTTAGTACGAAAAAAATTATCTCTAAGATATGTAGAACCAAAGTAAAATGCCACAAAGATAAGAAAATTCATTTCCCAGCTTCTCAGCTAGCAAATGCACTTAAAATTTTAAAATTTCACAAAAAAATCATAATTTTGATACCACAAATAACTACTTATTTTGATTAGTAAAAGCTTTAGCTTCTGTAAATTATCTTCGTATTAACTCCTTAGGGAGATAATATAAATAATTTATTATACCGTACTACTGTATATACAATTTCAGCAAAGAGAATTACCAGTTGTTAAATTTAAGAAAATTGAATGTTAGTCCAGTCTGGTTTTATAACCCCACGATTCTTTAGAGTAGAGTGAAAATTCTTTTTCCTACAACCGTGCGATAACAGGCACATAGGGTGGGTATGATCTCATATCCACCCTAGGGCGGATAAGAAACCAGCAAATCACATGCACGGAACACTCCAAATCTATATGAAACTAACCAATAGCACCCGCTAAGCGCTCAGTCAGCTGATAGACAGTAAACATTCCTTCAACACTAACTTCCAGTTTTGCGCAATGAAACTGAGGATTTATCTCAACTGGAAAATCAAACATAACCTAAATGACTTTTTTATTGTAGGTAAAATCTTGTGAGTAATACAAGTGCAAACTGTCATGGCTGCCCTCGAAGTTCTGGCAGCACTCAGCTGATGCTTTGTGCTGCCATATAAACCTCTCGTGCAATATGACATTGTTTTTGCTCTTGTTACACAAATAGCTATATTTTCAGTTTCACCATAGCAGCTTAAAATGTAACTAACCACATAGTTATTATTTTTTAATTGATGTTTTTGTGAAATTTTAAGTGTATTGCGCTAGCTAGGGTATTAGAATTTAATTTTTGATATTTATGCTATATCGTAAAAAAATGAGAAATTTTCTTGAGCCAATCCTATTGTACGATATAGTCACAAACAGGGAGCCAAAAATATTAACAGTCCGTTTTAAATACGGTCATTTGGCAACCTTACTTGTATGTTATAATGAAATGTTAAGTTTACCACATCACAAACATTTATTTTACTTACTGAATTCACCTTTAACTGGCGCAGGAACACCCTTTTAAAATATTTTAAGACTTCTATGACGAATAGGAGGATTTAAATTAAACCATTATTTGTGGCATTACTAAACTTGATGTTTACATAAATAAAAATAATACTTATTTCATTAAGAACATTAACTTAAAAATACACAAACAAACCCTTTACGGTACTAAAAATATCTTGAGTAGTTGCACATAATGATAATTCATTATCATTCTTTATTAACCATGACTAGATTATAGATTAGATTCTGTATAAACCATAATTAGTTAATTCAGAATCTCGTCAAAACAGTCTCACCTTAGGTCAGCTTCTTTTGATCCCACAAATACCCATTTTTCAGTTTCTTTTTTTTCTTCACTTTCAATAATAGTCTGTATTCCTTTTCCGACAAGACCGGTTCCACCAGTGACAAGTATTACTTTTTCAATCGGCATTATTCTGTGAAAAATTAAATTAAATATCAAGGAACGTGAGAAATAATATATTTAATCTAAAAGATATTAATGTATGCAAAAGATGGTTTTTAAATAACCGACAATCTGATGTTTATTAACTGATTAAGCCAGAGAAATCAATACTAAATATTTAGTTCAACTTCAGTTATAGAATTATATGATTGCAAAAGTAAAAATGTTCAACAATAAATGTAGCTCAAATTATGGATTTGGTTTTTCAATTTACTAATTTGAACAATCCAGCTAACTTCATGATCCAGATATATCCCTAAATACTTTATGACATCGGCCTGCCCTACACATTCACATTTACTAGTACATATGTTTCTTATATTATTAATACATTCAGCTGAGTGATAGGTGATTTCATTGAAAAATTTGACTTTTTTCTTAGATTACAATTAATAATTTTTTTTCTGCACTGAGCAGCATGTGATTTACAGTAAACCACCATCGCAGAGCCTTGAAATCCTTCTTTATTGCCAATTTTTGACAAACTAGAGCAAAGAATGTTGTTTCCATTAACAAAACGATAATAGTTTATCAGCTGATTTTGAAAGAAGTGAAAAGTGATAGTACATGGATGCATGTATGTGTGGGTGTGGAGTTCTCCATTGGCGGTTGGTAGTAAAAATTGTTGATAGTAATATCAAAAGGCCGATCTTTATACTTTCCTTCTTGTCATTTTTTTAACACTGAATACTTAAACTATTTGAAGTGTACCTGATAAACTATTTTTAAAGATAACCAAGCGGTATCAGTGAACTGACAAGTTCTTTTTACATCTTAATTTAAACTAAAGTAAATGTATAAATAAAAAAAAACTATTAAACTTTTCTCAACATAAAAAATTAATGCTTCAAAAATATTCCTCTAATTTATTATTTCTACTTACGCTATTACAACTTTGTCAATTTAAAGGGGGGTGTCCAACTGTGTTATGTAGTGTTAAGACTACCATATTGATTATTCAACACTGTGAAGCGAGTTTCGCAGTTTGAATGGAGGTTGTGATGCCATGGCAACCTAAACCTTTCCATTACTACAAGTTGCAGGTTATATCGTGCGTTAATTTTTCATACTGTTTCCGTTTAGGGCACATATCCCGCGACCAATGAATGGTGAACAAGGTCAGTTGCAATAGCTTTTTTGATGTGATGTCAAGAGGTTGTATTTTCTGATAGCTGATTTCAATTATATTGTGTTGCACAATAATTTCCATGGATGACATAGTAGCATCTGCTTTTTTAATTTCAGCTGATGCGAAAAATTAACTAAGAAGAAAGAGGCTTAGAACTTAGATAACACCATTCCACTGATTAATAGCCGAACAGTTATCTATCCTTCTCACCAATGTTTGCCGAGAAGACCATCTGAAGGGGCCTTTAACTCGTTGCTTAGAGATTTACACACACAAATTGGCTTTGAAACAGAACAAATTTTGAGATTGTTTTATGTTAACCTCCAACAACCATCATGGTTGTGAAATGTTTGTTTTGTCATCAATGAACATGGTAGTTTGTGGGATCAACACATATGCGAGTTGTGAGCACGTGTGCCTGGCTATTTCCATTCCAACCATGCACACATGTGAAGGATCTATGCACGAGCGAGTCGAGAGCACATGTGCCACGCTGTTTCCATTCCTACAAATTCGGAGATTTTTGCCTGGCCCAACACAAATTTCTAGGAATGGATATGCTATCATTTCACCTCTCCAGTAAATCACATTATGGATGGCCATTAATGAAGTGACATAATCTCTCTAAGCCAAAATCAGTGGATAAAATTCGCTCATTAATTTCCTTCCAGATAAATAAAGTATTTATTGTTCTATATTAACTTAACCTTACATAAAATAGGGGTAAAACTTAAAATATACCGACAACCTAACTTGAAAATAGCATTTTATTACAGCAATTCAGTATTGTTAAAGTGGGTCAAGGAAGTTGTGGACTAAACTTATTTATCCATCCTCAAATGGTCGGAAATCGTATTTAAAAATTATTATTAACTCTACAAACCAAATTCGTATAGTCGACGACGTAGATTATGATTTGGATGTACACGTAAATATGACAACAAACCTAACCTAACTAAACTACAGTCAACAGCTGAACACTAAACAGATGAGCAGAGCGTTGTTCAGTAGCTCTCATTTTTTTGTAGCATGAACTTTATGGTAAATTTTAACTGTCGATAGAACAACCGCAACGAATATCAAAGTCACATGTTTTCCGGTTCTCTTCACATATAATTATTAGATCTTTAGATGTGAATAATTGTTCTACTTTTTGTTGTTTTATTCTTACTATTGGCTTTGATTAATATAGATTATTAAGAGAAAGAAATGTCAGAAAATCAAAAGCGAGAGATTTTTTTAAAGACTTTTAGCGATGTTCTATCTTAAGCCTAGCACGCACTACGGCGGTACGACACGGGTGGCATTTTTAAGGCGGGGTGCACGCATGTATTTAAATACGAAATTGAGGACGAGTTATCAGTACGACAGCTCGGAATGTGACGGCTCGGACAGTGACAGTCGTCTGTCCGTCCCGTGCCACCCTAATGAGTGCGTGCTAGGCTTTAGTTATTAGATTACGAGATTGCGACATCAACAATAACGATATAATAGTTCTTAACTTCTCTATTAATCTATTGTTCACGTCAAGCAAAACTATCCGGAGCAGGACAACAGGGATGTTCATACGTATAATACACGCCACAGGAGAGATATTGATATTCCTCGTTTTCGCCTCACAGGAACCCAATGCTGTTTTCAAGCCTCAGCTTTATAATAACTCGTCAAATAGTACCAGAGACATGGAAGGCAGGATCATCATTAGGGCCGTGCGTCAGAAAATTAATCAGGGTGCCTAATATTCCATTAAGGAATAGGTACCTAGACTAAGACTCTGAAATGCCGGCTCAATTTTCCACCACTTCCTAGCCGCCGCTATTTGCAAATCTGTAGTTTGTAAACTAATTTTTAAATTATGACGCAGTCCATCCACTAAAAGTTGTCATAGACGAAGACATGGTATTCAAGGTATTCTGATGTGGCGGAATTTCACAAATAAGGTTTTATTATTGTTCTTGAAACAGAATAGATGCAAATTGTGGTCACAAAACGGGTAATCGGATCAGATACATTGACACTTTTGAGAGGATGTACGACTGCATATAATATACAATTAATGGAATGAAATGGGAGCGGCTGTGGATGTCTTCGGACGCAATGTGGAGAGCATCAGCCGGATACTTCAACTTGTCTCCAACAAAATTCTTCTTCAGTTGCGAATAAAACATGTAAAAACTATAAAAGTTTATGAATTACTGCTCCAGGGTAGTTGTTGTGTTATGTATGCTAGTTTTATGACTATTCCATACGCACACTGTTAACGTGATAATATATATTATAATATCATTATCATACTATTGGAGAATGTAATACTATTTAAAAAGTAAATTACATTCATACCTGATAGTTACATACATAATTTCTTCCTGCCAATGAAGGTTGTTTGCTGCAAACAAAACGCTTAATTTTGAGAGTAAACCTATTTTTTTGCAGATTTTATGATACATTAGGATTTATAAACTATATTACTTCTTTCTATAATCTATAGTGTAATTTGTTCATCCATATGTCTGAGGAGAACAATCATAAATGTATGTAAATGACTGAGTGATTGGTTATCAAAATTTTCCCTGCATGCACCGCGAGTTGGCGAGCTCGAGCTGCTGAAGCAAGATGTCGCATGTATAGTCCGATGTAATTCATGTAATTTACCCTCATTCATCCTCCTAAACTGGGGGCCTTCTCTTGTAAATAATAGTTTTAATCTACTGTGTACTATAGTCTGAGCGTGTACATTTCTTTAAAGGTATTTTGAAGGTTTGTTGACGGTTGTTATTGCATATTCCTGCCCATTAAGTAAGTACATCTTCTCGTGAGAATTTGTCTGCTGAAGTCGGCTGCTGTAATTAGGGAAGTCACCCTTCTTTTGGCGCTTTAACAAGCAAAGGTGGGTATTAGTTAAGATATATTAATAGGCTTGAATTTATTATTTTCCATGCACTTGACTTATCACAATAATGCTTTGACATTTATGTCCTTGTTATTTTCTGCATTGTCATTTGATGAATTATTGTCCTAGGTTAGGAAGGCTAGGTCTAAAAAATTAGGCCTTTAGGCTATCAGATACTTTTCTCCCTACGCTATTAATATTCAGTTAAAATTGTCCCGGGTGAAACTTACCTTAATTTCCTTCATATTTAAAATAAACTTTTTATAGTGGTGGACACATTTTAGGACCTAGGCCAACTGAAGATTATGAGGCCCTGACATAAATCTTGATAGGCCTATTAGGAATGAGGCCCATGTAATAGGTTCATAGAATTACACTATACTATGATATGGAGTGATCTGTGTTTGACTACTAAATGAGTGTGAAATCATGTCATGTTGGAGCAGTGGACATGTGATTTAAGCAATAGGCCTGTCTTGAATGTTAGGGTTCTAAATATTTTATAGGGCCTAATTTTAAGTAGGGTAAAGTTTAATCAGTTAAGAAACGATGTTAGACCCTAACAACTCAAATAAAGTTGCAGAACTTTGCAGGTCAGCCTTATATAATTCTGTTATTTTTTCTTCTTATTTCGGCTTTTTTAAACTTTTCGATGGGGAAATTTTCGATCTGTTTCAGTTTTGAGAGGCAGTATATAGATAGATCGATATAGACAGATGGATATATTTATTGATCGTTAAACAATGGTTGTAATAGATCTCGTTAAAATACTCTAACAATAAATAGATTTGGCTGTAAATTCCATGCAACAATAAATATAAAAATAATTAAGTGTGAAACAATACTATAAAAGACACGCTCTATGTGCTGGACAGTAAATGAATAAAATAAAATAAATAAGTATATACATGCATTAACCCTAGAAATGGCAAAGTCGTAATTTACGACGCATTTACATCTTCAATAAGAATTGGCAGGTGGAGGCATCTGTCGTCAGTTTAGTGGATTTGTTAGACACTATCACCTACGCGACCGTGTTTCCCTCTGGGGGCCAACAACCGAAACTGCTCTCATAGTACACGAGCCTGCCACCGGGCAGGTCTATAACCTAGTAAGCGCTTTCTTCTCCTAGGCACTAGATGGCCGAGGCGGCTAACGCGCTACGCTGACGAGCGTAACGTTCTAGCCACTCGGAAGTGCTAGGGTTCGAATCCCGACCATGAACAATCCCAATTTGGCTTGCAAATGTGTGGTGTAGCGGAGTGGAGGGCCCACCTTAAATAAACGGTGACCGGCTTGGGTGGAAGTTGACGGCATTTGTAGGCTTAATTGGGATTGCAGTGGACACCTGTTTTGCTTTTGTGGTTAGTGGTTATAAGGGGGGGGGGCATGTTTTAAGCTTTTTTTGTTTAAACTTTGATATTTCAAGAAGATATTAGTAATTATTTTTATGTTACAGTTAAGAGTAAAAAGCTTGCCACTTCTAGGGTTAAGAAACCAAGGTGATTTTATCACAGTAAAAAAATCATGTAAAGTCATAAAAAGGTCTTAAAACAAGCCATTCGTGCAAAACATTTTTAAAGTAGTTATAAGCTTACATGACATGCTGTGCCTTAATAAAAATCAAATTAAAAAACACTACTCCCATGCACTGTATAATTGAAACAAACAGAAATGAATACACATACCACTTAGCCCCTCAGGCTGTTGATCTTATCCTTAATTTTATTCTTGAATAAAATATTTCAGATTCTTTAGTCAATTCTTGATTCAATGACACTTGAGACAGTAAGACAAACATCCAACGCACAGTATTGAATGGTGTTTTGGTGCCTAAGAGTGGGACACAAAAAGTAAAAGTAACATGGTTGGTTCTAGGCGTAAGGTCTCTCCATGCAACCTGAAATATTAGCTTGCTTTCCTTTAGTTAAATCCTGAAACAAAAATAAATTGTGTACTTTCGTATTATACCAACCATATGCTTACAATGTATTGTATATACAACATCCAGCGCCATGCGGAGTTTAAGTTAGGTAACTGGTTTTCTTTAGTAAAATAATATAATTAAATTAAAAATATCAATAAACCCACCTAACTGAACTCCACAGAGCGCTAAATGTTGGAATATAAATAAAATGTATGAATGTGGTAGGCGGTAGGCATAACATGAAAGTATCTTAAATTGTTTTATTGAAGGACATCTGTTAGCTTTTTGAGTCCATCCTTGAGTTACATTAGTTTTTGGAAAGAACATGATTATGATAATTACCTATCTTAAACAAAACTGTAGATTAACTTACATTGTGGATTTAAGAAGGTGGCCTATTGTAAGGCATGGTTTTGGCATAGTCTTTTTACCACCACTGAGTCAGTGTTGATGTAAAATGTACTTTTAACTGCTTGTCACTGTGTACCATAGCGACACAAACACCATTTGGGTTTGAGGTACATATTACCATTGATGAATTTTAGTAAAATCCAATAGTTAGGCTCTTAATGATGTTATTCGTCTTCACTGAGAACGTTGGTAGTGTACGTTTACACCAAAAACCAAGTCCTATATGTTTGTTAAGTTAGGTTGGTTTAAGAATATTTGTTTTGAGTTAAAACCACAGATATAGTTTTACCTAAAATCGCACCATTCATCATCAATTTACCAAATGAGTTGCTTAACACATTCTCTAAATATATGTGCATAAAAGCAACTAAGGGGATTATTCCCACCGACAATAGCCTATTAAATATATTTTCCATTACGCAGAGAACGTGTGACTCTTGGTTGACAATATACACAGACTACGAGTGAACACGTGTTGAAGTGAGATAATTTACTTTCTAATACACTGCAATGGTATTAAAATCAATATAGCCTATGCATATCACAGTATAACCTTTAATTATTGTTTCGACTACTTTTAGTAAAATGTTGACACCCGATCTACACCATAGCAAATGGTTAAGAATTATTAAGTGTCCTTGAAGTAGCCCAAGCTTTTACAAATTATTGTTATTTACTTAAAAAGGCCTATGGTTAAAAATGTGACATCGCAAAGTAAACCCTTGAAAATTCATCCTTAGTTTACTTCAAAAATACAGTCATAGAAAACAGTAGAAAGGAGAAAAAGTGATCATTTTCTCAAAATATGCCCAGTTAGCCGCCACTTGGATCAGGACGAGTTCCTTAACCCTTTAAGGAGTACCGTATTTTCGAAGTTTTTTGAAGTTTCGGCGGGAAATAAAAACGTGTGAATAATATTTCTCGGCGTGATGCGTGAGAGCACTCTTTACGAAGAGAAAAGACATAACCTTTTAACGCAAAGAGTGTAATATGGCATTATACGTGCCTCCATGTTTAGAGGATTTTCATACTAAAAAAGTTATAAAATGTACATTTTTGGGTATTCTAAATCAAATACACATTTTCTGCTATGTTTACAGTAGGCTGCAATAGATTTTAGTAAAAAAAATATTTTATTCCTTTGAGGTGTGATTTGATATTTTCGCCTTACTCCTTAACAGCTCTGAGATAGTGACGTTTAAAAACGTCGTTACTCCTTAAAGGGTTAAGGTTTTTAAGATATCCTTGATAACCAAATTACTTTTAACAAGGCCTTTCCACTACGCTATTCTCAACTGCCCTCTTTAATTTGGCAATATTTATTAACAAATAGCTTTGTGAGCGTGGAGAGATCATTTTAAGTAGGTTTGAACTACTTTTTTGTATGAATGTTTATAGTTATTTTATGTTCTGTGTTGCTTGTGTATTTTTTCACGTAGATCAAAAGTATAAAATCCTGATATATTATAATAGACACATTAGAAAGGATTGGTGACAAAGGAAAAATAGTAAACCAAAAATAGTGTATGTCTTATTGCTAAATATTAGCCAAATAAATTATATGTTTTCTAGTTCCTGAGTTGATATATATAGACTAAGTTTTAATAATAAATAATTTAATTTTTGGAAATCAATTATATATTAAATGTTGGATTATTGGTAAGATGATAATGGTCTGATATTGAAGGTTTATTGTATTTTAATTTCTAACATGTGAATTAATGTAACTATTTTATTGAAAAACTTCAATGATTTGTTAAATTAAATTTCTAAAATAATTATTATTACTCCAGTGCATGGTAGTTCTGTTGCAGCATTCACACCCCATTATTTATTGAAGTTTATGTAATATATTTAAACTTAAACTTTTGAATAAGTAATGGCGAATCTTTAAAGCCTTCAGTATTGAAACCTGACATGCACATCGGTAAAAATAGATTTAAAATTTACTTCTGTTTAGTAGCAGATCAAAGAATCAAAATATAATAGAAGATTTTTATATTTTATAAGTTAACTAGGCCTAAACTGTGACAGGAGCTGATAAAATGGAAATAAATTATACCCTGCATAGATTAAGTTAAGTATAATTCTTAAAATTAATAAAAATTCAAAAAAAGATTCATTATCCTACAGATTTAAAAAAATCATTCCTAACTGTTTTTGTGCTTGTTCATACTTTGTCATTCAAATGAAATCTTTTCAAAGTAAAATTATGGGGCAAGACTTTGGAGTCACTAACATTCTATTGTGTTGAACCTTCTATTATGGTCCTTTTTGGATCCTATGTATATTTACTATTTCTTTGTTATGTGAAATATATTCTCACTGTGGACGATTCGAAGAAGTCTATTTAAAAAAGCATTTTGTGGTACCCTGTGAATCACCTGTAATTACCGGTTTATATGAGGAAAGTGTGTACATGTAATTGTACACATCATACATTTTATGCTGTTTTTAAATTAAGGATGTATAAGAATTCCATGTATTCTATCAGTGAAAAACTTGAGTTGGAATTTATGAGGTTTATTTGCTATTACTCTAAAATACACTGATGCGATCTGGTGTTTAATATTCAAAGCTGTCTAGTATTTAATGCCGAGTAGGACTGATGGTAAATGTGATAGTGGCAGCCTCATTTATCTAAACTAAGCGCACCCACACAGACTATACATCTCGGTATTAAACAAGGATTGAGTCAAGTCGAGAGTAGAAATTTTAGGCTTCTCGTCCACAACCATAGTAGTTAAGACTGATGTAAGTTTACCCAGTCAAACATCGGTTGCTACTAACTTTAGAGGGGGTAGCTGCAAGGGGAACTATCCCCGAAAACTGTCTGTATGATCAGGAGCTGTCAGATTAAAATTTTTATGAGTCAAGCTACTTACCAAAAATTATCCTCTCATAACATTTTTCTATTTCATATTTTAGAATCTTTTAATTAAGTGATTTATTAAGAGATATAAGTTACCAGTTAAACAAACTGCAGTAACATAAATGAAATATTGCTGCTTATTTTATATCTCTTATTCCAGATATACAATAAATGAAGTGGCTAGGTGAGGGAGATTCGGAAATGTTAAGTCAGAGCAACGGGCCTCAACAAGTCCAGCAGCCAGCACCTTCTGTGAGTTAAAAAAGTTGTTATTTTGTAAGCCTGAGATTTAATTTTATGCTTGACCACTTTAAATGTTATCATATGGTATATTAAATGCTACTACAAAATGCATTATAAATTTTCAAAAGCTAATGATGTTATATCCGACTTACATGTAACCTATATCCTATTTACCATGGAACCATAATTACAACAAAACATTATCCTAACTCAAACGAAAGCCAAATAAATTATGTGACAGATTTTGAATCGATTCAGATCCTGTGATATTTATTAAATCATCCTTCAGTGAAACTAAATGCGTGGACTACAATGTTTGCGAATATGATGACCAATCGTTGATGGCATGTATCCTTACATAGACCAGCAGCATCTTTTTCATTCCCCCAAAACTTGGCAAATCTCGTTTGTAAGTGCCATTACAGGATGGCCAGGTGCATATTAGATAACCTAAGCCTATATGGTGGTGTATTTACTGGAATGCCATCGAGTTTGTGGCTACACTCAACTGCTGGAGTTATTTTTTCCCATAAAATTTTGTAAATTCTATCTAGGCTACTCTCCTCAATGAATGGGTAAGAACGGTGTGTCTTGTAAATGACCCCAGCAGACCTCAAAGGAGTGTTTCTCACTAAAACCCCAACATACTCATTTAACGTCAAATGGTGCCCATTGTTAGGGCATACCTATCTTTTTTAAGTGCTTAATTATGTGTATCCTTTTCTGTTGGACTTAAACAGCAAGTGAACGCCGAAGCCTCCAGACCACAGGTTCTATCCCGATCGCAGGATGATGCGATGGTAGGATACGTGTTCCAACGACCCCAGGCTGATCCGGACTTTCCTGTTCCGCCCACGTACAAGCAACAGTCTCGCTGGCCTGTTACTGACGATACTGTTATAGACCATGTGAGTAGGCCTTTGAACACTAAAAAAGGCTTATCATTATGTTTTAGGAAAGCCATATATTTCTCTTTAACAGATCTAGTTTTTTTTACAAATTTTTAAAAAGCAAATGGAAAATATTAATGATTGTAAAAATGTTAGCTTAACCTAAGCAGTCTTAGGAGTACATATGATTTTATAGTGAATGAATTGTTCTTTGTTGTCCTCTTTAGAGTTGAGTTTGCTTTTGGTTACAGAAAAGTAATTGTGAAATAGGTCAATAAATTCTACACTCGTTCAATATTTAAAAAAAAAATGTAACGTGTAGTAAAAGACAACTTAATTCATCTTTCTCAACAGTCTAGTTCTAAGTTTTTGATAGGTTGTAGATTAAAAAAAAGTTGAATAACATTTTTGTATAATTGGTTGGAAGGTGCAGGCTCTTTTTTAACCATATTTGTTGTATGAAAATTAAAATTAACCATATGTGGGATTTAATTTCTTAAGCTATGAGGTGGTGTCTTCCTAACCATGGGCATATTTTTTATTTAGGATGTTTGGATTTTGTTGTCTTTAACAATTGGTTAAGTGCTAAGTTTTTGTGCAACTTGCGTTAACTTATATCTATGACTCCATCGAAATTTGATAGTAGAACAGTAGTAATAAATTGGATAGGATATTCAAATGATCTCAAAATTAATTAACGACTGGGATGGTGGCGTCATCCTGTAATCCAGCTAATTGGAGGTCACGAATTGTGGATAGTTGTGAGCGATGGTCGGTGGATGTGGTGTTCTGTTGTGTGGATTAACGTCCGCACTATTGAATACTACGTTAATCTGCAAAGACCATCCTCATAATTAGATCAATTCGTAATTCAGAGGCTGTGGTTCGGATTCCACGTTAAACTGTAGGTCCCTTAGTTGCCATCGGCTGTTGGGCTATTAATTAACAATCCTGTCTTAGGAACATGTCAGCCTTAGTCAGTAACAAGACTACAAGATCGCGCCACAATTATCTTGCATTCAATCCTCATTCATACTTGGCTTAAAATATTTACCTTGTATGGTCGCCATTTCAAATAATCTAATTTTACAAAACAATAGTTCTTTGTTGGTGATGGTGAAATTTGTGTGGTTGTCTTCCATTAGCCTACATATTTCTGAAAGAGTTCACAAAGTTTCAGGGTCTGGTATACATCCCATCCTTGTATTAGCCATAGCCTAACATTTTTACGAGACTAAAATCAGATCTGCGGAAAACTGGTGTAAACGTAGAAAAAAGACTTTTGGGAGTAAATAGAAAAAATAAAGTTTAATTTATTAGTGAAGTTAGGGGGTATTAGTGTGCTTGAGCTCTGTGGCTTTCTGTTTCATATTAGGGCTGTGCTTTTCATCCAGGTACATGGTTTTTATTTCTTATTTTGTACCGACAGTATCATTTTAAAATAAATTCACATTCAGCAATCTTGAAAATTAATTAGGACTTACAATGGCACCGTTATAATATGCAAGGCAGTGAATTGCGATGTTGCCACGCCAAACACTGAATACCTGAATACCTTCCTCTTCGTCATTGACCAGTATAACTGGATTGACTGCGTCACAACTAAAAACTATACAAGAAACTAATATTTAATACTGATCAGCGCTTGGCGGCAGGTCTTAGAAACTTGTTAGGTCCGCATTGAAGTACTCATCTACTGCGTAGAAGGGATTTTTCCTCAACCATTCCCTTGCCCTAGCCTCAAATCGCCTAGCTTCCAGGTTCTTGATTGTGTTTGGGAGAACGTTGAATAGTTTCATAGAGAGAATAGTTTCACTGTCTGGGTGCTAAGTTGTATCGGTGCTATTATTATTTCTTTTATCCGTCTATTCAGTTATCCGTCATGGTCTCAGTCCCAAGGGTGTCGGTTAATCGAGGTTCTACTGTACATAGTATTTTTAAATTCTTTATGGCGCATTTTATTCTTTCAAGGTTCCACTAAACAGCATTTTCGATAATGTTATAAATGCTTTCAATCGAACGAATCGTGTACGAACATGACACGCCCAAAGTGAATGTTTGGAGTGGTCTTAAGCATGACAGAGTCAATGGTCAATGAGTCAATGGAATATCAATGGTGATGTCTGTTGTAACATGTTAGAATAGTATGTTTTTCCTCAGTTAAATGACATTGAGGCGGAGAAGGGTGTAGTTCACTTCCAACAAGATGGGGTGCCGCCACACTTCAGTTTGCGTGTGTGTGAGGCACTAGACGCTCGTCTGGGTATAGGTGGATTGGAAGAGAGGGACCTATTCCATGGCCTCCAAGTAGCCTTGATATGACTTCGTTGGACTTTTTATTCTTGGGGGATATAAAAAATCTTGTGTACGCGGAGAAAATTTGTAATGTTCGCCATCTCAGGGAACGAATAGTCGATTGCATTGCGCCTGTCCCCCAAAAACATGCTGGCCAGGACATGGGAAGAGGTAGAATACCGTTAGGATGTGTGCCGTGCCACTAACGGGGCTCACATTAAACTTTATAAACTTTATAAAAAACCTTGAAAATGTAAGCTTTCCGATCATGTATAAAACATGTATTTTAATTCTCTAAATAAGTGTTTTTCAACCCTCAGTTATTTTTGTATAAGTTCCCTAAAACTCAACAACCTCAACACTCAACAACCTTTAAGTCCACATTGTGTCGAGTTTGAGAGATTCTACTGTAATATAAAAATAATAAATAATATAGGATATTATATAAAATAAAAAAACATTTATTACGATTTTAATGTTTTGTTTTTATTGAAAAAAGGTTACATCATGTATAAATTATTGTTTTGTAGATTTTATAACAGTTTATAAAGCAAATGACAAACTTTCCAAGTGTCATGGAAAAAACCCAGCCCCGGGGATACCCTGTTAAAGAAATACTCGGACTTTGAACAGGTTAAAGTTCCAAAACACAATAGTTTTAAACTTTTAAACCGACTTGTTGTTTTCAACTACTTATTGGAGCACCTATTTGAAAATACTAGTTTGTGATGGTTTCATTTCATTTTATTGTGATTCTCTCCGTACAGTTCCTCTTTGTCTCTTCTCAATATTCTTCAATCTCCAATTGTATGTGCTGTGTTTGTTTGGTGAAGATTTATTGTCCACCAGTCTTCCAATAGTTTGTGACCAAAGTTTCTGTAGGTGTTAAAATCTGAATTTTCAATATTGTAGGTTTACCCTTAAAGTAGCTTTGTTGTAGCTTCCCAACGTACATTTAGCTTTTCCTCCTTCCCTGGTGGGGAACTAAAGTTATTCATCACAGCCTGCCTCGAGTTTTATCAACTTCCTTTTGCCGTAACCTTAGGCTGCTTTTATACACCACGTTGAGCGACGTGTGTCGCTCAATGTAAAGCAGTTACATTGTGCAAAATGGTTACTTTTATACCCGACTTCTGACAGTCTCCTGACTCTAAAACACGACACGCCAACTTAGATTACACACGTCGGGTTTCCACCTCTAGTGTCATTGGAGCATATGGAGCCTTTTATACACAGCGTCGTTTTCCGGCTCCTGTGTCCACTTTCACTCAAGGTCTACTGGGTCCCCAATGGTCCCAATGTCGACATTAGGAAATTCATTGATAGATTTTACACTAAAAAACAGATTGAATCCCACAGGGAAGAAGCTATTACCGTAGGTCTCATGGCAAGCCTTAAGCCCGGGACCATGTTATTGTTTCGTCTTAAGGTGCCCAGAGTCCAAAACCAATATTCGTTAAAAAAGATATTCGTGTGAGTCTGTGAACACGATAACTCTCGTAAAAATAGTCCGATCGAGACCAAATTTTGCAGAGACGTGTATTCCTACATTTGCTCGGACGAGTTAGTAAACCAGATATGTCGGTCAATCTGAACGGGTAGTATGGGGGGGGGTTTGTACCCCAAAATGGGGTTTTTTGTGTTTTTCACATGTAATTTTTAAAAATTTCAATTTTTATTTCACCATTAGAGGAGGTATTGAGTTTACGTCGGTGTCCATATCGGTAGTTTTATTATCGGGTGTTGTCTGATTTAGTAAAATTAAAGTGGTTTTCCGCTAGGTTCCAAATAATTTAAATTGTCCAGCAGTAGTTCAAACAGTAATTAACAGATGTTTAAAAAACTGAAATAATAAAAAAAGCAGGACCCAACAATTTTTAAATAATAGGCAAAATTGTAATATTTTCAGAATCAGGAGAAGTGGAAATATCCTGTGGCAAAGATGCCTATGTCAGTCAACAATGTTCCATTTGAGGTTCACCCTCTAGTAATGAAAGTAAGTATGTTACGGAATTTCAGAGCTCGTGTTTGTGTTTTGGCTGTTTTTATATATTGTTTACTTTTTTTGTGACACCCAATATTTCGTAAACATTTATCATGTGAGTTACATTATTGACTTTTAATTGATATATATTGTATAGCATTATGATTGAGTTTTAACCAAGGTATTTAATTTACTGTTCTGTTGTTTCATATGTTATTGTATCTAAATTTATCTTGTGACTTTTTTAGTTGTCTGTGGAGTTTTGCATGGCATGGCATGGAAAGGCAAACCTACACAATTAAGTTCCTTAAAGTTTTTCTCTTTCTGGGTTGTGTAATCTAACATTAAACACAGTACGTTGTATTTTGGGGCTCCAATTGCAATCTTTTTTATCTCTTGTAAAAACTGTATTGGAGGATAGGGAAAAATTAATGTTTCACTTCTTATCTCAATGTTTTTGGATTAAACTTGATATTTAGCTTCATGTGGTTGAGATACAACATTTATTATAAAAGCAAACTAAATGATACTTTGAGAATATTTTTTCTTTGGCCAATAAAAATATGTGCTAAGACTGCTAAGTTTGGTTTCTGTATCTTAAATAGTTCTTTGTCAAAATATAAATTGTGTTTACGCTAGATTTTGATGAGTACTATCACCCCTCGAAGTTTGTCCACGACTTTAATGAACACCCTGAATATAAAAAATTATCAAAATTCATACTTAAGGTTTTTTTGAATTTTGTTTTGTATTGATGAAAAAAGTACGTTTTTATCATTGGTTTTGTCCAAAATTATTTGTATTATATTTGTATATTGAGTATTATTATTATTATGTCATTGGTTTGGAAATTCGCTGAGGTCTGCTTCAACGGGGCTAATTTTTTTTATTTAGATACATTTCATGACATTAAAATTCTCTTTCAAATGACACAAAGTACAGGACAAGTTTTCTTATACAAATGTATGCGAACGTGTACCCAATCGGGTACCATTTTTTTGATTCAGGTGGGGACCCCACTACTATCGAAAGTTCAAAATCATCAAAATGTGAGTGGACGTGTTGCTTTAGTAATGTACAAATGGCGATTGAGTCCGGAATCGAACCGGCAACCTCGGGACTACGAGGTGCGCACGCTACCTCTGAGCTGTTCACTGTTCAGTGGCATTTCCGCAACATGGAGTCATCTACAGGGTCTAATGTGTATGAGTGATGCCTTCAGATCGTTAATGCACAATACGTACTTCGGCCAACTGTGTAAGAAGCACCCGTGTACCCGATCGGGCGCACTATGTCGCGAATGTGTTAAAGGATTGACAAAGTAAAAAACTATTTACAAACTTTATAGGTTATGTGAAAATTACTAAATTCATGGCATAAGATTTCCAAGTAGGATTTCCAAATATATATTTATCATATCCGCCCTAGTGCAGATATGTACTGCTTATACGTTCTGCCAACAGTGTGAATTGTGCTTGCTATCGCGTGGTTGTAGGAAAAATATTATTTGTTGCATGTTTGAGTTTAGACTTCCACGATAATTTAGCTGCATGTTTCAGTATATAAAAAATAACCCAAATTTTATGCAACTAAATATGAAGGTTTATATAATAATGTTTAAGTTAAAAACTTATTTTCCTAAAATTACAGTGATTTTCCTACAAGTTAAATAATGTTATCTTTGTAATAACTACTTTGTCTTATAGTGTTTAAGCGTTTTTTTCTTTTTTGGTTTCCCCATTACTTACATCAAAAACCAGGCAAATTGGTTTATCCAAAGGGATGTTTTGTACACCAAAATAAGTTTCTTGGGATTTTTTGCATATAATTTATTATAGAATTGGTATCCAATTGCTACTGGAATTAGCTTAAGAGTCTGCATCAGTGGTAGGCATCTTGGATTTTAGTCCCGTAAGAGCAATGTTAAATTCTGGCGGAACATACCTTCACTTTGGCGTGTGTAGTGGCATTAATTATCAAAGTCTCAATGTAAAACTTTGGAAGTGCATTGATGAGATGTGGCTCAAGGGCATGACCTTTTCAATATGTTCAAAAATTTAACTTGATATAAAAACAAAACAAACAAACAAAATATTCAAAAACAAAATATTCCTGGATTTTTCTTTTTATATTAAGTTAAATTTTTGAAGATATTGAACATATTGAAAAGGTCATGCCCTTGAGCCACATCTCATCATTGTACTTACAGAGTTTTACATCGATACTTTGATATACAAAACACAAAGCTCCTAACAAAAAGTATACAAAAGAAAGATTTGTTCCACAAGAATTTAACATTGCTCTTACGGGACTAAAATCCAAGATGGCTACCACTGATGCAGACTCTTAAGAAACAATTTATTGTATTGAACCTTTGCTCTATGTCAATCTGTTATTGAGACGCAGAAGCTGGTTTACACAGTACATTATCTTCCAATATAAAAATCAAAATTATATATAAATTTTACTTTTTTTAAATAACACGATAAGATTTTAACAGCATCATGTGGTAAGGTCGTAGTACTGTGTGCTGAAAAATCTTAATTTTTTTGACATGGATAATATGTCTTAGCTCCGGCAGGGGGGGGTTGACAATTTGCACGACCAAAATTTGAAACAGTGACATCATAGTTTGGTTGTAAGAATAGCTGTTTGGATGAACTGAAAACATTCCCTTTGGACATATCCATGGTCTAACCTATTTCCCACAGGGAAGTAAATACAAACATTTTTCTTGTAGTAGCAAACCTTATTATTACATGAAATAAATATATCATGTGAAGATTATACTTATCTTTAATTTAAATTCTATGTTGAAAAATGTACATGAATTTACCTCAACTTCAATCTTTTGTTGACGCAGTACAATTTTTACCAAGTTCTGGAAAAACATGATCTATTCTGTAATGTAATTCTTGAATTACAGCTTCCCAGACCTCCGTGATTGTTGTCGGCAGTCCTTAGTATTTAGAATTCAGTTAATGGCAGTGTAGGGAATGTTTGTGTGAAATTCCATACCATTATAACTAAAATAACATAAGACAGTAGCAAAATGTGCAAGAAGAAGTCACAGTCAAAAAATTTAAACTGTTTAGTTACTCTCATAACCTTAAAACCAAAATGTAAACGAAATAAAAAACATAAACAAATGCAAGTCATTAATTTGATCTGTATAGTACATCTTCAACTAATAGATATAGTAAAGCAATCAGCTGTTGAAAAGAAAATAGTTATAATGTAAACAAAGTTCTGGTTCCACAGTTTGGGATCCTTTTTGGGCTTCTAGGGAGCAACCCAATTGAGCTACATCAAAATTGATGATGTTTCTTCCTTTGATAAAGAATGTGAATTCATTTAGTAATCGTAAAGAATCTTTTTGTTTTTTTACGTTTCATGCGATAGAGAAGCCGAAACAGGTCTCTTTTATAGATATGGATTGACAGTCCAAGTTATTATCTTTATCTATTATCTTGTTTCCGTGGAAATGTCCTGACTCAAAATTTGTTTCCAGCCGGGTTCAGAGCACTTTCTCTACCACCACATGACGCAGCCGCCTCCGCCCATGGCTGGGGTTCTCCCCCCAGATTTGAACCCACGTAACGGACAGGTGAGTCTCTTCCTTCAACAGAATTTTTTCTTTGTTTACTTCTCTTATTATTCTCTTCATTAACCCTGGAACCGGCAAAGTCGTAATTCACGACGGATTTACAAATTCAATAAGAAGTAGCAGATGGAGGCATGTCGTCAATTTAGTGAACTTGTTACACACCATCGCCTTCACGACCGGGTTGCCCTCTGGGAGCTGATACATGAATCTACCCATGGAGTTCACCTAACTACCACTAGGGTGTCTTATAGGCTTATATTTGGATGAAAATCTGTCTTTTGATAATCACATTTTGAGTTTAAAAAAGAAAATATCTTTGGCTTGTTTGCTCTTAAAATAATGTTGTGATACTGTTCAGTTCAAGTATTAAAGACGATTTACTTTGCCTATATTCAATCTCACATCTATTTTGGTATCGCAACATACCGTGCAACATATCGTTTTTGAAACCATAATGTTGGCAAGGTGTAATGGTGACGGGTTAAAAATTGTGGGCTCCAATGATCAGTACAATACCCGACATAGAAATCAATTGTTAATTCCTAAACATTCGTTAAAATTTTACTAAAAAAAACCATGCATACCTGTAATAAAATTTATGAAGTTTATCCCAAAGGAAATTTTGTCTACTAAACAGAATTACTTCTTTTAAGAAACAATTGAAATATTATCTTATAAACAAAACTTAGTATAAGTTTGATGATCTTGTGGAAAGTGTCTTTTAAGTTTCCAATCTTAAATTGTAAATAGATTATCTATATGATAGCTGACGCCATTCTGCATTTGTATAGTCGTATGCACAAGGGTTGTCTGTAAAGTAAGGTTCCCATAGCGCTGCAGTCAACAATAGTGCTGCGACGGGGATTCACGCGGTTTTGTTGTGAATCTGGGTTCCCCCACTCCAAATCCCAACTGCAGCAAAGTATCTGCGGCGCTCAGTCTTGGCCTGGCAGCCGTACAAGATGGAGCTCTCTCTACACTCCAGAGAAGGTTTTTGAATGCTTGAAATCGCCCGCCGCCCCTTGAAAAGTAAACAACTAGCATTTAAAAACCCACTTTACGCGAAAATACTCGCATTTTTATTCAGTTTTCAATGAATAACCTACTGGTAATAATCAGCTGTCTTTGTAGTTTAAAGATTTAAAGCTGCGCTATCAATATTACGTAGTTAGTTTATATTGGTCATCATTTATTTTAAACCCATTTGAAAAAATCATACTATATTAAAAATTTATTTTAACGTATAAACTAATTAAAATAATTTGTATAGATGTTCTAATCTTTTAATTGTAAAGTAATGCTAAATAATAAACCTTGGTATATTTTGTACTGATTTGGATATAATCCCCGAGAAGCAAAGACATGGCAACCGTCTTGTGGGACAGGAAAGGCGTATTTCTTCTCTAGGCCTCCTGCATGTCCCCAACGCTGCCTGCTACTGCGAGACACTGCAAAAACTTCGCCGTGCCATTTTCTGTATGTTTGTTTGTTTTGTGTGTTTGTTGGCAATAAATGCAAAACATACTGAACCGACAGTTTGAAATTTTACACAAAGGTAGATCTTAAACTCATGCAACACAATAGGCATACTCATTCCGCACACTGCTAACGTTACCAACAAACTCATTTAAATATCAAATTCCAATTATAATGTTGGCAATAAACCAGCGACTACCACCTCTTCCCTGATATAAATAAACAATTCACTCAAGAGTAACGAAAAGGACAATCTGCGCGACTTGGCGACAGACTTCTTTGACTCGTGGATACATTTTTTTTTTCAACGTGTTTTTAACGTTTGAGAACTATCTCAAAAGGAGTTAAACTTTCCGAATATGTACGAGTTTATGCAAATAAACATGTTTTTCACTGTGAAAAATCACTGGGAACCTTACTTTACGGACAACCCTCGTATATTTCTGTAATTGTACAAATTGAATTAATAAAGCATTTTGAATTTAAATAGTCAAGTAAGCTCTTTCTACGACTATGCACGGTGGCTGACCTTGTTAGAGCGCTACACTGACGAATGTAACATTATATCCATTTGAATGTTAGGATTCGAATTCTGACCAGGAGCAATCACAATATGGCTTGCAAATGTGTGGTATAGTGGAAAGAGGGCCCACCTCAAATAAACGGTGGTCGATTCGGGTGGAAGTTGATGGCATTTGTAGGCCTAATTGGGATTGCAGTGGACACCTCTTTCGCTTTTGTGGTTAGTGGTTATAAGGGGGAGGCATTTTTCGTGTTTTTTTGTTTGTACTTAATATTTTAAGAAGAGATACATATTAATTTTATGTTACACTTAAAGGGAAAACGCTTGCCAGTTCTAGGGTTAACCTTGCGGTTAACAAGTCTACAATTGTAACCTTAGCGGGGGTTACAATTGTAGACTAGTATTTTGGTTTCTCTTGCCATCCTGTTTGCAAAACATTGTGGTGGAGAGTTGCACACAGGTAGCTGCCCTTTGTCATCCCTTTTGTCTACTCATTTAGTTGTTAGCCTTCAGAGACTGAGCATGTCCATTTGGTTTATTGATGAAGTTATTTGGACTGCAACTGTAGCTTGTGTGACTCTTTAGTGAAATGAGTGGCTAGAACTTAGTTTGTTGTTTGATGCCAATAGTTTGAACGAACTTCGTCGAGATCTCTTATCATATGATGGAAGTGAAGTGGAAAACAACAATGATGATGGTGAAAGTGATATTTTAGACCTCGGGACTGAAGAAACTCTTATTGGTGAGACAAGGTGAATATATATCCATTGGTGATGACAGTGGCGATGATGAACCTTTGACAAAGATAAATTTTTCGAAAGACAAATCAAAAAATACTGTCAAGTGGAAAACTAATGTACTACCTGATGGCATTGGCCATGAGTGAAAAAAGGATTCTTTTTTTACGAGTTGCCAATGTTTTGATAATCAGGGAGAAAAATTGACCATTCAGTGCCGGTCAGACAAGTTTTTGAACTTTTTGTTCATAACTTCTTCCTAAATTCTGCAGCATTAATTAACAGTTTCTAAAATTTTGTTGTCATTGTCTTTTAGTATGTATACTTCTGGTAAACTTGAGAAACATGGTATAAAAGTGTTTGCCCTTGTTTGTGCTAAACCAATGTACTGCATCAATCTAGGAGTTTATGTTGGTAATCAGCCTGAGGGACCTTACTACGTCTTCTGAAGAAGTGATGATTCTATTAGTTGATCCAATAGCTTGTACAAGAACAAATTTGACCTATAATAACAGATTTATGTTAGTTCTATTGGCAGAGAGGCTTCTCAAAAAAATACAGTTAACTCTTGTAGTCACTATCAGAAGTAAAGGAGTAGGAATTCCGTACGAAATGAAAGCAAAGAGAGAGCTGTCCATTCCTCTTTGTTCCCCCACAACAAAGAAAAAAATCTTGTGTCTTATTGCACAAAACCTAAAAAACTACTCCCACAATCCTACTTCCACAATACACAACCACAAGATTGACGAAACAACAGGTGATTTGAGAAAACCTGACATTGTGCTGAAAGTGATGGTAGGTTTACAGCTGACTCTGGTGATTCGCAAATGTATTTCAAACGAGAGTATTTTGATACTTATCAGGATTATTCTAAACCTGTTTCAGTTACAGTAGCTAATTAGAGAAGCTATCTATGCTGAAGGTGAAGGAGACATTCAGTTATTTGTGTACATAAAAAGGAAGAAAACTTTCCAGATATTTCAAGAAGTATGGTTATATGACCAAGCCTATATTATCTTCTTATTGCAGTTTGATGCTAATGGTTTTAAGTGATTTATTTGTAAAGGGCAATATCAGGCCGGCAAATATCCTCAGCACCTAAATTCAAGGAAGCAAGATATATATAAAAAGGGTGCGGATTCTTCCAATGAGTATAAGAAGAAAGTCACGAAGAGGATATCTGTGTATGTTTGCTAGAGTGATGTCAAGAGAATATTCGTTGTCTGAAGGGCACAATGGATTATTCACTTGACTTATTCTGAAGGAGAACAATTTCTTCATTATTACAGCGATGACCAAATGAACCCAGGAAGTGATGATGAAGTGTCTTTTCAAGTTCCAGTCAAAACCAACGATGATTGAAATGTGGAAAAAGAAAGTGATGTAGTGTCTGCTGAAAGTGATGTTAGAGATGTAGATGACAAATCTATATATTATGGTTTTCTATGTTTGTGGTTTGTTGTCAGTGAACGCAAAAATACTGACCCCATTTGAAATTACAAAGACAATCTTACTATGAACACAGATACATGTTCCTTAAAATTTCACACCCTTTAACGTTAATCAATGTTTACATTTTTAAGAATGAAAACATAAAATTACTTGAATTATGGAAACTAAAATTTGACAGTCGAGAAGCAGAAGACATGACAAATACCCTATTCAATTTATTACAGTTTTTAATGTAACATCTGTTTACTTTACATTCTCATTAGAAAAAGAAATAATAGTTAAATTTTACGATAAACTGCATCAATAGTGAATTATTAGTTCGAAATAGTGAATGGTAATTTAATTTTCCCCGATGCTGCTATTTACTTAATGCTTATCCTTACTTTTTTTACATATGTTACTTTGTCATTTTAGATATAATATATACTAAGACATTTTTTGTCATTTTGTAAACAATAAAGAATTAATTATCAATAACTTATCAGTAGATACATTATTTTTTTCTGCGAAGAATATTTGTTATTAATATTTGGTTCTTTTTGGTTGGTTGACGTTGGCTCTCAACAAGATTACGTTTTTTACTTGTTGAGACAGATCCTACATATGAGGAAGCAGTAAATATAATTGTCCACAACCACACGAAAATTTTAATTTAAAAACTTAATTTTACTTTTATTATGGAAAATCTACAACTGGGGGTCTCAAAGAAGACAATATCCCCCTAGGAACTTTATGATCTATCTTCCCACCAATGATATTTCTCTTTTAGGTCTCTTTAGAAAACTAATAGTTAACCCATTGGCTACGATAGACGGGCTCTGCCCGACACGGGATCGCCAGCGTGTAACTACCGATGATGAGCAGTTTCTGTCAACGACGTAACTATTGATTTATACTTGGTTTTAGCGGGCTTTGACTGTTGTATTGAGGTATCTGACTCTCGATTGTTATATTAAATATATTGCAGCGCTATATTTTGACTCAATTGTTTTTATATTGTTCTTTGTTTTCGAGTTTACGGTTTGTTTACATCGTCGTGCAGTATGCAGTTTGACAATAAAAAGGTTGTTTTGCAGCAATACATTATTTTGTCTGAGGATTATTGATTTTGATAGACAGATTTCATATGAAAGTGGTGATTTGGCAAGTGGAGATGGTGGAGATGGAGATGTTACCAGTTATCAGTTACAAGAAACATTGTGATATAAGCGTGGAGACCAAATGGAAAATTGGGTGGTTTGAGTGACAGTGTCGTGAAATCTATAACCGAATTGAGTCGTTCTATGGATTTAGTCAAAATTAATTCAGGTAAGCAGATCCATTGCGTGGAGTAGCTTGAATTGTTCTCAAATAAAGATTCATTTTTAAAACTAAAAGTTTTAAATTTTATTTTCTAAAATGTTTAAAATACTGTATATTTGATTTCACAATGGAAAAATAACAAGATCAAACTCGACTGAGAAGGTCTGTGAACCTCGATGTAGCGTAACATAAAGAACTCTATTAGTATTTGAATTTAATTTGTAACGTTAACAAATGCACTTTATTGAAATAAACAGAGATAGAACACAACATATTGCTACACTGTATAAAAGAGGAACAATGTTGACATAACGACACAAACTGAATGACTTCTCTAGAACGGACTGCTACTATCAAGCCTTCAAGTCTAAACATGTTTTGTTTCTGTTCTTTACATGTTTCCATTCGTTATAATGAAGTTATAGTAGAACATAAGTTTACTCACGGTTGTTTTTAGTCCACTGTTCATTCATTTTCATATTCATATCTATTTGTCTAAAATATATTTGGGTTTATATATTTGGGTAATATATCATAATGGTTTAGTTTATTATACATTTAATTTAAACATTCAGTTTTTAAGTACTGTAATATCACAAAATTATGTTAGTCATATTTGCTGGATCTTTAATACATTTAATACTTCCTACTTAATACTTTTAAACTGAAATGGCGACCTACCCAGGTAGGTAATTTTAAGCCAAGTAGAATGAGTAAATGAATTAGAATATTGAGCAAACGTAACCTTAAGGTTATGTATTTGTTATGAAGAAATTCTATGTTCAACGTTATGTGAAATTTTTATGGAAAATACTAGGTTTTGGACCATTTTTTATAAGAAGGGATTTGTTATATCGATGTTCGGTATAAAACCCTTTCAGCGCCAACGTCCGATTTTGCCGGACGTTTAATGTTGTACCAAAAATGACAATGTCCAATTTTGCTGGCCGCTCGTGCTTCCGAACCTAGAGTCCCGGTAATCCGAACTACCTAATGGGGAAAAAGGTTACTGAGTTAAATTAAAAAAAAAATATATATAATTAAAATTAAAATAATTAATTATAATTGAAAAGCAAGCAATGTGAATTATAACACTTTAACAAGTTCGCTGCTAAAATGCATGCAATTGAGAGGGTATTTTCTAAAATTTATTTTATGTTTTTACTCACTATTTGATGTCTTTTGATGGAAAAGAAACGATATCCGGACCAAAATAAAAGCATTTACTTCAATTTTTTTAGCAGCAACCATCATTGCAGCCTGCACTTAGAAAAGTTATTTTACCAATACGTATATTTTTTTTTGTTCTAATATTTTGAAAAACCTCAATGTTATGTCAAAAACCCATTTATTTGATTTTTAATTTAAAAAATACTGAACTAACATAAAAATATACCATTTAAAACACCAACCTACCCTGATGTGTCACGTTCACTTGTACCAGTCATTAAAACTCTTACGTGTGGCGCACAATCCCGGCTGGTCCTCAAACTCAGTGCAATGCCAAACTACCCTTTTATGGATTGCTGCATTCACGGAACCTTTTTCAATAACAAACGCAAGCACCGGAGAAGTGCTAGTAGCTCATTTAACGTATTTAAACAGCAATGGATTGGTGGCAACGATCTTTGCACTTGGGATTAATCTGGGGTACTTTTTTGGAACATAAGAATTCAGTTATTTAGTCTTTTAGTGTAACAAAGAAATCCTATGAGCCAATGCAAAGTTGCGCCATCATTTCATAAACATCAAGTATGCAGTAGTAGCAGTACACTGTTGCTCGAGATAGCGTAGGGAGATGTCTAGTTACACTCACAGTCTGACTCTTTATCATCGCTTTTCGGCAAACTACTTTTCGAACATTTGAGTTTATCAGCAATGGCCACGATCGCATAAAGAGTAGGCCTACAGACAGCACTGTTTTATGGTTGTTTGTTTTTATGTGTCAGTGTGTGTGTCGTGATTTATATTTCTAATGACAAGTCCAGGTAGAAAATCCCTGTAGTGCAAAACATGTATTCGACACACTTATGATAAGACGTAAGGTAATTGGTCTAAGTACACAATTCGGGTCTAAAAGTTTAATGCAATTTTACTCTGCATTTTTGGATTGTCCAAACAACTCGGTGATCCGAACAGGGTTCGGTCTCAGTTAATTTGGATTACCGGGACTCTGGTGTATTTACTACCTTATTATCAGGTCTTCACTGGTCAACATATTTTAGTTCATTTTAAATCTGCAACAAAACATGACTACTTTGTCTGAAATGGTAAAAACCCATTTAAGGGGTCCCAAAAAAAACTCCTCCAGAGAGTAGAAGGCTCTGCTCTTCAGAAAGGTCAACTGCTTTTTCATCAGGTTTCTCCCATTAAGCTGCTTCAGGGTCTGGTAGTTTTTTGAAGATATTTAGTGGCCACGGAGGTGTGAGACTTTTGTGTTTTAGCCAGCCTTATCCTGGGCATATTATGTGGGGTCTCCTGCCTTGTTCTTGTTGGTATATACTGTAGGCCTACCACTATTATATCACTTTTCAATAATTCTTCACACTGTCCAAGTAAATACTCATATCAATTTTTACTTTCTCTCCACCCCATACATAGTATATGGAGAAAGTATTGTTTTCGTCAACATTTTCAAATTTGAGTTGAGAAAGTAAATATCCGTTTTGAGGCACTCTGAATCCAAAATAGTTGTTTTTCTAACTGATGTCCACCTGTCTGTTTGTATAACCTCCCCAATACCATACCAATGATCCGATTTTTAAGAAATATAGTAAAAGGGGGCAATTTGGCTGTATCCCAACCTGTTAAAAAATGTTTTATTAGAATACCTCTTGATATGTCTATTTACCCAAATAGGTATTTATAAGGGTTGTTCATCCCCAAAATCGCTTAAAAATGTGAAAAATCCAATTGTCTCAAAAAGAACCTACGATTTTGATTAAAATCATGGTTTATAGTACTGTACTTCGGTCTGAAATATTATGAGACCACTTGCATACCTGTAAAATAATGGTTTAAAAAATAGGATAAAAAATAATGAGCTGTTAATTTTTTTTTCTTTGAATCAGTAAATTTATAAAATAATTTTATCATCACCGTTAAATGTTTTGTCTATTTTTTTCTTCTGTATTCACAACATTCCTTTAAAAGTCTGCTAATAATTTTCCCCCATAACTAGACTCAAGGATATTTTTACAGTGTTTTCCACAAAGTAAATCTTGAGAGTATTCAGATTTTGTAACCACATGTTGATCACTAATCCAGTTGCTCCAATAGTTGTTGATCCTATCTAAGAAAGGAGTTGACCTTGATAAGCAGAACTTATAGTGATGTAACTAGGTGCAACAGATTTTTTACATCTTTAAGTTAAGCTTCATGTTGATCTCAGTGTCTTGTCTTAGGAATATAAATGACTAAAAAATCTTGACTCTTGACTGGGACGGTGGCGACGTCCTGTAATCCAGCTACTTGGAGGTCACGAATTGTGGATAGTTGTGAGCGATGGTCGAAGGATGTAGTGTTCTCTTGTGTGAATTAACGTCCGCACTATTGAATACTACGTTAATCCTCAAAGACCATCCTCATAATTAGACCAGTTCGTAATTCAGAGGCCGTGGTTCGGATTCCACGTTAAACTGTAGGTCCCTTAGTTGCCATCGGCTGTTGGGCTATTAATTAACAGTCCTGTCTAAGGAACATGTCAGCCTTAGTCAGTAACAAGACTACAAGATCGCGCCACAATCATCCCACATTCATTCCTCATTCATACTTGGCTTAAAATACCTACCTGGGTAGGTCGCCATTTCAAATGGTAATCTAATGTATTTTTGTATGTAAGTATACCATGTAATTCTTAAGGAAGATAAAGATATTAATATAACTTCCTTCTTATTTGAAATATGGTAATAAACTTGGTATACACCTTAATACTGTAATTCAGTTAAATAAACATGTTTTGAGTGGGTTTTGTTGGATGATGTTACCTTACATTGCATATCAAGATTCATTGTAAACGGTTGAGAAGTAAGGAAGAAATTTATTTTCCTCCATAAGGATTAACATTGGGCGCTCAAAGGCAACATACTGTGTTTACCATAGAGAGTAAATTTGACTTTTCTGTAGAAACGTTAGTCGTAGACAAATGATTCAAATTACTAATTTGTTTAGTTTTTTAGCTGGTTTTATGGTGGTAGTCAAATTATACTATAGCTGAATTATTTTTGTGGAAAACTTAAAAAAAAACATTTAAAAGCCCATAACTTTTGAACCATCATTTTTACAGACATGTGGTTAGTGTCATATTATTTAGTATACTCTATGCACTATAAACTACTAAATTTTAATAAAAATCCTTAAAGCCATTTTTTTAGAAATTTGGATTTTTCAGGCTTTTTAAATGTTTTTGGGGGTGAAATACCCTTAAAATAAAAAAAGTGAAAAACGAAATACGGTAAATATATAGATACATACATACATACCAAATTTCATCTAAATCAAACCAACGGATAGGCTTGACTCTGTATACATCCAGGCACATACATGGTTTTGACCTTCCTTACAGGTTTGGTAACCCGAATATATTTTAGACAAATAGATATGAATATGAAAATGAATGAACAGTAGACTAAAAACAACCTCGAGTTTAACAAATTTTGTTTAATCTTTGCAAAAGGAAATCACCCAAGGTACAACAAACTATACGTATTTAACACCTCAATAAAACTTATGTTCTACTATAACCTCGTTATAACGAATGTAAATATGTAAAGAACAGAAACAAAACATGTTTAGACTTGAAGGCTTGATAGTAGCAGTCCGTTCTAGAGAAGTCATTCAGTTTGTGTCGTTATGTCAATATTGTTCCTCTTTTATACAGTGTAGCAATATGTTGTGTTCTCTCTCTGTTTATTTATTTAATGGCTTCTCAATAAAGTGAATTTGTTAACGTTACAAAATAAGATCAAATATAAATACGGTAATTTATTTTCTAGCAATTCACAGTATCATGCCTCGTCAAGTTTATAAAACTAGTCAGCGATGTCTGTTTTTATAAAAAAAACACGAATGCACTTGGAAAACAGTTGAGAAACAGGGACTTTTAGATATTCTCCTTAAGAATGACAATGTGTTTATCATGGACAGTAAATTTAACTGTTATCTGGAACCATGAGTTGTTAGACTATTAATTAAAAATACTAATTTGTTTAGTTTTTTGGGCTGGTTTTAATGGTGTAGGTAAAATATTTTCCATTTCAAATTCTTACAACTTTTAAACCATTAGTTTTACAGACATCCGGGTGGTGTCATATTATTTTTGTCTTAATAAGAATAAACCATGAAACTTGAATCAAATTCATCAGCGCAATTTTTTAGAAATTTGAATTTTTTTACTTTTTTTAAGAGATTTTTGGAATCCCTTGCATTTATGTCTTATTTATTTCTTCAAGTTATTTACAAATAAAATTTAAATAAAAAACTCCTGTAGGTACCATATACAAGTACTTATACTTAGATACAGACCAAATTTTATTTTAATCTAACCAATGGTGTAGGTTGTGCCTCTGTATACGAGTACAGCCATATACATACCACTCTCCCATTATTCGTGAATACTCAATTTTTTGGTTTAAGTTGAACCCATAAATAGTGACCCTTTTCAAACTTCAATTTCGATAATTTTTTTTACTAAACACTTTCTCCATATATAATATGTATAAGTGGAGAAAGTAAAAATGTGTTTCTCAGAGTTTGTTCATCAAACTAAGCGAATATATCGTTATACCCGTAGATTAGATTATTGAAATGTCGACCATACTACAAGGTAAGGTATTTTAAGCCAAGTATAAATGAGGATTGAGTGTAAGATGATTGTGTGTGATCTTGTAGTCTTGTTACTGACTAAGGCAGACATGTTCCTTAGACAGGACTGTTAATTAATAGCCCAACAGCCGATGGTAACTAATGGACCTAGACTTTAACATGGAATCCGAACCACGGCCTCTGAATTACGAATTAGTCTAATTATGAGGATGGTTTTCCCGGATTAACGTAGTATTCAATAGTGCGGACGTTAATCCACACAAGAGAACACTAGATCCACCGACCATCGCTCACAACTATCCACAATTCGTGACCTCCAAGTAGCTGGATTACAGGTGACGCCACCATCCCAGTCAGTAGATAGTATAGGTGACTGACTACCTCCAAAAGAAACCATTAAAAGATCTACCCAAGAAAAATCGTTCATTTTTATACAGATTTCTATACAAAAATGAACGTTCTTTTTTGAAAACCCTAACCGCCGAGTGCGCGTCGCGCGGCGGAACAGAGAGAGAGAGAGGTAGAGCCCTCCAACTACAGTATATCTGTTACCGTAGGCTATTGAGAGCTAAGTACTCTCGAGGCGAGTGTTGTATGGTTCAATTAAAGGAGTTGAGTAGGAGATGTAAACGGTTGCTAAGCGACCGTTGTCGTGTTGACACAGCGATCGCCAGCCGACACCTCCTCCCTCCATCTCCCCCCCACAACGTCGCCGCGCTGTTGATTTATGACGTAATTAAACTGCTAAGTCGGTCTAATTACCTCCCAGTTAGTTTTGTTTTTTAAAACTTTCCTTATTCATACTTGCCGACTTAATGGAAAACAGCGTAACAGTGTAATTTGTAGTTTAATTTGGAAAGTTTTTGAAGTGTTTGTAAGGTGGATTTTACCTTAATTGTTTTTGGCTTTTCAATTTTTCTGGCGTTAACCCTAGTTTAAGGTTGAAGCTTTTGTCAGTGAATTGAAAAAAGTTTACTTTCCATAAAAGCAAACCATTATCAGGTTTTTCATTTAATTTTTTTTTAATCACGTCGTACACACGATTTAATTAGTCATGTAGCCTTATCTGAATACTACAAGAATAATTGCGAGATTTGGTTTAACCATTAAAAGCACCAATTTAAAAATATTTTTCGTAACACTGCTGCGAAAACCTGCTTTTAAATATACAGTATATTATTTTGAGGGTCGAAAGTTTGCCTATCCTATTGTAAAATGTGTAGTAGTCCGCTCAATATTTTATGCAGTCTGACGAAACCTCGGTTCTCAAACGTATTTTCGTTTACTCACTCAAATTATTACAACCTTGAGCTCGTGCGAAATAGCTATTTGTGTAATGGGAGCGCAAAGGAGAGGTTCATAGCAGTACGAATGATTCCGTAACTTCGAGTGCGGCCATGACAGTTTGTGCTCGTATTACACACAATAATAAGTTTATTGAGGTTAAAGTTTGATTTTCCTGCTGGGATAAATGTAAATATAACTTTCAGGTTTCCGGTAACCTCAGTCTCATTGCGCTAAACCGGAAGTTAATGTTGTAGGAACGGCGATCGTCTATCAGCTGACTAAGCGCTTAGCGCATGCTATCGGTTAGTTTTATATAGATTTGGAGCGTTCTGCGCATGTGATTGGCCGGTTACTTTGCCGCACTAGGGTGGTAATATGTATCCTTCCTAGTGCGGGAATATACTACTTATACCTTATGCCTACAGTGCGAAATGTGCCTGTTATCGTGCGGTTGTAGGAAAAGTATTATTTTCGACCCATGTAATGAAATACCGGTGTACTTTTTCATCACATTAAAATGTTTTAGATGTGTTAGACTTTCACTTTAAGCAAGGAAATCATACTTTAGAAGGTTTAGGGGTCAAAAGTTTTTTTTTCATTTTTTAATAAAACACAAAACAGCATCACAAGATCTTGACAGTATTCGATAGGTTTGCATAACCGCCCTACTACCGGAAGTCACCGGAAACCGGTAGTTGTGAAGTGGTTGCTTAGCAAGCGGAAACTCAATCGATTCCCGTTATTTTAGGTTATGTTTTTTCTTGGTAGTAAAAAATTCGTTTTTACGTGGTGTGTGATCAAAAATATCGTTCCGAACTCGGCCTGAAATGTTTTTCCGATCCTAGATCGCATTTCAAGTCCGTTACCGGAAGTTTTGTAGGCTCTGTTACTAAATATACTATTAAATTCAATACGCTAAGATAAAATTACCATGATATTTTTGTGGGTCAAAATATTAACTAAGGAATAATGTTACAATATTTTTAAATAGAAATTATGATTACAATATGTTTTCCTCTGGATTAAATTTGAATTAAAAGTATCAATTGCTAATGAGGTATTTTTGTACGCAATAAACTATTTCCTGTATTGAATCTCATTTCATTATGTAAATTTTCTGTAATGATCAAACAATAAACATTCGCCGGATTGTTTAGACAATGAAATTGTCCTCTTAACATAACATAATTTTCTATTCATGTTTTGTGAGCATGTTTTCGTTTTAAAGCTCGAACAATTTTCCCGACTTACTTACTGTACATTGTTAAAATCTGGTGATTGAATATTCTGAAAATTTAAATTATTTTTGTGTGTAGTAAAATGTGTGCCAATCAACCATCTTCAATTGCAAATAGACACACGTATACCAAGATCGTTGTATTAGTACAAAAAATTACTCCACTCTACTGTAGTTACTTTGGCAATAGATATTTACTAGCAGTAAGCCCGTCCTTTGTACGGGTTTTAGGATTCAGTTTAAAGAAGATTATCATATCAAAATGTAAACCCGAAATCTTAAACAAATCAGTGCAAAGAAAATAAATACCCAGCTTTATTATTTAGCATTACTTAAATTTTATATGTAGTATAATTTCGAAATGGGTTTAAAATAAAACTAACTAATATTTATTTTAATTTGACAGCTGTTTTTCTTTCTATTAAATCATTAAATTATAAAGACAGCTGATTATTACCAGTAGGCTATTCACTGAAAACTAAATCAAAATGCGAGTAATATCGCGTAATGTGGGTTTATAAATGCGGACAATTTGCCTTTAAAAATCCTTCTATGGAATGTAGAGAATACAGGAAATAAATTTCATTGTTATTAGTTTTCCCGTTTTTTTTCGGAGAAAACGGCGTAAAATAAACTGATAAAAATGAAGATAATTTGAAAGTATTTGAATTAGTACTGTGGTGGCGTTTGAAATCATCCAGTTCGAACTGTGAAGTATGCAAAATGATCGGCGAAGGTCGGCGTGTTGGTATTTCGCGGAACCTGTTTGACGTGGACGTCTCCTCAGCTGTGATGGCTTGGAGCAGTGCTCTCAGCGGCCGGCGGGAACATACGATACAAGACAGTGTAATGGGATTCTCAAGAGAAACGTGTACACATGTACAACCAATCTAATGACAAAGATAGTAAATAAACTGTATCAGTGAGCTGACACATACTTTCTCCCTTAAATATATTTAAAAAAGACAACATGTAAGAAAACTATCATGTTCTTCAAAGTTTATCTAAATATCATTTAATAATTTATTTACTAGCACGCCCCCCCCGGGAATAACAAGCTTTTTTGAGTTGGTTTTGTTGGGTGATTTGACCTTACGCTTCATACCAAGTTTTGTGGAAAACGGTTGGAAAATAAGGAAGAAATTGATTTTTCAATACTCTCCATAAGAATAACATTGGGCGCTTTCAGACAAAACGTACTGTGTTTATCATGGACAGTAAATTTAACGTTTCTCTGGAACTGATAGTCGTAGACAAATAATTCAAAATACTAATTTATTCAGTTTTTTAAGCTAGTTTCAATGGTGCCAGTCAAGTTATACTATAGTTTTATTGTTTTCGCTGAAAATTAAAAAGTTTGATTTTTGACATTTAAAAGCCCATAACTTTTAAACCGTAATTTTACAGACATGCGGGTGGTGGTGTCATATTATTTAGACTATAAACTATCATTTTATTCAAAATCGTCTGAGCCGTTTTTGAGACACTTGGATTTTTCACGTTTTTAAGGGTTTTTAGGTGTGAACTACCCTTCAAAATTTAAAATTAATAAATGAAAAACACGCCTTGGGGTACGCTGAAAACATAAATACCACATAAATGGGTACATAAATGCCAAATTTCATCTAAATCGGACTAACGGGGTAGGCTGTGGCTCTGTACACATCCAGACACACGGACGGACAGACATCAATGTCGAAACCCACTTCTTTTGGATTCAGGGGACCCCAAAACGGATATATCCACTCTCAACTCTAATTCGAAAATTTTGACGAAAACAATACTTTCTCCATATACTATGTAAAAGGGGAGAAAGTAAAAATCGGATCACAGGTGGTTCAGAATAACCCCTGTAAACTAACAGAAACCACTTTTTGGATTCAGGGATCCCAAAAAGGATGTATCCACTGAAAACTTAAAATAAAATCGAAAGTCGACGAAAACAGTTATTTTCCAATTTTCTGTCTTATGTGCTGGAGAAATTTAAAAGGACGAAATATTTATTTGTTTGCCATCTTATAGTTCTTCTTTATTTCTATAAACTCTCCATTTATTTTTACAGAGTTTATTCATCGGATATTTCTTTTATTTGGAGGATGACAACTGTTCATGTTTTGTCATCTGGGTTTGTCTTACAACAGTGGTGTATCAGAACGGTTATGAGACGGAAAATAACTGAGACATGCAAACTGCATTCCAGGAAATTGGGCGTTCTAACACTGGTTGGCCTTATTGGATTCCAATCTTGCATGTTTGTAAACAAAATGAAAACAATTTTTACTAACTGCTCTCTCTCTCTCCATGACTACCCAATAAGATCAAGTCGTCGTCTGACAGCATTGGGACACGCGACCAACAAATCTGAGAGAGAAACTTATTACAGTAATGTTTGTTGCACTTGAATAGTTGCACGCTTGATCAATACACGCTATCAGTTAATTCGTGATAAGATAAAATTTGATAAAGAATTAAAATAAATGCATTTAGACGAGTGTCTAAATTGGAAATAATGTAAATGTAAACTGGGAAATGTGAGTTTGATTATTTTAATTTTATTAGCCTATACACTCGACTCCCTCTAATCCGGACCATCCGATGGTTTTATATATTTATACATAAAACTACAACCTGTACTAACTAGCGTACAGTATCTATATAAATCACATTTTACGACGATTTTAAAGCGTTCTTTCCCAGACATTACAGGTTTTAGTTTGTTGGATCGTAGTTTTTTGTGGCATTTATAAATTAAATGTGTCACCATAAATAGGAATAATCGTAAAATTATAATAATATTATCTCGAACTTATTTACTATAACCTAAGAAGAATAAAAATCTTGGCTTTAAAATACTGTACATATTAAAATGAATCTGTTATTTCTTCTGCTTCTTCGCTGACGCTGGTCTAGGAGACCGTGAACAATTATAACCTCAAAATGAGCAGGTGTTGAGGTTATGTCACTTCAGCAGACGATTGAGAACTGCATCAATGGAAGGTATATGGGTGGATGACTGTCAACTCCTAGTGGTTATATTTTGAACTAAAAACAATTCGATGCGGTCTGTAAGACCAGGCGTCACTACTCCAGGGTTAAACTGTTTTCTTGAACGCATAATCACGCCCATTTCCACACAAACATTACATCCACAGCTGATGCGATATATTTGTTGCTCGACGTAAAGCAACTGGCGACGTTCCAGTGCTCCCATCCACATAAGTCAAAATTCCCACGCCGACGTTGCCATTTCCCATTTCTGAAGATCCGTATCGAAGCCAATTGTAAACGAACTGATGTTTGTGATTTTATTTATATTTAGGCCGGAAATAAACAAACATGTTCAATCCTGTCGATTCCTGCCATGAGAAATGCGACCACATGCTGACGACTCATTTCCAGGAAGTAGTCTGGACTAGAGGGAGTCGACTGTACAGTATTTTTAACTTTATTTTATTTTTTTTCTTTAATTTGCTAGGATCATAGATTATCAACCAAACGATCAAAGGCAGCACAGTCTTGCAAGTGTATTTCACTTTTAAGTGTTCAAATTCGGTGTAAATATTGAACAATTTTGTTTAACAACTTTGATTTACAATCTGTTCAGCCTGAACAATCAATCTGAACAGATAATTGAGTTATGTATTATGTATACACTAACATTTGTGATCTGCGACAAACTCTGGGAAAACTTTTTGATTCAAAGTATACGAAATAAGCCCAGGAGGAAAATTGAGACGTTCGTAATTTTTATTTTCTTTCTGGTTCAATTGGTTTGAATTGAAAAATCGTCTGCGAGAAATCTTGAGTTCTTTGTGAGTGGAAGAAAATAAAATAAAAATTTGTATTTAAATTATTGCAGTTTATAGTCTACATTAAAGTACTGATGAATTGACCAAACATATTGTAAACTATGTTCCGGGTTCCGTGTTAATTATGCAATGACGACCCAAAAACAACCGCTTCATCGATCGTGTTGAACAACGACCGTGTGTAGTTCTGAGTCATTTAACAAAGTACATCCTTGTACGGGGTTTTGGCTAAGGAAGCGAGATTCTTATTATTTTGACATAATGTTAACCAAAGATCTTAAACAATTAATTAAAAAAAACCGTCGCAGCAGACCTGCGTACTCAGAGAATTTCCAAATCAATAATATGACAATAATAGTACAAGTATGTGACAAGATGATCAATCAATACCTGTTGATAAATTATAGTATTTGCCTATTCTCCTTAAGATTGACATGGGAAAAGGTATGCAGGTTTGCTGCTGTGAGGAACACATAAACTATGATTTTTAGCATAAACGTATGGATCCCAAACACATGGAGCTGAATACAAAGTATCATCCAAAACTATTGATTAGTAAGAGAAGTATTAATTTTTCCTTATCCTCCTTAAGATATAATTGGAGTCCCTAAATACAATGTACTGTGTTTCGATTTTTTAATACCTCAGTAACTGTTGGAGATAGAGAAAAACTTTAAGGAACTAAATTGTGTAGTGTTTAAGCTGATTTTAATAGTGAAAGATAAAATTTGAAATTTTTTAAAATTACATGGGAAAAACGCAAAAAACCCCATTTTGGGGTACAAAACCCCCCAAAACTACTCGTTTCGATTTTCCTATATGTCTGGTTTACGAACTCGTCCGAGCATTTGTAGGAATACACGTCTCTACCAAATTTGGTCTCGATCGTACCATTTTTACGAGTTATCGTGTTCACACACACACACATATATATAACAAAAATGTTAAATTATATATAAATTTTAACGACTATTGTTTTTGGTCTCCAGGCACCTAAAGAAGAAAAAATAACATGGTTCCGCTAATGGAAATTCGCTAAAAGTATTTCCTTATCATTTGTTCGATAGTGAAAACAACTTTCATCACAATAATTACTCTCTTTTTGCTAACACAAACAAATGCTCTTTGCAGCTTCACAGACAATAGATGCAGTATTCAGATTTTTCAGGAATTAAGACCCGAATCGGTTTAGTACGTAAAAATTGTCAAAATTACAGATGATTTAACCGAACTGTCAGTAAAGAACGGCATAACGTCCGCACTATTGAATACTACGTTAATCCGCAAAGACTATCCTCATAATTAGACCAATTCGTAATTCAGAGGCCGTGGTTTGGATTATACGTTAAACTGTAGGTCCATTAGTTGCCATCGGCTGTTGGGCTATTAATTAACAGTCCTGTCTAAGGAACATGTCAGTCTTAGTCAGTAACAAGACTACAAGATCGCGCCACAATCATCCTACACTCAATCCTCATTCATACTTGGCTTAAAATACCTACATTGTAGTATGGTTGCCATTTCAATAATCTAATCTAATCATAAAGAATTGTGCAGAGTATCTATACCATAGTAATACCCCTACATAAATGATTTTTTCTCAGAATTAAAAGTTTTTCGTAGTAATTTTTTTTAATCGACTATCCGAACTACCCCCAGTCTCAATTAGGTTGGATAATTGTCTATCGCTATATTGTAGCTTTCGGACATTTTGATAAACAGCCCGAAAGGCGATTGCAGTGATTTCCCCAGCGAGGCTGAGACACCTGCGATGAACCGAACTCACGTATCCAATGTTTACTTTGTATCCTGTTCAAACAGAGGACAGGATTTATTATTCGACGCATCGATCAAATCACCTTGTACGTCACGGCGTCACTCAGGGTTGGTGATTGGCTGCAATGCTGTTACCGCGCGCCTCGTCTCCTCCAACGTTCGTTCAACAGCGAAATTGTTTAACGTCGACAAATCTTTTAAACTTTGTTCGTCTTTTAGCGAATTTCCCATAGGGATGAAGCTATTACCGTAGGTCTCATGGCAAGACTTAAGCCCGGGACCATTTTATTTTTACGTCTTAAGAGTCTGCATCAGTGGTAGCCATCTTGGATTTTAGTCCCGTAAGAGCAATGTTAAACTCTGGCGGAACATACCTTCACTTTGGCGTCTGTAGTGGCGTTAATTATCAAAGTATCGATGTAAAACTTTGGAAGTACGTTGATGAGATGTGGCTGAGAAGGGCATGACCTTTTCAATATGTTCAAAAATTTAACTTAATATAAAAACAAAAATCCAGGAATATTTTGTTTGTTTATTTTGTTTTTATATCAAGTTCAATTTTTGAACATATTGAAAAAGTCATGCCCTTGAGCCACATCTCATCAATGCACTTCCAAAGTTTTACATTGATACTTTGATAATTAACGCCACTACACACGCCAAAGTGAAGGTATGTTCCGCCAGAATTTAACATTGCCCTTACGGGACTAAAATTCAAGATGCCTACCACTGATGCAGACTCCTAACGTGCCCAGAGACCAAAAACAATAGTCGTTAAAATTTATAAATATTTTTTATTTATTGATCGTTCACTTATTAGGGCTACTAATATAATTACGAAATCAATAATGTCAGATTACCCTTTTATTTTCATTTTTATTAATCTCATGTGTCGGGGATTACCATGATACATGATTCACATGATAAAACGATTTTCCAACAAGAAAACCAACAAAACACTAATTTGTTCACTCAATCAGAAATATACAAGATTACATGTAAAGATTGTCCAAAATATTATATCGGCCAAACAGGAAAAAATTTCAAATGTAGATACAAAGAACACTTACAAGCCAAATCACTCGAGGAAATTAATAATGAGTTTTGTTTGGTTTCAACATGCAATATATTGTATTTATTCTCCTTCCTCCCCATATTCTCGTCTCTCACTCCTCCTCCCTCTTCTCGTCCTCCTTCTCTTCTCCCTTCTCAATCCTCACCCCTGTACAATATATTGTATTGCATTACATCTCTCCTCCCCCACGTCTACTTCTTTTCACTCCCCTTAACGAACATAGTATATGGAGAAAGTATTGTTTTCGTCAAAATTATCGAATTTGAGTTGAGAGTGTATATATCCGTTTTGGGGTCCCCTGAATTCAAAAAAGTGGGTTTCGACGTGATGTTTGTCCGTCCGTGTGTCTGTCTGTGTGTATGTCTGGATGTGTACAGAGCCACAGCCTATCCCGTTGGCCTGATTCAGATGAGATTTGGCATGTATATTCACTGTATCTCCAGGCGTTTTTTCCTTTTTTTTTGAATTTGTCATTTTTAAGGATAGTTCTTCCCTAAACCCCTTAAAAACGTAAAAAACTAAATTTCTCAAAAACGGCTATAACGATTTTGTTAAAATTTGTTAGTTTATAGTGCACAGAGTACTAAATAATCTGACACCACCCGCATGTCTGTAAAAATGGTGGTTCAAAAGTTATGGCCTTTTAAATGCAAAAATACCCCCGTCGCAGCAGACCTGCGTACTCAGCGAATTTCCAAATCAACAATATAATAATAAAAATATTTGACAAGTTTTATAAAAATCTCTCCATAAACATGAGAATTATTTGCCTATTCTCCATAAGATTAACATGGGAAAGAGTGTGCAGGTTAGCTGCTGTGAGGAACACTGAGAGCAGGCATTTATACCATCAAAAATTTTTATTTTTAACATTTATACAAACTTTCATCAACATCTGTTCATAAATAAAGGGGTTTGCCTATTCTCCATATGATTAACATGGGAAAAGAGTATGCAGGTTTGCTGCCATGATAAACACATAAACTATGATTTTTAAGCATAAATGGATGAACCTCAACCACATGAAGCTAAATATAAAGTTTTATCCAAAAGTATTGGTTAATAAGTGAAATATTAATTTTTCCTTATCCTCCATAAGATTAACATTGGAGCCCCAAAATACAACGTACTGTGTTTAGATTTTTTAATATCTCGGTAACCGTTGGAGATAGAGAAAAACTTTAAGGAACTTAATTGTGTAGTTTTTTAAGCTGATTCTAATGGTGAAAGATAAAATTTGAAATTTTAAAAAATTACATGTGAAAAACGCAAAAAACCCCATTTTGGGGTACAAAACCCCCCCAAACTACCCGTTCCCATTGACCGATATGTCTGGTTTACGAACTCGTCCGAGCATTTGTAGGAATACACGTCTCTACCAAATTTGGTCTCGATCGGACCTTTTTTACGAGAGTTATCGTGTTCACAGACACATATATATATACATATATATATATATACATATATATATATATATATATATAAAAATTTTAACGACTATTGTTTTTGGTCTCTGGGCACCTAAAGAAGAAAAAATAACATGGTCTCGGGCTTAACTCTTGCCATGAGACCTACGGTAATAGCTTCTTCCCTATGGGAAATTCGCATAAAAGTAAAGTATAACTTGACTGGTACCATTGAAACCAGCTTAAAAAACTAAACAAATTAGTATTTTGAATTATTTGTCTACGACTAACGGTTCCAGAGAAAAGTTAAATTTACTGTCCATGATAAACGCAGTACGTTGTCTGAAAGCGCCCAATGTTATTCTTATGGAGAATATTAAAAAATAAATATCCTCCTTATTTTCCAACCGTTTTCCACAAAACTTGGTATGAAGCGTAAGGTCAAATCATCCAACAAAACCAACTCAAAAATAGCTTGGTATTACCGAGGGGGTGGGGTTCCTCCATACAGTTCGAACAATTAATTTATCTTTATCTCTCTCGTTTTTATTTTTTAGGAATGGGATTTTTTCGGAACAAAAAATTATTAAATGATATTTAGATAAACTTTGAAGAACATGATAGTTTTATTACAGATTGTCTTTTTTAAATTTACTTAAGGGAGAAAGTATGTGTCAGTCCTCTGATACAACAAGGTTATTTTTATCAGCCAACATCTGATCTGTCTCGTGGTAGTGGACAGAGGTTGACCTTTGAGGCGGATATCGGCATGCTGTATACAAACGCCGGTTGAAACCCGTACTGGGCCGTCACGAGCTGTGTTTTTGTTACAGAATGTTTACACAATACCAGTGTGTGCGACTACTGTTAAGTGTTTGTGTTGACCACTGGTGTCGTGACTGAGAAACCCACGTTACATTTCTGTTTACAGTGCTGTATTTGCGGTGACGTAAGCAAGTAAAGTGGGGTTGAAGTCAGACCCCCCTCTGCTAAATTATGCAGTAAAATTTCATCCAGATTGTATGCCTTAAGGAAAATGTCTAAATTATGTTCTATCGATACAATGAAAACTATTTTGCATTAATTCATTCTCACATATCTTTTGGTATTATTTTATACGGAGCATCATCTCATAAAGTTTACATAGAGTACTAGTTTTACAAAAGCAAGCTATTCGCATAATGTTAGGTCTGAATTGGCATGATTCAGTTAAAGAACATTTTACTAATCTGGGTATCTTTACTGTTTTTGGTCAGTATGTTTTTGATTTAATTTTACATGTAAAAATAAACCTACCCAAATTCAAAACCCTTGGTTTGTACCACAATTATTTCACCAGAAATAGAGAAAACCCAGCATTTAAAGTTCACAAACTTAAATTCATGGAAAAATCTCCGTCATATGCAGGGATTAGATATTATAACTATCTGCCTGATACTATAGCCATCATAAAAGATCTAAATAAATTCAAAAAAGAACTAAAGAGATATATTTTAACAAAACCCATTTATTCTTTAGATGATTTTTTGTTAATGTAAATTTTGTGTCCAGTTTAAACTAACTAAATCTTTGGTTCTAGTAATGATTTATGTTTTGATTTTGTTTTGGTTCTGATACCTAAATTAATGATTATTGTAATTTTTTGATGTAATATTTTGATGCCATTCATGTACGATTCCTGTGTTAAACTGAATAAAGAAATTTTGACTATTGACTTTTGACTGTACAACCAGTTATATCTTTAGAGTCTTCATCGGTACCGCCATATTGGATTTGAGAAGGAGTATTGTTAAATTACGTTCTCCATAGTCGTAAAAGATAGTTGAGTTGTTAAAGTAATAGTGGTTTTCTAGAGAAAAAATAAATTAAATTTGTTATTTTATTTTCAAACAATAAGACAACCACGTAATTGTATAGTAAAAAAAATTAAATTGTTCATCTCCGTAGGCAACTTTAATTTCAGTTTAACACCTCTACTACCTTTTTACTTTTTTGACATAAATATGTCTTAGCTCTAGGAGGGGTGTTGGTGATTTTTGAGATGGAAATTATTTAACAGGTTTCTATAGAAACTTCCAGAGTTATTGTATTGAATTTTTAATTTAAAAGAATGAGAACAGCTGTTTAGATAAACTGAAAACATTCCCTTTAGACATATCCATGATCAAACCTATTTCCCACAGCGATGTAAACACGAACATTTTGACATGGATATGTCTTAGCTTTGGGGGGTGGTGTAGGCGATTTTTAAGATGGAAAACATGTAACAGGTTTCCATAGAAACAAACAGGTCTATTGTATTGAATTTGTAATATAAAAGAATAAGAACAGATGTTTAGATGAATTGAAAACATTACCTTTAGACATATCCATGATCTAACCTATTTCCCACAGGGAAGTAAATACAAACATTTTTACATGGATATGTCTTAGATTTAGGGGGTTGTTAGCAATTTCTAAGACAAAAATTTGAAACATAAGAACTGCTGTTTAGATGAATGGAAAAACATTCCTTTAGACGTATCCATGATCTAACCTATTTCTCACAGGGAAGTAAATACGATCATTTTTTTGGCTAGAGGGTTTTCATTCTTTCTTGCTTTATAGTTTAGAATCTACTATACCAGTAATTAGTGTACTTAAAGCAAAGACCACCAAGTAATTGGGCGAAGCAGCTATATAGCTGGGGGCCCGGACTAGAGCGAACCAATTTTGAGCCGCTCCTGCCCCACCACCCCCTAATGCAGGTGCATTGGTATCGACCACCCCGGCCGGGCGTTCTCAAATTTGAACCGGCGTTTGTGTTAAGGGAAATAAATTTAACACTGAGTTTATGTGTTGAAAGTCGACGGAAAATTGGTACACATTTTACGATTGAATTTGTGTTTTGTTCACAGCTACTATAATACGAGCAAGGTTTGTATATATACTAGCTGACCCGGTGAACTTCGTAACGCCTGACAATAAATACATGTTAACTTCAAGTTTGGTTAACGCCATGTTCTGAAGTCGAATAGCAATACGGCTTCATTGGGAAAGGTTATATATCCTGGATCGCGGCATAGAGAATAACAATACTGAAACGATAAAACATATTAAAAACATTCCCATAAACAAATAAATCTGAGTGGATTAATTCACAATTTTCAAATCCAATCCATACCCAAACAAAATCTAACTGTAATACGGCTTTTATAGGAAAGATATACAACAGCTGATTATTATAATAAACGTAATAATATAAACATTTTAATTATCATATAAACACGTGATTTTAATCAGACAGAAAATGAAAATATAAATACATAATCCCCCAAAACCGTAAACTTTTAATGTGGTGAATAAAGCTGTTCATTTTTTATAGTACACATTTACTTCATAGTTTTACATTAATGAATGATTCAGATGGCATTGGATAGTAAAACATATTGCTAATGGAAAGTAAACCAATCAGCTGTAGCTAAGAAATCAAATGTTTTCATTGTAGACATTTTGTAAACAAACTCACTCTCCATAAGGTTAACATTAGAAATTTAAAACGCCATAAAATGGAAACTTATGGGGTTTTCGAAAATATTTTTTCACTAAAACCTTCCCGGACACATATAGAGCAACTTCCTAAAATTTCATGGCGATCGGATGAGTAGTTTTGCAACGCATAAAGGACATACATACAGACATACAGACAGACATACATACATTCAATTTTATATATAGAGATTTGCACACGGATCTCGAAAACGGCACTAAGGATTTTCTTTAAATTTTGGAAATAACTCATTTCTGAGTAGAAAATAAGTTCTAGATAGGTCTAATGTCCAGGAAAATTCTTGTTTTCTTGTAATATTAAGTTTAAAATCTAAAAATTTAACATTACGCTTATGGAGAATCAAATGTAAACAATACAAATCAAAACCGCTGTTTATAACATGTATGTAATAAATGAAAAATTATAAAATTACTAAACAATTTGTAAAAACTAAAGGGTAACTGTGCGAAATAAAAGCAGAGAAAATTATTTCCAAATTCTTTTGTGTTTTGAAAGAAAACGTATTCATTCTATTGCTTGAAGCCACTGTAACAAACCAATTAACTGGTGTAAATTAAATTTATCTTTTGCTTTTCAATCCTCATTCCTTTTCTAGCAAAATCAGTTGATCACAGGATAATAATAACAAACTGTATGGACATTTAATTCAGTATATGATTAGCTAAAACAATTGAGGTTGGCCAAAAACTCTTAATCGACGACGTGAACTTGGCCGTCGCCGTAGCTTAGTCAGTAGCGCTCAGATCTCACGTATGCTAGGTCGCGTGATTGATCCCCACCCGAGGGCTATATTTTTGTTCAGTATTTATGCCATATTAATTAAGGGGTATGAAAACGGTTTTATTTAAACCACATAAATGTTTTCATTGAGCAGTAAATTTGTTTTAATTTTGCTGATTAACTTGTAAAAACATGTCTTATTCTATCCGAGCAAAGCTCGGTCACCAGGTTCTTATTGTATTAAACTGTAAACCCATGCACGTTTCCAAGATAAATTTAATTTAAAAACTCATTTATCTCTATAACAAAGCTAGACAGGTTCTTTGATTGGTTCACTGTCACTAACACTCATATTAATCTCTTTTCGAAATCTGACTTTTTCTTATCTGAATTAATACATTTCTTCAGTAGAAACTGTCAAAGGATTTAGGATTTTGGAATTTTTTATGGAAGAAGTTTTTTTGTGAGCGCGTCTAGTAGGTGAACTCTGAGAATTAGAAAAGGTGGTTAGGATAAAATCTGTCGGAAATTCAATTTACTATAGATTTTTTTTTTCAAATTAAGGAGCCAGTCTACTTGGACGAATTATAAATCCCTAATCATGCGGGCCCTTGACTTCTGGGGAGTCTAGGATCTCCAGCTACACCTCGAGCTCGAACTTGATACTCCCGCACCAACCTTCACCAGTGAGGAACAAATTATGTTCACTTGAACCACAGATATACCGGGTGTCCCGCGAAGAGGTTGTATTTTTTAGTTGGTGTGACGGACGTGGGACACAACAGTCCTAACATACTCGACACATTAGGACAAAATGGCGGGATGTAAAAAAATAGTACCTTTTCGTTAAAATAGGTTCAATTGCTTAAGTGTTACAACATAATTACTGGATTTTAACGATGTTACTAATTAAATAACGTTAGAGAATTAAAGATTTAAGTAACTCATAAATAAATTAAATGTAGTTTATCCATAAACATTACTCAAACTGATGTCCATTGATTGCAATGTACTGACAGCAACGAAATAGTAAACAGTAAACGTTGTGTAGGTCGTGGCAGCATCTTCATGGTCTGGACCCAAGGTCTCCTGACTGTTTGCGAGTTTTTTTCTGTAGAGATTTTTGAAGGAGATATTGATTAGATTATTGTCATAAGATGAACTAATGGTTTTGATTGAAGAGGAACTGTTGTTGATAGCTCGAGAATTGTTCCGCAAAGCTTATGACTGTTTTTATTCTAGCGAATTTCCCACAGGGAAGAAGCTATTACCGTAGGTCTCATGGCAAGCCTCAAACCCGGGACCATGTTATTGTTTCGTCTTTAGGTGCACAGAGTCCAAAACCAATAGTCGTTAAAATTTATATATATGTGTGTGTGAGTGTGTGAACACGATAACTCTCGTAAACATATTTGGCAGAAATGTGTATTCCTACATTTGCTCGGACGAGTCAGTAAACCAGATGTATCGGTCAATCTGAACGGGTAGTATGGGGGTGGGTTGTACCCCAAAAATTGGTTTTTTGCGTATTCCCATTTAATTTTTGAAATTTTCAATCGTCAATCTTTCAATCTCTCGCCATTAAAATGAGCTTAAAAACTACACAATTTAGTTCCTTAAAGTTTTTCTCTTTCTCCAACGGTTACCGAGATATTAAAAAATCTAAACACAGTACGTTGTATTTTGGGGCTCCAATGTTAATCTTATGGAGGATAAGGAAAAATTAATGTTTCACTTATTATCTAATGTTTTTGGATGAAACTTGATATTTAGCTTCATGTGGTTGAGATTTATACATTTATGCTTAAAAATCATAGTTTATGTGTTTATCATGGCAGCTAACCTGCATATTCTTTTCCCATGTTAATCATATAGAGATTAGGTAATCTCCTTTATTTGTGGACAGACGTTGATGAAACTTGGTATAAATTGTCAAAATATAAATTGTTTACGCTAGAAATACCTACTTTCAGCGTTCCTCACAGCAGCAAACCTGCATACTCTTTCCCATGTTATTCTTATGGAGAATAGGCAAATAACTCTCATATTTATGGACAGATATTGATATAACTTGTCATATATTATTATTATTATGTCATTGATTTGGAAATTCGCTGAGGTCTGCTTCAACGGGGGTAATTTTTTTTATTTTGATACATTTCATGACATTAAAATTCTCTTTCAAATGACACAAAGTACAGGACAAGTTTTCTTATACAAATCAACGTCACAGCGATTGTTTAAATTTAACATTGTTCTTGTGGAGTGAAGAAAAGAAGGCGCAGATATACTTGCGTATTTTCCCTGACTTAAAATGTGGTTTGAAGTGAACATGTTTCTGAGTTTTAAACATAACTCTTACGGGAATAAAAATTCAAAATGGCGGAGGTACTGCAGGCTCTTAACCAAAGTCCAATATGGCGGTGATACGTATGTGTCGCAGCGGCGTGCGAGTGGTCCACGCGGTTACGATCAACGACCAACGGCCATGCAGGCTGCTGCCTGAGCCGCGCCGCGAGGTCAAGAAACGGACGGCGACTGCCGCGCGGAGACATTGAACTTGCCGGCTCACCTTGAAGGCTTGCAACTCCTCCTCGCGAAAATTCCCACGGGACGGTGTACACTGTGCTACAGGGTGTCCCGGTAGCTCCGGTAGCTATGACGTCTGTGTTGTTAAGAGTCTGCATCAGTGGTAGGCATCTTGAATTTTAGTCCCGTAAGGGCAATGTTAAATTCTGGCGGAACATACCTTCACTTTGGCGTCTGTAGTGGCGGTAATTATCAAAGTATCAATGTAAAACTTTGGAAGTACATTGATGAGATGTGGCCATACGCTCCATACTAAGTTTCAGGGAAAACTGTTGGGAAATGAGGAAGAAATTGATTTTGTAATATTATCCTTTAGAATAATATTGGGCGCTCTCATGCGCCCATTTAAAAAAACCCCTGTAGGTACAGTATACTAGTATTTATACATACCAAATATCTTATAAATTGGAACAACGGGGTAGGCTTCGGCTCTGTACACATTCAGACACACACGGACAGACAGACTACACGTCAAACCCCATTTTTTGATTCAGGTGGGGACCCCAAAAGGGATATATCGACTCTCAACTCAAATTTGAAAATCATGACAAAAACAATACTTTCTCCATGTACTATCGAAAGTTCAAAATCATCAAAACATGGGTGGACGTGTTACACCAGCACATTCGGATTTTTTTATTTACTGATGGATTTACTAATATATAACAAAAACTTTAGAGAAAAGGTCTCATAGGTATCGCCCCTGGCGAAATAAAAAGCCGACATTGCCAGATCATCTCACTCAATTCCACAAAACGAAAAACTATATCAACCTCTAGTCCTAGCAGTTAAACCAAAAAAAATAACATCGCTTAGTCCTGCCAGTTGCAAAAAACAAAACAAAACTAAATAACATAGCTTAGACATATGCATATGTATAAAGACTTTTAATAAAAATAAATTATTGAATAAATTTAAATAAAATAAAAATAAATTTTAATATAATATAAACTCAAATACGTGTTTTGTTTTCACGCCAGTGGCATTTTTTAACGTTTTCAAATGGGACGGACTCCAAATCCTGTTCGGTTTCATCAGTACCCAGCGTTGACCTGTTGTTATATTGGCAGTTGATTAATAACCCAATTACAAATGGCGATTGAGTCCGGAATCGAACCGGTAACCAACATGGAGTCATCTACAGGGTCTAATGTGTATGAGTGATGCCTTCAGATCGTTAATGCACAATACGTACTTCGGCCAACTGTGTGGAGCTATGTAAAACATGCTGAACCTGACATACAGTAAGAGTGGAAGTTGCCAGACGCAAACAACCTGAAAAGTCGATGGAAGACAGTAAACACAGGGGTAAAGTAAACATTAGTTTTATCTAGAGGTGTGAGATTGGGAAAAATATTTACAAAACACAAAGCTCCTAACAAAAAGTATACAAAAGAAAGATTTGCGAAATCCTAATAAACGTATGTTTCTTCCTTTGATAAAGAATGTGAATTCATTTAGTAATCGTAAATAATATTCGTTATTCGTTACCCATCTATATAAATAAAATTAGAGTTTTGTCTGTACATTGCTTAGAATCATTCATTTTTTAGTTATTTTTACGTTTCATGCGTTAGATACGCCGAAACAGGTCTTATCTCAATTTTTGTCTGTGACGCTCCAGGAGGCATTTTACGCCGTCTTCTCAGAAAAAAACGTGAGAACTGAATACAATGAAACTTATTTCATGTTACATTCCAGAGAAGGTTTGTAAATGCTTGAAATCGCCCGCCGCCCCTTGAAAAGTAAACAACGAGCATTTAAAAACCCACTTTTACGCGATATTACTCGCATTTTGATTCAGTTTTCAATGAATAACCTACTGGTAATAATCAGCTGTCTTTCTAGTTTAAAGATTTAATAGAAATAAAAACAAACAGCTGTCAAATCAGTATTAGTTAGTTTATATTGGTCATTGATTTTAAACCCATTTCGAAATCATACTACGTATATTAAAAAGTTATTTTAATTAAATTTAATAATCTATTTAACTGTAAAGTAATGCTAAAGAATAAAAGCTGGGTATTTATTTATTTTCATTGTACTGCTTTGTTTAGGATTTCAGGTTTACATTTTGGTATGATATAATCTTTCTTTTTTAAACTAAATCCTACAACCCGTACAGAGGACGGGCTTACTGCTTGTCGTAATAAAGAATGCTGATCTCGACCATATTGTGTGTTATATTTCTATGATCTTGACATCAGCAGACTAGTTTGGGGAAACGATTACTTACGACCCGCAAAGCATGTATTAAAAGCGATCGTTTACGCAGCAAAGTGACTGAAAAACAATTACACAACAGTAACATCTTTTAAATATCAAATTCCAATTATAATGTTGGCAATAAAGGTTTTTAAAATAAAAACATAACTTATTCTTGAGAACAAATATCTAAGAACTTTACTTAGAATTCTGTACGCAGTAGAATTTAGATAAAAGTGAGGCGAACTCCTCTTTAATTCACTCAAGAGTAACGAAAAGGACAAAACTCAAGTGGCGATCTTTTCCCGGAATGCTTAAATTGTTCTTTTCCAGACAAACATCTCCGAGATGTTGCCGAGCTTCACCTGAAGGCGTTCGCCGTTATCCTTACGTCTCGGGATTGCTTTCTCGTGTTAACTGACTCTCGGCATTTCGTCTTTATTTGTTTAACGTTGCCTGCCCTGTTCTGTTTGATAATTCTACGCAAGTTTAACGTACCCATTAATTTTATAGAATCAAATTATTGTTGATTCTTTTTTTACTTTATAAAAATTAGTTTTATGGTGATAGACCATGTTATTTTTTTACTTTAGTTAGAACTAGTCTAAAAATTTTTTATAGTTATTTAGGTATATAATATAAGTGTTATAATTATATATATGAAAGGTTTATATAATGTGTCTTTTAGCACGATAACTCTCGTAAAAATGGTCCGATCGAGACCAAATTTGGTAGAGACGTGTATTCCTACAAATGCTCGGACGAGTTCGTAAACCAGACATATCGGACAATGGGAACGGGTAGTTTGGGGGGGTTTTGTACCCCAAAATGGGGTTTTTTGCGTTTTTCACATGTAATTTTTAAAAATTTCTAATTTTATATTTCACCATTGGAATCAGCTTAAAAAACTACACAATTAAGTTTTATAAGTTTTTCTCTATCTCCAACGGTTACCGAGATATTAAAAAACCTAAACACAGTAGGTTTTTTTTGGCTCCAATGTTAATCTTATGGAGGATAGGAAAAATTAATATTTCCCATATTAATCAATATTTTTGGATGAAACTTGATATTTAGCTTCATGTGGTTAAGATCTATCCATTTATGCTTAAAAAATCATAGTTATGTTTTTATCATGGCAGCAAACCTGCATACTCTTTTCCCATTAATCAAATGGGAATAGGCAAACTCCTTTATTTATGGACATGTGATGAAAGTTGGTATAAATGTTAAGAAAAAAATTATTTGTGTTAGAAATGGCTACTTTCAGTGTTTCTCACAGCAGCTAACCTGCACACTCTTTCCCATGTTAAACTTATGGAGAATAGGCAAATGATTCTCATGGTTATGGACAATTTTTTATAAATTGTCTTTATTATTGTAATTATTTAATAAAATTCGCTATGCATTGCTGCGAGTGTTTTTTACTTTAATATAGTTTAAGATGAAAATAATACCGTTATGGCTTAAATTATTCTACATATAATGTTAAATATTTGTGTTTATATTGTGTTTTAATATTTTTTGGTGAAACGTTTGAGAATATCAAAAGGATTTGAAAGGAATTTCCTAGGAAATACAGATGTCATGTCAATACATGTATATTATTTTCGTTTTGATCCCCAATGCCCAATTTTTCTTTTCTACATACTAATTTTTTCCCTAATTTAATGCATTAAACGATATAACTTACTTATTATTTGAAGTATTGTAATTAAACTTGGTTTACAGATTCATCTATTTACTGAGTGTTACCTATGGTATGGCAAAACATCTTGTTTTTGATATATAGCAAAACATTCTATTTTTATATTAATCGTTGATTGATATTTATTTTAATGTGGTTTAACCTTGGTTTGTATAATTTGAAGTAATTAAAAAATTAATGGAAATTCGCCGAATACGTTGCTAAGTGTGAATCATTTTACCTAGGTAAAAGTTTTACATCTGTACGTACCAATAAAATAATTTATATTTCTGTTAGTTTTTCGATATTAAAAAATAAATAAAAACTTCTCCGCTGCGCCTATAGTCGGTTTATCGAAAAATCGTTCGAGATATTTATATTTTTGTTAAATTACGTAAGCAATTGTATGTGGCACTGGTTTTGGACATTTTATATTACGTTTTGTTAAAAATGTCGCAGAATCAAACGAAAAGTGCTTTAGAGAATTATTGTAATTAGTTGTTAGTATGAATTTCGTTATTATAACCGTATCTGTATAATTACAAATAATCGAGTGTAATATTCGGCAGCAAGTGGTGAACGTGCTTGTGCAGGGTGGTGGGAGGGATGCATACTGCATACTGACTTATCCTTGGATCAACAAACATTCCAACAATCGCTGTGTTTCTTTGGCCGGCGCGCCGCAAACATCTGTGGCTTGTAGGTTTGCAGCCAACCTCGTGCCTTGCGCTCAGATCACAGCATCTAACTCTATACGTATTATTATTATTTTCAAAACACCAAAGACAACACTAAATAAACGGTATCAGTGGACTGACACATATTTTCTCCCTTAAGTGAATTTAAAACAGACAATCTCTAATAAAACTATAATGTTGTTCAAAGTTTATCTAAATATCATTTAATAATTTTTGGTTTCAAAAATAATCATCCCATTTCTGAAAATAAAAACAAGAGAGACAAAGTTAATTTAATTGTTCGAATTGTATGGGGGGACGACCTCCGGGGAATACAAGGCTTTTTGGGTTGGTTTTGTTGGGTGATTTGACCTTACGCTTCATACCAAGTTTCATGGAAAACGGTTGGAAAATAAGGAAGAAATTGATTTTTTTTATATTCTCCATAAGAATAACATTGGGCGCTTTCAGACAACGTACTGCGTTTATCATGGACAGTAAATTTAACTTTTCTCTGGCAAGCGTTAGTCGTATACAAATAATTCAAAATATTAAATTTGTTTAGTTTTTAAACTGGTTTTAATGGTGCCAGTCAAGTTATACTTTACTTTTATTGGTTTCGCTAAAAATTTAAAAAATGATCTTTTTTATATTGAACCGTCATTTTTTACAGACATGCGAGTGGTGTCAAATTATTTAGTACTCTGTGCACTATATATAAACTATCAAATTTTAATCAAAATCGTTATAGCCGTTTTTGAGAAATTTGGATTTTTCACGTTTATTAAGGGTTTTTAGAGGTGAACTACCTTAACATTTTTTCAAAAAAATGAAAAAATACGCCAGGAGATACGGTGAATATATACATGCATGCCAAATTTCATCTAAATCGGACCAACGGGGTAGGCTGTGGCTCTGTACACATCCAAACACACAATCAACTCAAATTCGAAAATTTTGACAAAACAATACTTTCTCCCTGTACTATGTATAAGGGGAGAAAGTAAATACATTGCGCATACCCCTATTAACATAGATAACACAGTTTATTTACACAAAAATGTACAGTAAGTTAGTTCACTAATTGATTTTTCGTGCATGTTATACTTTTCCACTTTCTATGATTATCATACTTTTGTATCACGTTTTATCCCACGAAAATGCTGAATATGTAATTTCTTGGGAAAAATATCCCTTGAGTAGACACCCTGATCTCGCTGTGTTATGCTAATGTTCTGTACTACTTGAGACAGTCCGCCACTCTGACTCCGCCAGGAACACTAAGTACTAACCACGTCTCCTTGCTCTCTAGAGACTTCGGTCGGTGTGCGTCTCCGCTTTGGCCACGAGGAGAGACGTCGACTTTATGTCGTTGTACAGAACATTTCGCACAAGTACTTTATGTTGACGTTGTCGCTGCAAGTAATTCGTCTACAGTTATCGATATTTATTTATAGTTATTTTGCAATTCAAATTTCGTCCTTTACCAATGGAAAAAATTTACACTGTAATATTATCCTTCGTACAAATTTATGCACTGGTTATTATATAAACTAAATTTGAAAGGAAAGTCCCAAAGTTACAGTGATTTACTGTCTGAATTTTTATCGATTTTTGTCTTACCATTCCGGGAGCGAAATCGATTATTTATTGACTTCGGGGCAAGTGGAGCAATGCAGTTGACGCGGCGCGGCGACTGTTGGCGCGGACTGTACCGCCCCCGCCGGCGCGCTGGCGGCCGCGACTGTACCCGGGTTGCCATGACAACTGTTTCCCGCCAGTCGCTGCGGCGCAACCAGTCGTACCAACCACTGCAATCGCCTCCACTTTCCAGTTCTGCCACCACTGCACCGCAATCACCTCCCCTTGCCGCTCTGCATATGAATGAAGCTTGCTGATAACAGCACCTTACCCCACCTGGTGACGCTTATTGATAAGAGATGTTGACTTCGCCGTTGAGGGCATTTGATTGCTGATAACGAGAAAACCGTTGGCGGAAGTGGGAAACTGCTTGTAACGATATTCTGAAACTGAACGGTGGAGAATTACAGTTATTGTAAAAAAAATTGTTTAACTAGTAAAGTTCTAATCTAACTGTATTTGTACTTAACATGAAAGCGGATACTACAAGAGAATTGTAACTTTATTTATTTCTGTTAAAATAAAAGAAGAATTTAATAATTTAGAAGAGTATTACAGTATATTGGAGTTTAATTAATATTCTTTTTCAGGTATGATCCAGCCCTTACTTGATTGACAGTTTGCTGTAAGTTAAATGTCTAGAACACTAGTTTATAGGTGAAATACAGTGTTTAAGTATTTTTTTATAAATTACAGTTATGAAATGAAATGAAAAATTCTTTATTCCAACAGGCAAAGTTAGGGCCACGTGGCCCTTTCTTACACCTAACCTGCCTCTAAACATTATTATGATCATAAACATAAACTTATTATAAACAAAATAACCAATAAAAAATAAAATATACAAAATTGAAAATAAATAGATTTTTTATTAAAAAACTCACAAAGCGCATACACCCACATCAGCAACCGCCACACCACAGAAACTTGGACACGCCAGCCGAGACCATCCGTTCAAAAAACAAAACTTTCAGTGCCGCCACAAACTATGAACGTTTTTCAAGGGATCTTATTTGTAAGGGCAGGTTATTCCAAAGACGACAGGCAGCGATAGCAAAATTATATTTATTTAGGTACACACTCCTTGTTCTGAAATCATTTTAGACGATAACATAATTTGTATATTATTTAAAAACGGGATTTTTCAATAACACTTAAATTTTGAATTTTTCTCTGTTGGGATTGTCTTTGATTATCACAGGTATTTGGTGACATAAGCAGAATTTCTCCGAGTTATATTAAAATATGCCTTCCACATTCCTGTTACGACCTTCAAAGATCCTTTATTTCATTTCATCTTTTCTTTATGTGTATATTGCCCTATATGCCCTTTGCCCTATGTTTATATTGAGGGTTACCTTTTACAAGCCACCTAACTCTGGTGTGCTTTACTTTTTAAGGTTAATACGTTGTTTCTCGTGGACAACAAACGTCTCGATTCTTACAGATTATAGACCTATTTTTTACTTTAGTACGATTAAATGCAATGGATTATGAAACAAGTTCCGATGCGATTTTTGTTCCTTTGGGCAAACCTTTTTTTATCGTACTTTCCTGAAATGGCGACCTACCCTGATTAAGCCAAGGGGATGGGACGGTGGCGTCGTCCTGTAATCCAGCTACTTGGAGGCAACGAATTGTGGATAGTTGTGAGCGATGGTCGGTGGGTGTAGTGTTCTCTTGTGTGGATTAACGTCCGCACTATTGAACACCACGTTAATCCGCCAAGACCATCCTCATAATTAGATCAATTCGTAGGTCAGAGGCCGTGGTTCGGATTCCACGTTAAACTGTAGGTCCCTTAGTTGCCATCGGCTGTTGGGCTATTAATTAACAGTCCTGTCTAAGGAACATGTCAGCCTTAGTCAGTAACAAGACTACAAGATCGTGCCACAATTATCTTACACTCAATCCTCATTCATACTTGGCTTAAAATACATACATCGTAGTGTGGTTGCCATTTCAATGTTCAATCTAATCTAACCTATAGTTTATTGTGGGATCCGAACAAAGTTTTGCCTACTAAGACAACAGGTTTCGATTAGAGTACAGTCAGTGTACACAGATGCATGGATATTACTGCAACTTATCATATTTACCACAATCGTGATCGTGGGGGTTTCTAAGCCGCAAGATCGGATGAGATTATTGGGAATTTCTCTTTTACACTTGACACCATAACTAATTGAGTTTGGCGATTAATAATAAAAATATATAAATTCTGCAAATACGTGACTTAATCATGGTTTGTTACTTTGAATTCAATTGCAATTACAGGGGGTTTTGAACCACAAAAATGGTTTTTTGCGTTTTCCCATGTAATTAAAAATAATGTAAAATTTCAAATTTCATATTCACAATCTATTTAAATATCTTCATCTTTTGTTTCCCTATGCCCATGATCTAATTTTCTAATTTTAGCGAATATAAAGATAAGCTATTACCGTAGGTTTCCATGTTAAGACTTAACTCCATGTTATTTTTTCTTCTTTAGGTGCCCAGAGTCCAATCAGGTCGTTAAAATTTTATATATATATATATATATATATATATATATTATATATTTAGAATATATTTATATGTGTCTGTTAGCACGATAACTCTCGTAAAAATGGTCCGATCGAGACCAAATTTGGTAGAGACGTGTATTCCTACAAATGCTCGGACGAGTTCGTAAACCAGACATATCGGTCAATGAGAACGGGTAGTTTAGGGGGGTTTTGTACCCCAAAATGGGATTTTTTGCGTTTTTCACGTGTAATTTTTAAAAATTTCTAATTTTATATTTCACCATTGGAATCAGCTTAAAAAACTACACAATTAAGTTCCTTAAAGTTTTTTCTCTATCTCCAACGGTTACCGAGATATTAAAAAATCTAAACACAGTACGTTGTATTGTGGGGCTCCAATGTTAATCTTATGGAGGATAGGGAAAAATTAATATTTCCCATATTAATCAATATTTTTTTATGAAACTTGATATTTAGCTTCATGTGGTTGAGATCTATCCTTTTATGCTTAAAATCATAGTTTATGTGTTTATCATGGCAGCAAACCTGCATACTCTTTTCCCATATTAATCATATAGGGAATAGGCAAACTCCTTTATTTATGGACAGATGTTGATGAAAGTTGGTATGAATGTTAAGATAAAAATTATTTATGGTAGAAATGACTACTTTCAGTGTTTCTCACAGCAGCAAACCTGCACACTCTTTCCCATGTTAATCTTATGGAGAATATAGGCAAATAATTCTCATGGTTATGGACAGATTTTTATAAAAGTTGTCATATATTATTATTATATTATTGATTTGGAAATTCGCTGAGTACGCAGGTCTGCTGCGACGGGGGTAATTTTATTTCACCATTGGAATCAGCTTTAAAAACTACACAATTTAGTTCCTTAACGTTTTTCTCTATCTCCAACGGTTACTGAGATATTAAAAAATCTAAACACAGTACGTTGTAATTTGGGGCTCCAATGTTAATCTCATGTAGGATAAGGAAAAATTAATATTTCACTTATCAACCAATATTTTTGGATGAAACTTGATATTTAGCTTCCTGTGGTTGAGATCCATCCATTTATGCATAAAAGTCATAGTTTATGTGTTTATGATGGCAGCTAACCTGCATACTCTTTTCCCACGTTAATAATATTAGGTGATCTCCTTTATTTGTGGACAGATGTTGATGAAACTTGGTATAAATGGTCAAAATATAAATTGTTTACGCTAGAAACACCTACTTTCAGCGTTCCTCACAGCAGCAAACCTGCATACTCTTTCCTATGTTAATTTAATAGAGAATTGGCAAATAACTCATATTCACCGACAGATAATGACAAAACTTGTCATATATTATTATTACAGTATTATGTTTTTGATTTGGAAATTCGCTGAGTACGCAGGTCTGCTGCGACGGGGGTAATTGATGTTTATTTTGTTTCGCTCTTATGCATTACGAACAGTTGCTGACCACAGTGTAGGTGTTCTGAGTTCGTCCATCCTATTATAGGAATATTTAAGAGTCTGCATCAGTGGTAGCCATCTTGGATTTTAGTCCCGTAAGAGCAATGTTAAATTCTGGCGCCTATATCTCCTTGACCTATTGTCATAAATTGACGGAAGAGGTGTCAAGTTAAAGGTATTACAGTCCTCCAGGGCACCACCTTACAGAACTTCTTATTTTCGCTCTCAATAAAAAAATAATAATGATTTATTTTGTAAAATATTCCTGGATTTTTGTTTTTATATCAAGTTAAATTTTTGAACATATTGAAAAGGTCATGCCCTTGAGCCACATCTCATCAATGTACTTCCAAAGTTTTACATTGATACTTTGACAATTACCGCCACTACACACGCCAAAGTGAAGGTATGTTCCGCCAGAATTTAACATTGCTCTTACGGGACTAAAATTCAAGATAGCTACCACTGATGCAGACTCTTAAGTGTACTCCTAGTTTGGTCGTTCCGACTGCATCCGAGAGCACTGGGGATTCCCCGATCCTTTGCGGGGGCGGGGGTGAGGAAGCGTTGGGGCGTATCACGAGCCGACTTTCTCCGCCACGACCGTCACGGAGACCCGCCGTTATCGTTGGGTTACAGGATGTGATGGAGGTGAGGGAGGTGCGGACGGCAGACGTCGCGCGGGCTGTTCATTGTTTGCGAAGTTGATTGGCTGACAACCGAAGCGATAATTTAATTCTCCCCTAGCAGCTGACCTGCGTACTCAGTTAATTTCTATCGATTTACGAATCATTCGCGATGTTACAAACTTCATCTCAGGTCTAGTCATCTAAATATATAAAACAAAGTCGTGTTAGTTACACGCATTATAACTCTAGAACGGCTGGACCGATTTAAATGATCTTTGATTTTTCGGATTCTTCTCTGCTCCGGTCATGCTGTAGGCATATTCAGTTTCTATAAACTCAATTAGTTTCCATTTTATAGCGTTTTAAATGTTTAATGTTAAACTTATCCCGATAAGTTTTTAGTCCCGACTAAGTTTGTTTACAAATGTTCTACAATAAAAACATTTGATTTCTTAAGCTACAGCTGTTTTTTTTTACTTCCCATTAACAATATGCTTTGCTAGCCAATGCCATCTGAATCATTCATTAATGTAAAACTATGAAGTAAATATGTACTGTACAAAATGAACAGATTTATTCACCACATTAATAGTTTACGGGTTTTGGGGACTATGTATATTTTTATTTTCTGTCTGATTATAAGTCACGTATTTATAATTATGCCGGCCAAAAAAAATTACGGTGTTTATACATATTACGTTTGTTATAATAATCAGCTGTTGTATATCGTTCCTATAAAAGCCGTATTATAGTTAGGTTTTGTTTGGTTTTAGGTTGGATCAGAAAAATTGTGAATCAATCCACTCAGATTTATTCGTTTTATGGGAATGTTATTAATATGCCTTATTGTTTCAGTATTGTTATTAACTATGCCGCAACCCAGAATAACTAATTTTTCACAACGAAGTCGTAATGCTATTCGACTTCAGAACATGGACAATCTGAATGTTAACACGTATTTACTGTTAGGCGTTACGAAGTTCGCCGGGTCAGCTAGTTTACAATATTTTGTCAGAGTATTCACCTATACTTAACGTACTTATCCACCAATGCACTTGGATATAGCGTGTTTTCTGGCGTAGTACCTGTAACCTGGCTATAGCGAGGTCATATATTTTTATTCATTATTATATTGTTGATCTGGATATTCGCAGAGTACGCAGGTTTGCTGCGACGGGGGTATTTATATGCCCGCGGAATATGCAGTATGTTGTGTCGGGTGTCTAATTTTATTGTTATGGGAGTATAAAAAATATAACAAATCAACTGTCTTCAAATGAAACTTTAAGTTCGCATTAAAAATCACTTTTAATATATCATTTTTCCCTAGGCGGTAGTAGTAGGAGACCCCTCCAAACTATAACCATGGATGTTATAGTCATGTTAAATATGTTTATAATTAGTTAGTTATTTCCGGGGTTTGTGATGCTGTTTTTGGAACCCGGTAGTTAATTTCCGTTTAAGAAATGAAAATCTCTAGTTAACTGGGTTCCTAACTTTATACGAATCAAACCTGTTAAAGAATTCGAAGAGAATTTCATATTTGTTAAGTATTTTTTTATTTTGTGGATAATGACGTTAACAATTTTATTTTTATAGTTTTGGGCGTTTTATGAATATTGTAAATCGATTAGCGTGTTCTTACCTCCTCCAGACATTTAATTTAAAGCAGTGCGAACGGCGTTACAACTGAAATCCGCTAGGTCGGCGCTAGTGTCGTTTATTCGTTATGTATATGTGGTTGTTTCGTGCAAGGTTCCTGAGTGACTCGTTTAAGATAACTATTCTTTTTTTTGTATATTGTTAAACATTTTTAGAACTTCAAAATTACATATTTTAAAAAACTATCGGATGAAAAATGCGGTGTTAAAAATTCATTTTCAGTAGTCTACGAATTTTTTTATTTAAAAATTTCACATAGGTTACGTGAAAAAGGTCTATTATTCATCCACGTTCCCCAAAATTTCAGCTCAAAAATATAAGCATTTTTCCCACACCCCTTGTACGAAAAACTTCAAATTTCCGAATTAATTACCCTGTAACTCGAACAGTTTTCACTATAATACAATCAACAAATAAACGATAAAATTGTGAATTTTTAAGATGGTCGATTTTTTCGCTCGCACCACCTTGAATGAAAGCCACGTGTTGCATTAATTTTTAATTCACAGATATAAAAGTTAATACTGTAATGGGATCGAAACGTTGCGTGTCATAAATTTATAAGCAATTAAAAGTTTTGATGTTATATTTATGAGGGAGACAATAATTGTCTGGAAGCCAATGGCTCGAACCCTGTCAAATTGAGCACCGAAAGGCAACGTCACTTTTGTTCCGAACACAATGGTCGAAGGAGGGGTAGGAAACAAAACTCTTTTCCGAAAAGGGCAACAAACCCACAAAACCCAGTTGTCTTGATTCTTATGAGAACACATTTCTCTTTTTCATTAAAATTGCGTTGATTACCTCGACTCCCTGCTGCCGAGTTATGTCCCTATTAAGAGGAGCTAAATTATGTTATAAATGGAGGGTCGAATAGTATACGGAACATATATTTGACGTTTTTACTGTTTAACGATATTATCTAAATATATAAAACAAAGTCGTGTTAGTTACACGCATTATAACTCGAGAACGGCTGGACCGATTTTAATGATCTTTGATTTTTTGGATTCGTCTCTGCTCCGGTCATGCTTTAGGCATATTCAGTTTCCATAAATTCAATTACTTTCCATTTTATAGCGTTTTAAATTTCTAATGTTAACCTTATGAAATAGGTTTGTTTACAAATGTTCTACAATAAAAACATTTGATTTCTTAAGCTACAGCTGTTGTTTTACTTTCCATTAGCAATATGCTTTACTATCCAATGCCATCTGAATCATTCATCAATGTAAAACTATGGTGTAAATGTAAATGTGGTTTTTGGGAATTATGTACTGTAATGTTGGAAATTCACTGAGTACGCAGGTTTGCTGCGGGGGTATTTATATGTCCGCGGAAGATGCAGTATGCTGTATCGGGTGTCTAATTTTATTGTTTTGGGGGGACACAAAATATAACAAATCATCTAATGAAACTAAGTTCGCATTAAAAACCACATGGTCACTGGCGTTATTTCTAAAATAATAAAATGTTGGGAAGGTATAAATTATATATATATTAACGGGAGTGTAATGTATTAGTGCTATTAGATAATAATTTTGTTACATTCGTAACGTGAAGTAAATATTAACTTAAGTTATGTTTGAATCGAATAGTAAACGATTCATTTTATTTTTTTCTGTCGCGGCATAGTTATTCTATAAATACGATTTATTTCATTCCCATAAAACAAATAAATCTGAGTGGAATAATTCACAATTTTCAAATCCAATCCAAACCCAAACGAAACCTAACTGTAATACGGCTTTTATAGGAAAGATATACAACAGCTGATTTTTATAATAAACGTAATAATATAAACGTAATTATATTTTTAAACACGTGTTTAATCAGACAGAAAATAAAAATATAATACATAATCCCCCATAACCGTTACTATTACGTATGAATAAAGCTGTTCATTTTTTTTTACAGTACACATTTACTTCATAGTTTAACATTATGAATGATTCAGATGGCATTGGATAGTAAAGCATACGGTATTGCTAATGGAAAGTAAACAATCAGCTGTAGCTGAAATCATGTTTTCATTGTAGACAATTTGTAAACAAACTTACTCTCCATAAGGTTAACATTAGAAATTTAAAACGCCATAAAATGGAAACTTATGGGGTTTTCGAAAATATTTTTCATAAATGAAAATTTATAAAATATAAATTTTGATAGAGTTAATTAGCTATTAGATAATATTTATATATAGAGATGTTGGTTTTATGATTTTTATATTCTCAAGAGGGAATGTATGTGTCAGTTAACTAGCACAGGTTATTTTTTAATCTGATCTGATTCAGTAAAATGAATTCTCACAATGCATAATTGCCGTCATTATGATGAGTAACCAAGTCTTTGATCTCAGACGCACAGTCTCTCCTTTGTTTGATTTCTCAGCGTCCCGGTGTACGAGTCGGCCTATCTGCTATCGACACCTACGTTACTAAGAATCGTTATCTGAAACTGATAGCCCCATCTGCCGTCCACACCGCACACAACATTGTACATTCTACTCCTTCTTTGCCCTTCGGTGAAATGCCTCGTTCTCTTTCTAAACGATAAATCGTTATTATGTTTATTTTAAAACTAGCAGTAAGCCCGTCCTTTGTACGGGTTGTACGAATCTGTTTAAAGAAGAAAGATCATCATACCAAAATGTAAACCTGAAATCCTAAACAAATCAATACAAAGAATTAAAACGATACCCAGTTTTATTATTATTAGTTATACTTTAAAATTACTTTTTTATATAGTATGATTTCGAATGGGTTTAAATCAATGACCAATAACTAATATTGATTCGACAGCTGTTTGTTTTTCTTTCTATTAAATCTTTAAACTACAAAGACAGCTGATTATTACCAGTAGGTTATTCATTTAAAACTGAAGCAAATTGCGTCGAATATCGCGTAAAAATTGGGTTTTTAAATGCGGACAATTTTAAGCATTTAAAAACCTTCTCTAGAATGTAGAGAATGTTTGAAATAAGTTTCATTGTTATCAGTTCTTCCGTTTTTTTTTCGGAGAAGACGGCGTAAAATGTCTCCTGGAGCGTCACAGACAAACAGACAAAAATTGAGACCAGTTTCGGCTTCTCTAATGCACGAAAAGTAAAAATAACTAAAAAAAACTTACACTTTTTACAGGAGTGTAAAATTCCAACCATTTCCACATACTTCTTTTGGACTTTCAGAAACCGTATTAAATATAAGTTTATTTAACATGTAATTACAAAATTTACAAGTGATAAAAACACTCAAAACATTATTCAAAACCATTTAGAAAAGTCATGAACACGAAGTCATTTATGGCAATGGGAACACTGTCTGCAATACTTAATTTGATTACGAATTCGTTTTGTAATTTAATTAATGATTTAGTTACCAAAATAAATCTTCTTCATAAATATTAATGCCGAGAAACGACCTCACGTGTATTTGTTTAAATTGGATTTCATTGTTCATACATCGTGACGTCTTTGTTTTCGAATTTAAAAAGCCATTTTCTAGATCCATTAAGTAATTTAGTTATTTATTTCTCCTCAAATGGTATTGGCCAACATACATGACATACTTTCCCCTTAAAGATTAATGTCAATGATTATGAATATAGTGAATCAAAATTCGTACACCATGAGGTTAATTACAGTAAGTTTAATAATTTAAAGATTAAAGTCTCTTATCGAAATAATAATTTTATTCAAATATGTTTAATACGGCTTACATATAAAGTTATGTGATGTGTTTTCCCTCTTGAATGGTCATTTCTGGTTTTTCCACAGCCAATTCGATGAACATAAGTAAGATAAAAATACTCAATTTAATTTTAATTTACATTTTTAGTGTTTATTACTTAATATAGTTAATAAATCAGTGTATAGTTTCCGAATAAACTTTAAAACATTTACTTTGAATTATCTATAAATTCTGGGTGTTATAAAATGTTATATTTTGTACTTTATGTTATACATTTAATTATTTTTGTCTTAAACTCTTAAATGGTTTACATATCTATTTTTCATAAAATAAAGTGGAATGAAAAGTCATCGATATGGTTTGATTCAATCTTAGGTATGCCTACTATATTTCAGTTATATTATATTTAAAAATTCACATACATTGGTATTGTTCTGTTTAAAGTTGATTGAAGATTATGAATGTGGGGGGTATGTATTTTGTTGTTATGATGTTACATAATGTGGTCCAGATAAGAGTCCATACAATAATATTCTTATTATTACTGTGATAAGATTAACCGCTCTAACAGCAGTATTCAAGTTTCGGAAGTGGCTATCCTAATCACACAGTTTGAACTTGGCAGTGAGAGTGGAAAATCAATAGAAGTAATGGGGGAAATTTTGTGCTGTTACGTTGGTATTAGAAGCTTACTCCCCTTGAGTCTGAACAAGTGGACTCGTCCAGAACCGGCGAACAGCTTCTTTGTCTGGCGCTGCATTACCAGCACGCGTTGTGAGCGAGAGAATGTGAGTGAACAGTCGACCCGAAACAGTTCATATATTGTAAATAGTGTAATTTATAATAGCAAGTGAATACTGCAGTGGTCTCGACCGTTTCAAGTGTTAGTGAAGTGTTGTGGGGGAAAGTGTAGTGCATTTGTGCTTAATTTTTCAAGCACCGAGTGTTCCTTCTTGATTGTTGTTGTTTGGAAACAACACAATTGTAATATTTGACTGTGTCAGTTCAGTGTTTATATCTTGTAATAAGATCTATAAATTAAAAGCCGCCTGAAAAAGCTTCAGAGGTATCTACAAGGTGTTTGACAACATCTTGTATGATTCTTACGCGAGGATTTCGGGAAATGAAAGATATGGGCCCAGATATGGTGAGTCTTCTACGGGTTTAAATTACCATAATAATAGTTTTTAACTGTACGTGTTACTTAGTTTAAGTGCCAGAATTAATGTTAGTTACTTTGATTTGCAAAACCTTACGGTTTAGCGGTGTCTGGAAGGGTTAGAATTTAGGCCTAGCCATTTTTTTTAAACCAGTAACTGAGGCTCTTAAACTTAAGTTTCTATTAGCTGCTGTTGTTTATGCTTATCTTTCAAAGAAATATTTCGTTGCGGATCACCAGTTTTCGTTGTTTTCAAACTTTTTTTACCGTGTGGTAAAGCCATGCTTGCCGCACAAGATGGCGGAATTACCCGGTGCTAAATTATATATCATGTTGACTTACTATGTTTTAATGAAGGGCATATGTTAACACAGGAAGTGAGCAATTAGAATTATTGTTATGATAATGTCCCTCAGGTCAGGTCTGTCTTCTGCTGGTATAATGTTTACAAATAGTCTGGTTCAATTCCACCTGGCAAAACTCATTTCCATACCAGACTGAGGGGGTGCAGGATTTCCAAACTCATCTTCTTAGGAAATTAAACAATGCCATTCTTAAACAAATTTGCGTGTATGCCTAAAAGGTTTTGGTTGTACTGTATAAAAGTAGGCCTATTTAAATTTGTAGCGCTTTGTCTTTAACTGGCCAGAAAATATTAAAGGCTAGCTATTGCACATATACTCTGAGTTTTGAGTGTAATGAGAAAGAGGTATTAGGCACCTACTTATGGTAGAGTAATACAGTATTTAATAATCTGGTCTATGTTGAGATTAAACTTGTGAGGTTTACATAGATTTTTATTTCTGAATTACAGCTAAAATACTAGGGTTTCAGTTGAAAACTTTGGCTATGAATGTATTATGTAATAGGTAGTTTTCCTATATACAGTATCAATATTTATATATTGGAATGGCAACCTACCGAGGTACGTATTTCAAGCCTAGTAGACCCTGTGACATGGATATATTTTAAATAACCTCAAACAGTTGTTAAATACAGTGGGTAATTTATTAATTGTCCAATTATTACAAATGTCAACCAGAATTGATTTGGCAACCCTTGAATTACAAAGTGAGCTGTTATATTTGAACCAGACCAGAAATAAGGAAGAAAATTTAGGCCCAGTTGTTGTTAAAAATAATAAACGAACGGCCCATACATACCTTTGACAAAGTACGTTAAAGGTTGTATAAACTTAAAAAGTAGTGCTGTAGTATACTGTACTGTAGTATAATCTGGAAAAATAGGTTAGGTAATGTCACTATAAAAATAATGAAAAAATTTAACCTAGCCTTCACTTTATACCAAATGAATATGAATAGGACTGTTCCAAAAGCATCCTGAACATGTTGGGTTGGTAACGATACAGTATGTATTTACTATTGGCTTTCGACTTAACTGTGATGTTTTACACAAGAAATTCTGTCTAGCAGTGTTTTAGTAACTTTCCCATAGGGAAGAAGCTATTATAGTATGGTCATACTTAACTAAGGTACTCTGGTTATTTTTATCTTGAGGTCCATATTTGGTCTTGAGACCAAGAACAAGTCATTAAACTTTCCAGCGGCCTCCTTGTAAATATGGTTTAATTAAAACCAAATTTGGCAGAGATTTCTAATCCTACATAAAGAGTTTAAAACCAGGAAAATTGGTTTATCCGGAAGGGGGTTTGGTGAGGGGAACATGTACCCCAAAATATAAATTTAGGCTACTTATCATACTATTTCGATGGACTACGGTAAGGGTTTAGCCTGGGACCATGTTACTTACTAAAATTTAATGCACCTTGATAAATGAATGTTAAGGTTCTAAAATCATAGTTAGCTAGCTCTAGGTTGATTGTTTAAGGAGATAGCAAGAGTTTTAAACTCTTAACATTCTGCTGTGCTATCCTTATAAAATTAAGGGAGAATTTATATTACTTTATCAGGTCTACTAGTGTTTCTTTGTAAGTGTAGGCCTATTGTTGTATTGTAATTTTTGACTAATATTTTATTTAAGTTAATTAATATCAGTTTTTAAAGTAAGCACAAATGAGGGATGAATTTTAATGGAAGATTAATATTTAGAAATATTTAATAAGTTTTTGTCATGAAAACGTTAGTAATTATTCATTAATTATTAAAATATTTTAAAATCTATATTTTATTGCTCTGTATGACAACGGTAGTGTGGCCTGTAATCCACACTGTACCTGGAGATCACGAAGTGTGGATAGTTATGAGCTATTGTCGGTGGATGTAATATTCTGTTGTGTGGATAATGTCCTCACTATTGAATGCTACATTCATCTTTTAGGACCATCCTCATTATTGGACTAGTTTGTAATTTAGAGGAAAAAGTGGTTCAGATTCCTCTTTATTCTGTAGTTCCCTTAGGTGCCTTAGTCAGTAACAAGACTACAATATCGCTTATTGCACCACGATAATCTTACACTCATTTCTCATTCATACGTATCTTACTAATTGGGTAGGTCACCATTTCAATAAGTAATCTAATCTATATTCCCCTATTTGAGGGTTACCAAGTATATAGATCAATTAAATACTAATTTTAGTAAATTTTGGTAACCATCTATCTCAAGAGAGTAATGAAATGAATAGATTTAAAAATCATATTGTTAAATCATTTTTTAGACTGCATTAAAAACCACAAAACTTATACAACTCAAGATCAACATTCATTAGGAACAATGTCATGACGTGTTGTCTTTAGATATTTAATGATTACTTAATGAATAGGAACTACTTCTTCCTCAATTTGTAGATGAAATACTTTTAGAAGATTTGAGATGAAGCTATTTTACTGTGTTTCATCGTCAATTATTAATTTGTAAAAATTCCCCTCAACACTAGCAGCATAGTGTCTGCTTTCACAGTGTTAACTTTAAATTAAAATTGAAAATTACTTAAGCTTTTTTGATCATTGCTTGAATTAACTTATTGTTTATTCGGATATAGTGCAGCTCCAAACCATTAGTATTAAAATGTGGAAAGTGACTGTATATACAACTTAACTGCTGTAAATGCTTTTTCGACTAAAAATACCTATTAAACATGGTTGCCTACTAACCTGATCTACTCTATTTGTATTCATTTTTGTATGCAAAACCTCACTAAAATTATCAAATTAGGTATCAAATTATCTTTATTTCACACAGAAAAATCTGTATAATAGTGTCACAAAGTATATAATAAAACTAAATTTAAATGTTTTTAAGAACATAATGCAGTTGATCAGCACTTTTAATTCAATGGGCAATTTAGAAAATCTTTCAAAGTGTAGGGAGCTTGTTCCAAGAGTATGTGTTTGACCACTCTCCCAAATTTGTTTTTGTCTTGCTCCACTTTTAGGGGTTCAGGAAACACATTGAAAAACCTAACTAACCTAACCTAACGTAACTATTATAAAAGAGGTGTCTCTCCAAGAATTGTCCCGTGCTTAGGAAGCTTAATGTTGTTTTTGTGTCTAAGAATGTACTGCATTGAATGGAACTGCGGATACAGATGATCATTTATTTTTAAAAACGACAGACAACTCAGTATGTATATGGATAGAAATGTGAGAATATTGTATTCCTTAAATAGAGGTTTGCAAGAAGTACGACGGGATATTCTAAAAGCTGCTCTTATAGCTTTTTTCTGAAGTCAGAAGACAAACTTTGTTCGTACTTTGCATTTATAGTACTCCGGATGTCAAAATGTATGGATTAAATAAACTTAATCCTTAATGGATGGTTCTAGTAAGTAGTCAGAGAGGTGGATTTTTTGGGGCTGATGTTCGTAGCAAAGCCACCAAGATGGCGGTCGCGGTAGCCAGGTGTTCCGTGCTTATCATGTCGTCAAGGCAACGTAACTCTGTCGTAGCAGAGCCGGCGACACTGGCACCATCAGCCAACTATGATCTTTGTGCCACTGGAGGGTCGTTGGTGAAAACTATCAAATTACAAGAAAGTAAAAGCCAAGGAGATTCGATTAACTGGGTGCTTGGACGTGTTACAAACATCGTCACTTGATCCTTCGTCGGTTTTCCGCGTGGAAGATTGCATCAACGTAATACTGGACGTAGGCCTACGTTGGTAATACTGTGAATTATAGGCCTATAGGAAAACAGAAAGTGAAAGAAAGATAATTTTGTTGTGGCATTAACTATGCTAGTTAAAATTCTATAAACCATAAACAAGTAATAAATAAAAACTCTGATGGGAGTTTGATTAAAAGCGACCCAACATATTTTATTAGCTCAGAGAATGCATTTCCAGAGATCACACAGGGAATACACATAGATAACTTTCAATGTTGCGCTCTTTGAACTTTGTTGTATGGTGGTTCCAAATATCTATGATTCATATTCAATATCTTTTGAGCCCATCAGTTTGGTTCAATCACAGATATAAAATCATCAGAGATAGATGATTTTGGTCAAATTTTGGGGATACCAATGTCACGTGTTTTTCTTATACATTGCTCTGTTAATAATTAATAGCCAATGGTATAGCTAAGGGTTTAACAGTTGCACGTGGAGAATTACGAAATGGTCCAATTTTGAGGATGGTCTTTGCGGATTAAGGTTGTATTCGGACGTAATAGTGCGGACGTTAATCCACTCAATAGAACACTACACCCATCGATCAACCATCCACAATACGTGACCTCCAAATAGCTGGATTACAGGACACGCTACGGTCCCAGTCATATTTATTGATGTGTGGCATCATAAAGATTTTACATATCCACTACGTCTTTTGACACCACTAACTACACTACATACAGTTTCGTGTGTACAGAGTTATTTAAATTTGACTGCGCGGTTAACAATACACGGCAACATAGTGTGGTAGTGATCATCTTCATCAGCATCTACAAACTTAAAGGATGAATAAACTACATCTACAATATCCATTATAAGTTCTCGAAGCTGGATAACATATAATAGTATAATAATTATCTACAGATGGTTGAACAAAAGAGACGCAACATAGATTTGATACCCCTGCGTTAATCAACATAGGCCCTACAACCGTAATTGAATTTTACTTCTGTCTGTTCCTTCTGTATGCATTACAAAAAACCAAAATCACGTCGAGGATTCCGAAATTGTTTTTGTCCCAATATATTATGGGTAACGTATATACAATATCAATGATTGTATTTCCATCGTAATATGTTGCATTACATTTATATAAACCCTATTTTAACGCAATAAACTGGCATATTTTCTTTCCTCTTTTTGTATATGCCCATCGAAAATAAGTAAAACGTTACATCATAATGAATGTACCGTACTTGCAACTTAACATCTATGTTGTTAAAAATGGAAGTTTCCATTCATAATATATTCCGTGATTGGCTGTAGGCCAATGTAATATACTTTTTACAGGCCTGAAGCATATAATAACTTAATTAACAAGTTGGATTATGTCGCCAAGTTTTGCGAGAACGTGGAAAACTTTCAGATACGTCGTGGTGTTTCATTGGCGAGAGTGTAATTTGAATTTGGCCGTTATCCAAGCCTCCCACCGGCCAGTGGAGTTAGCGTACAGTCGTCAGTGTTCCGGGTGAAAATAGCTTTCGTTGCCGCCGCCTTCCGCGCTGTTATAACGTGAATAGTATTTGGACACCATGTACGTCTTGACCTAACGCTCTCTCGTAAAACTGTTAAAAACTTTGCTAATTTATCATCTAGTAAAGCCCTCCCTCTTTACCACTTGGTTGCGTTTCCCCTACGCCACGTCAATTACTTGCTCAAGATGTATTTAAATCCCCAATTTAACGAGTAATTAGATTAGATTATTGAAATGGCGACCATACTCCAAGGTAGGTATTTTAAGCCAAGTATGAATGAGAGTTGAGTGTAAGATGATTGTGGCGCGATCTTGTAGTCTTGTTACTGACTAAGGCTGACATGTTCCTTAGACAGGACTGTTAATTAATAGTCCAACAGCCGATGGCAACTAATGGACCTACAGTTTAACATGAAATCCGAACCACGGCCTCTGAATTACGAATTGGTCTAATTATGAGGATGGCTTTTTGCGGATTAACGTAGTACTCAATAGTGCGGACGTTAATCCACACAAGAAAACACTTCACCCACCGACCATAGCTCACAACTATCCACAATTCGTGACCTCCAAGTAGCTGGATTACAGGATGACGCCACCATCCCAGTCATTCAAAAGTATTGTTAATGTTGGGAATAGTTGATGGATTTTGTTGAAAATTAAGGGTGAAATAAGGGAATGCACGCATTTTAATAGTTTTATCAACTCATTATGTTGTATTTTCTATTACATGCTGTAAGTAAACTAGGATGGTTGGTCCCAAACCGCTAGTACTGTACTGTACCAATAACCAAAGTTAACAAGATGCTTCTATACGCGCAGTAGTAGGCCTACTGTATCTTACTTAGCTTCTTTGACGTTTTCAGCTGTGTTGTGGGTAATCTAAAGTTATTATACTTACCATGATTTGTGATTCATTTCGAGAGACTGGTTACGTAACTGTAAGTCCTATTTGGTGGTTATACTTGACTGTTCTTTTAGCTATATATTCAATTAAAGTGTTTTAATTATTAGCATATTATGTGAGCGTTGTCATTAGGACAAAACCCGATAAAACCCCAATCAGTTAAAATCACTGAGAACATTTTAACGAAATTAACGAATCTCATTACGATAATTGATTGTTTCACATTGATCGCCCCACGGTCGGCTCCTTTGTTCCGACCCAAGGACGAGGCGTTGTTGGCAGCACTGTCACGCCATACGACTTCCTACCACGCGGTGGCGCTTATCCTGCCTGCCAAGCGGCCATATTTACCCACAGGATCCGGAAGTTTGACTCAAACGAACTTGGTACACACAGAGACGACCACGTGTGTGTAGCGTAGAACGAATGAACATATAAGCTCTCGCCACTGGGATGGTGGCATCATCCTGTAATCCAGCAATTTGGAAGTCACGAATTGTAGATAGTTGTTAGTAAAGGTCGATGGATGTAGTGTTCTCTTGTGTGGATTTACGTCCGCACTATTGAATACTACGTTAATCCGCAAAGACCATCCTCATAATTAGACCAGTTCGTAATTCAGAGGAAGTGGTTCGGATTCCACGTTAAACTGTAGGTCCCTTACCATTGAGATATACCATTGGCTGTTGAACTATTAATCAACAGTCCTGTCTAAAGAACATGTCAGCCTTAGTCAGTAACAAGACTACAAGATCGCGCCACAATCATCTTACAATCAACCTTCATTCATACTTGGCTTAAAATACCTACCTTGTAGTATGGTCGCCATTTCAATAATCTAATCTAATCCAGCTAAAGTTCCGTTTGTCGGATTATATTTGCGCGAAAACGCATTATCGACTAATATATTTTGTGATCTTCATTTGGAAATATAATGAATTACCCTACTGGAAGATCCTATAGTTTCAGTATAAGATATATTGTGGAAAAAGAATTTCACTACACGTTGTGCCTTCGATATTTATTTTACTATTTATTGTGGATTCGATTTTTAAGAGCAATCACTTATACTTTATTGAACTTTAGACCATAAAGCAAGTGTGTTGAACGTATTACAGTTGCAACCCCCTTGATATAGATCTCGTGTCTTTATCTGCGAGGTAGCCTTATGTTAAAGTTTAATTACTCCTTTGTTAGACCGGAACGTGTCGCAACATTTCACAACCAGCAAGGCGCTGACGAATGCTTGGGTCAGCTTCGGTCCACTTACCTGACGCCGGGTATGCTTGTTGCGAGTCAGAGATTGTTCTTTTTGACATGGATATGCCTTGCTCCAGGGGGGGGGTGTTGTTGGTGATTTTTAAGATGGAAAAATGTAACAGGTTTCCATAGAAACAGCAGTTTAGACGAACTAAAAACATTTCCTTTATGCATATCCATGATATAATCTATTTCCCACAGGGAAGTAAATACAACCATTTTCGCCAGATATATATGGTCGAAGTATGGTTTTAAAATTTTAGATTATACTATTAAAATAATTATTAAACCTAGTTGATATGAAATTATTTCTGTTCCTAAAATGACATTGAGTTAAAAGAAAACAGAAAATCTTCTGCATTGCTTTAGTTTTGTCGATCAACAATTAAATCACGGTTAGGGAGCCGTTCTAACCCTGCCGCGTTTGTGTAAATAAGGAGTAGTAGAATCGTTTTTAGAAGGCATTAATTGCATCAGAGTTGTACTTTTGATGTTGTTAACTTTTGATACCACAGACGGAAAAGTATTCCAACGTACTCGGTTGTTGATTTGTTGGCTGAAGTCAAATGTTTCATTACAATAATAGACGGCAATACAAGTACTACGATTTTTCCCTACCAGATACTATTTACTACGCAGCATCGCTAAAACATCTGTGAGATTCTAGTAAACATGGTATGAATGAATAAAAAATATCATTGTGCGTGGCTACATAAGTACTTAAACGCATTTCACAAATACAACATGTTTCTATACCTATTGCTTCAATTATAAAGTTACTTATTTATAATTTTTGGTAGCAAGGTGTAAAACGAAATTCATAGCGGCATTGTTTATCGTGTGGTAAACCACCACCTTAACTGAAAACGTAAATTATGAGTTATCGTAAAGCTCGACGGAAGCGGGAGTCAAAGGGGTGTTCTGTGTTTCTACTTGGTGACCGCGACTCGCAGCTGTTTATTGTATCAGCTGGCACTTGTGGTTTCGACGCGCCATGCTGTCAAAGTCGTTTCGACCGATTGTCGTGAGTGGCTCAGTTTGCGGGAGAATACTATTAAGAGTTTCAGTTTTGTTTTTACTTAAACTATTTTTATTGCTGATAAATTTCATGTTTGGTGTTAGTATTCCACGATTAAGGCTACAATTTTAAAACCACAACGTAGCTCATAATGCTTTTGTAGTTATCCAGAATACATGCATAAGCCACGCTAAGGCATTTTGGTAAATGTTTTGGTATACCATTGTTACAAGTTTGGGTTTGTGAATTTGTTAATTTGTTGTGGCAGGTAGTACTCTTTATGAGTACCCCCGCTCCTGCGGGGGTTATGTGGTGATTCCACCGTTATGCTAATACCCAAACTAAACCCATCTTCCCCCATTCGTCCAGACGTGTATGAGGAACTTACAAATGGACTTCATTTGGGCGAATCACAGCATTAGCTTTTCAGCTGTAGCTGCTGGATTACCTCTTGGAGTGGCTAGAACAATCAAATCAGAACAGGGCCGGAGCAAGTGAAATTGCAGATGTTAATCAAAGTATATGAAACATAAGTATAAATTAAGAAGAGTCGACGCATTGCTTTGTTGGGCAGGTCACGCTGTTTACCTACGGTGGATTATCCAGGATGGCGATGGGCCTGGGCCTTACAGAGCTTCCTGATATGCTCTAGGGTGGACTCGGCTGCTTTCTGAAACAGTCCATGGGCTTTTGTTCTGTTAAATAGATCAAGAGTTGGGACTCCCAACGTCCCCATGATTACGGAGTTTCTTACGAACCACGGTTGTCGTGTGATTCGTCTCAGCGACTTCCTTCGTCTGGATGACCTCTAGGCGTTTCCTGTTGGTCTTGCTGGCCAGAATCCACAGATACAAGAGCGTACAATTAGTAGGAACATGGTGACCTTCGTCCTGACCGGAATTGGGCTCCTTGCTGCAAGAAGTAGTTGTGTTGATTCCACAATTTTGTAAATTAAACGCTCAACTTTTCTGCGTGGTTATTTTTACATGTGCAAATTATGTTTGCTTTTTTTGGAGGACAAGTCGACTTGTATTGGGGTTCTGGTGATGTATAGGAATGGGTGTGTGACGCGACACGGAGGGTGAGCGGTAAATCAGCGGTGACGATGACGGTGTCTGTCACGGCAGCTCAGCCCCTGGGGGGGGGGGTAGCTGCAAACGTTGTACAGTACTGAATACTGTCGTTGCCGTTGTGGGTGACGAGTACATGCTCAGAGCCTCCTTGGTAGTGGCAAAGCAGCTAACCCGCAAACTCCTTTATTTGTAGACAGGTGTTTATGAAACTTGGTATAAATGGTCAAAATAAAAATCGTTAATGCTAGAAATACCTACTTTCAGTGTCCCTCACTGCAGCAAACCTGCATACTCTTTCCTATGTTAATCTTAGGAGAATAGGCAAATAACCGTCATATTTATCGACAGATTTTTATCATTATTATTTATTATTAATGGATTTGGGTCGCTACGCATCTGTTCTGAGTATATATATTTTAATTTTTTAATTTTTTCTTTCGTCATGTTATTAAATATTGCTATTTTATTTTATTTATTAAAATTTTATATCTATTTACTAACAATATATTCAGTGCAAATTAAAGATTATACTTTATTTTACAAATTTATGCTAGGTATCTATATAAATATTAAATATATTAATCACATTAATATTGTGAATATGGTCGGTGGATGTTTTTTTTTATTAACCGCACTTATTACGTTAAAAAAGAAGTATAATTAGACCATTCGTAATAATTTTCATCACTTAACTGTATATTATTAATTTTTTAATTAACACTGTCTAAGGACTGTATTAGTCAGTATAAGACTAAAATCGCGAAATCAAGACACTCAATCCTCATTTACTTGGCTTAAAAAACTACATTTAGTGTCGCATTTTGATCTATCTAATCTAACAAGACACCAATCGTAAAATGCTACTTCATTATTGGTGATCAACGTATACAAAAGCGAGAGATGCCTCAAGGCAGCTGCGGCACGGTCCAAGTTTCTCCATTGTTGCGCCGGGCGGGCGGTGTTATGACGGGACCTGGTCCCAATTATGTCTCGGATCATGGCCCGGCCCCAATGAGCTTTCCAATGCACCAGAGAGCCGATGCAGTCGTTCAGTAAACGTAATAATTACAGACCGATATCAGTACTGTTTGAATTTTGAAATTTTTGTGCGACTTCTCATACTCCAAATCGACATTTTAAGGTACATTTTAAATCCCCTGTGCTCGTGGCTTTTTATAACATTTTAAGGTACATTTTAAATCCCTGACTATGTATAGCGGAGATAAAGTTATCTACAGTTATGTACAGGTGGTGCCATTAGTCTGTGCTCGTGGCTTTTTATAACGTTTAGTTTTAGAACTGCTAAGGAATGTAAATATTTACTTTTTTCTGTCAGGAGACTTAATTTGTTTATTTCAGCTGAAAATCTTGTATATACGCACAGACAGTGAGCAAGCCTAACTTTTATAGAACGGCTAGTAGCGTCAGAGACTAATGAGACACTGTCTGTAAACTGTTTTTGTAGTAAAATGTTAAAAAAATTGACAAATGTACGCCGAATAATCAGTTGTTAAACAAACGACTAGCGTATTTCAATGAGTGGTCTCATGTCCTGAGTTTGCTTGTCATCTTAGTTACGGACTAAATTTAAATAAAATAAAGGGTACCAGTGGACTGACACATACTTTCTCACTTAAGTAAATTTAATAAAGACAATCTGTAATAAAACTATCATGTTCTACAAATTTCATCTAAATATCATTTAATAATTTATTGTTTCAAAAATAATCATCCAATTTATAAAAATAAAAACAAGAGAAACAAAGTTAAATAAATTATTCAAATTGTATGAGGGGGAACTCCCCCCCCGGTAATACCAAGCTTTTTGAGCTGGTTTTGTTCGGTGATTTGACCTTACGCTTCATACCAAGTTTCATGGAAAACGGTTGGAAAATAAGGAAGAAATTGATTTTTTAATATTCTCCATAAGAATAACATTGGGCGCTTTCAGACAACGTACTGCGTTTATCGTGGACAGTATATTTAACTTTTCTCTGGAACCGTTAGTCGTAGACAAATAATTCAAAATACTAATTCGTTCAGTTTTTTAAGCTGGTTTCAATGGTACCAGTCAAGTTATACTTTACTTTAATTCTTTTCGCTGAAAATTTAAAAAAAATGGTTTTTTTACATTTAAAAGCCCATAACTTTTGAACCGTCATTTTTACAGACATGCGGGTTGTGTCAAATCATTTAGTACTCTGTGCACAATAAACTATCAAATTTTAATCAAAATCGTTAGAGCCGTTTTTGAGAAAATTGGATTTTTACGTTTTTAAGGGTTTTTAGGGGTGAACTACCCTTAAAAATAAAAAATTCAAAAAAAACGAAAAAAACTCCTGGAGATACGGTGACTATACATGCCAAATTTCATCTAAAACGGACCAACGGGGTAGGCTGTGGTACTGTACACACCCAGACAAACAGACACACACGGACGGACGGACATCACGTCAAAATCCACTTTTTTGGGTTCTGGGGAGCCTAAAACGGATATATCCACCCTCAACTCAAATTCAATAATTTTGTCGAAAACCATACTTTCTCCTTATATATAAGGGGAGATAGTAAGTCTAAAATGTTCTACTAGCATCAATAATTAATTATTCTAACACAATAATAGGTTCAAAAACTGTTGTGATTGAGATCTCGTCCTCGGTGATGCTTTGAAAGATGTATCGAGTCATCTAATGTGACGTAATGAGAATTGTGAGTCTACAATTTAAACATTAGCAGACCTTACTTCTCTCTGAAGCGTCCATTAGTTTAGACGTATAATTGTTTTGAACCGTAACTCAGTCGGATGGTTCAGTGTACGGATGCTAGGTGGCCGTAAATTCCTCAGTCCCCTCTGAGAGCAGGGCTATAAACTGGGGCTGTCGCTGATGGAGTGGCGCTATTTTTGGGATTCTTCACGGAAGTGCAGCGTCCAGCGAGTTATCTTCTCCCGATTTGGTGTTATGGAATTTCACATACATTGTTTTTAGACAAAGTTCGTTTTAAGTGGTACTAAAACTATCACCTCACACATAAATTATCATGTGTGGAACCCCCTTGAAATTATGAATGTCAAAACAATACTTACAATTACTTTTGACAATAATGAAGGTTTCGAATATTACTGGTTTTTAACACATTAATTTATTAGAAATACTCAGTAAACATGATTTGTTCAAGATAATACAAAATTGTACTCACGTTGGTATGCTACTGTCTGTTATTATTGATGAAATATTTTTAAATGTTCCATTATAATTGATGAATGATTGGTTATTTATTTTAACTTGTGTTATCGCATGAGTAAATTTTTATATTATCTATTGAATCATGATTACTGCGGGTTGCTAACATAGTTGATGCGGGATCCTTCGAAAGCTCTGCATCGAACGTTTTCCTATATTAGTAAACTAGCTGACCCGGCGAACTTCGTAACGCCTCACAGTAAACACATGTTAACTTTAAGATTGGCCATGTTCTGAAGTCGAATACCATTACGGCTTCATTGTGAAAGGTTATATATTCTGGGTCGCGGCATAGTGAATAACAATACTGAAACGATGAGACATATTAAAAACATTCCCATAAAACAAATATATCTGAGTTGATAAATTCACAATTTTCAAATCCAATCCAAACCCAAACGAAACCTAACTGTAATACGGCTTTTAAAGGAAAGATATACAACAGCTGATTATTATAATAAACGTAATAATACAAACATTGTAATTATCATATAAACACGTGACTTTAATCAGACAGAAAATAAAAATATAAATACATAATCCCCCAAAACCGTTAACTATTAACGTGGTGAATAAAGCTGTTCATTTTTTACAGTACACATTTACTTCATAGTTTAACATTAATGAATGATTCAGATGGCATTGGATAGTAAAGCATATTGCTAATGGAAAGTAAACCAATCAGCTGTAGCTAAGAAATCAAATGTTTTCATTGTAGACACAAATTACTTCACATAACTTAAATTATGCATTACATGAACTCCCAAATGCATCTGCACTTAGGGTTGAAAAACCTAAAAGCGGCGGATGGGGTCAACAACTCCTACTTACCGCTCTGTAGTAGTTATACCGCGTGACTACGTTACATAACGACGACGCAACTTCTGTACAGTTGCTGATCAACGTGTGATCGTAACTTGGGTGCACACTCAGATGTACCTTAAATGGTCATTAAGAATTTATTCCTAAGCTCAAAGTACCTTTGGTACCAACAACCGATCAAAAGCGTGTTTGCGTGTTTACATATCGCGCCACAATCATCCTACACTCATTTCTCATTCATGGCTTAAAATACCTACCTGGGTAGGTTCTAATCTAATCTAATAATTGGTGTTAGTATTTTCACTACCGTTTTAGCGAATTTCCTCCCGTAGGGAAGAAGCTATTACCGTAGGTCTCATGGCACCTAACTTATGTACTCTTTTCCATGTTAGTCGTAGAGAGAATAGGTAAACTACTTCATTTATGGATATGTTGATGAAACTTGGTATAAATTGTAATTATAAAAATTGTTTATACTAGAAACGCTTACTTTCGGTGTTCTTCACAGCAGCAAACCCGTTTACTCATTCCTGTGTTAATCTTATGGAGAATAGAACACTTTATCACCTTATACATTTGCGAATTAAGGTTGCGTATAGTATATAAAATACTGTTAGCGGCGTGTTAGGTGCAGAATGTTGAATTGGTATGTTACGTGGGGTGTCCTATGTTATTCTTTTGGGGAATAAAAACAATTTCTTTTCTATTCTTACTGCAGTTTTGAAACTTAAAACGTATTTTTAGGTCGAATTACTAAAAAAAATAATAATTGTCTAGGAATTTGTTCAATTTTCCTTCCCAATGTAAAGATCTCAATATTTGTAGGAATGGGGTGCGAAAAGTATTCAGTAAATATTTTCGAAAGGTAATCTTATCTTAAGTTACTCTAACGGAGATAAAATATACGTTATTTTTATTACACACTAGCCAAAGTACCCGTTCTTCGCACGGGCTAAAAAGGCTGAAAGGTGTAGGGTCTACTGATACATTTAAGGTATTGTTAATTAATTCTTCATTGTTTACAAAATGACAAAAAAGGAGTGTCTACAACATTTCAAAGTAACATATGTCAAATATTGGGAGAGGATAAGGATTAATGTAATAGAGACAGTCGTCGGAAAAAAACTTAAAATCTACCATTCCGCTATTTCAAATAATTCACTAATTTCGATCCAGCAGTTTATCTGAAAAATCAACTTTATTTCTTCTTCTTCCCGAACTGTCAAAATATAGTGCAAACGGATGTTGTCATTAGAAAATGTAAACATTGAAACCTAGGACGGTCACGGCAGCTATTTCTTCTTCTTCTCCTTCTTCTCGAACTGTCAAATTTTAGTATTCACAGCTGTTGACATTCAAGTAATTTTATGTTTTCATTCTCTAAAAATGTAAACATTGAAACTTAGGACGTTCACAGGGCGTAGCCCCAGAGTATTTTAAGGAAATGAGTATGCCTATGTGTTGCATGAGTTTAAGATTACCTTTGTGTAAAATTTCAAACCGGTCGGTTCAGTATTTTTCGCATTTACTTGCCACAACAAACCCACAAACATACAGAAACCACCTCTTCTTTATAATATTACAGATATCCAAAGTAGATATTTCAAGTAACTTGATATTAAGGGTTGTTGAAGCGGGGGCGTATTTTTATAAATAATTTTAAAAGAAACAAGACGGCATGTTGGAATATTCGAGGCGCGAGATAAGAACAGTGCGGCCCGGAGCTACAAACGGGGTTTTATGGACGCTATTCAAGGGCTGTCTCATGTATTATGATGGCGCAGCGTCGCGGCGGCCCGACGCGAATGTTAAGCAGTAAACAGACCGAACAAACTACGTACTGTATACAGCGAGCTGTACTGGCTGATAATCATCCATGTTTCCCAGCAACACAGAACTGAAGCTTTTGAGCAATTGCCATCTCAGCTAGGTATCAAATTCCTTAATAAGCTTCCTAAAGGCATAAAGTAGACTGGCAACCAAATTAAATTCAAAGCTCGTTTGAAACGCCTCTTGGTGTCTAAAGTTGTGTACCCTGTAAATGAATTCACGATGAACCGCTGGGAAAACTAAATTTTAGGAATTTCCGCGAATTAAATTCCAGCACTGGTGTCAAACCTTGTTTTGTTTTAAATTCAACAAATTTCTTTATAATCTTAATGAACATTTTACTATGACTTGTAATGTAATTTATATTGTCAACTGCAATAAAGATTATTATTACTATTATTATTATAAGGCCGGTCGCACACTGATGCAGCATTTCACCTGAAGCAAGTGTTGCCAGGCAAAATGTTTCGCTGGGCACTAGCGCCTCGTGTTTCAATGCGAGGTGCTTCACAACGTTTGCTTGATGAGTGTGCGGGCTCCCATTGAAACACACGGGGTGCTAGTACCCAGCGAAACATTTTGCCTCGCAACACTTGCTTCAGGTGAAATGCTGCATCAGTGTGCGGCCGGCCTAAGCGAGCACTTTTGATATTCGTGGTCGTCGAGACGTCGAACTCCTGTGGTTAAGAGTGAGTGACAAACACCAGCTGATTCGTTTGTTAGGATCATTAATCAATAGCCAAATAAATAACGGCATCTGGGATTTTTGAGGTCCAGTCTCATACTAACACCAAATGATTTGAAAATAATGAAATTTGGCATGTTTGTATATATATTCACCGTACCTCCACGTTTTTTAATTTTTGATTTTTAAGGGTATTCCACCCCTAAAACCCTTAAAAACGTGAAAATCCAAATTTCTCAAAAACTGCTGTAACGATTTTGATTAAAATTTGATAGTTTATAGTGCGCAGAGTACTAAATAATTTGACACCACCTGCGTGTATGTAAAAATGACGGTTCAAAAGTTATGGGATTTTAAATGTAATAACTTGACTGGCACCATTGAAACCAGCTTAAAATTAAACAAATTAGTATTTTGAATTATTTGTCAACGACTAACGGTTCCAGAGAAAAGTTAAATTTACTGTCCATGATACGTTGTCTGAAAGCGCCCCACGTTATTCTTATGAAGAATATAAAAAAATAAATTTCTTCCTTATTTTCCAACAGTTTTCCATGAAACTTGGTATGAAGCGTGAGGTAAAATCACCCAACAAAACCCACTCAAAAAAGCTTGGTATTACCGGGGGGTTCCCCCATAAAATTCTAACAATTAATTTATCTTTGTTTCTCTTGTTATATTCAGAAATTGGATGATTATTTTTGAAACAATAAATTGTTAAATAGTATTTGATAAACTTTAACAAGAATATGATTGTTTATTACAGATAGTCGTTTTTTAATTTACTTAAGGGAGGAAGTGTGTGTCAGTCCACTAAAACCGTTTATTTACTAACCTTTTTTTGTACCAGCAACCGTTTGACATTGTTGTAAATTTCAAAATTTCTAACTTGTTTGTTGCTTGAGCTACTGCATCGAGGCTTTTATCTACTCTGTGTATATATCAGCAAACGTTTGACATAAAATAAAGATTGAAATAGCCTAAATGTTTTTGAGCTGAAAATGAAAAAGTATGTCCGCTTAGGGCTTACTACAGAATAATTTATTTTTTATTCAGTTCCTTCAGATTTGTTATACTGTATAAATGTTAAACGGACGGTTGGGGACGACGTTAAAGAGTCTGCATCAGTGCATCTTGGATTTTAGTCCCGTAAGAACAATGTTAAATTCTGGCGGAACATACCTTCACTTTGGAAGTACATTGATGAGATGTGCCTCAAGGGCCACCTTTTCAATATGTTCAAAAATTTAACTTGATATAAAAACAAAACAAACAAAATATTCCTGGAATTTTGTTTTTATATCAAGTTAAATTTTTGAACATATTGAAAAGATCATGTCCTTGAGCCACATCTCATCAATGTACTTCCAAAGTTTTACATTGATACTTTGATAATTAACGCCACTACACACGCCAAAGTGAAGGTATGTTCCGCCAGAATTTAACATTGCCCTTACGGGACTAAAATTCAAGATGCCTACCACTGATGCAGACTCTTCATAGCTTATTTCCGTTAGGAAATTTGTTCAAATGGGTTAAAGTAGTATAGAAACGGTATTTTATCCTCAGACGTAATGTAATGAGCGTAGTGTGTAGAGGTAGCGTGGTCGTGTGGTTGTGTTGGCGCGGCACCGCCAGGACGGACAGGAAGGGTAAGTGGCGCCAACGTATTGATTGTCTGAGTCACCGGGCCCGTGCTATCCCATTACTCATCTGATATCCCGCTGTCTCCACTGAGCACTGAACACGGAGGAATATAGGACTATATACAATACTCTGTGAAAGTTGTACTGGGATGGTGGCGACGTCCTGTGATCCAGCTACTTGGAGGTCACGAATTGTGGATAGTTGTGAGCGATGGATGTGGATGTGGTGTTCTCTTGTGTGGATTAACGTCCGCACTATTGAATACTTCGTTAATCCGCATAATTAGCAAATTCGTAATTAAGAGGCCTTGGTTCGGATTCCACGTTAAACTGTAGGTCCATTAGTTGACATTGCCTGTTGCGCTATTAATTAACAGTCCTGTCTAAGGAACATGTCAGCCTTAGTCAGTAACAAGACTACAAGATCGCGACACAATCATCCTACACTCAATCCTCATTCATACGTGGCTTTAAATACAACCTACATTGTAGTATGTTTGCCATTTTAATGATCTCATCTAATCTAATCTGATACCTCTGAAAATGGGTCATATCTGTAGGCCTTTTGGTACACACTGACACGATAATGAAACAATAAGTCATGAAATCAAATATCTGTCACGTACAAATCTTTGTTGGCTTTCTGAAAGCGAAAATTCACCGACATTAGTTAATTCTGGTTTACAAAGTTAACTATTATTGTGTTAAATTAACCTTTGACGGCTTGGATGTTGGATTTCTAGTCAGTCAGAGAGTGTTAAGACATATACTGTACTTTTTCCGACTTCTCGATTAGTTTAATTTTCGTCAGAGTTAAAAACTGCAGTATAGTACTAAGTACAGTAATACTATACCGTATTGAAAATAAAAGTAAGATTTTTACCCCCGAGTGTACTGTCACATACGAGATTTTGATGTTGTTTCTTCGATCAATACAATAATTCAGCTCCACAGTTACTACAACACAAGGAAAGTAAGTGACTTATTCTCGTATCACTGCGAGCTATTCAAGGGCGCGATGTGTTTATTTTGATGCGGCCGCCGAGAATAGTGGACGGCTGCGGACGTATTCTCGGCGCGTCGTCACTACATTATCAAGCTTTGACCCTTTTAATCTTTCCGCGTTCTGGCTCTGCCTCTACTTCTTAAGCTTGTTTGTTGTGGCACGCTTTCAGGGTTGCGAGTAGGAATACACACACTGATTGGCTCCTTGTCTTTTTGAGATGGTCGTGGAAGACGAAAAGAACTTTAGCCGTTTAACAACATACTTGACTTAACTTCTCTACTTCTTGTGTAGCTGTGATGTCGGCCACACGGTGTCTCTCATATTCGAGTTAGGATAGTCTCCTATTATAATAATTAACCGATAATATCTGATTGGTTACAATATTTGTAGACGTAAAACAGGGTGTCTAGCAACAGGGAAAATAGTGAAAACAGGGAAAAGTCAGGGAATTCAAAACTGTATTAAGTCAGAAAATTTCTACATTGGTCAGGTAAACCGCCCAAGAAAATCAATATTTTTTAAAGGATTCAGAACTTAGAGTCTGCATCAGTGGTAGCCATCTTGAATTTTAGTCCCGTAAGAGCAATGTTAAATTCTGGCAGAACATAACTTCACTTTGGCGTCTGTAGTGGCGTTAATTATCAAAATATCAATGTAAAACTTTGGAAGTACATTGATGAGATGTGGCTGAAGGGCATGACCTTTTCAATATGTTCAAAATTTTAACTTGATGTAAAAAACAAAGTGCAGGAATATTTTACAAAATAAATCATTATTATTTTTTATTGAGAGCGAAAATAAGAAGTTCTGTGAGGTCGTGCCCTTTAGGACTGTAATAACCTAATTTGACACCTCTTCCGTTAATTTATGACAATAGGTCAAGGAGATATAGGCGCCAGAATTTAACATTGCTCTTACGGGACTAAAATCCAAGATGGCTACCACTGATGCAGACTCTTAACTTCTCCACTTCTTGTGTAGCTGTGATGTCGACCACACGGTTACTCAGTGTTTGGACAGTCTCCTATTATAATAATTAACCGATTATATCTGATTGGTTAGGTTATTTGTAGACCTAAAACAGGGCGTCCAGCAACAGGGAAAAGTCAGGGAATTCAGAACTGTATTAACAAGTCAGAAAAGTCAGTACCTGACATTGGTCAGGTAAACCGCCCAAGGAAATCAATATTTTTAAAGGATTCAGAACTTAAAATTTGGCAAAACTGGCAGCATTGAAAATCTGAGTTAGTGAGTTTAGTTGTATAGATAGCAGCCGCCATTATTTCTTCTTTCTACTCATCAGCAAGCTAGTATGAAAGAGAATGAATAGTGATTGTCCACGTATGCTGAATATTTTTCTTGTTCACTCTCCAATTAATGTGATTCTGTTTATTTACACGTTTTAAGTTAACAATTTGATTTTGTGCGTGAATGAGTACATTTTAATAGATGTTAATTTTGTGTTTATTTTTTAATGGTTTCTCCATGTTGTATTTAAAAATAAGCCGATAGTAACACACGTTTTTAGTCAGAGAAAATGCTGCATTTAATAGGGAAAAGTCAGGGAAAATTAGGGAATTTCCTTATGAATTTTCTTTCGCTAGACACTCTGTAACAATAAATTGTAATATATTACTACTTCCAGTATTCAATAGCGAGTAAAAGATACCAGGTTTGCAGTTTTAACTTCGTGAAAACAGCTGTTCACCACGGCATTAGCTATTTTCTGGCGAGGATGAAAATGCCTACTTTGGCACTTTCACAACGAATGTGAAATGCAGGGCTTGTCTATCAAACAAAGTCAAAAGTTTTATTTGGTGGTCGTTACCATCTAAACCATTGTTTTTGCAACAGCTACAGGTTTGTGCGTTTTTCTCCTAAGACTTCCAGACCGATTCACAAGCTAAGCAAGTTTTAAAGCTCCATGTTCGATATTTTAAATCAATTAAAATATGTTTCATGATGTCTTTTAATAATTTATTTTTTGTAAATGTTATATTGTCTATATTTGCTTAGCGTTGACATGCTCAAACAATATCAACGTTACAATTATGACTATAATGAAACTACAAACGAAAAATCTAATTGTAGTAAACGACGAATATTATACAGACGAAAGAAATGATTGATCTACACCATTGGTGTAATAGAGTTTTATGTTGATCGGACAAAACCTAACCGCAACCGCAAACTGAAACTTGGGTGTTATCTAACTTGCGGTTACTGCGTTAATCTGAGCATGCTTGATTGTTAGAAAGAAAATTACTTCGTTTCAAACCATGTCTATACATTTTATATCACATTATTTACCAACATTGTAATTTAAGTCTGTATTACCGTACAGTCCTCGGTAATTCGGATAGCATGTTATTTATTTTATCGATTTATTTTTCGAAGAAGCTATTACCGTAGGTCTCATGGTAAGACTTAAGCCCGGGACCATGTTTTTTCGTTTTTAGGTGCCCAGAGGCCAAAAACAATAGTCGTTAAAATATGTATATGTATGTGTGTGTGTCTGTGAACACTATAACTCTCGTTAACCGATTGAGACGAAATTTGGTTGAGACGTGTATTCCTACATTTACTCGAACGAATGGATTGGGGGTGGGGGTTGTACTAAAAATTGGGGTTTTTGCGTTTTTAATGTGTAATTTAAAAAATTTTTAAATTTTATCTGCCATCATTAGAATGAGCTTAAAAAAACTACACAACTTAGTTTCTTAAAGTTTTTCTCTATCTCCAACGGTTACCGAAATATTAAAAAATCTAAACACAGTACGTTGTATTTAGGGGCTCCAATGTTAATCTTATGGAGGATAAAGAAAAATTAATATTTCACTTATCAATCCACTATTTTTGGATTAAACTTTATATTTAGCTTCACGTGGTTGAGATCTATCCATTTATGCTTAAAAATCATAGTTTATGTGTTTATCATGGCAGCCAACCTGCATACTCTTTTCTCATGTTAATCATATAGAGATTAGGTAATCTCATTTATTTGTGGGCAGATGTTGATGAAACTTGGTATAAATGGTCAGAATATTAATTTTTTACGTCAGAAACAACTACTTTCATCATTCTCACAGCAGCAAACCTGCATACTCTTTCCCATTTTAATCTTATGGAGAATAGGCAAATAACTCATATTTATCGACAGATATTGATAAAACTTGTCATATATCATTACATTATTATTATTATAATATTCATTTGGGAATTCGCTGAGTACGCAGGTCTGCTGTTACAGGGGTATTTTCAGCTTTAATAATCTAGCTTTTATAATGCTGCATTACTGATACAGATTTTTTTCGATATTGTAGTAAAGTAATTCCAATACTTTGCCTTTGTGTAGTACAATATGGTTGGCATATGTTTCACTGGAAGAGTAACCTCGGGTTGTGGAAATGTAAAGCGACCGCTGGAAACAGCTTCAGCAGCAGGTGCGGGTCAGCGCAACCCGAGCAGCGTCTGCTGAGGCAGTAACCCGCGTCAGCACTCGTCAGCGGCAGCGACCCGGCCTCATCCTGTACGCCACATGTAGATGGTTCGACCGTAACAAGACTAAACTGTATAGGAAGGAAGGGGAGGGCGGGATGTGTTTGAGGCAACGGTAAAGCCGCTTGTAAAGTATCTGTAAACAATGTTAGTACTGTTAGCGCCATAAGGGATTAGGAAAGGTTATATTTACAGGGTGTCTAGCAACAGGGAAAGTTCAGGGAATTAAAAACTGTATTAGAAAAGTCAGGAAATTTCTACATTGGTCAGGGAAACCGCCTAAGGAAATCGATATTTTGTAAAGTATTGAGAACTTACAACTTTGGCAAAACTGACAGCATTGTAAATCTGAGTTAGTGAGTTTAGCTGTATAATAACAGCCGTCATTCTTTCTTCTTTCTACTCATCAGCGAGCCGGTTTGGAAGTGAATGAATAGTGATTGTCGACACGCTGAGTTTTTTTCTTGTTCGCTCTCCAATGAATGTGATCCTGTTTATTTGTACGTTTTAATTTTGTGTTTATTTTTAATTGTTTCTCCATGTTGTATTTAAAAATTAGTCGATAGTTACACACGTTTTTAGCCAGGAGAAAAATCAGGGAAATTTTCATTTGATAGCTTTTCTCGTAGGTCCTGTTTATATAGTACCTGTTTCGAAGGTTCGATCCTGAACAAAGTTTTGTTACGGTTAAATACTGAAACCAGTTGTCCTTGTTCATTGGTCTATTAATTAATAATCCTGATGAATGAATCCGTTCGTGTTTTTCAGTTACATACCTGCATGTATCATCAAATCTATTAGTCATTACACTCACTGTTCACTCGCATCCATCTTTTAATACTTCACAGAGTTGGTCCGTGTGTTAAACTGAACCCGTATATTAAGTTAAATTTTTGTTCGAAATGTGTATCTTCGAAGCCTTTAAAATCTTAAATTAGTGCCTATTTGTAATATTATAAAAACTGTACCAAAACATGTGGAACTACCACTTACCTGAGTATTATTATTGAAATTTCAAAAGGAAGATTAGTAATTTAATGAAATGAACCTGGTTGGGAATACTTAAATCCATTCATAGACAGCAGAAACCGTCTAGCAAAAATATCGTATCTGGTTGAAGGGCAACGAGAGAGAATTACATAGAATGGTTTAAAAGGGGTTGAACCGGGCGTTAGAACTTGGAATCACAGAGCAGATTAAGGAAACCAGTCCCCGGGAGAATAATGCAGTAATTGAATAGTCATAAGGGTTTAGCAGAGGTTTTTACCATTTTCGTCTCCAACTAACATATCGGCAAAATTAGTCCCTCATGCTTTTTTTCAGGGCGGCATTAGAAATAGAAGGGCCAGGAACTAAGGGTATGTGTAAAACGTAAATCTATCGACGGTACGCATTATGTGGATGCGGCAAGGTGTGTAGCTCGAAATAACCCGGAAACTCATAAAGCATGCGGGCCGATGTCAAACATGGTCGGTTGTCAACCGGGATGTTTGCAATAAACTCCGCATGGCGCGCTGGTGCCCGGGTACACAGCGGGGGCGCCTGGCTCTTGGCAGCAGACTCTAAACATGCCAATTACATTTGGATCCAGAATGTTTCCTCCAAATGGACTTTTCACTTTCCTCTCCAACTTTTCTTTTACTCTTTATCTTGACATATTTACGAAATTATTTGTTTACTAACAAAAGTTTGAAAGCAATAACATGAGCATATGAATTATACTCGAATAGTATATTTTTTAGAAAGTCGTTCCTTAAAGTCTATTAGTAAATTATAATGCTCTTATTTTTGCATATAATTGAACGTAATTATATTTTATCTAGGACCATTGCAAAGTATCAATAAAGATACTGAAAGTAACACAATTAATGGGCTCATTATGAGTTCATAACGATACAGATTTTCTGTAACAATAAAGGTTCTAGACCAATCAGAGCTTAGAATTTTACGAGAGTAATGTCATTATGGACATAATGAAATGCCAAATCAGCTGTTTTATTCATTAAGATCGTGCGTTTTAGTGGGTATCCGCAAAAGTGTGGGTTTTGAACCATTCACAGAATAAGAACAACGTAATTCGCACATCAGCTGATTACTCCAAGAATGAAATACACACACCAATAATTTTTTTATACTCTGAATATTGCAATGGTTGTAGATAAATGAAATATACAACTCTTGTTTTTTAAGTGTGAATGTTGTTTGTCGTTGATAAAGTAGTGTATGCAACGATTGTATTATGCCTTTAAGCCAATTCGTGCTCTAACTTACATCTCACTTGTGGCTTTAAAGCATTCATAATACAATCGTTGCATATTACTATTATGACCCAGTCTAATTATATGTTATGACTGGGTCTGTCGTGTGTCCTAAATCCAGCTACTTGGAGGTCAAAAATTATGGAAGGTATGAGCGATGGTCAGGGGATGTAATATTCTCTTGTATGGATTAACGTCCGATCTTTTGAATACTACGTTTATCCACAAAGACCAACCTCATCAATTAGACCACGTAATTCAGAGGGAAAAGGGGGCCGGACTCCATGTTATACTGTTATCCTGTATAAGGACAATTTCAATCTTAGTCATTAACAAGATCCTATTTCTCATTTTGGCTTAAAATACCAACCTGGCTTGTCTGTTTCAGAAAATGTAATAAAGGTAATTTAGTAAAAATTTTAGAGTATTTTGGCCTAGTAACATTTTTATTTTGCGTAAAAAATATTAATCATTTTAGATTTGAATTCTCTTAGGGTTTACTTGGTGAGGCTTTGAATAATTTATCATGGAATGTGAATCTCAATGATTACATTAAAACTGTGTTATTTGTACTATAATACTAACTTAGTTTTAGTAGCGAAAGATAGTACTGGTTAGTAAATGCAATCGTAAAGTATGTTTTTATGTTCGTCAAGATAATATAAAATGTAACGAAGCGTGTTGAGCTGATAAAATGTGGTTCTCGATGGAAGGTTGTTCTCGTTGATTCTTGATTTGTTAACCACCGCTGGTAAGGAATCGCTTTAGCACACAGCGCCTATCAAAGAGAATTATAACAAAGCGTCGCAAACGAACGTGGAATTTGCTAATTAACGGGTTTAAATCCGTCTGTCGACGGCGGCGCCGGTTCTGCGGATATGTTTGTTGGATGGTTGTTTACTGACAACAGCCTCCCTCTCCCGCCGCGGTGGAGATACTCCGACGTCAACCGTGTCGGATACGGACGAGGGCAAACTGCTCGGGAGGGCTTCTCCGGATTGTCGAAGGGTGTGAGTCTGTGCGGAGAATTAGACAGCCACAGGTGTCCGCTCACCACATGTTCTGACAAGTCGCTGGACCTGTGCGTTACCTCTTAGCAACTAGGTTGGAAGTGTCACACTTGATCAGTATGATCATAATATGTAACGGACACTTTTTTAAACGTAATTCTGGGCAAAACGACGTAATTTCATGAATCCTAAACAATATTCTGACATAAGTTTGTGTTTTTATTCAATCCTAGCAATATTATTTTCAATTGGGCAATATTAAACAATGATCCTGTCAAATGAATCAGCTGGAATTTGTAAGTAACAGAGCTACACGTGTCATTATATTAATGAGGCCTACAATCGTCATACTAATCCACCTACTCATGTTCAACTTAAGAGTCTGCATCAGTGGTAGCCATCTTGAATTTTAGTTCCGTAAGAGCAATGTTAAATTCTGGCGGAACATACCTTCACTTTGGCGTCTGTAGTGGCGTTAATTATCAAAGTATCAATGTAGAACTTAGGAAGTACATTGATGAGATGTGGCTCAAGGGACCTTTTAACATACAGTATTCAAAAATTTTAACTTGATTTAAAAACAAAAATTCAGGAATATTTTACAATATAAATCATTATTATTTTTTTATTGAGAGCGAAAATAAGAGTTTTGTAAGGTGGTGCCCTGGAGGACTGTAATACCTTTAATTTGACACCTCTTCCGTTAATTTATAACAATAGGTCAAGGAGATATAGGCGCCAGAATTTAACATTGCTCTTACGGGACTAAAATCCAAGATGGCTACCACTGATGCAGACTCTTAAAATAACCACTTTGATGGTTAGGTCGAATTCGAATAAGAAGTTCTTGTCGAAGGAGCACAAGATGAGAATGACGGAATAATAATTTTAATAAAGTAAAATGTTCATATTTTTTTATTTCTATAGATTTATTTACACATATTTACTTACACTATATGAATTCGCAATGTGTTCTTAGTGTCAGCTTGACATGGTGTGACCATCCACCGTGTAGTTTTATCACAGCGGGATACGGGTAGGCGGGTTTTATCCTAGCCAGGCAGGTGTCGGCTGTTTAACATACAGCCTACCAGTTTCCGGTCCGTAACGCGCCGTTTCCGCTCATGCGCCGCCCCTGTACACTGTTCACGCTGCTACCCTCTGATTCATCCTGTCCAATTGTCATCATCCGATCCGGTCAATCAAGCCTCGTTGTCGACGCAGTCTCTTTGTTGGTGCGTGTTTTGACCACGTCGGTGGTCGCGGTTTTCCTGGTATTGTAAAGTCTAGGTGGATGTTGGAGGATACCAACATCCAGATGGATCCCTGTGGTTCAGTGTATAACGTGTCTGCTTCATAATCAGAAAATAAATGATCGTTGTCTGTAGCTAAGCTATGGACTATCAATATCAAATCTTCCATACCTTCTGTAGGGTCTGGTCTTAGGATTATGATTATGAGGGACCACGACAAAACCTGTCTTCGTCGAATCATACACTTTGTATTAGGCTCAGATAAAACCAAAGAACATTTGATACGTCAGTGAACACCATGGACACTCAACGGGTTTCAGCTTCCATCTTTGTCAATAAATAATGTGAATATTGTTTGTGTAAGGATTGAAACTTCGTCGTCGTTTAATTGGAAATGACCCAAGTTGTTTGTCATGTCAGCTTCTTCATAAACTTCGCATTCATTTATTTATCGAAACAGGTTGTTATCTGCTATAACCTAAATGAAATAAAATATGAAATATGAAAATGTGTATTCAGAAAGAATAGTTACAAATGTCTTAGGAAAAATACATGATATAGTACATGGGCACTTTGTCCGATTTTACATCAGGTAATACATAAAAGTATTTATATTAATCGACTAAATACAATTAAGTAAATACGTCTATAAGGGAATAAAAAACTATATTTATAAACAATAAATTGATCAAGGGAGCAGTGTGAGAAGATGACCGGAATTTTTTATTACAGCTGTAAATAATACAGAAACACAACACGCGACACACACAAAAAAGCACAAAAAAAAAAATAAAGCATACCACATTTCATTTATTTTGTAAAATACTTATGGATTTCACATAATTATATTAGTATCAATAGATACAAATGCAGTAGTTTAGTATGAATCATGTAAAACAGCATGATTCATGATTGCTGTTTTATGAATGTGTAAAAAAAGAAAAAAGACTATTGACTGACGAATTGTATTAAAATCGAACGTTTTCATTTTTATAGCAATACAAACATTTGGAAAGTAGTTTTGTATACATGTCAAACCATTCATCTAATTAAATATATATTAAGTAAATACGTTGATAAGGAACGAATAATAAATAAACAGATGTTTTAATGTTGAGCAGATTGAGTGTGGACCTTGTGGTGTAGGGATATGGATCGACTCGGATGTCTAAACCATATTTTTGTATTCAATATTTTATGTCTCTTATTCGACTAGAATAGAATACCAATAACAAATTTGAACATTATATTCTGGAGGAGTCGGCTTGGCTAGGCACGTCTATTGTACAGCATTGGAAAGAAGGAATTCATAAAAATGGAAAATGAAAATATTGGAAGCCTACCTAATTCCTTAAGAGGGGTTTTGCATACATATTTAACTTATGTATAAATGATAAATTACTAAACAATTCGTAAAAACTAAAGGGTAACATAACTGTACGAAATAAAAGCAGAGAAAGGTGTATTTCCAAAATCTTTCGTGTGTTGATAGAAAACTTATTCATTATATTGTTTGAAGCCACTGTAACAAAACAATTAACTAGTGTAAATTAAATTTCTCCTTTGCTTTTTAATACCATTCCGTTTTTAACAAAATCGGTTGATCACAGACTAATAATAACTGTATGGATAATTAAACAGTAAATGATCGGTTAAAGCAATTGAGGTTGGCTAAAAGACGTTAAACGGCGTTGCTCATTCGACAGACGCCGTAGCCGAGTGGTAGCGTGTCGGCCTCAAGAACTGAAGGTCGCGAGTTCCATCTCCACCACCAGGAGCGATACTTTTTGTTCAGTGCGATATTAATTATGGTGTATTAAATCGGTTTTATTTAAACCACATAAATGTTTTCATTAAGTAATAAATGTGTTTTAATTTTTCTAATTAATTTTTATAATACATGTATTATTTTAAACGAGCAAAGCTCGGTCACCAGGTACTATCAATCAACTGTCATTTAATCGGCGTATTCACATGTTGATTTGTAATTGAGTTAACTATTCACCTCGGATCGGTTCCCTACCCTAACTACAGTAATCCTAATGATCCATTCTCTTGTCGACGGATCTGCTACAATATCTCACCACACGGTGGGAGTTATCAATGTTATCTAATGCCGGCATCGATCGCTGCCGCCGTAATCTGCAGTGTTTTGTCGCTTACACTGACGAGATTAACTCCCCCCCTTCACCGCCGCCTCCACTTCTGCCTTCCGCTATTTATTAAATTTACCGTGGAAGCCGAGACCCCGGGACCTTTTCTGGCTGTTGTCACATTTTGAACCGTCCTGTACCCTTATAAACGACTTCTCTCTAGTTCATTATTGAATTGATCTACAGCATATCCTTGATGAGTGTTCTGTGTTCGACGAAACGAAAACTATCGTCTCCCGTCATGTTACAGCAATGTGTGCGCGTGCTCGAAGCTTTAATGTTGGTAGTGTGTGTTCTTGTGACGCAATTGCTTACTTTCAGTCCAATATGTATGATATAAAGGGTAAAAACTACGTTCAAATGTTTTCATACCAAATCAAATCGATTTTAGCCTGAACTAATAGGCTTAAACATGATTTTGGGAAGGTTTATCACGTAAATAATATGCCTTTATCCTTCGAACTACAACAACAATGGAATGCGATCTCGAATGAGATAAACAAAGTATTCTTTGGTTCGTGTATTTTATTTGGTTAACAATTTTCCAAAGGTTTTTATTAATTTTTATTTTAATCTTAAAGAAGAACTGCATAATATTAAAAAAAACTTTAAACTATAATCAGATTTAGTGATGAAATTGTTAAAAAAAATTAGCTGTAGGTGTCTGGAATAAACATATTTTTACCATATATACTTTGAACTTCTGTAATTCGAACTTCTTTATTTCGAAGTTTTGTCTTGGTCCCTATAAATTTTATATAAAACCATTGTTAAAATATCTTGGTTAATTCGAATAAATATTTGGATAATTCGATTTTTTGCAGTATAAGTGAACAAGTCATTGTGTGCGATTTTCCAGGAAACGACGTTCGGGCTTCCTGTCCTCAGACTATTTTTAGCTAGATCAACGCACCCACCCCACTCACTAGTCCACTACTGCTCATAAATCACAACATTGACATCTGTGTATCATCGGTGGTGTTGTTCCGATATTCGTCGTCTGCTTTCATGTTAACACGTCGTGTGTATGATGGCTTCGTCAAAGCGAACCTACAAATCTCTGACGTTGCAAGAATAAATAGCGGCGATCAAGGAGGTAGAGAAGGGATTTGAAAAAGTTTGTAATAGCTAGTTTCGGGATCCCTCCAAACACATTATTGACATTTAACAAAAATTAGGATTTTTAATCAATTCATTAACCTAACTTTTTTAATATACAATGTTAAAACATGATGTTTGATTGTTTATTCAACCACTTGCATAAACTTTTCTAATTCGAATTTTTTGGATAATTAATTTTTTTCTGGTCCCTAATTCGAATTATCCAAGTTCTACTGTATACATTTTTTTGTCTTCAAAATTTTAAAAATTTAAAAATATCCACGTACTACTTTTTGGTAAAGTTACCAATTTATCAAATAGAAGGTAAATTTATTTAACGAAGACATAGTGTTAATTTACATTGTTCTGGCTACGTAACAAAATAGTAACAAAAAACCGCATCAATTTTAGCGAATTTTACAGAGAAGATATTCCTTCTCATGGTAAGACTTAAGGGCATGTTATTACGTTTTTAAGAGCAAACATAGTCTAAAATTTTATTTAGTCAATGTTATTATTAGTAGTTTATATCATTGATATATGTATAATATTCGTGTGTTTGTTAGCACGATAATTGTCTGGTCCGATGACCACATTTGGTACAAATTTGGTAGAGAGGTGTATTCCTACAACTGCTCGGACAGTTCGTAAACCAGACATCGGTCAATGGGAATTAGTTTGGGGGGGGGTTTGTACAAGTTTTTTGCGTTTTTCACATGTAATTAAAAAAATTTTTTTTAATTTTATTCACCATTAGAATTACTAACTACACAATTTAGTTCTTCTCTATCTTCAACGGTTACCGAGATATTAAAAAATCTAAACACAGTACGTTGTATTGTGGGGCTCCAATGTTAATCTTATGGAGGATAGGGAAAAATTAATATTTCCCATATTAATCAATATTTTTGGATAAAACTTTTTTTAGCTTTATGTGGTTGAGATCTATCCATTTATGCTTAAAAATCATAGTTTATGTGTTTATCATGGCAGCAAACCTGCATACTCTTTTTCCCATTTAATCATATAGGGAATAGGCAAACTCCTTTATTTATGGACAGATGTTGATGAAAGTTGGTATAAATGTTAAGATAAAAATTATTCATGGTAGAAATGCCTAATTTCAGTGTTCCTCATAGCAGCAAACCTGCACACTCTTTGCCATGTTAATCTTATGGAGAATAGGCAAATAGTTCTCGTGTTTTTTTAATGTTATTTTTTTATAAAAATTGTCAATATAAATTATTGATTTTAATTCGCTGAGTACGCAGGTCTGCTGCGACGGGGGTATTATTAGTTAAACGGGGTTTTTTATGTTATTGTTTTTTACAGTCTAGGAATTTCCCAGTTAGTCCTCGTATGCGTTTTGTTTTCACTATGTCAGGGTTCTGACTGATAGTTTTCCTATCAGCTGGAACTAGACGATGTCGTGTAGTGTTGGAGGCTGTATGCGGCTGTCGGCTGGCCGCGCGGGACTGTTTGGCTACACAAATAACTCTCCACGGCCGTCCTCCACGGACTCGCCCATTCATTTCGTTCCCTTCGTCAATTGAGTTGGTCGTTGGTAGATTAATTTGAATGCGACGCGTTAAAGAAACTCGCCATTTTGCGTCTGTCGCATCTTTGTGTGGTCGTTTTTATAGTCTGCTCTACCTCCGCCATCTTGGATTAAAACCCCAACTCGCTTTCAGCACGAATTAAAATGCATCGGAATTGTTTGAAATCATAATACAGTATGTTCATCTTAAAAATATTTTTTCAGGGACCAATTCAATTAAAATGTTAATACCTTTTCTCGGAATGTGTGAATAATATTTTTAAGTTATTTGGATACAATGTATCTTTTATCCTCTGAGTTGATAATAAAATTGAAATTATAATCTGACAGATCGCTAGATAGTATGATGCTCTTTAGAATACACCAGATCCAAAGTTACTACTTTCGATTGTACGTAATTAACATTGTTGTTAGAAGTCAGTGAACAGTGTGGATGTACTACGTGTTCTTAAGAGGCTCGAACTGTACGTCTTAAAGTTTCCTACTCGCTCGCCGGTTTATTAGTGAATTTCCAATAGGGAAAGAGGCGGTTTTTGGTATTTGGACTAGATGTATTGCTATTATTTTCACGTACTGTTCCTGTAAGCAGCAAACAGGTCTGCGTGGCTCTCAATTTTTGTTTATATTCATTGTAGAACTTCCGTCAAAAATTCTTTAGGTAAAAAGCTGGAAATGAATGAGCTTTGGTACTGTTGTTAGTATTGGATATTGCGGATTTACCTATTATGAACGGTTTATTCATTTAACAATGAAGGCAAGTTACTAAGGAATGAGATTTTACTGAACCTGATAGATGTAGGCTAATTGAGCACGACTGTTTTTATTATTACTGTCCGTAGTTCGTCTGTAATATTTTACATAATTCGTGATGAAAATAACCTGAATACGCGAAATTAAATAACATTATTTTCTATTATATATCCTGTGCCCTTTGTTTAAACGTATCCGATTCCATATTCAATATGATTATGCATGCAATAGATTCTAATCTATTACAGTAGTAATATCTCTGTTAAAAAGCGTACGTGTTAAAGGAGCGTAAAAATTAATTTCTTTCGTAAGCTTTGTCGTATAACTTCTTGTTGTAGTTTTAACTCTTTTTAGCATCATTAATACTTCAAACTGTTCTTGTTTTCTCACACATTGGTTCACTCTGCAGGTTTAATTAATCCGACCAGTTTCTCTCGACGGCGGATATTATATGTTTTCCTGGAAAGAGAGAGAGAGAGAGAGAGGGGGAAAAGGCGTTACAGATCGGACAACGGTATTGCGTGGCATTGTGTGTATACAATATTGTGCGTGGCCCCGCACAATGGGCGCAATCACACAATTGGCTTGATCAAACTATAATAGAGCCCCTCCCACCGTCTATCAGCTGTTAGGCGGGAAACTCGCATCGCTACTTTGGAAATATATTCGAAACCTTTTTTTTTCTTCACAATCCGTTTTCTATTTATAAAACTACTAGCCAAAGTACCCGTTCTTCGCTCGGGTTAAAAAGGCTGAAAGGTGTAGGCTCTACTGATACATTTAAGTTATTGTTAATTAATTCTTCATTGTTTACAAAATGACAAAACACGAGTGTCTACAACATTTCAAAGTAACATCTGTCAAATATTGGGAGAGGATAAGGATTAATGTAATAGAGACAGTCGTCGGAAAAAAACTTAAAATCTACCATTCCACTATTTCAAATAATTCATAATTTCGATCCAGCAGTTTATCTGAAAAATCAACTTTATTTCTTCTTCTTCCCGAACTGTCAAAATGTAAAGTAAACGGTTATTCATTGAAATCTGAATGTAAACATTGAAACCCCGAGTAATAACGCGTAAAATTGTGTTTCTTCTTCGAACTGTCAAATTTTACTTTTCAAGAGGCGTTGTCGGGCGATTTCAAGTAATTTTAAGTTTTCATTCTCTGGAATGTAAACATACATGAAACTTAAGTTTCATTGTAATCAGTAGCCCGAGAGGATTTTAAGGAAATGAGTATGCCTATGTGTTGCATGAGTTTAAGATCTACCTTTGTGTAAAATTTCAAACCGGTCGGTTCAGTATTTTTCGCATTTACTTGCCACAACAAACCCACAAACAAACATACAGAAACAACCTCTTCTTTATAATATTATAGATAAGCAAATTTTGTATAATTAATAAAGTAACGTAAACAGAAATTTTGTAGACGATTAGTAACATAACAGATTGTTTTGTGCAATTGAAGTGTAATTCTTTGTTACGGTCACTTCCTTCAAATTTTATAAAAGTAATTTTTTCACAAAAACCGTTTCTCATATTGAAAATGCAGTTAAATATACGAACTAAAGTCTATGAATATATAGTGTTTTCTCCTGTGGTAATTTCGGTAATTTTCAACGTTTTGTAGGAAACTTCAACCATTTTCTTTTTAATAATTTTATTAGATAATTACGAGTGGCGTCTAGGGTTGTAAATAATATAATAAAAATATTCATTTTATAATTTTACTTGTAAAAATCGAGGGAATCCCTTTACAGACACATTAAATAATTATAATGTTTGGTGGTTCTGACTACTTGCAACTATGGTTGATGAAACATTTTCTTCGTGTGTTCATTGCCAGTTTGTTTGGTTACATATTCAGAGCTCTACCAATACTATAAAAAATAGTGAAGACACTAGGTAGAATGCAATACACTATTGAATTTTTGTCTGGAAATTTTATTGTATACATATCTTTGGCGATAAAGTTAAAAACATTCTAGTTATAGTTGATTCACTTATTATACATAATTTTTATCGGGGTATCCTAGGAACAGGGTGTCTAACGACATGGAAAAGTCAGTGAATTTAAAACTGTATTAAAAGTCAGAAAATTTCTACATGGTAAATCGCTCAGGAAAATCAATATTTTGTAAAGGATTCAGAACTTAATAATTTGTCAAAACTGACAGCATTGAAAATCTGAGATGGTAGTAATCTATGGAAAATTTTAGTTTAGTTGTATAGATAGCAGCCGCCATTAATGTTATTCTTTTTATTTGTATTTAACAGTTTGATTTTGTGCGTGAATGAGTACATTTAATAGATACTAATTTTGTGTTTATTTTTTAATGGTTTCTCCATATTGTAATTAAAATTACAACATGGATAGCCGATAGTTACACACGTTTTTAGTCAGGGAAAATGCTGCATCTAATTTGAACAAGTCAGTGAAAATCAGGGAATTTCCTTCTGATGACTTGCTAGACATTCTGTGTAAGTTAGATCCCAACAACAACAGAAAACTATTTCAGAAATCAATTTCCTTACTGGACTAGCTGCGTAGCTCAGTAGATATAGTACCTGCTTCGTAGTCTGAGGTTCGAAGGTTCGATCCTGAACACAGTTTTGTGACGGTTTACTGAACCCAGTTGCTCTTGTTTATTGGTCTATTAATTAATAATGCTGGCAAATGAATCTGCATGTATAATCAAATCTATTAGTTTTACTCACTGTTCACTCACATCCATCTTGTAATACTTCACAGAGTATGCCAGTGTGTTAAACTGAACCCGTATATTAAGTTAATTTTTTGTTCGAAATATTTATTTGCGGAGCCTTTAAATCTTAAATTAGTGCCTATTTGTAATATTATTACTATTGTAATATTATATCTAAAGTCAAGGAAAATCAGGGAATGTCCTTATGATGACTTAAATGTTAATAATTTAAGTATTTTAAGGGTAGGGTGCCCCCTTTCAAAGGTAGTTTTCGCAGCAGTATGACGGAAAGCCATTAGCAGCCTCAGCTTCGTGTCTGCACGGCCCACGCTGTGCGCTGCACTGCCATGTGCAGACGCGCAACTCCGCCAGTCCCACACAAACACTGGTGATTCATACAGCGCTGCAAGCTGTGGCTGTGATTGGTGACGGCTTGTTATCTGTCTTGACGACTGTTGTAGCTTTCACCGGCTTATTCTTTCCCCGTACCATTCTCTTTGGCTTTTAAGTTATATGATACGCATTGTCTGTCATGTTTTCATAATGTGATAAACATACGTATCATTTTTACGGGTTTACGCTTGATTGTTTGCTGTGTTGATGAAATTAATGTTTCGTGGGACAAATGGCAAGCAGGGCCCGGCGGTCTATTAAGTATTTTCAAAGACTGCAACACTGAAACTCCACCGGTTGGTCGTCACTTTCTTTTTAATGGTCGTTTATAAATATTTGAATATTGTCAACAAATTTTTAACTACTGGAACATCCAAGAGAGACTAAGGTTCTTCATTATTGGCGAAATATTTTGTTTTAGGCCTATAATAATTTTAATCGTAATATTTTTATATGAAGGTTATTTTTGTAGGCGTCACTGACCTGAAGATGGCCGTAAAAAGATAATTAGTAGTTAGTTATTGCATGTAATTGTGTTAATTATTTTTTATTTATTTTTACCAATATACAGTAAACTGAACACCTCGACCATCTTTTTACAACTATCGTGTAGTCAGTAATGCTGTTGTCTATGTTCTTATGGGACTAAAACCCAATATGGCGACACTTGTGATGTCTCTTAGAGTTATAAGTACCTGGTGACCGAGCTTTGCTCGGATAGAATAAGACATGTATTATACAAGTTAATTAGCAAAATTAAAACTTATTTATTACTCAATTAAACCCCGATTTAATAAATCTTAATTAAAGTAGCATAAACACTTTACAAAAATGTATTGTCCTTGGATGGGGATCGAACTCATAACCTCAGGCAGTATATATGCAGCAGTTTAGTGAACGGTTGTGTGGCGGTCGGATGAGTCGAATGTGCCGCGGCGCGGCTGCGGCGTGGGCGAGTCCACTCAAGGTGAGCGGCTCCGCTGCAGCCTCACCGATACACCAGGACCAGCACAGCCAGTGTTTCCACCATAGGGATTATATAGGCATACGAGACGAGAAAAGATAATTTTTACAGTGTACGATATATAAAACTTTCGCAAAAATGGTCCGATCGAGACCAACATTTGGCGGAAATGTGTAATTACACATTTATTCGAATGAGTTGTAATCGAAAATTTGTAATCAAACGTAATCCCCATAAGGTTAGAATTAGACTTTTAAAGCGCCATAAAATGGAATCTTATGTGAGTGTTCGAAAAATTATTTTCGCTAAAACCTTCCCGGACACGACATACAGAGCAACTTCCTAAACTTTAAAATTTCATGGCGATCAGTTGAGTAGTTTGGCAACGCATAAAGGACATACATAAATACATTCTTTTTTATACATACATAGTAAGCGATAGAAATTTTTATACATCTGTAAGTTATAAAAAGAAACCTAGTATCCAGCAGTCCAACACAATATCATTTAACTGTGCCTTTACCAGCCAACAGAGCTAATATCCATTTAGAGAGGGCAGTGAATGTTTAATTTCAATTAAGGAAATTTCCACTACACTACTAAGTGTTCACTTCCATTCGTTCCATTTACCTGTTGAGTGTGCAGCCGTATCACTCCATACATAAGCTTCTTTTATTGAAACGAAATAAAAGCTGTAGTTAAAAAATAAGGTTGCACTACGTAAAAAAAACCGTTCATTTATTAAACCAGTAATTTACTACCACAGCAGGAAACCGCATTTCACATTCAACCCCGCTTCAATAGTCGCTAACGATGTCTTGTTAATTTAATTTCGCGCCGCCAACGAGATGACAATGTTTATCCTCACTGCTAAATGTAATATTTATCCTACATTTTAGCTTTAGCACTGAGACATTTTCGTCCTTTTTCACTATCCTGCTGTTTTTTCCTTACAGTAAGTGATCATTTATTTGAAACAGTTAATTGTGTCAAATAACTCATAGCAATGTGTCCGTGTTATTTTATACAATGCAAATTTCTAATTTAGTTGTGGGAAGGTTTGTGTGTAATGGCATTAACTCATTATCTGGTCGGTGCGATTTTGGACCCAGCGGTTATTATAAGTGGTCTGTTATGACCGATCGATTTATAAGCCAGAGAAGTGTACAATAAGGTAGTGAAGAATACTACTTAAAAATCAAAACTATAACACAGCGAAACTTATTGCAGAAAGGGTTTGAGAGAGGATAGAAAATGGCGCCAGTAAACTGACAAATTTATATACGTTTATACTTAACCAGGTGCTTACATCTCACTGTGAGATGTCAGCGAGGTGCAATTGTATAGCGCTATCGAAGTAAAAAATTATTGTACGGTGCTGCCATCTGCGAGCTATACATGCAACTACTCTGTAGTTCCCTATTCTGACGCTTGAGTTCGTTATTTTGCCGCCAGAGTATGCTTTTATAGCCAAATAAGTGCTTTCTCAGACGGTGGTCCTTTGTAGTGTAGTGGTTAGACTGCTGTGCTGACGAGTACAACAGTTGAAGCCATTCGGAGGGACGAGGGTTCGAATCCCGACCATGAGCAATCCCAATTTGGCTTGCAAATGTGTGGTATAGTGGAGTGGAGGGCCCACCTTAAATAAACGGTGACCGGCTTGGGTGGAAGTTGACGGCATTTGTAGGCTTAATTGGGATTGCAGTGGACACCTATTTTGCTTTTATGGTTACTGGTTATAAGGGGGGGGCATGTTTTGTGTTTTTTTGTGTATTTTTGGTATTTTATGAAGAGTTGCATAAAAATAACAAAATTTAAATAGTCATAGCACTTGGATTAATGTTATACAGCTGAAAATCAAAGAAAATTAAATATCTCATAGCAGATTTTCTGCAAACTAAGCGGATGTCTATTGATTAGGATAAGTAGTAATGCTTCAAATTAAGAATCATGGATTAAATATGCGGAAGTTACTTAAGTAAGTGATAATTTTGGGAAACAAGTATTTGTGCCAAATAAGGAACGAATTGTCAGATTATAAAATGCATTTCAAAGTTGTATCACAATATTTTTAAATGGTTATCATATTCTCGCGATTTTGGTACCCAGCGGTTAAATCAATAATTATTTAATTATAAACAAGTTTTAAGCCAGAGAAGTGTACATGGGAATAAGGATACTACTTAAAAATCAAATAAAACAGCGAATTATTAGATAGGTTTGCTGCTGTGAGGAAAAATGTAGTAACTTAAAAAATTTTTACAGTATACATATATAACAGCGTCCATAAAATCTAAAATTAATCTCCATATGATATCTGGGAACTAAGCGGTTGTATTGATATACTTGATTTTTTCAAATTAAGGATTACACATGATTAAATACGGAAGTTCAAAAAGAATATTTTAGGAAAAATTAATTTTTTTTGTCCAAAAGATTAACATTGGAGCTCAAAATACAAGATGTGTTTAGATATATTGTATTTTAAAATAAAAAATATTTAGAAATTCGCTAAAAGAGGATTACCCTCCATAAAAATAGCTTTGTGGGAAATGAGTAAGTAGGTTTGCTGCACCGAGGTACAAAATAATCTAGATTCTTCAGCATACATGATTAGATCATAACTAATTCCTTTTTTAATAAATTATATGTAAAAAGTAAAAAACCCCACCGGTCAGATCGATTCAACTCATTCGAATAAATGTGTAATTACACATTTATTCACATTAAAATAAACGGTACCAGTGGACTGACACATACTTTCTCCCTTAAGTAAATTTAAAAAAGACAATCTGTAATAAAACTATCATGTTCTACAAAGTTATTCTAAATATCATTTAATAATTGATTGTTCAAATTGCATGGGGGAAACCCCCCGCCCCCCGGTAATACCAAGCTTTTTTGAGCTGGTTTTGTTCAGTGATTTGACCTTACACTTCATACCAAGTTTCATGGAAAACGGTTGGAAAGTAAGGAAGAAAATGATTTTTTTATATTCTCCATAAGAATAACATTGGGCGCTTTCAGACAACGTACTGCGTTTATCGTGGACAATAAATTTAACTTTTCTCTGGAACCGTTAGTCGTAGACAAATAATTCAAAATACCAATTTGTTTAGTTTTTTAAGCTGGTTTCAATGGTACCAGTCAAGTTATACTTTACTTTTATTGTTTTCGCTGAAAATTTAAAAAATTGATTTTTTTGACATTTAAAAGCCCATAACATTTGAACCGTCATTTTTACAGACATGCGGGTGGTGTCAAATTATTTATTACTCTGTGCACTATAAACTGTCAAATTTTAATCAAAATCGTTAGAGCCGTTTTTGAGAAAATTGGATTTTTCACGTTTTTTAAGGGTTTTTAGGGGTGAACTACCCTTAAAAATCAAAAATTCAAAAAAATGAAAAAAAACGCCTGGAGATACGGTGACTATATATATACATGCCAAATTTCATCTAAATCGGACCAACGGGGTAGGCTGTGGCACTGTACACATCCAGACACACGGACGGACAGACATCACGTCAAAACCCTCTTTTTTGGATTCAGGGGACCCCAAAACGGATATATCCACCCTCAACTCAAATTCGAAAATTTTGACGAAAACAATACTTTCTCCATATACTATGTATAAGGGGAGAAAGTAAAAATGTGAGGTTGGTTTGTTTTCACTGTTCCAACTTCGTCGTTCTTGATTATCAACGACATTCGTGCGATATATTTAACGTCTGAACTTGGGATTGGTCTCTAATTTGTAACCTCTTTGTTGGTTAAAAATACTGTCCTGAGGTAAAATAATATTGTTGACTTGCTAATTAACAGAGGAAGCCATTATAGTCCTTTGACGTCAAATGGCAAATTCCTTGTCCCCAAGACTAAAAGTCAAATTAAATAGTTACTTTTGCGGACAGTAAACATTAACAAATTACTGAAATTAAAATTTTTTTCTCGATCTTAATCGTCTACGCACAACACTTCATAAAACGTGTTTAACCCCTGTAAAAATATTTAAAGGCCCTCCACGAGGGAACATGATACAGACGTTATTTTTGAACGAAGATCAAAACAAAATACACATAATTCAAGAGGAAGAAATGTCCCTCACCAATTTTTTTGTATATATTTATATTACTACTAGCTGACTCGGCGAACTTCGTAACGCCTCACAGTAAACACATGTTAACTTTAAGATTGGCCATGTTCTGAAGTCGAATAGCAATACGGCTTCATCGTGAAAGGTTATATATTCTGGGTCGCTGCATAGTGAATAACAATACTGAAACGATAAAACATATTAATAACATTCCCATAAAACAAATAAATCTGAGTGGATTAATTCATAATTTTCAAATCCAATCCAAACCCAAACGAAACCTAACTGTAATACGGCTTTTATAGGAAATATATACAACAGCTGATTATTATAATAAACGTAATAATATAAACATTGTAATTATCATATAAACACGTGACTTTAATCAGACAGAAAATAAAAATATAAAAACATAATCCCCCAAAACCGTAAACTATTATCGTGGTGAATAAAGCTGTTCATTTTGTACGGTACACATTTACTTCATAGTTTAACATTAATGAATGATTCAGATGGCATTGGATAGTAAAGCATACGGTATTGCTAATGGAAAGTAAACCAATCAGCTGTAGCTAAGAAATCAAATGTTTTCATTGTAGTCAATTTGTAAACAAACTTACTCTCCATAAGGTTAACATTAGAAATTTAAAACGCCATAAAATGGAAACTTATGGGGTTTTCGAAAATATTTTTTCACTAAAACCTTCCCGGACACATATAGAGCAACTTCCTAAAATTTCATGGCGATCGTATGAGTAGTTTGGCAACTCATAAAGGACATACATACATACATACATACAGACATACAGACAGAAATACTTTCAATTTTATATATAGAGATTAATACAACACTTTACACGTTTACAGTTACAAAACTTGTTTAAGTAGTTTAACACGTTATTACCGTTGCCGAAAAAATGCAGACTTAAAATTATGGTTTAAAAGAATTGAAGAAAATTCAGCTTTAACATTCCCGAAACTACGTAAGGGATTCGGGAGATATATTTGAGCGTATGTGTTATTTCGTACAAAGCTGGTTCCGAGTTCCAGCGTTGGAGTCCTGACTTGACACAATGTTGAACCGATTATCGGTGTAGCCCAGGATTAACTTCTCTAGGATTCTTGGACGTACGCGTCACCCACTCCACCACGCCGAGAGCCAGTAGTCCAGGCAGTCCAGGTGACCGGCCGTGTAGAGTCCCGGAAGTTGGTTTGTCGTTGCCTAGCAACAGCTTCCCCCTCCCCCCTCGCCGCCGGTCGTTGTCCTTGTCATTTATTACCCCCTTCTTTCTCCCGCCCTCCCCCCCCTACTCTCATTACAGATCACAGATCTCTGATTTATTCCGACAAATTGCTCCAGATCCACAGATAGAGTCAATTTATTTGTTTGATGTCGACGATTGTTTTACTGCAACGGATAGTCGTGAATTATTGTTAAATAAATTCTCGCAGATGTACATCTCTTTGGAGGTTTGACAATATGCGCACTGTGTGCGTTGTAATGGGTACACATGTTACAACGCATTCCAAGATCACCGTTGTGGAGCGAATCTTAAGCAAAAATAAAATACTAAATTTAATTTATTATTTATATCGAGTGTTCTTTCAGTAAAAATTAACGTATACTATGTATTTTTGTATATAATATTTTTGACCACTTTTCCTTATCGAATTTGCATTTTTTGTGTACTCTTTGTTTACAAAATACTCCGAGAATCCTTGTCCAAATGTAATGTGTAGTATTTATATATTGTTACAGGAATATTAATCTATTTTGTGATTAGTTTCAAATGAGTTTAAAATCTGTCGAACTACAGAAAATATTACTTTAAATTATTTTAACGGTTTTAAAATGAAATTCCTGAAGTGTACGTCCCCGCAGGAGCTCGAGTTAGTGACCCCAGACGCCCCCGAGTTGCCCCGTGAACTATTTTTGGGTCAACATCCCGCACCCCACCCGGCGAGGTGACTTACCTGTATATTGCAGCGACGTTGTAAAACGTGGCCAGCTTCATTTACTCGGAAGTAATTAACGGTTGTGTAGTTAACGTCACGATCGTAAATACACAACAGGGATGCCAACAATAATAAATCTAAGTTATTTTTACGTATGAGTAATTGTTAAATAATTTCCGTAATTGCGTTATAATTTAGATTTTTATTGAGTTTTAATGTAATTTTTAAAGGTTTTTAAATTAAGACACATGTTATCTGTATTTCCTATACATTTTATCGAGCCCAATATCTTTTTTTTATATAAATGTATTTAAATTTTTTGTTAAGATTAATTGTTAAAAATCATCAAACCAATTAAATTATTTTAGTATTCAAGTTTGATAAACAAAGTCATGAATATTTTTTTATTACAATTTTTTTTTTTTTTACTTTTTTTATTTAAAATTTATACTCCTATCGTTAAAAAACGTAGACTATTGGTTTTGTTATGCGGTATTATTTGTTATATGATACTAATTAAATCCTAAAAAAATACATTGATTTTTTAATGTATTAATTATTATTTTCCTTTTATTTTTTTTTTTATTTTTATTCATGTTTGAGAATACGTTATAAAAATAAGGTATTTTTCATGCTAACAAATCATACTTTTCCATGTTATATTGCAAAATTTTATTTTACTGACGTGTTTATAAAAGTTGGTATAAATGTTTAATAATAATGTTGTGTATATATTTTAAGCACAATATAAAAACTTTAGGATGATATTTTTTTTATGACGTTTTAAAATTGATATACTAATTTATTTATTTTTAAATTATATTTGTACTATTTATTGATTTTTTTAATGTAATTTTTAATTTTTAAATTGGAATTAATCATTATTAGAAATCTATGCTTATTTAGCCAAAATTTTTATAGTCTCCGTTCTTTAGTTTAATTGATAAATCGTATTTAAATTTTGTATAAAGACTGATCATTACCAAAATCATATCAAACCAATTAACCAAATATATTTTGCTTAGTATTCACCAGTTTGATAAATACAAAGTTCATGTACTTATTAATTTATTCCACAGATTATTTTACTTTTGTTCTCAATGTTAACACTTAAACCCTACTCAGAAGTCGTTAGAAGTACGTAGACTATTGGTTTTGTTATGCGGTATTATTTTTTATATGATACTAATTAAATCCTAAAAAAACTAATTTACAAGTTGATGATTGTGGAAAACGGTAAATTTTGACGTTACGTTTTTAACGGACCTTTTTATTTTTCCTTTTATTTTTTATTTATATTTTTATAACTTTTGGAAATTGATGAAGTATTTAAACTGCGTATAAATGGGGTATTTTTCTTGGTATTACATATGTGTCAAGCGTTCAGTTCCCAGAATACTATTTTGCTTAGGACAGCTTTTCCAAAAGCATTTGTATGCTTTATTATTGTTGACTGATAAGATGTCTCTTTCGAAGAAACGAACAAAAAAGTGCTTGCTAAGGTGCACGTATTCGATTCCATTACGTATTACTATTATTCCAAATAGTAATACTATCCTAAAATCTTTATTTTGCTCCGGATGAAACTACTTCATTGGTTTTGCTTCGCATCAGTCGTATTACATTCCAATGATTATTCATTATTCATATTATAAGTCTTATCTTATTTTTATCGGTTATCTGCAAGACTATCTCGGCTAATTACAGCTTATACTTTGTTACAGAAAAGAATTTATTAAAATTCTTGAGAATATTTTTATACAAAATAACGAAGAAAGTTATGTTTATTGTCGAGCTCAGGTTCTGAAGAGCCGTTGAACAAGGAGTCTGTGGAGCAGACCTTAATGATGCGCCATCGACGGCTTTTGTTGTCCGAGAAGAGATTCCGGATTCTATTTCAGCCGCAATTGTAGCAATTGTGGCGCTATTTTCAATATAACATGTACAGTATACGATTCCTGTATTGTTGTCGTGCAGATATTCGGATTATAGTATGGTACTTGTGTAGATTTACAATTTGCATTGTATTTTAATGAACGAAGAGTTTCGTGTGTTTTATTGAAACATTGACCTATTCTTCTTAGATTTTAACCCGCTCTAGCCCTTTTATCGCCTATTTATTTGAAAATAATAGGTGTTTGGATTTCTGAGGAAAGCCTCATTAAAACTTAGTTTGCTCACCCATATGAATGGCCTCGACACACGACTATTCCTCGGAGGCATTTGGTTTTACTTAAAAAAAGATTACTTTAGCTATGATTTGAATTTGAATTTATTTATTGTTCTTTAAGAACCGATGTCTTCATCGCTGATTTTAAAAGTCTATACTGAACGATCGTGTATATATTTTATGGTTTTATTATGTGTTGTACTGAAATAAATTTTTTCAAAATAAACTACATTCACTTCTCCCTACGGACATTGGTATATACACGAAGAATCCAATAATATAGACTAAATAACGAGTTAATGTGAGCATATCAAGGTGCCAATACATTGTGTATACTGGGCAACGAAGTGACATATGTTTGTGGTCTGTACCGCACCTTTTTCACTTTCCTCTACAACGAAAACCTCTACATCTCTCGTTTTTAGGGCTCTTAATCTCCTAATATTACCAGTCAAGAAAAGGTAGCAAGGACGAAGGCGTATCTTCCATGTTCTTCTAGTATTAACGATTAGGAAGGACAGTGGTTTTTATTACAGGTTATATGTCGGAAGTGTCACTTGATGAACTCAAGTTTTATCAAATTGTTTCTTGTGATCCTCTTCCTTTTTCACCTCTTAGTTTGTTTTCTGTTCGCTCATTTTACTAAAAAACAAATAGGTCTCACACAGACCACACCACAAAAAGTGCGTGTAGCCGTCGCTCTTAAATTAGGACATTTAATAAAAATTATTATGTTAGTTTATGTACTCTTTTTTAATGAAACCTTCAAAGGCCAAGTTTGAACATCACAATTTATGTGATGAATTTTCGAAGATGAAATTTGTTAAATTATTATGTATTTTGTTAGAACTCAGTTACAACAGAATTCACCCCTATTCCAAAATGGTTATTTAATTTATTTTTGAACGTTTGATGGATTTTTCATTTTTTTCCATAATCTGGATGATCCTGTAAATTAAATATATTTTAATAACATATACAGGGTGTCCATGAAAAATGTTTCAGGACTTCGGCGAGTGATTGGGTACATTAAAAGGAAGAGAAAAAAGTTCCAATAGAGGTATGGCCTAAAACGCTTATTTTCTCAAGATACCCGCCATTTCGTATTTTCCACAAAATATTTTTTATTTCAAACATTTTTTAACGGATTATTTTCGAATTTAGTACGTGTTTTAAACTAGTAGACTACTACTAGTAACAAAATAACTAGCATGATCCAAGCTCAAAATTCAAAATGGCGGCCATTTAAAATTTTACAATTTAAATACTTTGTTAACGGTTAAATTTAAAATGTCCGCCATTTTGGATTTTGAGCTTGGATCATGCTAGTTATATTTTGAATAATACTAATCTACTAGTATAAAACACGTACAAAATTTCTAAATAATCCGTTAAAAAATGTTTAGTGAAAAATACAAAATGGCGGATATCTGAGAAAATAAGCGTTTTAGGCCATACCTCTATTGAAACATTTTTCTTCCTTTTAATGAAACCAATCACTCACCTAAGTCTTGAAATGTTTTTCATGGACACCCTGTATATTTATTCAATAAAGGTTCCTTTGTTCATTATTCCAGTATTCGTATTGGTGTGAAATATTTTACAATATTATGTCTTAATTCACAAACCCTCAGCTGAAACATGTTTGTTTGAATTACCGCTACAATATTGTGTAAACTCGGGAGAAACACTTTACTTAATAAATTCAATTTGCGCGCTGAGCGCCTTTCAGGAAGTGGATAACAATACGGCAGTGCACTATTGTGCCGTATCAAGTTATCGCCGGCTACAAAGCCGGATAGTGAACAATAGTGTCAGGGCTGGGCGGCGGCGTATACATCTCGCAGCACCCTGGGCTACCCCCGCCCACACCCACCAACCCTACATCGCCCTCAAATCCTCCGCAATGTATTACTCATGTTTTTTCTCCTAATTTATTGCGCCCGCCAAAGTTGCGGCCTTATCGGACGTCGTTCTACAAATATCACGAGTGCGTTTTGTGGATTACCATGCGTTTAATTGTTATGAATAATAATGTATGTATGAACATATTACGTGATTAGATCAAATAAATACTTTTGTTTCATAAAATTGGAAAACTTGAATCAAATAAATAGTAACTGGTCAATATTGAAGTAGAGATTATACAAATATTTCAATATCTAGTCAATATTTCGTTTATTTTGTGTTTAAAATAGTTTCCACATAGTGATTTGTTTTTACTCGTTCATAAAAGTCAGTCTGTTGTGGGGCTTAAGAGTCTGCATCAGTGGTAGCCATCTTGGATTTTAGTCGCGTAAGAGCAATGTTAAATTCTTATATAAAAACAAAACAAACAAACAAAATATTCAAAAACAGAATAATCCTGGATTTTAGTTTTTATATCAAGTTAAATTTTTGAATATATTGAACAAATTGAAAAGGTCATGTCCTTGAGCCACATCTCATCAATGTACTTCCAAAGCTTTACATTGATACTTTGATAATTAACACTACACACGCCAAAGTGAAGGTATGTTCCGCCAGAATTTAACATATTTATAATGCAGTATCCCAGGATGAATACTTTTTTATTGGCCAACTGTCGTTTATTGATCTGTTAAAACGAGTAGCTTGTTATTTGTCTCTTAAATGTTAGTAAAACTAATCTAGAATATACTTATATACACAATACAATGAAATAACAATGAATATGACTTCAGTAAAAACAATCCTAGCTAGCGAAACAAGTACTGTAATGGCAAAGGGATTTTGATGGTGTTTCAATATTTGGATTATTTATACATTAATGTTAAAATAGTGACTCTCAGCCTAGTATTCACCCCACAAATAATGAATTAATTCATATCATTTGTAAAATCTATATGAGAATTTTTTTCTATTCTCCATAAGATCATGGAAAAGTTATTGCTGCTGTTAAACACGGAGAACATTTATACATATTTTTTATTTATAACAACTTTCATAAATCTGTGATAAATAAAAGGAGTTTTGTATCTATAATGATTAACATAAAAAATCTGGTTTGCTAGTAAAATTCATGATTTTTATTTTGTAATAAAAATAGTAAATATAAAGTTTTATCAATTATGTTAATATGTTATTAATTTTTTTATTCTCCTCCATAAGTTAATTAGCCTCAAAATACAACGTAGTGTTTTAATTTTTTTATACACCGAGAAAAAATTTAAAGATTTATGTGTAGTTTTTTAATAATTCAATGTGAAATATTTTTAGAAATTTTTAAAAATTACATAAAAAAATATCATTTTGTACAAAAAATAACTATTTAGACTATTCTGGTTTAAATGTGTGCTTTGTAAACTCTCTACCAAATTTTTGAATTTTTTCGAGAGTTATTTATTACACAACAAAAAAAAAAAATAGATATTTATATTAATAAATGTAAAACAATGTTTTTGTCTCTCATAAAGAAAGTAAAAAAATACATGTGGGCAAATTTTTATAGGTAATATTATTTAGAATTTAACCAGGACTAAATAGTCCCACTCACGAAAAAAATTCAGTTCGTGAACATTTTGTGCTGTTTCTATATGTGTAAAATAGTTTTTAGCTCAAATGATCAGTGGGGATTCATGAACTGGCATCTTAAGAGTCTGCATCAGTGGTAGCCATCTTCGATTTTAGTCCCATAAGAGCAATGTTAAATTCTGGCGCCTATATCCCCTTGACCTATTGTCATAAATTAACGGAAGTGGTGTCAAATTTAAGGTATTATAGTCCTCCAGGGCACCACCTTACAGAAATTCTTATTTTCGCTCTGAATAAAAAAATAATAATGATTTCTTTTGTAAAATATTCCTCTAAAGTTTTACATTGATACTTTGATAATTAACGCCACTACACACGCCAAAGTGAAGGTATGTTCCGCCAGAATTTAACATTGCCCTTACGGGACTAAAATTCAAGATGCCTACCACTGATGCAGACTCTTAACTGCAGATCATAACCGTCAAAAACATGTTCAACTCATTCATTAATAATTATACAAGATACATTTCCAAATACGTAAATTTACATTTCATGGTCTAAAATGTGCAGTAGGCTATTTACAATTATTTTATTGCTACTGTAGTACTTACTCAACACCTAGTGCCCATTGTTAGTACCGTCAATACTTACATGTTTGTCCGTTACAAGGAGACTTGCAGCACTATCGATCCTAGATGCAACTATGCCTGCACTATCCCAAATCCGGCCCCTCATTAGGTTTCTTGGCCCTTCCCCCTGTCTCAGTCTCACCCCTGTTGTGTAACGGCCACGCCGCTTCAGTCGTTGACATGTGGCCATATAAAACGCACCAGCCTAACTCCAAGGTATTCCCCAAGTCTCTGTTATAGCCCTTTTGTATTTCTCATCATAACTCTTAACCATCGTGTAATTCACTCGTTGTATGTTTCAGGTAAACATTATTGACTTAATATTTTTTATTTGGTAAAATTTTGTAAGATTAGTTGAAATGTGTGTCGGATTGTGTTTACATCTGTTTCTTTTGGTTATTTTTGAATTAATAGTTTTGCGGTTTGCTTGTTTCGACTTTGTTATTTATCCGCTTTGGTTAACATTTTTAAAATAACATTTTGGACGAATGGTCGAAAACTTATACGAATGGCTTTAACTTATAAAATTGTTTTATGATCGAGTTTCGCCGGAGAGTAAGCTCTAGGACTAGATTCAATATTATACAGTTTTATATCAAATAAAAAAGTAAAGCAGTTTTTGAATACATCTTCTTAAACACGACTCATATTTTAGATAATTAGGTAGCTCATTGTACAGTACTACGTTTAGCCAACGTAATCGGACTCAATAAGAGAAACTGTGATTGGTTAAATAAATTATTTAAATGTACAGTATGTTTATGAAAGATTTAAAAACCATCGTATTGATATAATTACAAAACTTATAATTTGGAACGGTGTACATTTCTGAATAATTTTTACAGTCGCCCTAATCCCTCAGGTGAGAAGACCGGTCCGCTGAGATTGGTACGCCCGGAAATTACCTAATTAACTCTGTTACGTCCAAGGTTCGACAATTAATCTTCTGGAACGAAATCGCGAATCGTCTCCTGTGTGAGGGAGGGCTGCAAATTGGACAGAACCGACGCTAGAGCCCACCGAAACCATTCTCGTGATGTCACTGTTTATTTTGGATTTTGTTTTATTTAATTAGCAATTAATTCATTTTTAGGGGTGTATATTTTTAAAGCTAAATTAAGGTTTGTGTTTTGTTCATAAATCACATAACCTTCGTAATGTTTGTCTAAACTTAATCACTATTGAAAAATTGACAGTAATGGTTATGAAACTAACCTTACATATAGTTTTTAACGTGAAAGGGAATCTTGCAAATAATTCCCAACACCTGCATCGGCTTTTATTAGCTAATTTTTGAATGCACTCTAAATGCCTACGTCTCCGCCACCTACTTAGATGAATCCACTCTAAATGCCTACGTCTCCGCCACCTACTTAGATGAATCCACTCTAAATGCCTACGTCTCCGCCACCTACTTAGATGAATCCACTCTAAATGCCTACGTCTCCGCCACATACTTAGATAAATCCACTCTAAATGCCTACTTAGATAAATTCATACGTCTCGCCCACCATACTTAGATGTATCCACTGTAACATGCCTTACGTTTCCGCAACATAATTAAAATGAATCCACTCTTAATGCCGTACGTCCTCGCCACATACTTAGATAAATCCATTATAAATGCGTACGTATCCGCCACCTAACTTAGATAGAATCCACTCTTAAATGCTCTACGTATCCGCCAGCATACATTTAGATGAATCCCACTCTAAATTCCCTACGTATCCGCCACCATACTTAGATAAATCACTCTATGCGTAGTCTCCGCCCAAATGCGTACGTCTCCGCCACATACTTAGATAAATCCACTCTAAATGCCTACGTCTCCGTCACATACTTAGATAAATCCACTCTAAATGCGTACGTCTCCGTCACATACTTAGATAAATCCACTCTAAATGCCTACGTCTCCGCCACATACTTAGATAAATCCACTCTAAATGCGTACGTCTCCGCCACATACTTAGATAAATCCACTCTAAATGCCTACGTCTCCGTCACATACTTAGATAAATCCACTCTAAATGCCTACGTCTCCGCCACATACTTAGATAAATCCACTCTAAATGCCTACGTCTCCGCCACATACTTAGATAAATCCACTCTAAATGCCTACGTCTCCGCCACATACTTAGATAAATCCACTCTAAATGCCTACGTCTCCGCCACCCTCCTTGACGAGTCCACTCCAAATGTCAGTCTTCGCCTTCCTGGGGTGTCGGTGGCGGCGCTCCAGACGAGCGGCGTGGGCGGAGCAGCGGCCTCGACCTCGGCCCCAAGGACAACGGCGCGTGGCTCGCCGACACCTTGGACTATCGTCTGACGCGCCGGGGTCACTCGGCCCTCTCAGCCGAAAAATCATCTAAATTTCTAAGCGTCGCATCATTTGTTTGTCTGTAAAAATAAGGCTTTGGTAGATTTAATATTACTACACTATATTTTTGTATTAACATTTATTACTGGTAAGTATCATCTTACAGATAATTTATTTAAAAATTAATTAGTTCCACATTTATTATCAATGCTTTATGTATAACTCCATACTTGATACAGCTACAAATGCTACTTTTAATTTAATGCTACGTCTCCGCCACATACTTTTAGATTATCCACTCTAATGCCGTACTGATACATAGATACTAAAAAGATCATTAAATGGTTTTTCAGTCTAGCAATACAACAAATCACGTCTAAAACGGAAAGATGAATACTGCTATGCACATATGTAATCCGTACAATTAGATCCACTCTAAATGTACTTTATTTAATACTAAAATAAATTTAAATGCTACCTCTATTTTGCCTGCAGTCTAATCAGATGTCAAACATAAACGCTTTTGGTTTGTAGCCACTCCATAAAGCGTGTGTTAAAAGACAATATTCGTAAAACACGAATCCACATTGACTAATAAATATTTTCTACCGAAAATATAATCTAAATATTAAGAAATTGTTTTGATCTGTAAAAATTTTTATATATTTAATATTTACACTATTTTTTATTACACATTTATTATAGTATTTTGAGAAATTTCAGTACTCATTAAGATTGAGCAATTATGTTCCTGTCTCTGTTATTTATCATTATCTGGAGAACATTTATAGATCAGTGACGAACGATCTTCATTGAATTATAGACTATTTGTTAACCCACATCTTACGTATATTCACTTTTAAGAGTCTGCATCAGTGGTAGCCATCTAGGATTTTAGGTCCGTAAGAGCAATGTTAAATTCTGGCGCCTATATCTCCTTGACCTATTGTCATAAATTAACAGAAGAGGTGTCAAATTAAAGGTATCACAGTCGTACAGGGCACCACCTTACAGAACTTCTTATTTTCGCTCTCAGTAAAAAAATAATAATGATTTATTTTGTAAAATATTCCTGGATTTTTGTTTTTATATCAAGTTAAATTTTTGAACATATTAAAAGGTCATGCCCTTGAGCCACATCTCATCAATGTACTTCCAAAGTTTTACATTGATACTTTGATAATTAACGCCACTACAGTCGCCAAAGTGAAAGTATGTAAGCAGAATTTAACATTGCTCTTACGGGACTAAAATTCAAGATGGCTACCACTGATGCAGACTCTTAAGTACTGAGCTTGCTCCGTATTTCGATTGTTACCTAATCATTCCAAGAAAATACACCGAAACAAACTCTAAACTTTTTATATCTTATTCAATTTTAATAATGTTAAATATGAATATAATCTGGGTTTGAATCAATGGACACGTGAAATCATTTTAATACGGCATCAAAATACGGAATCGCCAGTGTTGGCTGAAGGAGCAGCCCGGAGTGCGGCGTTGTTTATTGTCTCGTGAAATCCTATCCATGTTTTGTGTGAGGATAGTGTTACGCGGCCACAAAGAAAGCTTGCCGCTATCAAAACCGTGTGCTTTTTGGAGAAACCCCTTTCAGCACAGTCCGAATAACATTCTATTGTGTTTCTATTTCGTCGGGTTATGTTATTTCTACAAACTAAACGCACCTTAGTGCACATGAAAAAAGACCTTTTTCGATATTATCTATAATATTATAAAGACGAGGTGGTTTCTGTATGTTTGTTTGTTGTGGCAAGTAAATGCGAAAAATACTGAACCGACCGGTTTGAAATTTTACAGAAAGGTAGATCTTAAACTCATGCAACACATAGGCATATTAGTTCCCTTAAAATCCCCTCGGGCTACGTCCCATGAACGTCCTAAATTTCAATGTTTACATTTTCAAAGAATGAAAACATAAAATTACTTGAATGTCAACAGCTGTGAACACTAAAATTGGACAGTTTACAGTGATTTTTCAGATAAAGTACTGGATCGAAATTAGTGAATTATTTGAAATAGTGGTAGATTCTAAGTTTTTTCCGACGACGGTCTCTATTACATTAATCCTTGTCCTCTCCCAATATTTGACAGATTTTTGTCGTGTTTTGTCATTTTGTAAACAATGAAGAATTAATTAATTAACAATAACTTAAATGTTTTAGTAGAGCCTACACCTTTCAGCCTTTTTAACCCGTGCGAAGAACGGGTACTTTGGCTAGTCATCGATAAATATGCAGGTATTTATTCAAGGTGCCTGTTAATATAAAAGCTTGTCATTCAGTTTAGTCGTTAAAGTAGTTAAAAATAAATTTTGACATGGATATGTCTTAGCTGTGGGGGGTGTTGGCGATTTTTAAGATGGAAAATAGGTAACAGGTTTCCATAGAAACCATCAGAGTTATTGAATTGAATTTTTGAAATAAAAGAATAAGAACAGCTGTTTAGATGAAGTGAAAACATAACGTTTAGACTTATCCATGATCTATAACCTATTTCCCACAGGGATGTAAATACTTTTTTACTTAAAGTTTTAAATCACAATTTTCCACCATTATAAAAACTATGATGATTTCTTATACACAAGATACTATAATTTGTATAACTTTGGTAACTTACCATCACTGAGTTGCCTAATAGGTTTTACAATCCCCTAGATAGTTAATCGGTGATGTCGGCAGGAGATTGTACTTTAACTGTTAATACCAGACATTCAAGGATGTTTTTGTACCTTCACCACCCTTTCAAGTTTACTGAGAAACAGCGATGAACAAAATCTAAATGAATCGGTACGATATCTATATAAATCAAAGTTTGCTCATGCTTTGAATCGTACTATTTTTGGTTATTTTTGTTTTATACATGTCTGACTTTCTGTTGCTCTTAACGACTTATTTTCTTTATTTCTTGTCTTTGCGGAAGGGTTTTGTATACTTTTAACTGAGCCATACTAAAATTAAGTAAATAATAAAATAATATAAATCTCAAAAATTAAAATCTTAGCGATACCAGGTAAATTTTTTTCAAAATTTGAACTTTGACATATTATGATCTATTAAGTAATTTAAGAGTCTGCATCAGTGGTAGCCATCTTGAATTTTAGTCCCGTAAGAGCAATGTTAAATTCTGGTGGAACATACCTTCACTTTGGCGTGTGTAGTGGCGTTAATTATCAAAGTATCAATGTAAAACTTTGGAAGTGCATTGATGAGATGTGGCTCAAGGGACCTTTTCAATATGTTCAAAAATTTAACTTGTTATAAAAACAAAACAAACGAACAAAATATTCCTGGATTTTTGTTTTTATATCAAGTTAAATTTTTGAACATATTGAAAAGGTCTGTCCTTGAGCCACATCTCATCAATGTACTTCCAAAGTTTTACATCGATACTTTGGTAATTAACGCCACTACAGACGCCAAAGTGAAGGTATGTTCCGCCAGAATTTAACATTGCTCTTACGGGACTAAAATCAAAGATGGCTACCACTGATGCAGACTCTTAAGGGTATTGGTGTCCCATATCCTTCCCCACGTTAACATTGAGAAAATATAACACAAGTTTTTGAGAAAAAATAACACAAAACTATTGAAGACAGCTGACTTCTGTTTTCTTTCCATTAAATATATAATACGGTCTTGTTTACATATGTGGAATGTATAAAATATAGGTTTATCCTTCTAAGACCTCGGAAATTCATTAATGCTAGTGTATTTGTCAGGCGTAGTAGCAGTGGCTGGAGTTGTATAAAACATCTTGTTCAGAACGTAGCAGAGGCAGGGCTCGGTGTGAAGGGCTCTGTGGAGGATAATTAGGCAAGTCCCTCCCGGGCCAATTGCTTGGGTGACGTCACTTCGTCCACGATACTGTAGAACGAGCGGTGATACGTACAGTAAATGGTCAACTCTCAAATTTGTTTAATTTGATCATTGATGTAAACCAATTGTAAGGTAACGAACGTGACATTATTCTCTGGTTAGCGCAGTGTTTAATTTGTTTTAAAGTTATTCTTGGTTAAATGAGTAGGTTTCCGTTTTCAGCCAGTGTGTATAAGGCAGATGTGTGTATAGTGCACTTACCTACGAGGAAAAGGTAAACTTGGGTTATATAAGGCAGCCCGTCCAACAATGGACTAAGAAGAATCATTCCTGTCGATCAGTCATTTGGTTCGTTTACATATTTCTCACTCTAAAACAAGTCGACTAAAATAGCCATTAATTGTAAGTTAGTTCAATAAAGAAGGAACATAAATTAAATATTTCTTCAATTTTCAGGTACGTGCATTATTATTTTTGTCTGTGATTTTTATGTACTACTGTAATAACTATTACAATATGCACTAAAACGCCTTATTTGGGAGCTACCGAAACTTCCTGATTATTCATTGCTCGCACTAAATTAAACCTCTACAAATCGAACTTGAGGGAAAATTTCCCGTTCCCTTGAGATTCGATTTGTCGAGGTTCCACTGTGCTCACAAAGACCCATGGTACGTAACGCTTTTATGTTCATATTTTTCATAATGATAGGTAGCGGATTCAATCGAGTTATGCAACCCATACAAAGGACAGACACACTGTTCGTTAATAACAGACCTGTCACATCGCAGTCGCCTTTAATACTGTATTTCATCGATTCTAAATGCCTCTACTTTAATATCTCCGTTGCCGCAGTCTTGCGTATTCTGAGAATTACCATATCTTTAATTATTTTTTGTAGATAAGATTAGATTATTGAAATGGCGACCCTACTAAGACCATTATAGCTGGCGTAATTAAACCTGTAATCAGATAAGCTATATTATTCTTATTTATTATTTTAAATACAAAATTGAGAACTAAAATGCAGGGTTTCTGCAGTGAGAATTGAAGTACAGGTTTTTTACGTTTTATAAGAAGCTATTAGTAGTTTATGTGAACTTAACAATGTGATTTTTTCTTCTTTTAGGTGCAGAGTCCAACATAGTCGTTAAAAGGAAATAAAATATATATCAGATGTTATGTTTACATATTATATTTGTCTGTGACACTAACTTGTATAAAAATGGTCCAAATCAAGACTTTGGTAGAGAAAGTGTATTCCTAAAGATACTTTAAACCAACATATTCAATATATTTTTTTGTCAAATTTTTTGCGTTTTTCATGTAATTTTTAATATTTCTAATTTTATATACACTTTAGAATATGCTTAAAAAAACTACAAATTAAGTTCCTTAGTTTTTTCTATCTCAATTAAGATATTAAAAAACTACAAAGTCTTGTATTGTCTCCATTGTTAATGGAGTAAAAAATTAACCCATTTTAATGATATTTTTGGATATAAACTCATATTTAGCTTCATGTGGTTAATCATCATTTATGCTTAAAATCATAGTTTAGTGTTTATCATCAGCAAACCTGCTACTCTTTTTACATTTAATTGATATAAATGCCTCCTATTTTATACAGATGTTGAAGAAATTATAAATGTTAAGATATATTTTGTAGAGATTCTAATTAGATCACAGCGAAATGCACACTCTTTGCCATTAATTTATAGAAATGATAATAATTTTTATTATCAGATTTTTTGTTTTTAACTTATCAATAATTTTTTTATATGTTTTATTTGGAAATTCGAGTAGCAGGTCTGCTGCAGAATTTTTATATATTTATAATTATAAAAGATAAATACAGTAAACAGAATAACATTCAAAACTTTTTAAAATATTGTTATTTTGATTACTTTGTGCTTCATGTCTTAGGCTGAATAGATTTGCAGTTATTGTGATTTTAAAAGCACAATAACTGCGTAGAACTAGCTAGTAGATGAAACTTGAGGTAGAATATGGATTAGAATTTTCTTATCTTTCCTGAATAATTATTTCTTAAAAATATACATCCTGGTCATTAGTCCACATCATTTTGATTTGTGTAAATGCCAAAACCAATTTATAAATAACCTAATTTGAGTGAATTGACAAAAAACTAGAAGGTATTCCGTGAATGGATTCATCTGTGGACCTTGACCTATCTAGGTAGGCCTATATTTATCACCAAAGCGCTTTAAGAGTCATCAGTGGTAGCCATCTTGGATTTTAGTCCCGTAAGAGCAATGTTAAATTCTGGCGCCTATATCTCCTTGACCTATTGTCCTAAATTAACGGAAGAGGTGTCAAATTAAAGGTATTAAAGACCTCCAGGGCACCAGCTTACAGAACTTCTTATTTTCGCTCTCAATAAAAAATAATAATTATTTATTTTGTAAAATATTCCTGGATTTTTGTTTTTATATCAAGTTAAATTTTTGAACATATTAAAAGGTAATGCCCATGAGCCACATCTTATCATTGTTCTTCCAAAGTTTTACATTGATACTTTGATAATTAATGTCACTAAACACGCCAAAGTGAAGGTATGTTCCGCCAGAATTTAACATTGCTCTTACTGGACTAAAATTCAAGATGGCTACCACTGATGCAGACTCTTGATCATTAGATTCAATTTTTTATTTCGACAATCGCGCGTCGTTCAGTTGAACTACACTATAAACCTACCGTGTTATTACGATACATCAACAAAGTTTGAACGAGCTATACGCGATTTAAACTTGTGACCCAGTTGTCGGGGGTTCGGCGTGTGATGGAGATTGGCAAAGCGGGTCGAGGCCGGGGAAGCGATCTCGTAAACCTAAATACAGCAACGATTGTTTCGCCTGGTCTGAAGATTTGCGCAGATTTCTGTGTGCGATCTTGAGCTTTGATTTGTGGCAACGTATGGAAAATGGTCGAATCGGTTAAGTCAGCTGTTCAGAAACAAAGTCATCGGCATCACGGTCCCGGTATCAGTACATCAGAGCGTCCGTCGGGACCTTGGAGAAACGCGTGCATCAATTGCGTAATTGTATTAGGTTATAAGCACCGAGTTCTGGATTGTATTAATACATGGAGCCTACATTAGGCCTACACTACACAATTGTAGAGATCAGTTTAATCTATATAAATAAAATTAGAGTTTCGTCTATACATTGCTCAGAATTATTCATTTTTTAGTTATTTTTACTTTTCGTGCGTTAGAGAAGCCGAAACCGGTCTTATCTCAATTTTATCTGTTTGTCTGTGACGCTCCAGGAGGCATTTTACGCCGTCTTCTCCGAACTGATAACAATGAAACTTATTTCATACATTCTCTACATTCCAGAGGAGGTTTGTAAATGCTTGAAATCCCTCGCCGCCCCTTGAAAAGTAAATAACGAGCTTTTAAAAACCTACTTTTACGCGATATTCGTCGCATTTTGAATCAGTTTTCAATGAATAACCTACTGGTAATAATCAGCTGTCTTTGTAGTTTAAAGATATAATAGACAGAAAAACAAATAGCTGTTGAATCAATATTAGTTAGTTTATATTGGTCATTGATTTAAACCCATTTCGAAATCATTCTACAGTACCTATATTAAAAAGTTATTTTAACGTATAACTAATTATAATAATGGTATAAATGTTCTAATCTATTTAATTGTAAAGTAATGCTGAATAATAAAGCTGGGTATTGATTTATTTTCTTTGTATTGATTTGTTTAGGATTTCAGGTTTACATTTTGGTATGATAATCTTTCTTCTTTTAACTGAATCGTACAACCCGCACAAAGGACGGGCTTACTGCTAGTATTTAATTAAATGAATTAGAAAATAATAATTAAAATTACTATTTTATTTTAACAATGTTTAATTTATAAATCTTTTCCAAACTTTAAAAAAAATGGACAAGCCAAAATTAAATCATCCATAAATTAGCTTAATAAAATCGTTAATCACCCCTTTAATTTATCAATATCGAATATTAGTGATGAATGATAATAAATTGTGTACATATGATGTGCGTTTGTGTGCACGTAACTATCCAGAAGCTTGTAAGGACGACATGTGCGATGTGACGTCAACTCCACGTGGTTCTCGTGAGGAAAACACCTGATGTAACACGTGAACTTGTGTTCGCGTGAACAGATCAACAGCTGATATACACAACACGATCTGCGAGTGGGAAAGTCAACATGAACGATCGATTCCTTTGGATCATCGATAACTAGGAATTCACGCTTGGAGGCTTATGATATTTCCCGCGAAATCACCCGTGACTTTGTAGTCTCGCCGCGCCGGAAACGGATGTCAGGGTCACTTGAATCACTACGTCATCATAGGCGCTGCGGTATCATTGCTGGTGTAACATGGAGGTCCAGAATGTGTCACAAGGGCCACGATTCAGTTTTTTTTAATATCAGGCTAATGAGTAATCTGTTAAAGCTGTGAATTGAGAAAACGTTGAATTAAATTTACTAAAAAATACAATTTCATTAGTGATTACAAATACAATATTAGACGCGTTCACCTCAAAATGTTTTGAATTTGTCTATACTTTTTCTTTAAAAAAATCATTTTTATAGCCAGTTTAAATGTTTGACAATCATTACACCCCAAAAGCTCCTCCAAGTTTACACTCATTGCAACAACAAAATTACACTTTTTTATAAAATATAAAAGTATTATACCGTATTGAATAATGGTAACTCTTACTGGCTTTCAGTTTTAACACTAAATCTGAATTAATTCTCCGTTCAAGTTTTGTTTAAAGATCAAAATGAACAATTTAGCTTGTTGTATATTTTAGGATTTGAATAGAAAGTGTCTTTTTAACTTGTATACAGTTCTGAAAGGGAAATGTCATGGAGGCTGTTATTAATACCCGATATGAATATTTCTTTCGACTTCTTTTGAAGGTGGAACCACCCAACCGTAGAACTGTAATATGAAAGTAGAAGAGGTCAAAGGCTGGAGTCCGATGCTCAAACATTCCTCAGAAGGCCACCGGTCGTGTGCCAACATACCATATAATCCTGCAAAATATGAATAAAGTTCACTCGTAATTCAATTAGTATTATTTATGCTAGCTAATTAATCTGTCAATTCTTATACAACTTCTGTGTACCAGACCTTTTACGAATTGGAAAGACTGGATCAAAGTGTTATGACACAGAATAATTCTTATTATGGCAATAATTTAACCTGAAATTTAACTCGGCCTTATTATTTCGTTATTTTTAGATAAGATAACGGTAACCTTTTTTTGGTAAATTTGGTTTTTTCTTTGGTTGGCAATTTTTTTTTACTTTTTAGTAAGAATTTTAATATCTTACATTTAAAACCTGGGTAAAATAAATGTGTTATCGGTGATATAATATAACATTAATGTTTAGGACCTAAAGATAAATACTTCTTTATGTTAAATCACTTCAATAAATCAGATGTCCAGGAAAAATAAGCTAGTGAGTACAATTACAAAATTTAAAGTTTTTTCTCCTCGGAAATTCTTCAATGGGAAATTTTAAAAATTTTATTTTCAAAGGTTGTGGACCAGTTTAGTAATAAAACTTCAAATTGTATAGAATAATTTAAAAAGTTTCTCCATAATGGATGCTCCTGTTTCCACGAAGAAGAGGATTACAATCACTTTCTCTTGCGCAACTCGCACACGGACGTACAAAAATTCAGATACAGTAATACCCATTTTAGATAGGTACTGTACCCCAAGATGAACGACAAACTGTCTAATTGTATATAGATTATGGATGTGCCATTTGATGGGGCTCAATAATTGAAATGGGTAAATTCGTGTGGCTAGGTCTTAGTAGGTCGATGGTATTGTGAAAGTAGTTGAATGAAATTGCATAGTGAGTACCATTAGTAGTTCTAGTTTCGACATACGTGTTGAAATTGTATTTGTTTACAGTTGTATAGTTTATCAACATACTGAGTCACACAATCTCATTTATCTGTGGATGACAATGCATTTTTCGTGAAGACTTAAAATTTTCGACATCATAACTTTAAGCTCGAATGAACGTTTATTACTGTTTCTGGTTTCGAATGTACTATTCTATTCGCAAATAATTGTGAAATGTAACAGTTTATTGCTAACAATGATAAGGCAGCCATTTATAAATATTAATTTATGATACTGCCCGTCTTGATCTTATCACAATAGCCATCCATAATGACATTATTCTATGAATACGTTTGTGCTAAGATCGTCAGTCTGTATATTTTGTTATATTTATTCAACAGGGGTTTATAGAGAGTACTGTATTTAATTTTAGGTTAGGTAATTCCACGCTTTAACTATATTTGCACTTTAAATTCGATTAAATCCGTCTAATTATGAAATGGATTTTGAATAAAGATGTGAAATTCGATGGTATTCCAATTGTAAAGAATTTGCTGTTCAGTCACTGTAAAAACCTCTTAATTGTATTTGCGCTAGGAAACTTCGTTAGGAAAATCTTCCATTTTGTTTTTTCTTGTATCTGCGATAGAGGGATTTTTGCAGTGTCATGCATTGCTTTCCGTACCCAAATAAGCAAACTGAGGTTCGAACCCAGTACACCGAAGTCCAAGACGGTTATCACGGAGAGATATGAAATACCCCTCTATACCGCTCTGGATGAATGTACGCCACATTTCAAAAGATCGCTTCCTATTTATATCAGATGACAGTTTGCTCTGCGTGGCTGTGTCAACTGCCTAATGAACAAGGGGAGCAGTTATGAAATGTGACGACTATACATCCATCCAGCTTTAGACTTACCTGGAGAGACTTATATTTAATAAATTTTTATTCAGAGTGATTTGAATGAATTTAGATGGACCGAACGACACCGCCAGTCCGCCACCTCACTTACACTCACAGTTGGACTCACAGTGCTCTCCGTTATGGATCCCTGTGTAGTTTATATGTATTTAACTACGAAAAACTAAGTTCGGAAGAGTAAAAAGTGGCAGTACACCTTATATAAATTGTAACAAATTATACAACTATTTATTTTTATTTGATGAACTTTGTGTAAGATCACACATCAAAAGCGTAAGTAACTGCTCCCACTCTACAAACCCACGTAAAGAGGAGGGGAGGCGAGGCGCGCCCGACGGTCGCCCGACGACCGTCGTTTCGACGTGCATTAAAAGACGCCGTGCATAAATAGCTCCATATACCGCAATGTTATTAAGGCAAATTTTCGACGAGCGCCCTACGCGCGTACTCTTAACTATCGATACGTCATGTTTTTGAGGACGGTCGTGCATAAATAGACACATTTACGCCAATGCATTTTCATTACGACCATCTTTCTACGCCCGACGCCGTGCCTTAGCTTGTGGCAGACTCACGCAGCACACGGCCGGCGACCGCCGCGGCCAGGGACAATGGCCCGCCAAGGCCGTATCATACCGGCGGTGTTTTTGTCCGCCGTTTCCTCCACGCCGACTCGCTCGCCAACCAACTGGCCACTTGCGACAGCCTCGTCCAAAAACCTTCCATTGCTGGAATTTATTCTGAATTTTCTATCTTAGCGTCGATCCTTGTACCCCCTCGCAATTTTCTTAATAAACTTAAAATGGATTCAAACAATGTGATCTGGAAGGGCATTACATATTTCCTGAGACCCCATCCCACCCTAGTGGTTATTTTTGAGAGGTTAAGTGTAAAGGATTTTATGACGTGTGTACAGCAGCTGTGCGCTGTTACTGTCAACGATCAGCTGATTCATTTGACGTGATCATGAATATCCGAGTGACTAAAGCAAATAAACGTAGGCATAAGGATGTTAAGTTATAAAACATATATTAGTTTTTCTAACCTAGAAGCTTCCGAAACGTATGAAATCCTTGATTATTTTGGGGTTCGTGTCTCAGTACTTACAATGTGCTATTTCTCGTAATTGGAGTTGTGTCTATTGATATCTCTGAGTGAAGAATTTAAGATCTGAAGTTGTCACAATCAGTATTGATTCAGTTCTAAGTTGTAAGACAGATGAGTGGGTGACGTCACGTGGTAGCTGGTAGCTGGTTCGGAGGCAGAGTTGAATCACAGCCGGCGTGTGTGTCTGTTGCATAACTGTTATTACTTAACGAGCCGTGTGTCTCCGTCTCTGTCAGACACACGCTAGACGCTAGACACTAGACACTCGGGGGTCACGGGTTTCCACCAGATCACCTTACGCAAGACGTCGGGCGGGGCTCGGCGAGTGCAGTCGTTTGTTTTGTTGCGTTAATTGTCGGCATTGGGCCTACCTAGACTTTGCTCTTGCTGCCTGGTTGCCTTTCCTCCGGGAAAGGCAAAGAAAGTATTGGTGGCACTATCCTTTTCTGTCATTCTGTCCATCAAGATTTTATGTAAAACAAGGTGTCACGACGTTTCGGGATCTTTAATCTGATTCCGTCCTCAGGTGAACTAATATCTAAAACATAGCACAGAACATTTAATCCGGACCAAACCGGTATAAAGCTGAAACCATAAAAGTTTAAAGCAGTCAAAAAACTGTCAAACAAACCATTCACTAAACATTACACACAAAACCAAACACGTCCACTCGTCACGAAGACTCAAAGACAACAGGAATATATGGTAATTGTGTTATGTTTTAGATATTAGTTCACCTGAGGACGGGATCAGATTCCAGATCCCGAAACGTTGTGAATCTTTGTTTTACATAAAATCGTGATAGATAATGTCCGCAATAAAAATCTAAATAACATAAATCCACCATCACCAACAATGAATTTCAAAAAGAGAACTTTTCTGTCAGTTGTGAGGTTAGATGATTAATCCAACAATGACAGTAAAATCTGTTCTTCACTCGAGCTCTTCCGTTTTGTTAATTACTTTAGTATTTTTTGTTGACTTCCTCAGAAGCAATAATTGATCGTCAATAGTTCAGCTCCCATCCAACGACTATTTATCCGTATTTTCTTTCGTTCACTTCCAGTAAAACGTTAAAGTCAAATAATCAGCGGGATTTAGATTTCTATCAGGATACTTTGCACTTAGAGTTGTTAAGAAATTAACAATAATTATATTCAATTAAATGATAAAATATATAATTGGCGAAACAAAAGATTTTGACGAATTCTAACTAGGTTGATGAAACTTTCAATCGTTTGTATACATCTTCATGAAAAATATCGGGTAAAATTATCAAAAATCTAAGCTACTCTCTTAAGTAAGAAATTATTAATACCGAAAATCACTAGACATATATCCCAAGAGATTAGAAAAAGTGTTATCGAAGCTGAAAACAATGGGCGCGAAGACTTATATCATTTAGAGGGAATCTCCCTTGGTCCGTTGCGGGGCTTCGCATAATACTTTGCCCCTTATTCGGTCTTATCGTGGCGTGATTTCTCCTCTACGTGTCAAGTACAGGTGCCGTCGCAAACATGTTAAGACCGTATAGTGGAGTGGATACTCTTCTTGAAAAAATAAGGACTACTGTTCTGCAATTATGTTTTATGTGCAATTGAAGGGGACTAGATGTATGAATACCGTTGTCTTTGAAAACCTCTAAAATTCAGTTTTAGCTCCGAACTGCGTACTTTAGACTAGGTATTAAATCTTGATAGGCGAAATGTGGATAGTTGTGAGCGATGCTCGGTCGGAATAGTGTTCTCTTGTGTGGATTAACCTCCGCACTATTGAATACTACGTTAATCAGCAAAGTCCATCCCCATAATTAGACCAGTTCGTAATTCAGAGGCAGTGGTTCGGACGCCAGGTTTAACTGTATCAACCTGTAAACGGTAGGTCCCTTAGTTGCCATCGGCTGTTGGGCTATTAATTAACAGTCCTGTCTATGGAACATGTCAGTCTTAGTCAGTAACACGACTAAAATCGTGGCACAATCATCGTATACACTTATTCCTCATTCATAATAATTGGCTGAAAATACAGTACTGTACCTACCTCTTGGTATAGTTGCTATTTCAATAATCTAATCCTAAGATTAACCTTCGCAACATGGTCGGGTAGTTTCAACAAAACGTGGTAGGCCTAATATTGAACTCAACCTATTCAGTTACGTATATACATCTGGATGTACTAACGAGGACGTGTTTGTGTTGCAGATCGCGCCCTCGGCCAAGAAGTTGTGGGGCGTGGACGAGCCTAAAGACGAGCCCAAGGGGATTCTCAGCCTCAACGACCATCAGATGTGGCGGGACTCGACATGGAGCACCTCAGGTAGGCTTGAACCCAACGTCTCATGATCAAAATTATACATTTTATTAGAAAATACATTATAAAATCATAATTTTCATTTTCAAAACGTCGTGGGTTATTGTTCTTCATTCTTCTCCATTCTTATATGGCGTGTAAGGAATTTTAATGGATATATTGTACAGGGTGTCTAGCAACAGGGAAAACAAGGACAAGTCAGGGAGTTTAGGGAAATCGATATTTTGTAAAGGATTCAGAATTTACAAATTTGGCAAAACTGACAGCATTGTAAATCTGAGTCAGTGAGTTTAGTTGTATAGATAGCAGCCGCCATTATTTCTTCTTTCTACTCATCAGCGAGCTGGTTTGGAAGAGAATGAAGTGATTGTCTACGTATGCCATGTATTTTTCTTGTTCACTCTCCAATTAATGTGATTCTGTTTATTTGTACGTTTTAATTTAACAATTTGATTTTGTGTTTATTTTTTTATTGGTTTATCCATGTTGTATTTAAAAATTAGCCAATAGTTGTTTATACACGTTTTTAGTCGGGGAAAATGCTTCATCTAATATGAAAAAGTCAGGGAATTCCCTTATGATGACTTGCTAGACACCCAGTTATAGCATATGCATGAACAAGAAAACAAACTAAACCTTTGTATGGATTGCCATGGATTCCAAAGCATTCGCCTAGCAGATCATATTATCCCGGACTCAGGACACTAATGTGTTGGCCCATGCCGCGTGTTCCTGTGGCCGTAGGCTCAGCAGTTAACCCAGTTACTCGCCCCGCGCTTACTTAACGTAATGGACGACTCTTCAACATCCTTGTCCTTATCACTGCACGCGATTCCGCCCTCTGCAAGGAACGCCGCCTTTTAATTTTAAAAGTAGGATTGGAATCATCAATTTAACATGGTGTGTCTTCACTGCCTGTTCAGTTAGTGTTGCTAGTCTCTTGTATTTTAAAGTCAAATTTTACCAATATAATTTTTGGTGATTTTTCAATTAAAGTGATTTTCAATGACAGGATTCATTTTAATAGGTAGATTATTCTAACTTTTGTAGTGATTAAAAATTTTGGGAGGTCCAAGGTCTAAGATGATTAGATTAAATCATTGAAAGCCAAGTATGAATGAGTGAAGGATGATTGTGGCGCGATCTTGTAGTCTTGTTACTGACTAAGGCTGACATGTTCCTTAGACAGGACTGTTAATTAATAGCCAAACAGCCGATGGCAACTAATGGACCTACAGTTTAACGTGGAATCCGAACCACGGCCACGGAATTACGAATTGGTCTAATTATGAGGATGGTCTTTGTGTATTAACGTAGTATTCAATAGTGCGGACGTTAATCCCTACAAGAGAACACCACATCCACCGACCTCTCTTGATGGTCAATTGATGTAGGAGTTAATTCCTTATGCCTAGCGAAAATCAAGGGGGAAAGAACTTTACAATCACCTAGAGTCATAATTTTTAAAATGCCGCAATTTTATACTGTGTTGAGGTAGGTGCCACTAATTTTCGCCAATCCTCTTTAAATTTCAACACCTTTAAGACCTTTTTTGAGTTGACCCTAAACTTCCCCCCATTTTGTAGACACTCAAAACTTTCGAAAACTTTAAAATATACTTTCGGTTAAGTTTGTACGGCTTTCCCAAAGGTTATTTATTTATTCGAACAAATAACAAAAATAATAAGGGGGAAGGGACTTGACAACCACCCTGCATGGTTTTAGGTATGGATGTTGCACCAACGTTGTTGTTATTATATTCTTGGGCTTAACTAACTGTCAAGTTGTAATTGAGCTTGTCCTGTATATTTGAGATGTCAATTTTGAGGGAGGCCTAAGCGTGTGGCTGGACAGTGCAGAGGCTGGACGCGGCCCAACCGCCACACTACGCGCTACGCGGCGCGGCATCGCTCGGTTATTTATTGTGCTCGCTTCCGAATCGTGTTTCGACCGCATTGTTTGTAATGACTTTGGCGTCGAATCGGCTGTTTCCGACGCCGATTAGCGCCGATTTATGTGGGCGAGGTCGGGATTTATTCTGTGTTTTCTGTACTCGTAATAGAGAAAATCGTCTATTTGGAAATGTCCATCTTGATAATATCGTGATGGACCTAAAAATTGTCGATTGAAAATTTTATCAATCTCGCATTATTGAATTTTAGTCCCGTAACAGGGGTGATCTAGAGAAATAACACTATAAATTTTAATAATGTATTTTTCGGAAAAGATAGCTACCACGTTATTATTATTTTATCTCGTAATAAACAAGTACACTGCATAGTAATTTTTAAAATATCCATCCTCTCTCCATATAAAATAATTACTAACTTTAACGTGTTAATAGTAATTTGACAGGGTGTCTAGAAACAGGGAAAGCAAGGGAAGTGTCAGGAAATTTCTACATTGGTCAGGGAAACCGCCCAAGGAAATCAATATTTTGTGATGGATTCAGAACTTACAAATTTGGCAAAACTGACAGCATTTAAAATCTGAGTTAGTGAGTTTAGTTGTATAGATAGCAGTCACCATTGTTTCTTATTTCTTCTCATCTGCGAGCCGGTTTGGAAGTGAATGAATAGTGATTGTCGACGTATGCCATGTATTTTTCTTTTTCGCTCTCTAATGAATATGGTTCTGTTTATTTGTACGTTTTAATTTAACAATTTATTTTTGTGTTTATTTTTGTTGTATTTAAAAATTAGTTGATAGTTACACATGTTTTAGTCAGGGAAAATGGTGCATCTAATATGAAAAAGACAGGAGAAAATCAGGGAATTTCCTTATGATGACTTGCTAGACACCCTGTTTGATGAATAACGCGTAGCTGTAGGTTATAGGCTAACTATTGCGAAATCAGTATTGCCTCTTAAACGTGAACATACTATAATGTCACTACTGATCACTACTGATGATGTTCAGTATTATCATGCGTCTATTTTCGTCGATAATTAATTTATTATAACGTGAAGTGAACAGCTGTTTATGAAATACCTCTAATAATTAAATGGTCGTGTTGCCCTGGACGGGTGCAGAAAATGACGTGGCCTACTGCACCACGGTGATGACAACCTACGTACATCAACAGGCACGACGCGCCGCTTACATCAATACTGTACTGTTGATGCGGGGGGGGAATGTCACTGATGTCACGTTGATGTCTGTTAATGCTAATGTGCTGATTTCTACCCACCCCTCCCGCCGAACTAACTAATATAGCCGTGTCGTGTACAATGTCGCGGACACCTTGTGTGAGATCGGGACATTATTGGGATTTATAAAGCAATAGAATCTCTTTAAATTTTCATTTTTATTTCGTCTTGACACTCTGTATTTGAATTAAAGTAGTTTTTTCCAGTAATTGTCGTGAAACAAAACTTCTCACAACGCTAACTAAACTTTGGTTGCAACTAACTCGACAGTGGTCTTAATAATAGCCTTTAAGAGCCACCATGTTGGATTTTAGTCGAGCCGTGAGAATAATGTTAATTTTGTGACAGCATTATTGACCACAAATAAAAAGATTGTTGAGGTGATGGATAAAATATGTTTATGTTTACTTCCCTGTGGGAAATAGGTTAGATCATTGATATGTCTTAAGGTAATGTTTTCACTTCACCTAAACAGCTGTTCTTATTATTTTATATGAAAAATTCAATACAATAGCTCTTGTAGTTTCTATGGAATTCTGCTACATATTTTCCATCTTAAAAATCGCCAACACCCCCCCAGAGCTAAGACATATCCATGTCAAATTTTGTGGTCATCTAGGAAATTAAATAATACTATACAAATTTTAATTTAATAGGCTTATGACGAAAAATATAACTATCGTACCCGAGAAATAAATAAAATTATAATGTTTAATGAATAAAATGTGATTTTATGTAATATATTTGATATAAATTTGTGATTTTATCACATAGTTCGTATGGAGCTACAACGAAATATTTTGCCATTGGTGAAGACTCATGAATCCAAAAATATGGATTCGAGTTTCTTGAAGGTGATAAAAATACCAAACAGACTCTCAGTATTTGTCGTTTAAATAAGGAAGTTAAACAAAGAAATTCGAATGTGGCTTTACACAATGCTTCCTACCGGCAGCAATTACAGTAATCGTTCGTTATTATAATTTATACTTTTAACTGAAATGGCGACCTACCCAGGTAGGTATTTTAAGCCAAGTATGAATGAGGAATGAATGTAGGATGATTGTGGCGCGATCTTGTAGTCTTGTTACTGACTAAGGCTGACATGTTCCTTAGACAGGACTGTTAATAGCCCAACAGCCGATGGCAACTAATGGACCTACAGTTTAACGTGGAGTCCGAACCACGGCCTCTGAATTACGAATTGGTCTAATTATGAGGATGGTCTTTGCGGATTAACGTAGTATTCAATAGTGCGGACGTTAATCCACACAAGAGAACACCACATCCACCGACCATCTTTCACAACTATCCACAATTCGTGACCTCCAAGTAGCTGGATTTACAGTAATATGACGTTACTTTGTTTGATGTTGATATAACACCATAGTTCATCTACTGTGCGACTGATTGATGAGTATTACGGTCCTGCACGTTGAATAAAAATAGAAAGTAAATCAATTATACTTCTAAACTGGTTTGCCGCGTTACACAATCCACGCGACCTTTCCTCGTCAGGGGACCGATTGTTGGGGTTTAGGGTGCGTTTTGATTTGGAACGGAACCAGTCCAAACAGCTCAGCTAAGATATTTTTAAAGTTTATTTTTTATAGAAAGCGATCAGGTTACAAGTACCCAACCCAATGATAGTGTAAACCGTTACAATTTCGCTGTTAGAATGTTGGACAGAATAAGTGAAAACGAATCATTTTTTGATGGTATAATTTTTACAGACGAAGTTACTTTCATTTGTCGAGTAAGGGTGCACATATTATGTATTTTTCTTTATATTATAAACTCTATTCTATGAACTTCTTATTTTCGTTCAATAAAAAATATAATGATTTATTTTGTAAAATTACCTGTTTTTTGTTTTTATATTCAAGTTATAATTTTTGAAACATATAAAAGGTCATTCCCTTGAGCACATCTCATCAATTACTTCCATAGTTTTACATTGATTTTTGATAATCCCACTACTTCCAAAGTGAATTATGTTCCGCCAGAATTAATTTCTCTTTGACTATAATTCAAGATAGTACCACTGAAGCAGAATCTTAATTGTGTAAAAAACTATATGAGACGATCTGTAAATACTGTAATTCGGTTTTGTTTCAAACCAGTCTTTTATTTAAACCTGTATTTTCTGAACATTTGACATCCCAAAACACAAACATACCTTCTACTTATATAGATTAGGTTTTCTCAAAGTATTTGATCAAACATCGCACACAAGCGGTGGCGACAGGTTGTAGCGGCTGGAGAGGTTGGAGCGCCTTGACGTGAGCCGATCGCGTGGCAGAGCTAAGGACACGCCCGAGTTTGTCGTAGTTTCTATTACCTTGACATGACGCGTCCGTCTAGTGTTACCACGGACCTCGTGCGCTCTGCATCTCAATTGTTTTGTGTCACGATTTGACAACTTTGTCTCACTAAACGGGTATTGTATTAAAGGTGGCGTGAGCGAGAAAATGGACTATCTTAAATAAGCATAATTTAACGTTTATTTGTTAATTGAATATATATATGCGTTAGCTTAATTTTTTTCAAGTTTTAAGTGAACAATTTGCGAGTCACAGGGTAATTAATTTGGAAATTTCGTGCAAGGAGTGTGGGAAAACTGCTGAGTTGAAATTTTGAGAACGTGGATGAATAACAGACCTTTTTACGTAGTGAATTAGTATTTTCTCTCTAATAATCTTATGAGCCATGAACTCTCTCACAATCGTACTTGAGTCGATTAGCAAGTATAATCACAAGTCTATGATGCAAACATTTGCTTTTTTGATAAAGTCTGGTTTACCAATACTTCCGGTGGTGATTGCTCAAGACAAATAGACAAATGTCATTGCCACACAATAGTGTTTTATGAATAGTTAAAATTTTACATTGCCATGTTCATTAAAAACATTGGAAAAATATATTTTCTGTTTTTGTTCAATAAGTAATTTGGACGACCCATCCGCAACTTAAATTATTTTCGTTACGGTTAGATAATATTATTAAATTAAAAAAACATTTTTTAAAGTTATATCAAACGTTTCTGTAAGTCTTAATAACTAGTTAGTTACTGAGCCGATCGCGTGGCAGAGCTAAGGACACGCCCGAGTTTGTCGTAGTTTCTATTACCTTGACATGACGCGTCCGTCTAGTGTTACCACGGACCTCGTGCGCTCTGCATCTCAATTGTTTTGTGTCACGATTTGACAACTTTGTCTCACTAAACGGGTATTGTATTAAAGGTGGCGTGAGCGAGAAAATGGACTATCTTAAATAAGCATAATTTAACGTTTATTTGTTAATTGAGTATATATGCGTTAGCGTCATTTTTTCAAGTTTTAAGTGAACAATTTGCGAGTCACAGGGTAATTAATTTGGAAATTTTGTGCAAGGAGTGTGGGAAAACTGCTGAGTTGAAATTTTGAGAACGTGGATGAATAACAGACCTTTTTACGTAGTGAATTAGTATTTTCTCTCTAATAATCTTATGAGCCATGAACTCTCTCACAATCGTACTTGAGTCGATTAGCAAGTATAATCACAAGTCTATGATGCAAACATTTGCTTTTTTGATAAAGTCTGGTTTACCAATACTTCCGGTGGTGATTGCTCAAGACAAATAGACAAATGTCATTGCCACACAATAGTGTTTTATGAATAGTAAAAATTTTACATTGCCATGTTCATTAAAAACATTGGAAAAATATATTTTCTGTTTTTGTTCAATAAGTAATTTGGACGACCCATCCGCAACTTAAATTATTTTCGTTACGTTTAGATAATATTATTAAATAAAAAAAAACATTTTTTTAAAGTTATATCAAACGTTTCTGTAAGTCTTAATAACTAGTTAGTTACTGAAATGGCCTTTCCAGGTAATTTATGCTAAGTATGATTATTCCATAAACAAGTTAAATTAAAAGCATATCCGAATTACTAATTTTTTTAATTGCTGATGCTATTTCCTTGGGATGGTGTTGGGGTAATGACTGTTCTGATAAACGTTTCCTCAGCACAAAGGTCAGGTTTTGAGTTGAAAAGGCGACCCCGTACATAATGTCAGTTAGGACACCGAACTTGATTTATTGTGAATCTTTGAAAATAAGACCTTCAAGAATCTGAAATGCAAGGTACACGCGATTGTTTCAGACGCGTGAGAAGTCGGTTCTTCTCGTAAGCTAAGTGGTGTTTTGATTAGCTACTCTTGTCCTCAGAACCAGTATTCGAATTTTAATTGATGAGATGACCCTGGAAAAGTCGGAGAAGCACGTAGAACATTGAATCTACGAAAAGAAGAGATATCGCAATGAATGCTAAATGCTGGATAAATGCTATTGTTTGAGACGTGCAAGAATATGATTATTCTCACGTGCTAAGTTTCATGGTGGTAACCATTGCCATGATTCAACGATGTGAACGATTCTCATTTCATCGCCACCAGGATGACAACTTACATACGGGTCATAGAAAAGTCGGTTTGTTTACGTGGAACTTTAATATATTGTGAATCATCGGAAAGGAAAAATGCCTAAGACTGGATTTTAAAAATGAAGGACGTAGAATGTTGTCAACTCCTTTATCTGGTGTTTGAGAGCTGTCTTGGTGCTTGTACTGTACACCAGTATTGGTAGTTTGTCCAAGGACGGAAGATACTCACTCTCTCGTGCACTTTCTCCCGACACTCTGTTTACGACGCCTACACGCTGGGTTACGCCACGCGTCGCTCATCACGATCATCATCTCGTCTCTTCAAAGTTCTTAGATTTTAAGAGTCTGCATCAGTGGTAGCCATCTTGGATTTTAGTCCCGTAAGAGCAATGTTAAATTCTGGCGCCTATATCTCCTTGACCTATTGTCATAAATTAACGGAAGAGGTGTCAAATTAAAGGTATTACAGTCCTCCAGGGCACCACCTTACAGAACTTCTTATTTTTGCTCTCAATAAAAAAAAAATAATGATTTATTTTGTAAAATATTCCTGGATTTTTGTTTTTATATCAAGTTAAATTTTTGAACATATTGAAAAGGTCATGCCCTTGAGCCACATCTCATCAATGTACTTCCAAAGTTTTACATTGATACTTTGATAATTTTAAACTACACACGCCAAAGTGGAGGTATGTTCTGCTAGAATTTAACATTGCCCTTACGGGACTACAAGATGCCTACCACTGATGCAGACTCTTAAGGGCATTAACAATTAATTCTTTTATTTACTCTGTTCCCCTTAACAAGCTATTTCTACTCCGTATTGCCAGAGATAAATTATATTAAAATCAGACGGTTATAATACTACTTCCACACTGGCCGATTGGAAGAAAGTGCAAAAAATCGTACTCGGTTCTGAAAATGGTGATGATCATCTACGAGTATTTTGGTTAGACTATAATATTATTTAGAGGATTTTAAAATAAGCATTTTAATACTAACACATGTTTTTCATACCAAATTTCTTGGCTAATTCGCGGTAGAGTACCCCGCTCTACTGCTACGGGAGTATTGTTCCTATAATAGTATTAAAATTTTATCTATCGATCGTTCACTTATTAGGGCTACTAATATAATTACGAAATTAATAATTGCAGAGTACACTTTTATTTTCATTTTTATTATTCTGACACGTGTTTCGCGGATTACCACATGGTCACAGTGTTTATATAACCTTAAAAGCAAAATATATCTAAACAGTGTAGTGAAGTCATATGCTTTTTTTCTGATGAAGTATGAGGTGTTATTAGTTGCAGAATACTTTTAAATGCTCATGTAATTATTTTTTAGATTTTTTCCAAAAATTGGGGTTTTTGTTGTGTTTGCATTATGTTCAGTATGTAGGTTGTGTCTTTGTCTTCAGTGTAGTTAATGTATATGTATAATTCTTCTTTAGTGTTCATTTTTTCTCCTTTATTTTCAATTTATAGAATTTTTAAATTATCTTCTAATTTTCTGTAAGTGTCTGTTCTTAGTATGTGATCTGCAAATTTTGATGTTTGATTATTAGATTTAATAGCTTGTAAAAAACTTTTGAAAAAATCATAGAAATAGTTACATAAAAACATACTTCATAAAAAACACTACACTGTTGAGATATATTTTCCTTTTAAGGTTAAACACTGCCCCGAAACACGTGTCAGAATAATAAAAATGAAAATAAAAGGGTACTCTGGCAATATTAATTTCGTAATAATATTAAAAATTGGACGACGTATTACATCAGCTGTGACTCACATGATGCTCTCCGTGCAAAAATAGAATGCGCGTTTAGAATGAACGAGCGTCGCGTCGCATCAGCTGGTCTGTTCCCGCAGCTGACACGTGACCTGCGGTGCAATATTACGCTTGTCTAGCACTAAATGTCCTGCATTGCGTGAGAGCGGATCACGGTACAAGCGTATTCGACACTGAAACCTTGGTCAGCAACACGACACTGCCGTAGTGTGTGAGCCGTTAGCGTTCGAAATAGACGACCCTGATGGTCGTCACAATTACGCTGTGAAAGCTCGCCTCCCACACCGTCTCTCGTCTCTCGTCTCTCGGTCATCTTGACCTGACCCGCTCCAGTCTTCTAGTTGTAACTGTTCTATGTACTCCATCCGTCACTCCAACGGTCCGGCACCGGTTAGACGTTTCCGCAAATACAACAGAGCTAATCTTTGAAGGGGCTTTTGTACAACTCGTAAAGATGATTGATTAGATGTGTCTTCTATTTAAATAAAAAGTAAGAGTTGTGTCTGTAAATTTCTCAGAATTATTCATTGTTTAGTTATTTTTACGTTTCGTGCGTTAGAGAAGCTAAAACAAGTCTTATCTCAATTTGTGTCTGTCTGTGACGCTCCAGGAGGCATTTTACGCCGTCTTTCCCGGAATAAACGGGAGAACTGATAACAATAAAACTTATTTCATGCATTCTCTACATTCCAGAGAAGGTTATTAAATGGTTATGTCCGGCGACCCTTGAAAAGTAAATCACGTCCATTTAAAACCCCACTTTTTACTCGATATTAGTCGCATTTTGCTTTCAATTATCAATTAACCACCTACTGGTAATAATCAGCTGTCTTTGTAGTTTAAAGATTTAATGGAAAGAAAAAAACAGCTGTCAAATCGATATTAGTTAATTTATGTATCTTATTGACAATGGTACGTGGGATGAAATTAGTTAAAGAGATGTGTAGATGGAGTGAATGCACCTGACAGCTGTTGTAGGCTGTAGTTTGTAGCCGCCCACGCATCTGTAGCAGGCTATTTGTGCACCAACCCCTCTGTTTACATCGCCTGGTCACGTGGGCAACTGTCTACTATTTCCGTTCCTCTTTATCTCATACATGTGACGTTCTACCCTGCTCGTCAGTCACATTGTAATTCCTGTTGTTGTTACGTTTCTTGTAACACATGCAATCGGGCATACCCTCACGTGGGTACCACACTATTACGTATATCCGTCCCTTCATCTCTCCTACCCTGATCTGTAATTATTCATCCTGCTGTTACGTGCGATACAGCGAGGTGCTGTAGAGGCGTGCGCCATAACGCTAGTCAGAAGTGACCGCTCATGATTTGACACAAGTTTGGCCCAGCAATAGTTGACTTACTGCGTCAGCCCGCTAACCCTGAGCTAACGTGTCGGCTAAGTTCTGGTAAGATACGTTATCTCTTTTGGCTAATGGGGTTGTCATTAAGAAGAAACTTGAGTATGCGGTGTGATTGGCTTCCATATCACATCAGTACTTTGCCATTATGTCTCTTCTTATCATCGACTAAGGAGGGATTCTTCTGTCTTATTTCACCTGGTTGATCTGGAAGATGAATCTAGGGGCTCGGCCAGCCAATTACTGGACTTGAAGGAACGTTTCTTTTATGTCAGATTATTGGTTTCCGTGGGTCTTGTCTTCATCCGGTATACCTCTGCGTTCATGGAGATCAATGTATAAATAATCCATCACATGGGTAAGGGAGACTATCCAGATAGTGATCGTGGATTTGTTTTTGAAAATATTCAGGAAATCAGCCAATTCGACTAACCAACCATCCCAGTACTTTCCGTTGCTGTGGATAATATTTTTTCGTCAGTTTTTTAAAGTCAATTACGGATACATGTGTCTAGCAACAGGGAAAAGTCAGGGAATTTAAAACTGTATTAAAAGGTCAGGGAATTTCTACATTGGTCAGGGAAACCGCCTAAGGAAATAGCTATTTTGTAAAGGAACTTTTTTCAGAACATACAAATTTGGCAAAATTGACAGCATCACCTGAGTTGGTGAGTTTAGTTGTATAGATGGCAGCCGCCATTATTTCTTCTTTCTACTCATCAGCGAGCTGGTTCGGAATTGAATTAATAGTGATTGTCCACGTATCCTGAGTATTTTTCTTGTTCGCTCTCCAATTAATGTGATTCTGTTTATTTGTACGTTTTAATTGAACAATTCGATTTTGTGTGTGAATGAGTGCATTGAATGGATACTGATTTCGTCTTTATTTTTTAATGGTTTCTCCATGTTTTATTTTAAATTAAGCTGATAGTTACACACGTTTTTATTAGTCAGGGAAGATGCTGCATCTAATATGAAAAAGTCAGGGGAAAATCAGGGAATTTCCTTACGATGACTTGCTAGACACCCTGTATATATTTTGTCCTATAACACGCACTCACGGCGGAGCTGGCTACCGTTGCCGCAGTAGCGGTGACGCGGCGAGGGTGTCGTCATGGCAACAGACGCCGACGCTGAGGCGCCTTATGAACCGCCCCGCCAAAATTGATTCAGCTGATTCGTTACCATTGGCGACTGCTACACAGCCGATGTGAAATTCCCTTAATTTACTGGTTTTAAACACTCCCGTTGTGAGCTCTCGCCGTATTGATCTTGCGAAACGCAAATAAGCGGTGGAAGTTCCCATAAATCGTTTGTTTGAAAAATAACATATAATAAGTAAATTTAATACCGTGCATTTTTATCTAATGCACAAAGGAAGATTGTTTTTGTAATTATTTTAAATTTGTACGAGTTAAGAAACCATCGAGCATCTTCGATTGTAAAGTGCAATGTCACAAACTCTGGAACATACCAGAGAATTAAAAATTGAGACACAAGGGATTAGGTTAAAATCAAAATGTTAACCATGAATGTATTTATCAGCGATCTATTATTATTATTTAGAACCTATTTTGAATTATATTTGAAGAGCGGATTTTAATCAAATTTAATCGTTGTATATATTTAATAAATTATACAATTATTCTAATCTGCTAGACAAAAATTACCATCCCAAGTCACTAATGTAACATTGTGCGTATTTAAGTGAGAAGAATAAGTAGATACCGTACTGGGAGGCTCGGCACCTAAAAGTGGTTCTCAGCATGGAATAATTAATTATTAGTATTCTTGTACACTGTCACTGTGACTGTGGAGCAGAGGCCACACGCCACACAGAGCGTGTGTGTACCAGCACCAGGTGTGCCACAACAGCGGCACGGGTTCGCCGAGCGTCACTCGCTATGTTGGCAGCATTGCTAGGAAGCACTGACCTAGCCGGCCCTCCCCCGCGCCCCGCGCCGTTCTGCTACGTTTTGCCCGCTTACCGGATTGCGCTTTCTCATATGAATTTCTCTGATTCCCGTTTGTTATTGTTTTTGTTGAGGTTTTATGCCGTTGAAACCTGTAAAAACTTAACTAATTTTTTGTATGCCCGCAGTACCTTACAATCCAAACTGCAATATGGATTGGCCTGAGCTCTAAATTTGAATTTAACCAATAAACATGGTAAAATTAACTTAAGTTAAATATGGCATCCTTTTATATTTTCAAATATCTTTGAAACCTAATAATACAATGGTTTTCTATAAGACTTCCCCATAACAAATGCTCTTGATACAGCACATGGGGTTACTTAATTCAAAACATGTTTCATTCAACGCTAGCCAGTTTTAGAATTAAACCAATTACGATTCATGTTCAATATTTTTGTTTCATCAGCTTGTATTACAGGGTGTAGTCGTGAAAGAGACCAGACCGAACTCGTGTTCCGTTTTAGGTAGATAAAAGCCAATATTATTAGCGAGGCGCGAGAGGAATGGGGGATGGGTTATGTCGGGATCGCATGCACCGCCTCCATACCGAAACCGACGACGGCTCTTAGCGGATTGGTCTGTACCGTCCACCGCCTCCATACCGATACTGACAACTCGCAACCGTCCTCCATACCGACCGAACGCTTTTAGCGGATTGGTCTGTACCGTCCACCGCCTCCATACCGATACCGACGACGGCTCTTAGCGGATTGGTCTGTACCGTCCACCGCCTCCATACCGATACTGACAACGGCTCTTAGCGGATTGGTCTGTACCGTCCACCGCCTCCATACCGATACCGACGACGGCTCTTAGCGGATTGGTCTGTACCGTCCACCGCCTCCATACCGATACCGACGACGGCTCTTAGCGGATTGGTCTGTACCGTCCACCGCCTCCATACCGATACCGACGACGGCTCTTAGCGGATTGGTCTGTACCGTCCACCGCCTCCATACCGATACTGACGTCGGCTCTTAGCGGATTGGTCCGTACCGTCCACCGCCTCCATACCGATACTGACGACGGCTCTTAGCGGATTGGTCTGTACCGTCCACCGCCTCCATACCGATACCGACGACGGCTCTTAGCGGATTGGTCTGTACCGTCCACCGCCTCCATACCGATACCGACGACGGCTCTTAGCGGATTGGTCTGTACCGTCCACCGCCTCCATACCGATACTGACAACGGCTCTTAGCGGATTGGTCTGTACCGTCCACCGCCTCCATACCGATACCGACGACGGCTCTTAGCGGATTGGTCTGTACCGTCCACCGCCTCCATACCGATACCGACGACGGCTCTTAGCGGATTGGTCTGTACCGTCCACCGCCTCCATACCGATACCGACGACGGCTCTTAGCGGATTGGTCTGTACCGTCCACCGCCTCCATACCGATACCGACGACGGCTCTTAGCGGATTGGTCTGTACCGTCCACCGCCTCCATACCGATACCGACGACGGCTCTTAGCGGATTGGTCTGTACCGTCCACCGCCTCCATACCGATACTGACGACGGCTCTTAGCGGATTGGTCTGTACCGTCCACCGCCTCCATACCGATACTGACGACGGCTCTTAGCGGATTGGTCTGTACCGTCCACCGCCTCCATACCGATACCGACGACGGCTCTTAGCGGATTGGTCCGTACCGTCCACCGCCTCCTCTATGGTACTCGATACAGCCGACTTACACGTAGTCTGTTTACCTTATTATGCAGATCTGTTACTTGCCTAGAATCAAGTACACATTGCAAGTACATACTACAAGTTAACCGATACTATTCAACCGAAGTGTTCACAATCAAAAGAGATTTTTGTGTGATCTTTTCATATCATCGGATTAGGCCTATTGAAGTCTTGACATTTCCTACATTCCGTTTTTTATTCGTAAAAAATTAAAAATAAATTTATTTAAACTTAATACGTATGTGTTTATTCAGATAATAATAGGTAGAAATAGTGTGTTCTCGTTAGTAGTGATTATATATGGGTGTGAAGACAATTGATATAGATGTTGACTTGCGTGTGTTACAAGCAGCAGAGTCTCAGACTGGCGATACAGTTGCAGTGTTGACACAGTGGCTGGCTCATCAAACATGCATGTAGCTAATCAGCACTGCGGCTCATCAAACATTCAGCCCTCAGTCCTTTTGCTACTGGCTTTTTATTGCGGTTCCACTCTTTCTTAATAACTCTTTAAAGACGTTTTGTTATACACATGAAACAAATTTCATCCAATATTGTTTAATTATTAATTTGTTAAATTTATTTTGAATGGAAACATTATTACGTAAAAAAGTTTGATGATGTGAATGAGATGCTCAGTTGGAACATTGTGTACATTCTCCTCCAGTTTTCATATTTGACTTGTAGCTTCGATTAATCTGTTCAGAAATATTGATAGCCAGATAGACCGATTTTAATGAAATTCGGTACGTGGATGCACTTTGCCCATTCCTCCAGATACTTTTTATTCTTAAGGATAAGTTTACTTATAAAAATACTAAAAATGTGGAAAACCCAAATTACTCAAAATCCGCCCATTTTATTAAAAATTATGGTGTAAGGTCTTAAATAATAATGTTATTTCGTTATATTAAGACACCACCTGTATATCTGTAAAACTAATGGTTCAAAGGTTATGGACTAAAAAAAAAATATTTTTAAATTTTGGCAGAACAATAATCTTATAGAATAGTTTTACTACAAATAATAAAATAATTCTAGTGTTGTAGGTTTACAATACATAAAGAAATAAACTTTCAAACTCCATATATTTTATTATTTCTGAGAAAAGTGTACTTAAAGTTCTTAAATTTAACATGGCAAAGATAGGCCTCCACTCTCCCCTTACAAAGGTGTTCTCCGTTGTGGTGTTTTGTCAGTCGTTGGACGGTTTCATTATTGAAATAAATTATCTCTTTGATTTATATTTTTGACACACATTTTATGAATATTGTTTATTCAACTACCCATAAACATCCCCGTCCCGAGGGATTGTGTTCCAGCCCGGCACCTTGCGTTGCTGGCGTACACGCACGTGTCTCAGCTGCAGAACATGCGTCTTATTTTATTTACCATCCCATTTCCTGAACGCACGATATTCTTTGTGCGTAGCGGCGAGTGCGCGGAGTGCTGCTGGCCTTGGGCCGTGTCAATGTGCTCTCCCCTCCATGCGGCGCCGCCAGGCCTGCCAACCCCCTAGCTTTCTCACACCGAATGTCCCTGCGTTTTCCCGTTCTCCCGACAGTCCCACAGCGTCTAATTATAACCCCAGGAATTGTCGGAATCGCTTTGTAGTCTGCGGAGCGTAAACAAATGCAGTAATTGAGCGTTACACAAGGAGATAAATTTTATTTCTTCTCTTTTGTTCATTTTTGTTTTTGTTTTGTAGGCTTAAGTATGGTTTGTACATTACTGGTTTGTTGATGAAACTTGGTGTGATTGGTTAAAATATAAATTGTTTACGCTAGAAAACGTACTTTCAGCGGTCCTCACAGCAGCAAACCTGCATACTCTTTCCCATGTTAATCTTATGGAGAAGTTAATTGCCTATTAACTCTCATATTTATCGGCATATATTGATAAAACTTGTCATATATTATTATTAATATGTTATTGATTTGGAAATTCGCTGAGTACGCAGGTCTGCTGCGACGGGGGTATTTTCTGTTATTGGAGATTCTAACAGCTTACAAATATAATTAGGATAACTGTATGTTTTAAAATGGAACCTTTGCAACATTTTGGAATTAGTCTCTCGATAGAGGTTACTATACTCGTGTCACAAAGGGAATTCCTATCAGTAATTCACGAGTACTGTGACAAATCATTGATTAGCGTCTAATGCTTCATGCCCCAATCGGTAGATTACTTGGGTGTGCATAATAAAATTGTGATAACAAAAAATTAAATCTTAATATTATTTTGGGTTTGAGCGTTTTGAAACAGGTGCGACATGAGTACAAGCGAGGATGTGGATTGTCGCGCTGTGGTGGAAGTGACGGGATGATGCGAGACAATGGTTCGTGGTCCGTGGACAACTCAATTGATTAGTATTTGTCGTCCGTCTTTTCCGCTGTGCCCATCGGTACATTACTTGAGATGTGTGCAACAACAAAAAATGTACTTACTATAACATAATGCTAAGTATTTATTTTATTCATTTTGGGGCAAACAGTGAGTTAAAGATAATGAAGTACATTAGCAAATGTGCGTAGTGAGTCTGTGTGGTAGGACATTGTATGGCAAGATTTGCGGTATTCATTTGTTGTAGTGGCGTGTTTTATCAATGTCTTGGTCCAGATGTCTCAGGCATGTTTTCAGCAATGTTAAAATTTTAACTTGATTTAAAAACACAATAACAAAATACTTTTTATTTTTTTATTCTTAATGCTGTAAGTGCTTTATTTTATGACACCTCACCGTGACAATATTACAGGAATAAAGGATATTTACAGATTACAGATGAATCCCTACCAGTTAAAATCGATCTCCCGATAAAAATTTTTGCATTGTTATATTCTTCCCTCTGTAACTTCAATCACTAGTCAAGACCTAATACTCAGCTAAAACGACCTGTTAAATATAGATTTAGGGAATGTATAAAACAAATTTAAATAACTTTAAATACAAGGTAAATTAAATAGCTGAATGTTAACTCCTAGGACATTGAACTGTCTGCATTACCTGACCTTCGCCATCTTGTATTTTAGTTCCATAAGAACAATGTTAATTTTGTGTCTGCTTCACTGCATAGTCACAAAAAGATCATTGAGGTGCAAAATTAAAGGTAAAGTGGTTATCCAGGGAATTACATTTTCAATTTTTTATATTTTCTATCATTAAAACAATGATTACTTGCTGGATATGATTGCTTGGTAATTATCTTTTTCTAGATAACCACTTTACCTTCTAATTTGACACTTAAACCATCTTTTTCTGACTATAATGTAACCAATAATGCTATCACAAAATCAACATCGTCCTAATTAGAACGGGTAAAAAAGGTTTGAGCGAAGTTACCTTTTCTCTTCGGTGTGAAATAAATATTCTAAAACATTAAAATTTGATTAAGAAAACATTGTTATTCAAGGTAAAATACTATTCACACTAAAAGAGGTATTTATTAATAGTATTTTATACTAAACAGATCTCAAAAATCTATAAACACGAGTGTCTACAACATGACAAAGTACCACTAACTTGTTAAGTAATATAGGGTTAAAGTTAAAAGTTAAAATCAACCATTTTCGGCAATATTAATTTCAATCCAGCCGTTTATCTGTAAAGATGAACTTTTTTCTTCTTCTTCCAGACCAGGAAATTTGTAATTTCCTTTTATTTATTTTATTTTTTATATTTTCCTTTTATTGTTTAATTTTTTTGGAATTTTGTAACCTTTTACAGCCCAGTAAAAAGTAGTGTAAAGAGATGGTGAAATTAGAAACTGAAAACATTGAAACCTAGGACATTTTACAGCCACTGCGTCTTCTGCTTTCGAACTGTCAAATTTTAGTGTTCACAGCTGTTGACATTCAAATTTTATGTTTTCATTCTTTGAGAATGTAAACATTGAAACCTAGGACGTTCATGGGGCGTACCCGAGGTGATTTTAAGGAAATTAGTGTGCCTATGAGTTGCATGAGTTTGAGATCTACCTTTTTGTAAAATTTCAAATAGGTCAGTTCAGTATTTTTCACGTTTGCAAACCCAAAATACACAAACATACAAAAACCACCTCTTCTTTCACGGCATCACAGTTTCTAAAAAAGTCTAAAGGTTGTATATTGTAAACCTACTCAGTTAAACTCCTTTTTTACATGCTCAACAACTATGAAATAGAAAGAGATAAAATTGGATAGTATATGATCTGGTGCTGCATTGTAGTGAATGGGTGGCCCCAAGGCAGTATGGGGGCATGGGGCTGGACCTCACCATGTGTCACCTCCCCCACAGAGTCCATCCTGCCATATGGTGAACACGCCACAGATGGTGCATCACTCTGTCATCTCAGTCTAGTAGATCAACTCTTCACGTGATTTCCTCTCCACATAAAAGTTTATAAAAGTTGACAGTATTTAGGTAGCGCATTCATTGGCTTTACTATTACTGTATTTCTCAAGAAATAAACCTTGCTCATATGGATAGTGTTCCTATTTTCCCATTTTATGAAAGTTGCTCCTTAAAGAATATTTTTTGTTGATTGAACCAACAATGTTTTTGTTTTTAATTGAAAGGAATGTGTACGGGAAAACTTGTTCAGTAATGTGACATTATTACCCTTCCGTAGCTCGTTTACATAACCTTGCTGATGGAGTGATTGAATTATAGGACTTAAATTTGTTAGGTGATTGCAAAATTATTCAGACCAGGAAATCACTAATCAAGTTTTAATCACTGTCTTATTACACTTTAATTTCAACTAATCACAAACTAAAAAACAACTATGTAATAAAATCTTGGTAGCATTACAGCTGTGTCTCATGACATAAAATAACGCTGTTAACTACTTTAAATCACTCGCTCCAGATATTGAACCAACATTCAGATGTTAAATACCTATGAAAATGATACCAATAAGAATTAATTATACTCCAGTCGTGTCAGCAGTTCAGATTTGTAATATTACTCCAAATCTTGAAATCTCAAGTCAACCAGAACTGATGTAATGTCAGTAGTGATTAATAAATAAACAAGTGTTTTGACCTTGATTGGCAATGCAAGCGTCAGCGGTTGACCTACTATGGGTGTAGTAGGTCAGTCTATTGTTTTTAATCGACAATTCTAGTAGTCAACCAGACACTTACTATGGTGGCGAATTGGTAAAAAAAATTTGAGTTCTCATAAATGTAACAATAAATAAAATAAAAGTTTGAAACCTAATAAATATTATGTTTGCATTAGATTTATGTCCACCTCATGGTCGATTTATTATTAAATCTATCCTGCAGACTTTATAAATACATTTTTTTCTTACGATTTCTGGTGGAATCCAAGTGTGTTTCCTGTTGGAAATAGATCTAGCGCTATTGGAAATTCTCTTCTACTCTAGAAAATTTGCTAAAATTACACATGCAGTGATAAGGGAAATTATGCATAGTTGAAGTTTGAAGTAGGCTATAAATCTAAATAAAAACCGACCATATGGACATAGAATAGTGTGAAAACAAAGTCAAATTGGGAAATTGAACTAAAACTACAATGTACCTTACTACAGTTACACTGCGCTGTATTTACTGGATAAAATAATGAAATGTTGACTGTATGTTGCAGAGCACGCAGTGTCGCAGCCTATCACCATGGTGGCTCGTCGCTCCGGGAGCTTCCCCGGCAGCGAGGCTGGCAACATTCTCAGCCCACGGTCCTCAGAGACTAGCGGCCTCGGCGTCAAGATGGTGGAATACGTCCTCGGCACCTCTCCCACCAACAAGGACCTCGAGCCTCAGATGCGGCGCCTCGTACTGGTCAGTAAAGTATGTGTATACAGGACTGTCGCAGCTGTGACTGTTACCAATTTTTCGCTTTTATGATGCATAATATATTGTATACTCTTAGCCGTTAGTTCCAGGTAGATAAGTAGTCTATGAATCACATCAGAGGCACTCGTTTTGTCTTATAAGTTGGAAACGGGCCAGGATGTTTTGTTGTTGATTAAGGGTATTTTGAGGACGGGATATAATTCCAACATAGGTAAATTTTTTATAGGTGCATGTCAACCGAGGCTTATAAAACACCACCATTAACGCCATGCCTCCAATGGGTGTATGATAATAGAAATAATAAATGAGAAAGGATGAGCCATGTGGGTGAGGTCGGTTCACCATACCATGGTGAGACGCAGACCATCTGCCCTGCCGGGCTCTTGTGGGGAGCCTGGGGTATGAATTAAACCCGTGAGCACTAACCACTCACACTTGTTACTCCTGTACAAACCACTCTGTGACAACATTCTCGAGTGTATTTCAATATTGCTATCTAGACTGACTAAGGAGATATAGACGCCCAGGCGAGGCGTGAAATTTTCACTATGTCATCGCACGACAATAATGTTGTGCAATGACATGCAGGTGGTGTTTTATAGGTATAAAACACCACCATTAACACATTTACGATTTTTAGATTTTTTTGTAGCCTCAAAGTATTACCAATATATACCAAATTAAAGAATAGTTATCATCCCATGAATTTTTAAATATAAGGAAATACCCCAGCATTTTATATAGGTTCTGTAATATTTCGGTCAGCACTCAAAGTATAAAGCAATAGACAAATTAACAAGAGAAACTAGTGTCAAATCATCATATAATTGTGTTGGTTTATTTCTGTTGATTAAACCTTATGTTTGAAGTTATCTGCATGAGCAGTCTCACTGACTGTTGTAGTTCCGTGAGACCACTCAGCTTTCGGTGGACAATATTCATTCACTAACAAAATTTTTGACTGTCTCTCATTAAAATGTTATATTACGTTTTAAATACTCTGCAAAACTCCATTATAAAGAGCTGACAAAACTTATTTTTGTTAATACAGTATTTTGAAAGCCACTTGTTCAATTTGATGTTAGTCAATAGACAAATTTCCAAACTAAATTCTAATTTGTAATTTATGGAATGAATATTTCCAGGTTTTTTGCTCTAATCATTTTTATAAAAATACAAATTATAAAGGAATTTTTTAATGACTTCTCTACAGTTTTAAGTACTTTTTGCATTCAACTAACTAAAGAATTGAGAAATATTAATGATTTCGGTAATTTAACAGTGTTGATTAATTTGTTAGGCAAAAACAGGATTGATGATCCATTTGGTTGATGAATGGATGTGAACATATCTGCAGCTGATTGAACCATGACATGCAAACAGTCCACCTCCATTTGCTCTAGATGTTTATTTATCGAGTAGCCAGAGTTTTTAAGTAGTCGATAGATAATAGACAAAACCTTATCTAGCTCAAGCAGTAGTTTTCAAATTGAGTTTTAATGCTAAAAGTGAAAAATTAACCCCTCGTTGTGTTGTTACAGACAAATGATCCAAATGACAAGAAAGAGAAAGAAAAAGCACCATCTTCACCTTATGACACAGCCCAAAAGAAGGAACACGAGAATGGAGTGGTTCCGCAAAATGGGGTGCAGAATGGATTGGATGATGATAAAGGCTTTAAGTGAGTTTAATTGACTTAAAATCCTATTAAATGGTTAATCTTGTCACATAAACGTTCTGAAAATATAAGTTGAAGTATTCCAACTGATTATGCACATTGACAAAGGTCTTACCTGGGAAGACCATGTAGATTACGTATGTGCCAGAGTCTCTTCTGGTATTTTTGCACTGCGTAATTTATCAAAATTTTGCTCCCAGGAAGTACTGCTCATGGCCTATTTTGGACTTATCTACACCCACATTTCTTATGGAATATGTGTCTGGGATGGCTGCGCGAATCACAGACTTGAGAGGGTCTTTCGATTGCAGAAAAAGGCAGTAAGAATCATTTCAAAATTGAAACCAAGGGAATCATGTAGAGACGCTTTTAGGGAGCTTGGAATACTGACGCTGCCCTGCCTCTACATTTTCGAGGTGGCTGTCTATTGTATATACAATTGCTCATTTGTCCAAAACAGTGACATCCACTCTCACTATACGAGGGGCAGGGCCAGTCTCAGAGTGCAACGGCATAGAACTGCGGCTTTTGAGCGTTTGCCTTCTCAGTTTGGAATCAAAATTCTTAACAAGCTCCCGGAAGGCGTCAAACATGCGCGAAATCAAAATTTATTCAAAACCCGATTGAAAAACCTTCTAGTGTCAAACGTTCTGTACTCGGTTGAGGAGTTCATGATGAGTCGCTGGGATTATTAAAATTTTAGGAGTTACCGAGAATGGAAATTCGGTACAGATGGTGTGTTAACGTGCGCAGTGCAAAAGTGAAAGTGAAATGCAACGACTGAATGAATGAATGAAATGTTGGACTGATTATTATATATTTTATTTCATAATTAAGTTGACGTTTGTAATGCAATTGTAAATTGCCATTTTGCAAAAATAAAGATTATTATTATTATTATTACAGGATGCCATTAGTATTCATAATGCAATAACAAACTATTTAGTTGTAGTTGATTGTAGTGCAGACCCCTTGATCTAACCTCACAGTGTAATATGCAACCCACCCCCTCTAGAATTGTGCCGACTAAACCACTTATTCGTTATGGCATCTTGAAAAGTTTAAGAACATCCTTATTTTACTTACTGATCAAAGGATGTATTTTTTTACGGAATAACACTGGGAACAGCTTCATGACGACTTATTGGTCTTGCTAAGATGTCCAGAAACAACTTTGATATATCAAACTTCTGCTTATCCAAAACCTTGGTATACAAATATGTTTGCGTTCCCCTTGAGGTTCAACATATTGAAATTCCACTATATAAGCAGTTCAACTGATAGTGGAAGAGCAAACATTGATAAAGTCACAAGGCTTTCTATGAATTTTCCTTTTAAGTTGGCTATTATGAAACACTCCCTAATAATTTCTGCCAGAATAGTTACCCTTCCAAACATTTCATTTTACTTATAAATGTTAATGAGCTCATGCTTTTCAAGTCTAGATAAAAAAATTATTTTTTGTAGTTTTGTTATGTAAAATTAGCTAAAGCAATTCTATTTTAAAATTAAAGAAGAATTGAGGTTTAAATAAGTTAATTTCTTGAGTAAATAGCGGAATCCTAATAAAAACACCTTTTCTATATTTGGTTTTCCATGTTAAAAGTGTTTAACCTTGCAAAATTATTGTTAAGAAAAATTAAAACCAAATTACTGAAGAAAAGAATTTGGGATAAAAAAGTCATTATTAGAGAAACTCACTGTGACAGCTTCTTCTCCCTGAGAGATAGCAAAACAAATTACCATCACTTCCAGCCTCCCTTCAGTGGAGGCCTTCATTTATTGCTTATTCATTCTAAAAAGAATAAATAGATATTCTCTTTTCTCTCCCCAATATTGGCCTGTCAATGCTCCACCCTTCTTTTTGAACAGCACACTTTATCAGTTTCGCATGAGTTCCTGTACAATATTACTTTTTTAAAAGATATTGTTACTCTGTCTGACTTTACTCAACTATGGCAACTCAACTATTGAGTTTGTTTTTGTCTTAGATTCTTTATTTTAATGGGTTTCTGTGGCGATTGAACAATGTACTGTTTTTTTTAACTCATCACTTGAAAAGTGCCACTGATATAAACAAACAATAAATTAAGCCACCATAACCAAAAACATAATATGGTTAATAAGTTAACCATAACGGGCTTTCGTGTCCTGTATCAGTTTTTTCTTCCATTTTCGTTCTGCAATAGTTAGATGAGCGGTTTTATATATTTAAGTGATGCGCAAACCATGAATGATAAACTCATTTACCACTTTGCAACATATTAAAAGTGTGGGAAAAAGTAAGAGAAATTTGTGAAAAATACAGGAAATGTACAGGAATTTACGAAATCCCATTCGCTGGACACCCTGGTCTTCTCAAACCTCTCGTACCCTCTACTTTTCGATTCTCGGTTACCATCATTGTACTTCTATTTGTCTCAGTTCCATTAGTGTTTGATCCTTTAACCTCATGTTTTCTGTTACAGCCGCACCCCTGGAAGCCGGCAACCATCGCCCTCAGACGAGGAGCTAAACAAGAACAACGGAGTGGTCGTCTTGGAGAACCCTCACTCTCACGTGGGCCACCACTACCCACATCCGTTCCCCCCACCACCGCACCCACACACTCTCGCACACCTCGACTCGCACTTTGAACACGTCATGGCGCTCGATCCCGGGTCGTTCGCGGCCGCAGACGGAGGACAACAGCAGGGCTACAGCGCGCCGACACCTCAACAGCCTCAGCAGCATACGCAGACACAGGCCATGGACTCCCCGACTGTGCTAAGCACTTCGTTTGATGTTCAGGTAGGTCACCTTCGTTTCTGTCTACTCAGGAGAATTGGAAAAGATGAAGCATGTGTCAGCAAGTAGAAAATACTTTTATATTACAGAAACAATTTGACGTTGACATTTCGTATAGGTACTTTATAGTCTGAAATAGTGTGTTTATAGTAATATGTTTTCTAACATATCAGCAACCAATTTTCATGAAAAGTGAAAAGTGATATGACTATTATTTTTGTAGGATGGCAACTTTTGTATTTTATTGGTTGAGATAAAGATACAGTCAAGTTTCGTTTATCTTGATCCGAATCATCCGTATTCCGGCTTTTTTGGATTAACTAAACAAATTTCAAATGTGAGTTTCACCTTAACCCTCCAGCACACGCGCCACAGACTGAGACTCCACATTTTTTCGGAATGGTGTTGTAGACATGAAGTCTGTGTATTTAAGATCTGAGCGTCAATGCACCTTGGCAGTGGGGGATTTCCCAAAGCTAGAACCCCACATAATACTAAACCTCATTAAGGCATTAGGACTAGAGGGGGTTCTCTAGGCAAGAACTAGAGACTAGTCTGGGAGGGCACAATAGATCTCATAGGTCGCAGTGCAATCTTTCCCCTAGGTTTTATCAGTATCAGTCAATGCATCTTCCCCCACTACCTTTTTCGACTTTGTGCGTATTGTTTTCCTATCTTCAGTTGGCATTAAAAGACAGGAGGCCTTGAACTTGTCTGTGGATTGTGACTGCACTTTTTTGACTGATTTTTTATAGTTTAATGTTGAATTGTTCTTTATCATGTATACTACTTGTACAGTTGAATTATGTGTGTAAAACGAGGTTTGGTTTTATTAACTACTTTCAAAATTTTGAGTTTCCAAATGCTTTTCTAAAGCAGTGTCCTTAAGCAGAGCCCCAATCCGCGTATGTGTAGCCGTGTTACACTTTACCGCATGTGTACTAGAGGGATAAGCACCCTCAAAATTTCATATGAAACCAAAGTACTTGCTGTATCACTAACATTAAAAACAACTTTTTGACATGTAAAATGCCTGTAATTTTTTGCGGATATTCAGTACTATACTGTAGTTTTTGTATGGTAGCTATATACAGTTTGCAGCCCTAATATTGCAAGCGTCATTTAGGAATCGTTTTCGGTGACGTGGTCATCTATCCAGATATATTTTCAGACTATCTGGATTTGGACTACACCAAATTTATCTGGATACACCGGACTTATTCTGTGTTATTTTTTTAAGAAATGATATTTTTGGGGAAATATTTCAATTAAAAAAGGTCCCTATAGCTTGAATGTGATGATGCCATGGTTAAGTTCAAACTTACCAGCCTTCAAGATAAAAATGATGGCTACATTTGTGGTCTTTGTCCTGTGAAGATAAAAATGGGAGGTTCAAAATTTTTACAGGAAACTAGATATAATATAAAATATTCTCCATGAAAAGCAAAGGACCTAAAAAAGATCGTTAACAGGAGATATAAGGAAATCTCAGAAAATCTCCTTAATGTGCTTTTAACATGGATATGTCTAAGATCTGACGGGTGGGGATGTGTCAGCAATTCGCATCACGCGAAAATGGTAATGGTAGTGATGTCGTATGCTTATAAGGACAGCTTTTTACAGGAACTGAAAACATCCCCCTTTACATAATCCATGTATCAGGGTAACATTAAAATAAAAAGGATACCAGAAAAAACATTTTTATCTAAAAGCAAGTAATGCTCTATGATAAACTTTTTTTAGTAAATTCACATTTCTGGGAAATTTTTCGGCTCTAAATAATAAAGAGGCAGATAAATTATAAGCCTTCTCCATTGCTGTGCTTTGTTACTCTAAAGTTTTGAATGATCAAAATACAAGGTGCTGCAAAAAACCGACACATGTTAAATTACGAATAACTCAAAGATGATCAGGGGTACAATTGGTTTTATTTGTTATTTCAGACAACAGTCTGTAATGACAATTAACTGCTATTAACAAATAATACATAACATCAAAATTTACTAGTGCATGTTTTAAAGATTACGCCCTTCAAATGGTGTTCTTATTTGAATAAGCATTCATCCTGTCTCGCAGCAAAACTGTCCAACACCTTATTTAGCATTTAAGCGGCGAGAATGGCAATCTCTGATGGTCTCTTTTAGTTCGGTGTCTGGCATTGTGGTCATTTTTAGTTCACCCAATGTGTGAGGCTTATTTATGTACACTCTAGATTTTAAGTATCCCCACAAAGTTCCCCTGATTCACGCTGACAAATCCCGAAACGTGAGATTACTCTCCCACAAAACTTAGGTTGTAAGATACTATCACAGCATTGGTTGTGTGTGCTGTTTCCCCATACTGTTGGAACCAAATTCTTTTCAGGACTATGCGTTTTCTCTTTGCTGTTTTCGACCTAACTGAAAGTTTGCACGAAACTGCTACTGTGTAGCGATGGTTGAATTAACACTCTTAAAATTGTATCAATAACAAACGCCCTTTGCATAGGCAACTACTGCTCCATGGCGACTAAAATGGCATCATAAAATTGAATATGATAATCTAACATGGCAAAATTTTAAATTAGAATTACTTTAATTTCAAATGTTTTCGTTTTGATTAATTCTGGCTTGTCCTATTTTCATACTTGATTTAACAGCTTTTTACAGGAACTGATCATTTTACAAGATCGTTCCACAATCATCTTACACTCATTTCTCATTCATACTTGGTTTAAAATACCTACCTGGGTAGATTGCCATTTCAGTAACTAACACGTTCGCTGTGGGATATGAAAGGTAGGCCTACCCGAAAAACTAGTATAATATACTCTTTATGTGTCAGAATGCATGTAGATTGGATTTTATTTATTATCTGCGCTTCTTTTTGTCTCAGCCGCATTTTGAAATTATTCATTTCATTTAATTTTGAAAGTAAAGCGCCACATGGCACTGTCTGCACCCAGCGCCCTCCTCCGCCCAGCTGATACTTCCAAGACTGTGTAATCTATAATATTATAAAGAAGAGGTGGTTTCTGTATGTTTGTGGGTTTGTTGTGGCAAGTAAATGCGAAAAATACAGAACCGACCGGTTTGAAATTTTAAACAAAGGTAGATCTTAAACTCATGCAACACATAGGCATACTCATTTCCTTAAAATCCTCTCGGGCTACGCCCTGTGAACGTCCTAAGTTTCAATGTTTACATTTTTAGAGAATGAAAACATAAAATTACTTGAATGTCAACAGCTGTGAATACTAAAAATTTACAGTTCGGGAAGAAGAAGAAGAGCTGCCGTGACCGACCTAGGTTTCAATGTTTACATTTTAAGAAGAAGAAATAAAGTTGATTTTTCAGATAAACTGCTGGATCGAAATTAGTGAATTATTTGAAATAGCGGAATGGTAGATTTTAAGTTTTTTCCGACGACTGTCTATTACATTAATCCTTATCCTCTCCCAATATTTGACATATGTTACTTTGAAATGTTGTAGACACTCCTGTTTTGTCATTTTGTAAACAATGAAGAATTAATTAACAATATCTTAAATGTATCAGTAGAGCCTACACCTTTCAGCCTTTTTAGCCCGTGCGAAGAATGGGTACTTTGTTGTAGTCTTATTTATAGAACAGAACTCAAAAAATTTCATCTTGATTCAAAATACAAAAAAACTTATCAACTTACATATCACTTCACATGTCACACCACAAGTCAAAGGTTTATCTTCTCTCAAACAATAAAGAAGTTTATATAAATGAATAAAATATAATTATATTAACTACAATTTTTTATAAAAGATTGTTTATGAACTTTTATTTTACTGATGACAGTGATATGCTTTGAAATATTTACTGTAACAGAGACCCACTTTGTGCTACGGTAGGCCTACTTTTATCTGGAAACAGATATATTAACTCTTTCTTTCTAAATTCTAAATGCTTTTAACACTTCAATATAAATAGAATAAGCAGAAGGGTTGTCACCAACGTTGATATCATCTTAATATTCCGTCAGAAAGTGTGTCGTGAGTATTCCAAGGTTTTTTCAAGGATTGGAGGAATACGTCCAAATTGTCACTGTCATTCCCGTGTCGGTGACACCCAATTGTTATGGAAGCTGTTTTTACTGTAAAAAATTGGTTTGATAACATTATATTTACACAGTCTGGAGATTATATCATAAAATCAAACTCACAAACCACTGTAATGTAAGCTCATGAATCATAGTAATTTTAACACTGATTTTATAAAACTGATTGCATAGTTAGACAGCCAATATAATAGTCTAAAGAGTGACATTAACAACCATGCCCTCACTGAACGCTAGCGCACAAATATTTAGGGCTGTAGCCGAAAGCCTCCACCGAGCGCAAAGCGTGTTTGACATAATTCCAGAGAGCCTAATATGGTACTGTCTGCAAGAAACATAGTGGGATTTTTGGAATTTTTCAGTGTTCAATAGAACGTTAAATTAACAAACTCAATGCCGAACCATTACGATTTTTTTAAATTCTGCTCAGGATCAAAATTAGCCTTCATATTAAAAAGCAGGCATAAAATTACTGGATTGACTAACCATGAAATGCATATATACAATTCGGCTTGTGGTACGTCATGGCCCAATGTAGACGTGGAGTGGTGATATGTTTGACCAAAATTTATCAATACTGTTTAAATAATTGTTACTGAATCCTTCTGAGCCTCCCTTAAAATTGATAAGATGAGGGTTTATAAGAGAGATATGTTGATTACTAGCCCATCTGTTTATAATATCAGTTTTATAGCGTCATCCATTGATAACAGAGGTCATAGAGTGTTTTTAGACACCCCATGTCAAGACTGTAACTGATATGGTGGAGTCTAAAAATATAAACCAATGGAAGAAATAAAAAAAGTCATCGTCTTAATAAGCTTGTGGAAGATTAATTTGATACTATCCTTTATTTTTTTATTAGAATTAATAGGATTTGTAGTAATTATTGATTTCATCTTGTTAGCCTTTTGAATGGCATAGTTTAGTTAATAAATGGTTTAAATACCTTAACTGTCAATGTGATCCTTTAATGCGATGGTTTCTCAACTCACTACCGCTGTTTCGACCCTACATCGGGTCTTCATCTGGTGGACTGGAGGGCGTCAATTTTATCCAGAGGACGTTCTCATTTTAAATGAAGACTTGGAGAACACAAACACGTAACAATACGAAAAAAATATGAAAAACTATGCGTATTTCGTTAATTTAACCGGTACCGGGATTGCCGTGCGGCGCTTAGAGCAGATAGTCCAGACTACCTTGACCTCTGGACAACGCGGAATTTCCCTTACTTTCGCCCGCTGCCTATAATATTCGTAGAAGGTGCACATCTATTGCAACTATTGTTAAGATCGTGTTGCATATCCTAGCAGCGCTTTGTTGATTGGGAAAACACGTCGGTGTGTTTTTTTGTGTTGGTGAAAAATGGCGGAGAAAAATAGTAGAAAGGTTCTTAGTGTGGAATTCAAACAAGAAGTAATAAAAACCATAGAAGAAAACCCGCATATGGAGAAAGTAGGTATTGCCAAGGAAACAACTCTTCAAACTGTAAAAATAAATAGAAATAGAAGACGATGGTGGAGTTTCTGGTCAGTTTCAAAAGTCTAAACAGCCCGAATTATACAAGACGTTGAAAGTACTGTCATGTTATGGATGAAACAATGCTGTGACAAAAATGTATCCGTTTTGGGGCCTGTACTTCAAGAGAAAGCTCAACAATTGTCCGAGCAATTCAACCTCGTTTTTAAGAATACCCCTGTATAAAGTATATCTTTCTTAGTCCCTTGAAATTCGTTGAATCGAGGTTCCACTGTAATGCAAATTCATTTAAGATAAACATCAGTCAAGTTTACAAATATGTTTCTTAAGTATACAACTACAGTATACAATACTCAGTGTAACAGTGTATAACAGTTAGTATTGGTTACAGAATATAGGCAATACGACAATCATATTATACTAATCAGTGTAGCCTATTCATAAAAGATTCCCTGTGAAAAACCAGTGTGGGAACCCGTTCCCAAATTGATTTTACTAAAAATAATACCAAAAAAAGTTTTAAAACACTACCCGGAGTAGGGGACCCAGTGTAACAGTGGCTGCACAATTAGGCGCTTGGTCTACAATAGACGAGAAGGCTTCAGAAAAGGTTAATCATGACAGTGTAATACAGCTAACTGATTCTCTCTTAGGAATGTGTAAGAGGAATAGTGAGGGGAAGATAGTAGGGGGATGAGCGGTCAGGCTGCTGAATTGCATCTTATATAATACTAAAAGAATGAATTGCGGCGTCTTGTACACCACACTTCTAATATGGGTTGAGTTTGCTTAAATCTCTATGTGTGGCTTTATAACCACAGAAATCTGTCTGTTTCATCATAGTTCTCTCACTGTCCTTAACCATTTGAGGACTGGGCGGTCGATATATGGACGTCAAATTTTAATTCTTTTTTTTCTTAATTCTATAAGTGCATTTCAATTAATAACTATTTTCATATTAATGTTTAAGTGCGATATAATGATATTCTTAACCATTAAACGTTTATTTTGCAATTAATATATTTTATATAAAACTGTCAGCTGCTCGGCGCCGATGAAACATCTGCGCAGTTGTTGTACGCTCAAGGTCGTTAGTACTTACAGTGCATTGAGGTTATAGTAATTGTTTTATGGTGTATAAATGTAAAGTGTAAAAATATTGTGTTTACTTCCCTGTGGGAAATAGGTTAGACATGGATATGTCTAAAGGGAATGTTTTCAGGTCATCGAAACCAGTATAGAACAATTAATTCCTGACAATCTGATGAAAAAAATCATGCTAGTGTGAAAACTAGGGAAGATGTAATTTTTTTATCCATTTCAAAACAGCCGTTATTTATATATGGAGCATGTAGTTATGGGAAACTCAAACAAAAAATTGGGTTGCTTTTTTTTGGACACACTTTTTTCGCCCGTTCCTCAAAGGGTTTATCTCACTTGCCCTCTCACTAAAATGAAATTGAGTTTTGCTTAATCAAAAGGGCAAATTCAATAAACATTTTCTGTTAAATGCTTTGCCACTACCAGTGCCACTGGCAAATCCTCTCTGTGAGCCAAATCTGTGGCGGATTATCCCCACCAATCAGACAGTAATCAAATCCGCAAGTAATCCATTGATTACTTGCTGGATTAATTTAAGAATATCTAAAATAATAGACACTTTTAAGCAACAAAAAAATATTTGCTTAAGGGCAACCAGTCTGACATTCCAACAGTCACAACATGTGTTTGTCAACCAGTGGTGACTGATTTTCAGTCTCAAATAGAGTTTCTTTTTACGTGTGTGTACTAGTTACTGGTTACTGTACTTACTATACTGTTTAATGGTAAAGCATCACAGGAAGATTTCTGACTAGTAGAGCCTTTACAATATACAAAACATGTAGATTAAGTTAGTAAAATGCCACAAAGCAATTTTTTTATCATATTTTACTATTAATTGTATCAAATTTACGACTATCCCACTTCAATATTATTCTTTGTAACCCTGTTAAATCAGTCCTCAACTCAGCTGTAGCTTTGAATTTAATTTTGCCTGAAAGACATGACAATAAACCTCTTGATAGCAGTATTGATCTGATAAAACCATTTGTGTTACTTTTGGCGAGTCTTTGGTTACCAATTTTACATAGCGCTCGGCCGCTTGTATGTGAAAAAGGAGTTGGTAAAAGTTATATTCTTCTGCTGTTTTGGCAGATACAGCTTAGCCTTTAAATATATTCATCAGATACTCTTCTCAATAATGTTGGTGGAGGAAGAGCAGTGTTAGTCCAATATTAAACGAACGTAAGCCTCTAGATGTTCTTATTCCTCCTCTATTGGCTTCTCTGTTGGCTGCAAACTTATTTATAAATCAGTCTCCCTTGACTCCCCCATTGAAGGTATTCAAATGATTGTCATATATCAATGACTAAAAATATCTTGTGACTGTAGTACTTACATACTGGGACCATAAGACAAAGCGAAAAACAACATTACAAAGTCAGGAAACAAAGCGATTTTATATTTTACATTAGTAAAGGTGGTTTACATCTCAATGTATTCTGACAGCTGAAAACTCAGGTTTCACCTCTTTTTAGTTAGTTAAATCCTTCTGGGATAGGACTTACTAAACCACTGAATATAGTAGTGACTGATCTTTCAACAGCAATCATAGCATTTTTTTGACATTGTTTGACCAATAGGAAGTTGGCCAATAGGACAGGGTGAATAATAGCAATACAATAGTAAAAACATAATCTCATTCACATTTGAAAACAAAAATGTACTATCTGGAATTTCCTGTGTGGTTTTTTGTTTCTCCCTAATTTTGTTTATCTGTAATTAATTAATAGATAGGAGAACCATAATTTATTTTATCTTTTTTGTGAAATTATCATAACCAAAATGAAGATAATTGGTCAAAGTGCAAATGGTTAAATTTTCATCAGTGTGAATCTATTCGATATTCAGTTAAGAGTTCAAAATGAAAAAATCTACAAAACAATATAAAACATTGATAATAGGTTATTGACAATGAATGAGCGAGATAACAACAATGGGATGATTGTATCATTCATTGTTTCGGTATCCTATTGATCACCAGCGTTCCTCTCATTTGCGTCACTCGTTTCCATGGCAACAGACGAAGTAGTTCCAGAAATCTCCGCTACACACAGCGCTGTCGATGTTGTTATGGCAACGCCGCTCGTAGTTGCGGAGGCCGCCGCTAGGTTTCGCGGAGCGCTCAATCCGTAGCTTCCCGAAATTACGTGAAAACATCTCAGTCGTATTGTATCTGTAACAATAACGTTTGTAACTTGGTCTTTGAATCGTCAGAGCTTCACATTTGAACACGATTTAAGTTTCCGTTTTTTAGGATAGTCTACGTAAAAATTCATTGAAATTAATTTCTGGAAGAATCACATAACATTTTCTTTTTTCATTAATTGCCCTCAAAATGCTTATTCAGTAAATGTTTAATTTTAATAATGAATATGCTTTTTTAATATAAACGAAACTTATTAGTTATATTATTTATTTTTATTATTAAAATAATATGATGTAATAGTACTTAAATGTAAACTAGACTTTATAGTCTAAGTGGTTGGGACCCATACGTTTATGCTAAAAAATCACAGTTTATGTGTTTATCATGGCAGCAAACCTGCATACTCTTTTCCCATGTTAATCATATGGAGAATAGCCAAACTCCTTTATTTATGGACAGATGTTGATGAAAGTTGCTGTAAATGTTAAAAATTAAAATTTTTTTATGGTATAAATGCCTACTCTCAGTGTTCCTCACAGCAGCAAACCTGCTCACTCTTTCCCATGTTAATCTTATGGAGAATAGGCAAATGATTATCTTGTTTATCAACAGATTTTGACCAAACTTGTCATTTATTATTATTATTATATTATTGATTTGGAAATTTGCTGAGTACGCAGGTCTGCTGCGACGGGGGTATTTCATCTCATAAATCTTCTGGACTTGTCTAGTTTCCAGGTGTGCGTCTCGTTTCATATCTGATTGTCAAAACATAAGGAAATAAAAAATTGCGCTTGGACATTTAACTCAGTAAAACACTTTAAATTTTAATTTGAACACAATAACTACAACCATTGAATCAATGCCGAACCAAACTAAAGTAGCTGAATGCGTACTGACTTGAAACATTTTACGATTAATAACATGTTTGATAGTACTGTACATTATAGAGAAAATAACTGGCACTAATACATACCACGTAATTTTCGGCAGAAACGTTACTCAGGTGTCGCAACGCGGGGGGAGGAGGTAATGAATGTGTCAGCGTTGTCGCCGGTTTTGTCTCCGGTCTATTCTGGCCGCGTGTGACTCATGCAGCGGGTAGCCTTTGCCGGCCACCGCCACCTGCCGCCGCGACCTGTTACTGCGTGCTCGAGATCCTGGTGTTGGGGTGGGTTTTTCGTACCTCCACTCGGCCAGTGTAGACAAACAACGTATGTGCTGGAGGTACATGTACGGCCTCGCAGGCCGAGAGAAGGCGTAGGCTATATCCCGGGATTGAAAAAATCATTATTTTACATTGTTTCGTGATTTTAAAGTTTAAACTACTGTAATACAAACATAGATTTGTGCAAACATTTTAAATGTCGTCATTAATATTTGAATATAATATTAATAAATAATAATAATACTTTTTATCTGTTTTATTATGTCCCTTAAACTGATATTTACAAATTTACCTTTCTCAAAGGTTGATTTTTCCTTAAAACCGAAGCGCAATTCAACAATGACAACTTATTTTTTGATACTGATACAGCACTGAGTAGTTTTCTTATCGCTCCGAACTTCCGTTGCAGATAATTGCCACAAACGAGGTATTCCACGGCCGCACAGGTGGCTTTATTTTGATATTTTTTGCTTCATTATTTTCCTACTAATGATCAACATTTTGAGTTGCTATCGGGCTTTCGTTAAGCAAACAGCTGTGCGAGTCGGGAGAGGTTTGTGTAGTGAGAGTGAGTAGTATGTGCCGTTATTTTTTAAATTTTACCAATGACCATTCGTGATCTGTTTAAAATTCCTATAGCTACCAGAATTTACGATTTTATAAGATGAAACTGTTGATAATTTACAACTTAATAAAACATTCTTTTAAGGGTGTCCTCACCAAACAAATCCTAGATTTATGAAAATGGTAATCCCTGGACTAATCCCGGGATCGGCTTTATTCGATCCCGAAATCCCGGGATTGGAATTTAGGTCTGGGATTGAGATCCCTGGCTATACCGTACCTATAAGTTCTTACAATGCTAGGGCGCTATCTACGTTTAGTTTAATTAGGCTATGGTTATGTGTTGTTGACATTTCCTCAAACCCTCTAGGATAATACCTCTGCTTGCCAGTGATTGTAAAGAGGTATTATCAAACATGAGTGTATTCTATTATTTTTAATTGAAAAATCAATGTATTCCACGTTACGACTGTGGTCTGTGGAATCCACAGAATGTCAATACTGTGTAAGCGAAACGTGCGTTGTTGAGGTTTCGAATAATACTTATTTTACATTAATCATGTCTGGTATGATCTGTAAACGGGATTTAATAGGTACTGTACTCATCCTTGACAGCTTGAGTACAATTAGACTACTATACTCTATAAAATCATATTTACTACCCAATGCTATTACTATAAATGCATTCTAAAACAGGATTCTTCGAAACCATGTTTGTTTCTAGCATAAATTCCCCTGAATAGTGTTGGATTTCGGCGGTGCCAGTAAGATTTCTCGCGTTCGGTTTATCGCTGAAATAACGTGACGCCGTAAAGCAGAAGCCAGAGATAGAGCCGCGCCGCGCGGTGGCCTGAGGTGTGATTGTTTCACTCTGCTCCGCCGGATGCCGCGCGTTCTTGTCTCAGGATCATCATTCTTCTCTCTCTCTCTCTCTCCCACATCCTCGCATCTGCATACACATAACATCGCTCGTGAAACGTACTCCTCTCCGACCTTGCGAAACAAGAATAGGTGCTTACTTTATGTCGCAAATTGTTGAGAGTGTAATATTTTAGTTGTAACGGACGAGTGTAGATAATCCTTTACTAGGGTTTAATTTCGCGTTCAACATCTTGTATGACGATTTTAACGTTTAGCGAAACTATTTCCTTAAAATATGTTTCGTATTGGGTGAAGTGTACTTATAAAATAGTTTTAAAAACTGCGTAGTTCAAATTCCGAGATATATTTGAAATTTGGACCACGGCCAAGTACCGTCACCACATTTTTCGAATGTTCCGTCAGCCGATTATTTTTAGTCAGTGTATTCTCATAAATCTCTACGCAAAGAAGGTGCAACTTTATAACTCTCGACTAAGTTATAAACGGGTCAGTGATGAACGCACCAAGTATGCTTTGATACAGGTGAGGTATTTGGTTCACCGAGGTTGGCAACGCCTGTGTAAAAAGAGCTGGCACTCTTGTGTGTTGTCAGCCCTGTCTGTCACTCTTCGCTCTTCTCTCAGCTGTTCAATACCAGGTGACTCAAGCTGTTGCTCAACCATACGCGGCATCGGACGTTTTTAACACCAGAGACTAATGATGCTATTGTTAATGAGATGTGAATATGTCTCATATAATTTATTTTTTGTGTACTTTTGACCACGTAATTTTGTAATTTCAATTCAATATGAATATTTAGGGTTGCGAGACTAACAAGAAAACTCATCGACAATGTAAAACAGAAGACTACATTATTTGTCGCATACATCAACTTCGGAGTGAAAATTGCAAGTACTGTTACGGTTTCTCTGATTTATGGCAAATGGCTATTTTATGGTCATCGTAAATACGAAACAAGAAACACTAATTTTCCCTTCTCTCCCTCCCGCCGGAAATGTGTTTTCCTGGTGGCTTTAAAAGTGCGCCAATCAGATAAGTTTAGTTGCGCGAAGCGGTGTGAAAGGTTGGGTAATATAGATTTTAACTGTGTCCAGGCGCCAAAACTGTGTTTTAGTTTTCGACACGGTGGTTGCACGGAAAAGTCCGATATGCGTTAAAAGGTGGTAAACCTAGTTGAAAGCGGATACTCGATGGTTATCACACAGTTGCGGGAATAAGTGTTATACAGACTGGTTGTTAGCGCCTTGGACTTATCTCGGTGCAATAGTTCACGCATCAATTCCCTAAATTAAAATACCCCCGTCGCAGCGGACCTGCGTACTCAGTGAATTTCCACCTCAATAATATGGCAATAATACAAGTACATGCCAATATTCATCATTCAATACCTGTTGATAAATTAGAGTATTTGCCTATTTTCTGTAATATTAACATGGGAAAGAGTATGCAGGTTTGCTGCTGTGAGGAATACATAAACTGTGATTTTTTAGCATGTACGTATGGATCCCAACCACATGAAGCTAAATACAATGTTCCATCCAAAACTAGTGGTTAATAAGGGAAATATTAATTTTTCATTATCCTCCATAAGCTTAGCATTGGAGCACCTAAATACAATGTACTGTGTTTAAATGTTTTTAATATCTCGGTAACCGTTGGAGATAGAGAAAACCTTAAGGAACTAGATCGTGTAGTTTTTAGCCAGTTCTAATGGTGATAAGTAAAATTGGAAATTTTTAAAAATTACATGGGAAAAACGCAAAAAACCATTTTTGGGGGTACAAACCCCCTCCCCCCAAACTACCCGTAATACGTAGTGAACTTAATATACTCGAGGACTAATATACTTAATATACTACAAGCTAAAATAACCACTTTTCATCTAAATACCTAGAAATATTTTATTATCTTTTTCTGTATTGTCAAGATTTAACTTTCCAGGAGGAGTACAATTGCCTCTTATCTCAAATCGAGTTGGATTGTCAATACAACAACAGGGCAAAAAAGATTCTTGGAAACCTAATACCGGCACGCGGCTGGGCTAGTCCGGGGTTAATATTTTATATTATTATGCTTGCAAAATATACTGCGCCTCGAATTGAAGTAAATATTTCAATATTGAATATCACTACGATTTTTTATCGTTGATTGTAATTTTTAACGTTCTGTAAGAAACATTAGAAGAAATGTAGCCCTACCAAAATGAGAAACATTTACTAAAAAAGTTAACTAAAAATTCTTGATCCCAATCTTTGCTAGAAATGACCGGGTTCCGTTCGCAGTCGTGCTCGAGTCCCGCCCTCCACGCTGAGCCGGAAAATTACTGTTTTACTGCAACATTCCGGAATGTCCGGGCGTAGTTTTACAACCTCGCGGCCACGGACATAGTTATTCTAAGTAGATGGTTTATTAGTGACTAGGAAACTTTTACCGAACCGTCTCATTCTTATCTGGCGCTGCCTTTTCCTTTATCTGTTACGTGTCAGAGTAAGTTGAGTTAAAGCATTTGCAGGGTGTTGTCTAGCAACAGGGAAAAGTAAGGGAATTTAAAACTGTATTAAAAAATCAGGAGATTTCTACATTGGTCAGGAAAACCGTCAAAGGAAATCGATATTTTGTAAAGGATTCAGAACTTACAAATTTGGTAAAACTGGCAGAATTGAAAACCCGAGTTAGTGAGTTCAGTTGTATAGATAGCAGCCGCCATTCTTTCTTCTTTCTACTCATCAGCGAGCCGGTTTGGAAGTGAATGAATAGTGATTGTCGATGTATGCTACGTACTTTTGTTGTTTCGCTCTCCAAATACATAATATGGTTCTGTTTATTTGTGCGTTTTAACAATTTAATTTTGTGTTAATTTTTAAAGATTTCTCCATGTTGTATGCAAAAATTAGTTGATAGTTACACACGTTTTTAGTCAGGGAAAATGCTGCATCTAGTATGAAAAAGTCAGGGGAAAATCAGGGAATTTCCATATGATGACTTGCTAGACACCCTGATTTGAGAGTTGGCTGCTTAAGTTACATCATTGAAGACTACTAATTCATTGTAGTAGTGGTTTAATTATGGCAGTGTGAGCACTAAGGTTCTAAATCTCATACACTATCAAACGTTCCTGTTTTGATAGTTAAAACAGTCCGTATTCGTCAACACGGTCGTTTGGGGTTACACGTTAAACAGTAATAGTATAAATTTTTATCGCTGTATGGCAAATACAAAATTTACATGGCAATCGAAAAAAACAAATCAATAACATTAATTTAACTAAAAAATGGCTTTGACTCTTCAATTGGAATCTAATTTAGTATTTTACTTAGTTTAAGACTGATGGTGTCAATTGATTGAATATGTTTCGAGTTATTTCCACCTCAACTTCGGTCGCTGAATTTCAGTTCAAACGAAACCTATCTTGCGACAATTGTCAGAGTTGTCCACACAAACACATAATTTACAAAGGTTTAGCTCTAAACACGTTCCGCAGGTACAATGATTTTACACATTCCGATTAAAGGTGAGTAAAATACAAACAGTAATGTTAGGTATTTTACACAAACACATTCTCGATCTGGACGATCATGTTATACCGGCATATGTTCCCTAAACCATCCCGAGAGCAATGTGTGTTGTCAACTAACGGAAAAAGTGATCTCTAAGGTAACGGTGAGTTGCAAACATTACCTGTGACCCGGTGTTAATCTCAATAAAGCTGGTGTGTACCCTCCTTGTCCCTCATCGGAACATTTATGATGAGCGATCGAATCTAATCAGCGAGGAGCCGAGGTTAACGAGGTAAACAGGCTGATATCAGGTCCGGGTTATACGAGCGGCCGGACGAGGCTGTTGGGGAAATAGGTCGAAAATTGGTGTTGCGCTTTGGAGACGCCATAAGAACGTGGGTGGTCGGTAGTACTTTATACTTTATACTTTGACTGAAATACGACCTACCCAGGTAGGTATTTTAAGCCAAGTATGAATGAGGAATGAATGTAGGATGATTGTGGCGCGATCTTGTATTCTTGTTACTGACTAAGGCTGACATGTTCCTTAGACAGGACTGTTAATTAATAGCCCAACAGCCGATGGCAACTAATGGACCTACAGTTTAACGTGGAATCCGAACCACGGCCTCTGAATTACGAATTGGTCTAATTAGAGGATGGTCTTTGTGGATTAACGTAGTATTCAATAGTGCGGACGTTAATCCACACATGAGAACACTACATCCACCGACCATCTCTCACAACTTCCACAATTCGTGACCTCCAAGTAGCTGGATTACAAGACGTCGCCACCGTTGATAAAATTAAAAATACCCGGAGATATCACGACGAATCATGTCTAAGATAAGAGAAATGATAAGTACAGAGGTTTAGAACATAGAAAATCTTGTTTGAGAATATAATGTGTTGCTAAATGAACAGTAAACTGGAAAACAAATTCAAAAAATTGTATAAAATTCATGCAATGCTGGCGCATTTCCTTTTTAGTAAAAAATGTATTCAGGGTTACAGAAACGATTAATTTAAAAAAGGGGTTTGTCTAAATGTTTACCTATTACACATTCTAAACATATATCGCTTGCTAAAATTGAATTATTTAAAGAATTTTTTAAATCAGACTCCGCTGGGGAAGACTGGGCCTTTTGTTTTAGAGTATTAAAATAAAACTTTCTAACTTATATAGAGTTTATAAATAAAGCCGTTGTAGAAGTGGGATAAAAATCATAAAATAAATACTGGTTTCGGTTAACTAATTATTGGCGTATTTGTTAAGTCTGCCTTATTGGCCGAATATTTCGTTTTAACCCCATAATAACGTAGCTAATTTTGTAGCAGCATTACTGGTTAAAAGATTGTCGTAAAAAAGATGACTGGATCGTCAGATTAAAGTAAGAGTGGTTATCTCTAAGGAATAGTTTTTTCTTAAATTTTATTTGCCGGAAAATATAATTACCACTCAATTATATCCGACAATGAATCAGTACTTTTTTTATGAAAAGTAACAAAAATAATTCCCTAGATAACCAACCTCTAATATTTAATTTTACACCTCAACCATTTTTTAGTACAAATACGTGGTAAAATTAGGGATTAAAATCCAAGATGGCGGTATGTTTTTAGACACGTAGTACTCTGGGAGCCTATATGTATAGCGGTTTGACGGGCCGTGTGTCTATATTGCATCTTGCCTCGTCCGGGCGCTCCCCACTCTGTCAAAGAGCCTACCCAGAATATACCATTAAAGACTAATTATAGTGGACGTTTACTTTGCTTAGTCTTTGATTACACTCTGATATACAGTGGCCTTTATTTAGCCTTTTTGTTGGCTATATATTTCATGATAATATATTGTTATTAAACACAGGACATTTTTATAGATATCTTAAACAAAATTATACTGTAGTAATGAACTAATCTTATACCAGGGAGTCTAGCAACAGTGAGGAAATTTCTACATTGGTCAGGGAAACCGCCCAAGGAAATCGATATTTTGTAAAGGATTCAGAACTTACAAATTTAGCAAAACTGGTAGCATTGAAATTCTGAGTTAGTGAGTTTAGTTGTATAGATAGTAACCACCATTATTTCTTCTTTCTACTCATCAGCGAGCTGGTTTGGAAGTGAATGAATAGCGACTGTCGACGTATGCCAGGTATTTTTTTCGCTCTCCAATTAATATGGTTCTGTTTATTTGTACGTTTTAATTTAACAATTTCATTTTGTGTTTATTTTTAATGGTTTCTTTTTTGTTGTATTTAAAAGTTAGTTGATAGTTACACATGTTTTAGTCAGTATCTAATATGAAAAAGTCAGGGAAAATCAGGGTATTTCCTTATGATGATTTGCTAGACACCCTGTATACCCACTGAGTAAATGAACCTTAAAATTACACATAGTTTCATGTTTTCTCGGTCTGACCCGTCACAGGATTGTTTGAATATAACATTGTTTAACGGGAAGCTAGTGCGGCGACCGTAGTGTGGAGATGGTGGCTGGGCCGGGGCCGTCCGACGTAACCGTTGCTGCGCTCCAGGGGCAGTTTTTCTTCTCGTACTTATGTCCTCGCCGCCGAGCCTGATCCCGGTTCCCGTTATATGCACTCGCGACCTACATCCTGCATCCCGCCCACGCCGCGCTTCGCATTACCCTGAGAGCTCAGGAACTTGAGGAGTTTTGTGGATTTGTCCAAAGGTATTTTGAAGACCGCCGTGTTCAGTTGTCGCTTATATGGACATACCATTGAGACCTATTACTCTGAATTGGGACAATCCTACGACTTTCCGGACCTTTGGATGTCTTGGTTGTAGAATTATTGACGACAGCTACAGAAAAGGCCAACATGACTGGATCCTTTTCCAGATGAAAGAGAAAACGAATTTAGATTCCTATAGTAATTTTTCTGTTAATTATCGTGAACAAAGGATACGAAAAAATTAGTAGTATATTAGCATTTAGGTCAAGTACAAGTCAAAGTACATAATTTGTTAAAATATAGAATCTGCTCGTACAAACAATAACCTGCTGGTATTTATTTATCTCTAGACGCTATATACAGTAAATTTATCTTTCATGGTCAGTTATGAGTTTGTTCGTAATCGCTCTTTAGCTTTATTATACTGAGTTGGGTTTCGCATTTATATCTAGTAATTTTCCTATTATTTAATATAAGCCATATAAATCCATTACATTACCTGACCGTTTCAATGCAATAAAGGGCATTGCAATTTTTCTAGTTCTGTACTACAGTAATTTAGTTCTAATATTCTCTCGAAAGCAAATGAGTGTAAATATTCATTTAGAATCGTGGAAGGGTGTTATTCCATTAAGAAAGGTATTTCCATCGTCCCTAACAGTGACGTTTTCGAGCTGTCGTCGACTTGGCGGAGTTGAATTACATCTGGACAATGTTACGCATCAGTGACTTGGTAATTACAAACTAATCTGTCTCTACATAAATAACGAGTGGGCGAGTCGCCTGATGACGTGACACATGGACATTTTTCACCGACATGACAGACAGGATGAACGTATTCGCGTCGCATCATGATATACGGCCGCACATATTCCCCCGGCTCGCTTCTTCACATTCTCCAAGTATTTGCTACGGAGACTTCTCGGAAGCTAGTCCATATCGTGAAACTCGAGTTTTTAATCGGTTTTTAATTCGATGTCGGTTTTGCCGTGTTTTGTTCGTCTGGCATCCGTTGTTTCTTGGAAGCGGCACTGTTATATTAAAACTTCGTTGCTAAAGCTTTTTACAACTGAGGTAAAAATACGCATTTATCGTCCAACAGCACAAACTTTTTGTGTTTGTTAACGGTTAATTACTTTTGAGTCTCGTAGTACTTTCGTGGGTCACCCGTTTAAGTGATCAATCACTATCGATAAATTATTGGTCGCGTCACATCAGAAAAAAACACTTCAACATTAAATTTATAGTTGAAAAACAAAACGAACGCCTTATTTTATACATAATTAATTTACGAAAAAGTTACACTTATTTTGATCATGCGAATTAATAAGATTTCACCAGACTAGGTAAAACGATGTAAACTATTTTCGACAATTTGTTGAAATGTCCTATTTATCGTGTATTATTTCTCAGGTAATTTTCTATATCAAACTATGAATTTAGTCGTACAATACGGCATCACCGACTGTGACAAACCCCGACCTGCGCCGCATAACATCATTATCTTAACGACGACAATGGGGCCGGGGATGCGACAGAGTAATATCGGGCCGTTGATAAGGGCGCGCCATTTGTAAAGGGCGGACTGACATTTGGCAGCCCTTCAACAAACCCCTCAAAGGGCGGCCGTAACGAAGGCGGTCTGTCCTTTTCATGATGCATGCGGGTCGAGCGTGTTATAATACCGAGGTGCACGGCGGAGGTACAGCAGAGCAGTTTGTTTTGGTATTTTTAGAAATTACTCAACATTTTTGGCCGGTAAACGAGAGCGGTGTCCACCGGTCAGGTGAACCCGGCGGGACTGTCCGCCTCCAGACGTTCGAAATAACTGACGCGAATATTTGGAGCGGACATATCAATTTTCTTTATCGGTGTTTATGTAACGTCCTCACGTGGATGTTCTCGACGTACTTGCTTTTCATCTTCACATTATGTTACGTGCTTCTTTCGCCTGGTATTACATTTGGACCTCCTGAATTGACTGTATTTTATGGTTTAGTCGTCCCATTTCTATTAAAATATTAATTAATTGTAACAAAATTAATCAATTTTCACACTGATTTATCTGTCATCTCACGCAGATTTCTTTCAGATTATTTCAAAGATATCGTGTAGTAATGAAAAACAGTAAAGAAAAATAGGAACAGATTTGAATAATACTCACTAATGCTATAGTTGAATAAGACATTTTATGCTCATATCAAGGAATATACAGTGCCAAAAAAATTTATCCGAACAAGGTGAATTTCTACAGAAAACATTATTTGTAGTTTATACAGAACTTCAATTGACTTGCAACTACAGTAGTATTTATATGACTTTCTATGTTCTTGACAATCTCACTAACCCTATTTGGCATTTATTCCGCCAGTGTAGAACAATTCTTTATGTCTTCATCATGAAACCAGACATGAATCACTGAATTGAGTCCCAAAGTTACTTCTAATTGACCAAACCTGATAGACTATTCAATTAACAAAAAGATGATTTTTTTCGGATGAGACTCATTTCTTTCTCCGGTGCGAGAAAGTACCTTACGTTCGCTAGTCAGCTGATGGGAATATTTCGCCTGCCCATTTTTAACAAACTCCAAAATAACGTGACAAAAATATGCTTTAGGGTTATTTTACCCATACGGGGGTCTAATGTCCAGCAAAATTACGGGTTTCTTCTAAAATTAAGTTTAAAATCTAAAAAATTAACATTATGCTTTAGGAGAATCAAATGTAAACAATACAACTCAAAACATCTGTTTATAACCGTTTGACAGTTGTTGATTGAAGATGGTGGCAAACAATATGTGAATAGAGGTTTTGCATACATATTTATTTTATTTATAAATGAAAAATTATCAAATAACTAAACAATTTGTAAAAAATAAAGGGTAAAATAACACTGTGCGAAATAAAAGCAGAGAAAAGTATTTCCAAAATTTTACGTGTTTTGATATAAAACGTATTCATTGTATTACTTAAAGCCACTGTAACAAACCAATAATTAATTGGTGTAAATTAAATTTCTCTTTTGATTTTCAGTCATGCTTTTCTAACAAAATCAGTTGATAACAGGCTAATAATAACTGTATGGATAATTAAATACAGTTTAAGAACAGCTAAAACACTTGAGGTCAGCCAAAAACCATTAAACGACGGCTCTGACTTGGCAGACGCCGTAGTTCAGTGGTAGCGCCTAGGTTTCATGCGCCTAAGGTTGTGGGTTCGATCCTTTTCCGGGGCTTTAAATTTTTGTTCAGTGTTAATCCTATATTAAGGTGTATTAGATCGGTTTTTTAAAGCACATAAATGTTTTCGTTGAGTAATAAATGTGTTTTAATTTTGCTAATTGACTTGTATAATACATGTCTTATTCTATCCGAGCAAAGCTCGGTCACCAGGTACTTGTTGATGGTTTGTTACAGTACAGTTTACACTGCACTGTAATGAGCCGGCGAAGGCAGATGCTCGCTACTCGCAGCCGCAGCAGCATTGCCTCAGTAACCGTGATAACGCGATGTTCAAAGCGCCCTTCCTGCTCCCACTCGGCTCTTATCTTGTTTCCTCTCCTCATTCCGCTCAACGCCGAAATGATTTCACTTGGTTCATTTCTGCCGGTCGGCCTAATGATTCTATAGCGAACTCCACGATGAAAATCGGCTAAAATATTTGTATCACCGTCATTTGTCGTTTAAGTATGACATGTTTACAATTCATTGTTAAGTCTTTGTATATTTTCAGGCTCAGATCAGATGTATGCTCATAATTGCCCTTTAAGAGTCTGCATCAGTGGTCATCTTGAATTTTAGTCCCGTAAGGGCAATGTTAAATTCTGGCGGAACGTACCTTCACTTTGGCGTCTGTAGTGGCGTTAATTATCAAAGTATCAATGTAAAACTTTGTTAGTACGTTGATGAGATGTGGCTCAAGGGCATGACCTTTTAATATGTTCAAAAATTTAACTGGATATAAAAACAAAAATGCAGGAATATTTTACAAAATTAATCATTATTATTTTTTTATTGAGAGCGAAAAAGAAGTTCTGTAAGGTTGTGCTCTGGACTGTACTACCTTTAATTTGACACCTCTTCCGTTAATTTATGACTATAGGTCAAGGAAATATAGGCGCCAGAATTGAACATTGCTCTTACGGGACTAAAATCCAAGATGGCTACCACTGATGCAGACTCAAAAGGTGTATCGCTAGCGTTCTTTTAACTTTGTGGTCTTTTAAATGCAGGGATCATAAATTGAGAAATTCATTACAAACATAAACATGTATTTTACTATGTTTGAAATTGTTTCCGCATTTAAGCAGATACAGTAAGTGAAAACAGTAATTTTAGTGGCGTGTGGTTACATGTCGTAACTTTCTAGTTAAACTAAACCAATCAGAGACTTGTCGTTACCCGATTTAACTCGCGATTCACTCTCAAAACACTCCAGCTACTCGCGTGTGTTTGTTTTAATTTGAATAAGGAATTGAATCTGCCTCTCGGATGTTTGTTCTCAACTTGAACTTCGATTCAATGTGAAATTCTGCACGGAATGATTTCACAAACAGAGACGTCATGTGGATGCGTGTTATAATTCAACTCAAATCAGAAACTTCACACTAAGTCCTCGACTCAAGTTTAATAAGTAAATATAATTTATGGAATTGTGAACTTGCCCTACTGAACTCAAAGTGTTATCTAAGTTTATGTTACTAACTCTACGAAGGAAATAGGTTAAATGTTTAATTATAAATTTCGCTCAAGAAGATTTGCAACCCCCCGAGTCTCATTCGTATGTGTAAACCCCGCAGGCTGTTCGTAGGAATAACAGAGGAAACTCATTGCCTTGACAAGCTTACCCATTTCCAAGAGCAACTTCCAACAGCCAAACAACTTCTCAGCCTGGAACATATTACCATAATCTTAGTTGTATTCTAATGTGTTATCACGTAACTTTGTGTAGTTAAAATTACGTTTAGATTCAGCGCTATTTAGTTCATAACGGATTAAATATTTTTTCAGGTATGTCGCTGGTGGATTAAGACAGTCCTAATGAATTCAGGTAAAATACTGTTATTTGATTACATATTTATACAATTAGCAGATAATACCAACCATCCACGACAGAGTCTTCTTAAATTGGTTTTTAAGTAGTTGGGCTTTGGATATAACGGGAAGAGGATTTTACCCATTTCAATATGAGTAGGTTAACTAATTGAAGTACCTCTAATATACCCCCTTTGCAGCAGACCTGCGTACACAAGGAATTTCCATCTTCTTATTTTTTTGTAGCACCTTATGAGGTTACTAAGTTAATTCAACCTATCAAGCTAACAAGCTAGATTACTCTCGTTGTAATTACAAAACTAACACTGGGAATGCAAATTTTCTACAGCGAGCATTCCGGCACACAGGGAACCTCTATAAACTTATAATTGCCTATACCATATAGTAAAAAAAGGTCCAAAATCGAATAAAACTTTTTCTCAGTTTATCCAACAACGTTAGTCGACATAATAATAAATTGATACACGTTTCTGTTACATTGTCCGTTTGATCAGTTTTGTTTGACTTGTTTCAATAATCAATTATTGTTAATACACACCACGGAAATTATAGTAAATAATTGATCTTTTAACGCTAATAGTAAACTGCTTTCTAAATCCCCGAGCCCTAACGCTAACCTACTTCATTATCAGCATATCGTTCCTCTAAGAAGTTCCATCTCTGCTCTCATGTTGGATTTTAGTCCTAAAAGAACATATGAATACTTTTATGACAATATTACTTATCACAAGATTGTCGTGCAAAGGTGGTTGTGGCTTCAAATCAAAGTAACAGTAACAATCAAGAAAAATAATATATTTATTCTTTGTTTTAAATTCATTTTTGGTGATGGTGGATTTATGTTTTATTTTGTAAAAAATAAAATTTTCATCTATTATGAAATATATTTTTAATTAGGACCTAATTGTATTGTTTTAAACCAAAAAATGAAAACGGTAATTTCGTAGATGAACTCATATTAAATATAACTAAAATGCAATATTTCGCCATCAATGACGACTAAAATACGTTTAAACATAGTTTTCGAACAGGTGAACATTGGGTAGTTTACTCAACGAAAAAATCCGCATCGGATCTACTAAATAACATTGCTAAGATAAATAACCACTTAATTAAATACAACCGAGTATCTGAAAATGCTTTATCAATAACTTGGCAAAGTACCCGTTCTTCGCACGGGTTAAAAAGGCTGAGGGGTGTTGGCCCTTGTGATAAATTTAAGTTATTGTTAATTAATTCTTCATTGTTTACAAAATGACAAAACACGAGTGTCTACAACATGACAAAGTAACATCTGTCAAATATTGGGAGAGGATAAGGATTAACGTAATAGAGACAGTCGTCGGAAAAAAAACTTAAAATCTACCATTCCACTATTTCAAATAATTCACTAATTTCGATTCAGCAGTTTATCTGAAAAATCAACTTTATTTCTTAATAAATTGATACACGTTTCTGTTACATTGTCCGTTTGATCAGTTTTGTTTGACTTGTTTCAATAATCAATTATTGTTACTACACACCACAGAAATTATAGTAAATAATTGATCTTTTAACGCTAATAGTAAACTGCTTTCTAAATCCCCGAGCCCTAACGCTAACCTACTTCATTATCAGCATATCGTTCCTCTAAGAAGTTCCATCTCTGCTCTCATGTTGGATTTTAGTCCTAAAAGAACATATGAATACTTTTATGACAATATTACTTATCACAAGATTGTCGTGCAAAGGTGGTTGTGGCTTTAAATCAAAGTAACAGTAACAATCAAGAAAAATAATATATTTATTCTTTGTTTTAAATTCATTTTTGGTGATGGTGGATTTATGTTTTATTTTATAAAAAATTAAATTTCTTCTATTATGAAATGTATTTTTTATTAGGGCCTAATTGTATTGTTTTAAACCAAAAAAATGAAAACGCAATTTTAGTAATAGATGAACTCATATTAAATATAACTAAAATGCAATATTTCGCCATCAATGACGACTAAAATACGTTTAAACATAGTTTTCGAACAGGTGAACATTGGGTAGTTTACTCAACGAAAAAATCCGCATCGGATCTACTAAATAACATTGCTAAGATAAATAACCACTTAATTAAATACAACCGAGTATCTGAAAATGCTTTTTCAATAACATGCCAAAGTACCCGTTCTTCGCACGGGTTAAAAAGGCTGAGGGGTGTTGGCCCTTGTGATATATTTAAGTTATTGTTAATTAATTCTTCATTGTTTACAAAATGACAAAACACGAGTGTCTACAACATGACAAAGTAACATCTGTCAAATATTGGGAGAGGATAAGGATTAACGTAATAGAGACAGTCGTCGGAAAAAAACTTAAAATCTACCATTCCACTATTTCAAATAATTCACTAATTTCGATCCAGCAGTTTATCTGAAAAATCAACTTTATTTCTTCTTCTTCCCGAACTGTCAAAATATAGTGCAAACGGATGTTGTCATTAGAAAATGTAAACATTGAAACCTAGGACGGTCACGGCAGCTCTTTCTTCTTCTTCTTCCCGAACTGTCAAATTTTAGTATTCACAGCTGTTGACATTCAAGTAATTTTATGTTTTCATTCTCTAAAAATGTAAACATTGAAACTTAGGACGTTCACAGGGCGTAGCCCGAGAGGGTTTTAATGAAATGAGTATGCCTATGTGTTGCATGAGTTTAAGATCTACCTTTGTGTAAAATTTCAAACTGTTTGGTTCAGTATTTTTTGCGTTTACTTGCCACAACAAACCCACAAACAAACATACATACAAACATACAGAAACCACCTCTTCTTATAATATTATAGATATCAGATGGAACATATCAGCTCAAGTACAATTGTCTCATTTACCAAATTCTGTTAACTGGAAACCTAATTTTTATCGTTATCGATACCGGGGTCGGCTACACACAGTGGGTTGTATAGCCAGGGCTCATATTAGTCTCGTGACTCCAGGGCCTCGACAACCAGAATCGGCAGCCACTTGAGACACTCGTCACGCGACGGCGATCTGTCAACTTGCACTTCTCTCTACCAGTCCATAAAGATTTATGTTTCTATAACAATTATAGCAGATTCTATTATTCTATAGTGACCGAACATTAACCAGTTGATTTGAAATAAATTATAGTTATTCGTTTTGTCCCATCCGTTACCATAAAAAAATATCAAAACAAATTTGTGTGAATATCATTCTTGAAGTAATCAGCTGATGTGCGAATTACGTTGTTTTTATTGTGTGAATGGTTCAAAACTCACATTAGAGGTCTATCAGCTGATAGCGTTTATTAAAAGCTGTCTTACAGCGATATCCTTCTGTAACAACGGTCGTCGGTGCAGCAGAGCTGATGCGTAATGCTTCATCACTAGCCGAGACGCGAGTCCCGAAATACTGTTCTCTTGGACGTGAAGGAATACTAAAGATGACAGACGGATTCTATCACGTGGCCCAACTACATGGCCAATTGGAGTGCGAGGGTTGGGACGGAGCCAGCACTTACTGTACATCTGTCACACACGTCGCTTCCGGCTCGCCGATGGAAAAGATCGAGCTGTGATCTCTAATTAAATAGTTTGTCATTTTGTATGCGGTTGTTAGGCAAATTTCAAGTTTTCAGTATGGTCTATAGCGTTCTAAAAGTTATTTTCAAAATAATCATTCAATTTAGAAGATTCCAATTTTCCGGAAAGGTACTTTAATAAGGAAGAGTGTTTTCTTTCCTTTATTATGAGCTTGGCTAACTTATTTTACAGTTGAAGAACTTGTTTTTCAAATAAATAAATTTTCGTTAAACTTATAAATACTTACGACAAACATACATATTTAATTAAATATCAATAGTTAGAAATGTCTTAGTGTTTCCCATATACAGTTTTTAATTACTAAATACTTATCAAGTTGTGTTATTTTCTGTCAAATTTTTACAATATAACCCCTTTAACATTTATAACCCCTTGATAAATATGGAACACCGAAAAGGTAGTTTAAACACGCCAACTGTGTTAAACACTTACCAACTGTGGGGCGGACCATTTCATCGAATATTCCTGTTCGCAGAACAATTACCCGACACGGCGCCTATTGTTGGATATCGTCAAATGTAACTATTAATCACCGACAAATCCACAGTTTCCATCAGTAGGATTTCGTATCGGGTCACGATGGGTTTTCCTGTTATTCGTAATCCGGCTTTAGTTCACTGTCCTCCAGTGATGAGTATAGTGGACCGTTGCATCCCGCATGTCCGGATGCAGTTTACTCGGTGAATGCGAAGGCGGTGTTGAGGTCACGAGTCACGACCAGTCCGGCCTTGCAGTCGTGAGAAACCTACTGTTCCGGCACCACAGTAGTAGTGCGTGTGTATAAGTAATGTAACTCAGGATGTACGAGGAAAATGGCTCAACTTGTGGTGGTTCAGTGCTGTAGTTTCTGATTCATAATCCGGTCGTCATAATTCATGATTCGTGTATAGAGTATCGGACTGCCAGTTGCATCTTGGAAGTCCCGTGAGCAATGTTAAATTCTGGTATATCTACTTGACGTTGTCATTTGGAAGAGGTGTAAATTAAGTACAGTCTCCAGGGCACTTACAGAACTTCATTTTCGCTCTCAATATGTATTTTGTAAGTTCCTGGATGTTAATCAAGTTATTGGTATATTGAAAAGGTCAACTTGATTTCAGTACTTAGTTTCTGATACTTTTGATAATTAACGTACATGAAGGTATGTTCCGCCAGAATAAATTTTTCCTAAAAGATCCTGAATGATGCAGATTCTTAATGATCCTGAAAATGAATCTACCCTTTACTTATCACCTACACCCTCCAGTCATAGCAAAGATAACCCTAAGATACCCACCTGAATGGGTTGCTGTCTCTGCAACCCCCCAGCCATTCCCAACCATATTCTTACCCTATTTTATTAACTATTGAAAATCTATGATACAAGAAGATGTTATTAAAATTTTAAGAATATTGTAATTCTGTAAAACTAACCTTTAAACCGTAGTTCTTCAACGACGTTTTTTAGGTAAAATCTACCTCAGGTGTAGAAATGTCCGTTGATTTCGATGTCAATACTTCCACCACAATAGAAGCTCGGGAACTCTTTATTGTACAAGAAGAGCTATGTAAACGTGGTCTCCGCGTAAAACACTTGGACTAATTGCGAACAACGACGAGGCGAGACTATCAGAGGTCAACAGCCAACCCATGACTGCAGCGTGGCAGCGTATAGTGTAGTGGTCAATAGAGTGGAATGTCGCTGGCAGTGATAACACATGTACACTGCTTATCGTTCTGTTGACGATTGAGTCACCAGTGGTTTTGACAGTTCATGATACCCTCTATGTAACAATACCATTCACAACCCCTCTCCCTTCCACAGCTCCGCCCGCTCGATACTCGACGGTTGGAACACGATGGATTAGTTGCGATTAAATATTTGTGCTCGGAAAATTATACTTTCATTTTTATTTGGGATTTTAAACATCTCGTATGTAGTGTTTTCCCGCGTCACTCCAATTCAATTGCTATAATGGTGTAATATAATCTAAAGTATTTTTTAATCTATGTATATAAAATTAAGAGTTCTGTCTGTACATTGATTAAAACTTTCATATCATATAATGGTTATTTTTATGATTTATACCTTTAAAGTAGCTCGTATTTACGACACCGATACCATGGGAGGCCGCCCTTCGCAAAGCCGCGTGTCGGCGGCGTAGGTGTGGTCGAAAGGGCGAGGACTTATCGACCTCCCTCATTAGATGAGTCATCCGCAATTTTCTTCACTCCTGATAGGTTTGACCTCGTTGGCACTAAATTTAGCCTATACAAGCGGAAATAGGTTCGAAGCCCGCTAGCGATGCTTCATCTTTATCGAGCAACCGCAACATTAAGTGTCAATGTATGTCCTTTTGAAAAATGTGAATTTGCACCTGGTTTGCTACACCGATGTTTTAATGCGCAAGCTGTTAAGTGTAATGCTTAGTGTCGCCGTTAGGAAAATATGTATTTTCGATGCCACTAAATTGACACAACATGCTCGTGATGTTTACGTCAGAACAAATACACACGACGTCGGATCACATCTCTAAGTCCGTGTTGATTTACCCCCCCCCCCCCCCAGCCCACGTAGAGGCGATGGCGTGCATGTTTCAATCCCTGGCTCAATCTCTTTATCCGCGGTTACAGTTCTCTCTATTGTCTTAAAATATTCGGTTCGGCGATTTGTGATGCCACGTTTCGAGTGTTTGGTTATCGAAAATGGATCGGGATGGGATGAAGAGATGGAAATGTGATTGTGGAGTTCGATGCTCACGCATACGGCTGTTGTTTAATCAGCTTTACATGCATTTTCAGCCTGATTACCTCTTATGTTTTAGTTTAGTTATATGGAAACTATTCCAATTTGCATCGTGGATTTTAGTCCCGTAAGAGTTAAATTCTGGCGCCTATATCTCCTTGACCTATTGTCATAAATTAACGGAAGAGGTGTCAAATTAAAGGTATTACAGTCCTCCAGGGCACCACCTTACAGAACTTCTTATTTTGATGATTTATTTTGTAAAATATTCCTGGATTTTTGTTTTTATATCAAGTTAAATTTTTGAACATATTAAAAGGTCATGCCCTTGAGCCACATCTCATCAATGTCCTTTAAAGTTTTACATTGATACTTTGATAATTAACGCCACTACAGACGCCAAAGTGAAGGTATGTTCCGCCAGAATTTAACATTGCCCTTACGGGACTAAAATTCAAGATGGCTACCACTGATGCAGACTCTTAAGTCATTTGAGGTGATCAAAGTAAAAATTATCAAAACAATCTTCTTAAACGTAGTGATTATACGCTGGTTTATTTACGTGGTTACTTGTTGTTGTGGAAGCCCTTACGAATCTGAACTGGAAACGTTATGGTGATAATTGAATCTTAGACCTCGGTGGGTTGGCAACAGTGAGTCGTGCTCCGGCGACGATCGTGTTCTCCAACAGTAATATATTCCCGTTAATGCTCCGTTCCTCGTGCTCAAGAATTCCATTAGAGTGCATCGCATCGTAACCAGACCATGGGATTGCAAGGGTAACACTGCTACTGCGTACAGTGAGTTGCAATGGATTTATATGTGGAAATACCTAAATTCTTCCTTATAGTTCGTTTTACAATTAATATCGGGGTTTAACGCAGATGGATAGTTTTGCACGAAACCTGGTGCACAGCAAGAGTTACTCCAGGCCGGGACCCTCGTTGGATGACTTGGTGTCATGCAGCCCTTCGGATCACATCAACCGTTCCGAAGACTCAAATGGACCACCCACCTAAGCATCCTTCGTCTCGATTTTGCCGAAGATTTGTTCGCGCATATAGAATTTTTATTCCGGACACTGTTACAGTAGCTTATTCATAAGATGTGCTCACTATGTACTTAATCAAATAAAAATTTATTTAACCTCTGAAAATTATAATTTTTTATAAAATACGTATTTGTATTTGGACTTTCGAGCCGGATAGATTCCCTCACACGTGTACAGTATGTGTAGAAGCATAGGTTATCACAATGAATTTAAAAATTCATAATTGGCTGCATTGTTAGTAGAAGAAAACGCTGTAATAATTACCGATTTAATTAAGTCAAAGTCAAATAAATGCCCTGACCCAATGAGTTCGCGAGGTCTGAATTACTTTTACTTTGCTTAGTTAGATAAACCTCCCGGAACTTTGTGTTTTGCCAAAGTTAGCTTTTCTCGTTAGACGGTGTTAGCGCTTTCTGTTCCGCAAAGTGTTGAGCGGAGGTTAAAATGAATGATTTGTGGTGACATGAAGTTTTAGGTTCAATATTTCGTTTATTGTCAATGTTCCCTCAAATTAAATGCTATTGACGCGTAAGCACTTAAATTACTTCAAGGAATAATATAACAGTCTTAAAATGTCAGTGTCTGATTTTACTTTCGTTCACAGTCGTCTCATCGAGTGCATCTGTTGTGCATACACGATCAGTGTGTCTTATAATGAAGTTAATGACCAACACGGTTGTGTTTAACATAGTTTAAATGTTTGTCCGCGCCTAGAAGAAGTCCTTAATGGGTATGTACCTAATTAGGTACTTGATTGCATCCATTTGTGGTAGATTTATTTAAAAAGTTGTTTAAGTACATGACATCAGCGTGTTTTTTTTACCAAAATGTAGAGAAGTCGTGAGAAAGTGAAGCCGTAAAGATTTTTGATGTCAATTGGCCCGCTACACGTTCAAAAATCGGCATTTTCACACCACCGCGTTGTATAAAAGTGAATAATGAAAGCTTCATGAACATGCTTGTCTTATATTTAGTTAGCGCGTGTTGAAGGTAGTTAAATAATAGCTAAGACTTTTGGCAGGCTCTAGTCATTTGAATTATTAGAGTGGACCGAGTTGGCAACATAATGTTTGTGTGCATTTAATCCTCGGAACACCTACATTTGTATTCACTTTATATGCACTTTGATGTTGCGAATGCACCTGCTGAAGAGCATGCTCGCAGACCGTGTCGAAACGACGGTCCAGGAACTTGGCTGTATTCCGATCGGCGGCTGATACAGTATTTGGGTTGAATGCTGGTCTATTTTTAGGAACGTTTAACTGTGTTTGAAGTTTTTCTGTTAACTACCCGGTGTACAGATGGTACCATTAGTTTGTGCTCGTGGCTTTTATAACTCTAAACTTTATAATTTATGGAAAAATATAAATATTTACTTTTTCTGTCACGTGACTTAATTTGTTTATTCCAGCAGAAAATCTTGTAGACAGACATAATGAAGTGAGCAAGCCTAACTGCTTGCTTTATAGAACGGCACAGACCACGGGGTTACCTATTCGAAACAAGGTTAACTCACACAAAGAGATGAAAGGCTATTAAATTTGTAATATTTTACAGTCACACAGTTGATTTATTCTTTAAAATAACAGAAACATCAAATTTTTCCCACTTAAATTAGTGTTGCAGATGAGTTTTATTCTGACGGGGATAAGGTTTTTTGTATAATGATAGTGAAGAATGTGGAATTTGTATTTAAGCAGAGCTTAAGAGTCTGCATCAGTGGTAGGCATCTTGAATTTTAGTCCCGTAAGGGCAATGTTAAATTCTGGCGGAACATACCTTCACTTTGGCGTGTGTAGTGGCGTTAATTATCAAAGTATCAATGTAAAACTTTGGAAGTACATTGATGAGATGTGGCTCAAGGGCATGACCTTTTCAATATGTTCAAAAATTTAACTTGATAAAAAACAAAACAAACAAACAAAATATTCCTGGATTTTTGTCCCTTGAGCCACATGTCATCAATGTACTTCCAAAAAGGTCATGCCCTTGAGCCACATCTCATCAATGTACTTCCAAAGTTTTACATTGATCCTTCCGCCAGAATTTAACATTGCTCTTACGGGACTAAAATCCAAGATGGCTACCACTGATGCAGGCTCTTAACGTTTAGTGCGAGGAACTGGTTATAAGTTCAGCAATGGAATATGGGTTGAGTTGATCTAGTTTTTTTGGCAACGGGGAATATGATTCCTTGTTTAAATGCCACCAAGGGTTCTTGGGTTCTGGAGTGAAGGTGCTATGCAACTGTGTTAGAGGGATTGTTGGATAATCCACCTGTGCTGTGCTATGTGGTTCCATTTGCCTATCTTGTTGTGTACGGCGCAGCGGCGATGCTGGGGACGTTGCCGCTTTCTTCAATAATAATTATCTCCGCCGTGACCGCCGCGGGGTCGGTGGCCCCCCTCGCTTTGTCAGACTTGCACAATTATTACACCTCGTGCCTTCCTTCCGCGCTAACGATTTACGCTCTACGGCGGCCGGCTGAACCAAAGAAGTTAGTTGTAGGTAAACTTTATCGTTCATCGTTAGAGATGAAGTGTAAGCCGTATATTATGTCGCTATGCGTGGTAGACGTAAAATATAGGCTGTTAACTATCAAGTAATTGAACGTCACGGCCCTCCTCCATCTCGTGAGGTCATCGTGCCCCGTGCATGTTGTGATTACAGGAGGCGAGGTGAGTGTTGAGACGCGGAGTCAATGTTAGCAACCGGTCCGGCCCGGGTGAAAGTAGAGTCGGACTCGACCAACGGGTTCTGCATTCTTATAATCGGTCGTCGTACCCGTCTCACGCCACCAGACACTTCCGTACACAGACCGCAGCCGCGCGCCCTTCCTGACAGTATGCATGAATGAAGTTGCAGTTTCGTCGGTGTTTAACGGATGAAAAATTCAGAAAAGGAGAAAATCACTTTCTTTTACGTAAGCCTTCTCCTTCCTTTTGAGCAACGTTTCCTCGGTATTTTCCAACGAGCTTCTGTATCTACTCATAAAGCTTAGAAATTTCAGAAATCAAGAGACAAATGGAAATAGACGAATTGCCATGTGAAAGTAGAGCGTAGCTTTTCTAAAATGTGCATGACCAAAAGATGGATTATACTGACTGATAAAGTGGTTGATGACGAATGAGGGCACTAATAGATTCTATAATTGGGGCGTCGTTGGCTTAGAACAGCAATCAATATTGAATGGTCTAGAATTAATCATTTGCTCTCGTATTTCTTGAAAATAGTGTAATATTATCGATGACTATTTTTGATAGAAACTCAGCCTCTATTATAAACAACGTTTTAATGTAACTGGTGCACAACCGGAGATATAGTGGTGAACGGATATCTCGATCGAGAAGTAATTGACACTAATTGTGACCGGCTATTGTGTTGCAACACGTCGGACATGTGCATGGACGGGTAGTGCATACTCGTGTACACCGGCTGCAACTCAAACTGGCTCTGGATTATGCAAATCCGCGAGATTTGATACCTTCACCCACCCAGCCACTGTGCATCTACTCTGTAATTTGATTAGGTCTAGTCGGATTAAGGATTTGATTAAAAACGGGAATTTATTCGGTTTGTGACCTCTCAGTAATGATAGTACTCAATTCCCACGTGTTAAATTTGTTAATTTTTAGGAATTTCGAAGTTTCGCCGTAACTGTATTATTAGACATGCTATAAAACGTGAAACTTGAGTGAAATGCACTACGCTATTGAAAAACGTAATCGAGATCTCTTTATATTGAGTTTGATAAATGATTACGCGTGTTAATGTGTGAAGTTAATTTAATTACAGCATCTTAGTTTTTTCTGCTGTGTTGCTGAAAAGATGTTTCATTTAATTAAAAAAAAATACTGTATTTGTCTCATTTCTCATATACAAACACTGTGCATATTTTAATCAAAACAAACCCACATTCTTACAATCGGACAGTATATACAGCAGCTTTATAGTGGTCTGATTCATAGCCACCTTTTCTGATGGTCTTGGGTAGATCGCCAGTTCCCCGCGGGACAAAGAGGTCCGTGGCTGCGGCTGCGGTCGTCGACCTGGGATCCCCCTTCTTTCCCCCTTTCCCCGCGGAGACCGTTCTGCCGATTTGCCCGCCGAAGCACAAAGGAACGGATCCGCAAAACGGACGGCGGAACTGTAATAGCGGAGCGTGGAGGGACGTGACGGGTGTGATGGAATTCGGGACTGGGAAGCGGCGTGGTGTAAATACGGAACATTTCGATGCGAGTGGCATTGTTGTGGAACTGCAAGCTGAGATGTATTGCACACATCACTTACATGTTGGCTGAACTGTGTTAGTGAATTAGAAATCTACATTTTAGACATTAGTTGTAAGATTTTATTGAACAGCAGGCCTTAGGTTGTTCACTTAGCTTGCTGCGAGCTGACGTCTCAGAGGTTGCTGGGTACTATAACACAGTTTGGACCCGTTAACGAAGTGTTGCAGCAGGGAATATCGGCGGACCGAAGCGTCGTCCCTGCGGAGTCCACGACGAGTAGTGTCGGTAACGGCATTAGCGGCCAATCTCGCAACATAATCTCATCTGGACGCAATCAGCCGGTGAAAACAAAGTGCGTCTTTGCGAAACTCGGAACTGTCTCTAGGTTTAGCGTGATGCTAAACCTAGTATGATGAATGAATGTTGTCTTGGAAAAAATACTCTAGGAATTTTATTAGCGAATTTCCCAAAGGGAAGAAGCTATTATTTTATATTTCACCATTAGAATCAGCTTAAAAAACTACACAATTAAGCTCCTTAAAGTTTTTCTCTATCTCCAACGGTTACCGAGATATTAAAAAATCTAAACACAGTACATTGTATCGTGGGGCTCCAATGTTAATCTTATGGAGGATAGGGAAAAATTAATATTTCCCATATTAATGAATATTTTTGGATAAAACTTGATATTTAGCTTCATGTGGTTGAGATCTATCCATTTATGCTTAAAAATCATAGTTTACGTGTTTATCATGGCAGCAAACCTGCATACTCTTTTCCCATATTAATCATATAGGGAATAGGCAAGCTCCTTTATTTATGGACAGATGTTGATGAAAGTTGGTATAAATGTTAAGATAAAAATTATTTATGGTAGAAATGCCTAATTTCAGTGTTCCTCACAGCAGCAAACCTGCACACTCTTTGCCATGTTAATTTATGGAGAATAGGGAAATAATTTTCATGTTTATGGACAGATTTTTTTTTAAACTTGTCTTATATTATTTTAATATTATTGATTTGGAAATTCGCTGAGTACGCAGGTCTGCTGCGACGGGGGTATTAATGATACTAACAATGTTTGATTATATTAACGGTCAGTTTTACACATCGTATATCACGGATCCAATTTCTGTTGAATTGTGAGAGTGGTTTCAACAGCATCGTCTTATACCAGGACACTGAGGTTTGTTCCGTCCCCTCAAGTACATCGGCTCAGTCAGCTCTCGGCATTCAACTCAATTTGCCATCGCTTCCCTAACTCCATTTATACTTATTTGTGCTGGAATTCGTAGCTTTCCAGTTCCCGAATCCCTCGTGTTGTATCTCTTCTTTCTCGATCTCGTCTTGTAGTGCAGTTCAACCTACATCTAAACTGAGGTTACGTTTTTTTATTGACAATGATTTTTTTTTAATGGGGAGGGATATTTGAAGGTTTCACCATTTATGAAAATATTTTACACAGTTTTGTGATGGTTCGATACTGGATCCACTTGTCTTTTTGTCATCCTGGTAAATTAATCAGCTGGTTTTTGTAAGGATATCAAATAAATAACACTCATAATTGACAGTCGTCTTAAAGTACCCTCTACGTGGTTGGATCGGTGTCACAAATGTGAATATAATATTTCCTGGTGATTTGGGGGTGGCGAGGGTTTGAATATTGACTTTACTTTTAACTGAAATCGCGACCTACCCAGGTAGGTATTTTAAGCCAAGTATGAACGAGGAATGAATGTAGGATGATTGTGGCGCGATCTTGTAGTCTTGTTACTGACTAAGGCTGACATGTTCCTTAGACAGGACTGTTAATTAATAGCCCAACATCCGATGGCAACTAATGGACCTACAGTTTAACGTGGAATCCGAACCACGGCCGCTGAATTATGAATTGGTCTATTTATGAGGATGGTCTTTGTGGATTAACGTAGTATTCAATAGTGCGGACGTTAATCCACACAAGAGGACACTACACCCACCGACCATCGCTCACAACTATCCACAATTCGTGACCTCCAAGTAGCTGGATTACAGGATGTCGCCACCGTCCCAGTCTATATGTACTACTGTACCATAAAACTGAACGACCGGTAGACGGGAGGGTGCGGGTCGGTGGAAGATGGATGCGAAGAGGTTTGTCACGCCACATTTGCGTCGCCGCAGCGTCACGCCGCGCGATTGGGGCTAACCACCTCGCGTTGATGTATGTGTCCATGTCCAGAAACTTCTTCTCAGACCTCTTGTCGATCGGATATGGATATGGACGATTGATTTGTTAGTGTTGTTCCATCACGCATTTCAGAATAATATTAAAATTATCAGTACCGTTCGCCTTCAATCTTAATTCGATTCTGCCTTGACCTAAGTTCCGCGTTAGTTTCAGAAATTAAAATTACAATTTATTGTATTATTCTGCTATGGACACATATTTTTGTTAGACAATATTATTAAATATACAGTATTATGGTATTATTTATTTTCATAAATGTTCAAGAAATCCCACGTACTTTTGTTTCCTATTACGTAATTTAAATATTATTATAAATAGATTTGACTGTTAAATTTAAAGTTTTGGAAATTCACTATGTAAACAAACCGAGGACCTCAGTATTTTTACTCGGTGAGAGATCTGCATTATATTTCACTCCCACGCAACAAAACCATTATCCGCGCATAAGAGGCCCTCGGGTGTATTTATGCCGGGTGGTAATTTAAGGAACGTGGTTGTAGTTGTTGTCTTTGTGCAACCCGTGAACTTATTGATCTGCACGCTAAGTAGAAAGTTTAACACGTTTATTCGCGTTATAATTTTGTAATTTTATAATCTTATTATTTTATGTTTTCATATGTCCTACAATGTAATTGCTAACATTATTGTTTAGTACGCCTTGATTTAGGATTAGGAGTCTTTAAAGTGGCGAAATATTTTGTTTTAGCCAAATAAAAACAATGGTCATTTTCATTTTGTGACATCATAGAAAGTATCTTGTGAATCACGAAACATTGCAAAAATATTATTAGTTTTTTTAAATGACCAGTTACTTGACATCTCAACCATAATTTTACGATTATTATGTGGCCAATAATGCTGTCAAAAATTATCATTGTTCTTGCGGGACTAAAATCTATTGTGGCGACACTTATGAGTACTCTGTAGTTTATTGTCTTGTTTTTCTATTACTAGTTTTTCTTTCTTCATCCAATACAAATTTTTATTTGTTTGTTTTTGCACTGCATTTTTTCTGTTTAACGCTAACTTTAATTTTGATATCTTTTCCCCAATGTGCATATATAATTACTGTCGGCCATTATAAATATGATTAGTGCTTCAACTCAGGCCTACGCACAGGCTCCTGCCCATGTAGGCCTTTCCTTATGTATTGGCTAAGTTTATACTTAGTTGTTTTAGGTTATTCTTGCCATAGATTGCTATTATTTTTTTATGCTATTATTTATTTTCATTTTAATTTTCTGCCTGTAATCTCTATAAGAAAAAATAAACATATTTCATTTCGTTGTCTGAAATTGATGAAAGGCTGTGAAAATTTTTATTGAAAGACTAATAAAAAGTAAATCGGCATCTTGAATGTCATTAGCTAAGCGAAAATTGAATGTTGAAACGTATAAAATATGGTTCGGTAGAAATAGTTTTGATTCTGTTTAAAAATGAAGCTAGCCCGAGGTGGGGAGCGGTGACGTCAGAAACAGATCATAAACACGGTACGTGGTCGGTCTCCCCGGCCCGAGCACGTCCCCCACGTCGCTATGTATGCTCAGCTTGTCTCTTGTCGATTCTCGGGGATGATCTTTATTGGAACGATACATCATTGCAAATCTGTGTCTCCACTGAGAGTAACTTACTTTTCCACTGGCACTAAGCTTCGTGGTTAAGATTTATGTTTTGATATTCAGCACACTTCTTTCATATATTTTCCCAATGTATTTGCATTTCTGTGGTAAAGTCGGCATACTTATGAAAATGTGGAGTGCCGTTGAATGGTGATTCTTTGAACGATTCGTTAGACGTCGTAATTTGTGGGGTTTATGTAAATTATTAACTCACTAAGGTGTCTTCGCTCTGTAGTTTTGAAATAGCATTGCTGATATGAGAAATCAAGCGTTCCAGGTGTTACGTATAACTTACAAATAAATATTTTCAGCCCAATAAGAATAAGGTGAATTTTGCAACAGCATTCCTGAACGTGTCAAATTAAAGGTCTAGAGAATTACGTTTTTGGAAACTGAAATTAAATGGAAAACGTATTTCCCTATATAATCTTTAATTAGATACCTCGACCATTTTTTACAACTATCGTGTATCCATTGTTAATCTTATGGAGGATAAAAATTAATGTTTCACTTATTAACCAATATTTTTGGATGAAACTTAATATTCAGCTTCATGTGGTTGAGATCTATCCATTTATGCTTAAAAATCATAGTTTATGTGTATATCATGGCAGCTAACCTGCATACTCTTTTCCCATGTTAATCATATAAAGATGTGGTAAACTCCTTTATTTGTGGACAGATGTTGATAAAACTTGGTATAAATTGTCAAAATATAAATTAATTGTTTACGCTAGAAACACCTACTTTCAGTGTTCCTCACAGCATCAAACCTGCATACTCTTTCCTATGTTAATCTTATGGAGAATAGACAAATAACTCTCATATTTATCGATAGATAATGATAAAACTTGTCATATATTATTATTATGTGATTGATTTGGAAATTCGCTGAGTACGCAGGTCTGCTGCGACGGGGGTATTTTACAACTATCCTGTAGTCAGTAATGCTGTTTTAAATTAACATTTTTCTTATGGAACTAAAACCCAAGAAGTGCTATTTAAATGTGTAGACTTCTAGGTAACAAGGGGTATCTGGTTGAGTAACCTATATGGGCGGAGTTAAGGGGGGCAATGCCCCCCCAGACGTCTTGAAAGTTTTTGAATTTTATTACAATCTTACCAGTTCTGTTATAATTTTTTATTGGACACAGATATTTTGATGGGTTTTTGCTGTGGTATTATGTTAGTTTTAAGTCTTTTTTCTCCATTTTTCTCTGCCCCCCAACGTGTAACCTCTAACTCCGCCCATGGTAACCTAGGTTCCATAGAATTAGTAAACGGAAAGACAATTTCGTTGTGGCTTTGAGGTAACATCCTCCCCTCGGCCGGGAGTCAAGTCTTTGAGGAAGACATAGAGATTGTAGCACCAAGTTACCGACGTTGGCAATGCGTCCACGTCGGACTGCAGCATGGCAGCGACAAAGGGTTTGGCGGACTGTGAGTCTGGCCCGCATGTCCGGCCCGTAATTAGTTAAACCGCTCTGCGACAAACGGCAAACGCGGTTAATGCTAAAGGGCAGCGTTTTATTTGATTTTGGCACTATCCTCTGGTCTGTGGAATTTTGAAAAAAAAATCAACCCTTTTGTTATATTGATAAGATTTCATAAACATTAAGCTGTATCTATAGTAAGCTCTGTACAGTAACTATTAAAGAAGGTAGGTAGTTTTTGAAATTTTCAAAAATTTAAATCAGATTTATTTGTTACTAGCTGACCCGGCAAACTTCGTAACGCCTGACGGTAAATACGTGTCAACTTTAAAATTGGCCATGTTCTGAAGTGGAATACGATTATGGCTTCATTGCGAAAGGTTATATATTCTGAATCGTGGCATAGTGAATAACAATACTGAAACGATAAGACATATTAATAACATTCCCATAAAACAATTAAATCTGATTGGATTAATTCACAATTGAGTGCCTGAGAAAGAGAAGGGGCTATGCCACAAACACCTCTTTTTGAGAAAAATTAAGTTATATTAGACCAGGTGCAAAATGCATTCTTTATGTATTTATTCATTCATCAATGGCACTTCAGATTCTAGTATTGAAAGGACAATTAAATAAAATAAATAAATACAAATACAAATATATAAAAAATCAGGTTTTGTGGCATAGCCCCTTCTCTTTCTCAGGCACTCAATTTTTAAATCCAATCCAAACCCAAACCAAACCTAACTGTAATACGGCTTTAATAGGAAAGATATACAACAGCTGATTATTATAATAAACGTAATACTGTATATATAAACATTGTATTTATGTTTTATTTGGGCAACATGTAAACACGTGACTTAATCAGACAGAAAATAAAAATACAAATACCTAATCCCAAAAACCGTAAACTATTAACGTGGGGCGAATAAAGCTGTTCATTTTGCACAGCACATATTTACTTCATAGATTAATGAATGATTCAGATGCATTGGATAGTAAAGCATATTGCTAATGGAAAGTAAACCAAACACCTGTAGCTAAGAAATCAAATGTTTTCATTGTAGAAAATTTGTGAAGAAACTTACTCTCCATAACGTTAACATTAGAGATTTAAATGCCATAAAATGGAAACTTATGGGGTTTTCGAAAATATTTTTTCACTAAATCCATCTCGGACACTTCTTGAGCAACTTCCTAAAATTTAATGGCGATCGGATGAGTAGTTTGGCAACGCATAAAGAACATACATACACACATTCAATTTTATATAGAGATAGTTAACAAAACTACCTACGAATCACAAATATGTCATGCCTTGTGCATAGTTAGGTTCAGTAAGCCAGCTGATGAGCTGATGGTTGACGGTTGTCGAGTTGATCGGACGGGTCATTGGCCACAACAGGGGAGGTTCGATAACACGCGCGTATCCGCTAGACAAGATAAAGACCTTGGAGCTGTTCCGGCGGACTCGTTACTAAACAGTAGTAAACTAAAATTAACAGTACTAAAATAGTAACAGGATTTCAGTTTGCTGTATTTTTATTAAATTAAAACTGTATCAATTCACAACCGCATTTACACAAGACAAAATTGAACATAAATGCATAGTATTTACGTGTGTATTCACCCCATCACCTTAATTGTCAACGGTTGATTTTAGGGTTTTTTTATTTCAGTACGTTGAGCATTTTTACAACGAAAAAAACTTTTAACACCCTTCTCTTGGTTTATTTTATATAAATTCTTAATCTTGTTCCTGTAATGGCAAGGTTCCACGAAATAAAAACTGATATTAAAAGGATAAAGAAGTAAGAAAACAGTCTCCCCTACCTATTGTTTTATTTTAATTAAGTTAGTCTTACTTTAATTACGTCTGTAAAACCTTACTGGAGGGGGGGAGATCTTTTGAAGTGTTTTTCAGCGGCGCACAACTCGCTGATAAGGATAAATTGGCGACGACGTTTCAGGAGGGTCTTCGCATTTGCAGCTTGGCTAGCGCGATGAATAATCATGGCTGGTGCGACGCCAGCCGCACTCTATCCGGTAAATGGCGAGAAATTGTGGCCTCATACCCAGACTTCACGTGTGTTTAAGTGGCGGCGATCCATCTCTCGTAATCCACGAGAAAACTGCAGCCTGACTCAGCGACGACGGGTATTTTCGGACGAGATTTGTGAGTCTTTAAAACTGTTTTATGCCGCGTACACCCTAAATGTAATGACCCACAATTTGGACATCCTTGCTCTAATACCAGCTGTTTTCCTTAAATAGCTCATATGTTTATATACGCTTCAGACACGTTGTTTTGTCAGTTACGGTTTATCGCCTTTAATTACATCCAACGTAATGTCCTTCTTAAGTATGTTGTTCTTAAGTAAGTTACTAGATCTAATTTTAAATGCACCATTTATAGGAAGTTGGATTGAGGGCCACTCACTTCATGCATAGTTGGCAGCTTGGTGCGGGTAATTTTATTTACTACCAACTGGAAGTTAAGTATCTACTAATACCTCCGTCGCAGCAGACCTACGTACTCAGCGAGTTTCCAAATCAATAATATGACGATAATAGGGTAACATACGACAAGTTTAATCAATATCTGTTGATAAATAAGCGAGTTTACCTATTCTCCTTAAGATTAACATTGGAAAAAGTTGCAGGTTTGCTGCTGTGAGGAACCCTGAAAGAATACATTTTTAACATAAACAATTTTTATTTTGACTGTGTATCAAGTTTTATCAACGTCTGGCCAAAAATAAAGGAGTTTGCCTATTATCTATATGATTAACGTGGGAATAGAGTATGCGTTGGCCGCCATGATGGACACATAAAATATGATACAATATTGTAGCATCAATGTATGGATCTCAACCATATGAAACTAAATACCAATTTTTATCGTAAAATATAGGTTGAAAAATAGGTATTAGTGAAATTTCTTTTCTTTTCCTCTGCAAGATCAAAATTGGAGCCCCGAAGTACAACGTACTTTGTTCAGTTTTTTTTAATATCTCGGAAATCATTTAAGGATGTAAAAGATTTCAAATTGCATATTAAAAACTCAAAATCCCCCCCAAATTACCCGTTTCGAGTAAATACACCTCTACCAAATTTGATTTAGTATCGTAATTAGTATTAAACTATCGTAATCAGCAATTGATTTCGATCGGATCATTTGTACGAGAGTTATCGTGTTCATATAACATTTTTATCGACTGTTTTTTTGTCTCTAGACACCTCAAAACAAAAAAGTAACATGGTCCTGGCCTTACGTCTTGGCTATGAGACCTTCGGTAATACATTCATCCCTATGGAAAATTCGCTAAAAATCATTTATACGTCAAAGTCCATCAATACCTTGGAGATCAGGCAACGATTTACACGTTAGCTAGTTGTCGATAACACGAGGGTGGCCGTTACCTCCCAAGCTCCTCAGCCAAAGGTCAGACCTTGACTGGACGACCCGTTATCTTCCTCAGCTCTAGCTCATGACCAGTTTGCCCTTCGCTCTCTCTCTACCTATCTCTCAACTCGCTTAAAGGTTGAATCGCAATTGTTTTCTGTAGTTGACGCTGTAAGCGAACTCCCAAGATTTCACTTTAACGGACTCAACATTTCTGTGCTTACATGTATATCGTTTAATGTAGTTGTCAGTTGTTATGCATAAAATATTCGAGATTTCGATTTTTTTGTAAATATTTCCTATAATTGCGTTTAAAAATTAAGAATAGAGCATTTAAACACAGTTCGTACTTTATAGTTCCCCAATTCGTTTTGAATTTAGGTTTCTATTATTACCTAGTAGGCCTATCGTGTTTATTTTAAGTTTTAAAATACACTATCTTTAACAATGAAAAAAAATTGTAATTACTTCCCTGTGGGAAATAGATTAGATCACATATATGTCTGGGAATGTTTTCAGTTCATCTAAACAGCTGTTCTAGTGTTTTAAATTGGGGTAATTCAAATTGCTAACACCCCCCCACCCAAAGCTATCCATGTCAATATTGGCAACATATCTTTGTATTTTTAAACCTCACAATAACGGAAAAATTGTATTAATTTAATTATTTATTTAGACTTTTCCTTTCGCGTCAAGTGACCTTAATTATAATCTACATTACCCTACTTAACCTACATTTTGGGTTTTTTCATTATTTTACATCATCCATCCATATATTCATGCACATGGAACGCTCGTACAAAAATGCAATTCACACAGTTACATATACTTATTACGAATCTAAACCATCTAATCATTACCATGTGTTTTATGATGTCAAATAATGAAAAAATAAAACCCCCCTAAAAAGTAGGTTAAGTAGAGTAATATAGATTCTAATTAAGGACACTTGATAACGGGATGAGTTTCCTTACCTCCCGAAACGTAGTGTAGTTTAACACTTGACGCAGAAGAAAAAGTGTAAATCTAAATATATAAAACAAAGTCGTGTTAGTTACACGCATTATAACTCGAGAACGGCTGGACCGATTTTAATGATCTTTAATTTTTTGGATTCATCTCTGCTCCGGTCATGCTTTAGGCATATTCAGTTTCCATAAATTCAATTAGTTTCCATTTTATATAGTTTTAAATTTCTAATGTTAACCTTATGGGAAATAAGTTTGTTTACAAATGTTCTACAATAAAAACATTTGATTTCTAAAGCTACAGCTGTTGTTTTACTTTCCATTAGCAATATTCTTTAGTATCCAATGCCATTTGAATCATTCATTAATGTAAAACTATGGAGTAAATATGTACTGTACAAAATGAACAGATTTATTCACCACGTTAATTAATGGTTTACGTTTTTTTTGATTATGTATTTATATTTTTTATTTTTGTCTGATTAAAAGTCACGTGTTTATAATTATGTCGGCCAAATAAAAAATAATTACGGAGTTTATACATATTACGTTTGTTATAATAATCAGCTGTTGTATATCTTTCCTATAAAAGCCGTATTACAGTTAGGTTTTGTTTGGTTTTAGGTTGGATTAGAAAAATTGTGAATCAATCCACACAGATTTGTTTGTTTTGTGGTAATGTTATTAATGTCTTATCGTTTCAGTATTGTTATTAACTATGCCGCAACCCAGAATATCTAATTTTTCACAATGAAGCCGTAATGCTATTCGACTTCAGAACAAGTTCGCCGGGTCAGCTAGTAAATAAATATATTTTTATTCATATTGTTGATACTGCCTTCCAATCACTTCGCTGTTGAAGTAGTCCATAACTTATATATGTAGTATTTTTAATTTTTTTGAATAATCAGTAGCACCATAACTCCATTGGTTTGGTTGGATCGGTAATGACTTGACAGCACAGTACAATACAGTATAAAAAATACCCCGCAAGACGCGACGCGGGCAACGCCATCGACGCCGGCCGACTATTTACACGCTCGTATTTGTTTAATCCCTCCTGCCGCCATTCTCTTCTAAAAGCTCTTGCTTTGTCCTTCTGCGCTTTTAATACTGTCGCAGTATAAGAGCCCGTTTGTTTTTCTCATAGAAACAGACCAAGCAGTTCGCTCCGCCAGTGAGAACTGATTTTGTATTCCATTGTAGTAGCCTTGCAGCTGCACGGGGCTAAAATAATTTTCTTGCTCGTAGTTTCCTGTTTATATTAAATTCTATATTTGCGTTGCTTTAAAAATTATTAAAAATCTGGAAACGTGTAGTAACAATAATATAAATTTCGTTTTTAATCACAAATTTGAAAAATAAATAAATTTTGATTTGTCAGAACGAAGGATTTCTCATCTCTATCAGATTGGTTCATGTCTTCAACCCTTCCCGGACTGGCGGGTATATCCGTTAATTTTTTGGGTCTAGCGAACGGTCGGCGGATCGTAAAAAATATGTACATGTACGGATATATGTATGGACATTTATTTTATGATCAATAGGAATTCAAAACTAATAATTAAAATTACGTTAATAATGTAGACTCTTATTACTTTTTTAAGGGTTTCCCTAAAAAAATATTTGTGACATAAATACAGTTTATTTTAAACATTTACAAATGACTATGTGTATAATAAACACCGAAACAAAACATATTTCTTATATTATGAAGTAGTGTATTTATTAATCTAATTTGTATAACATTGCCACATTTATATTTTACAGTTTTACGTTGCGTGTTAAACAAAATAAAAAGTCTTTTAGTTTAAGTAATATTTTCCAGTAGAGGGGAGGTTCTCATGGTATTTATGAAATAGTAATTTTATACTCTCTTGTTAAGATGATATGGTCTTAATCTACAATATTATAAAGAAGAGGTGGTTTCTGTATGTTTGTTTGTGGGTTTGTTGTGGCAAGTAAATGCGAAAAATACTGAACCGACCGGTTTGAAATTTTAAAGAAAGGTAGATCTTAAACTCATGCAACACATAGGCATATTAGTTTAGTTCCCTTAAAATACCCTCGGGCTACGCTCCATGAACGTCCTAAATTTCAATGTTTACATTTTCAAAGAATGAAAACATAAAATTACTTGAATGTCAACAGCTGTGATCACTAAAATTTGACAGTTCGAGAAGAAGAAGAAGAAGAAAGAGCTGCCGTGACCGTCCTAGGTTTCAATGTTTACATTTTCTAATGACAACATCCGTTTGCACTATATTTTGACAGTTCGGGAAGAAGAAGAAATAAAGTTGATTTTTCAGATAAACTGCTGGATCGAAATTAGTGAATTATTTGAAATAGTGGAATGGTAGATTTTAAGTTTTTTCCGACGACTGTCTCTGTTACATTAATCCTTATCCTCTCCCAATATTTGACAGATGTTACTTTGAAATGTTGTAGACATTCGTGTTTTGTCATTTTGTAAACAATGAAGAATTAATTAACAATAACTTAAATGTATCATTAGAGCCTACACCTTTCAGCCTTTTTAACCCGTGCGAAGAACGGGTACTTAGGCTAGTAAATTACAACAGTTGATTTTCCTTCGTTCAATACAACATTGGTTGTCGGTTTTGCTTTTAGACGTGTAAAAGGATTGCTGTCGTAGTCGGTGCGCGCTCGCAGCTGGTATATTGCCTTACCGGGCGGCGTGTGACGAGACGCGCTGCCGCTGACCCGGTTGTGCGCACTCTCCATGCGGCACACGCGCCGCGCCGTCGCTATATACGACAAGTGTGTCACAATGCCGCTACGTTCTAGTCGAAAAACTCCCAACCGCTGCTCTGGACATGGCAAGGCATGTCTTCCTGCTGAATATTGTGTACTGCCACTGGCGAAAAGGGCGAGAAAAATATCATGGATACGATAGGCGATAGGTAGGACACACTGTAAACAGATAAGAAGAATCTATATACATAAGGTATGCAGATCAATGATCGGGCTTTAAAACAGTGTAGGAGAGTTAATGCTTCAACTAATCCCTCCTCCCATATTCAGGACAAGGAAAAGGTCTACTTTAAGGAGACCTTATCACCCCATCTATTCTCTTAAGGGCACTTTTCGTACGTGCTTTTAAAACTACACTCCTTTCCCAGCAAACTTTGAATCCTTCCTCCAGTGTACGCCTTCCAGAAACGAGAAACCATGCTCCCCAAGAATTCTTAGGTCTTTTAAAAAGATGCAAGAAAGAACGATTAGACAAAGGACTAATGTGACTAGTAATGTGACGGACGACTTATATTAGTGTAACCAATTTCGATTGCTGAATAAGCAAAAACCAGTCAGAAATTGATTTTGGCTTGAATTGTTTTATTATATATCATTTTAGTCAAAAGTTTTAACTCAGTTCACGGCGATTATTTTTCCTATTTTATTTAATATTATTATTCTATATTATATAACTCCCATTTTTAATTTCAATTTTTTTAACATAACATTATAGACTTTTTCCTGCTTAAATAAAGTTTTTTTTTTATTTTTTACTATCATTTGTGTTAAGTACATACATTTTTTTCTTTTTTATGAAAAACTACGCTATGTTTAAGTATGAATAAATGTATCTTGCATGGTTTAATATTAATAAAGAATTTTTCATTATTACTCATAATTCTTTGTGTGACTCATTCAGTACAAGAGAGTTATTATCGGTCTTCTGAATATTGAATAAACTGACCGTGTTGAATAGCTATTATCAATCAATTACCTAAACCCGTAACGTGTTAGTGGTTAATTTATTTCGCAGCTAAATAAAGTTAATAAATAATTTTTGTTAAAAACTCAAGTGTACAAAATATCGACTCGTGGATAAATTAATCCTGCCAAATAAAGTTGCGTGCAGGGCGCCATTTACCCTGATCAAGTTCATTAGCAACTGCGTCAACTTAAATCTGTTGTGAAAATTAAATTTATCTTTATTTTTTAATGAGAGGAGAGTTAATATAAATTTTTAAGCTAAATTTTTATAACTAATTATTGTTTATAATTTGTGTAATACATAGGGCAAGCGGTAGTTAGTACTAACAACCTTCTGGAAGTTGTCTTGCTAATTGGTAACTCTAGAAGCGTTGAAACGGGTTACCCTTGTAAATTACCCAGTTGTGATATATGCAGGCCGTTTCCGCTTACACTACCAATTGTAAATTTTCAGTGTACATACTCTAAGAGAAATGTGTGAACTGAACACTCTTGGCGAAATAAAAACTGTATAAACGGTTGTGATTCTTGTTCTAATCCACGAAGATTATTAAACATGTACTAAATGTGGGAGCGTTGGGAGTAAACCATTTTTAACATCGCAACCTGAAATAATGAATCCCTTTTGAGGATATTTAAGAAGCCAATGAGAAGTGCACATAATCAGTGCAAATTATTATAACTAAGGTTGAAGAATAATTTGTTCAAATAGTTGAAAACGAGAGTCGTCCGTATGGCGTGCGCGAGTGCTGCGGACAGCCTTATTGCGTCTGCTGTTCCTGCTGTTATTCGGGCCGCTTCATTTCCGACACCCCGCCCAGCTGTTCCGCACTGCCAACATTGTTGTGAGTAAATTATAACGGATTTATTTTCCTCGTCGGAAACTCTTATTAAATTTTAAAGTGCGTCGTGAAACCCATTGTTCTTATTCTGAACCGACCTATCTAGGTGAGTGAAGGTTTAGTGTGATTAGTATAATAGATTTGCCAGGATCATAAATTAATTAGTAGCCCAATGTACACATGCAATTCGGTCCAGACTGAACAGACAATCTTTATACAGTATCAGCCAAAATAAACAGTACTGAAACTGAATCAGCTGTAGTTGCCTTCTCGATCAGATGATTCAATTGGTGATTGTTGCCACGGCTTCGCGTTCATTACTTCTTTCTTATTTGAGGTTAGTTTTTGTTAACATGGTGCTAATAACTGTAGAAAAAACTTTTATCGTAGAGCATTATTTTCGCTCATACGGAAATGGACGTGCGGATGGTCTAAGCTTGTCACACACTGCTTTACGTTTTCAGGAACATTTCCACAAAAACCCGCCTAGTAATGCTGTGATTCTTAGTGTTGTTGAAACATTTCGAAGAACAGGTAGTGTTTTGACCCAGCGAAAGGGCTTTTCAGGTCGCCCAACTACTTTCTGTACAAATGAAAACCACGCAAGAGTGTTGCAGCAAGTGTTACAGTCACCGAAAAGAAGACTAATGCGAGCTTCTCTTAAACTGTATGTTAGCAATACGTCAATGAGAAGAATGTTCAAAAATATTGGTGGTTTTCCGTACAGGATACAAACTGGACAACCATTGAACTGTATAAACGAACTAGCCAGAGTTCAGTACTGTGCTTCAATGTTAGCAATATGCTATGAAGATCCCGATTTTCTGAGTGATGTATGGTTTACAGATGAATGTCATGCGCACTTAATGGTTACATAAACAAGCAGACAACACTTGGATTCGAACGTCCTGACATAGGACCCACCATCTGCCATCGTTCAACTCAAATAAAAAATAGCCATGTGTATTAGGAGAATGGAACAACCCAATAAAAATGGTGCAAAACCTACAAGAACGGTAAATTGAACGGGGGTCATATTGAACATTTTATTACCTGTGTTTAACCGATTTTGCTTCCTTTGACTTGTATGTGTTGTTAAAATAATACGTAAAATAAAGTATTACCATTTCAGTACTGTTTATTTTGGCTGATACTGTATTATGATGTTGATGCTATAATTATTGTTACAACGTTCATTTAAGTAATTGTTGAAACAATATTTGTCCAGCGTTACTGTACTAGGTATTTCTATAATGTCACGAGGTTGAACGATGTTGATCGTAAAATCAATGAGAGATGCGGAAGGCAGCGGAATCTCGGACAGGGGGATTGCCGCTGAAGCCCCGGAATCGTTGGATATTGTGTTGTTTCAGAGTCGCTGTCCGGCTTCCCCATATCCTGAGCTTAACTCCCCTCCTCCCTTGACCACCCTTGGGCCACATTATTGCCTCGTCCCGAACAAATCCCGAGACGTTGACGTCCCAACGAACCCGCCGGCCATCACCGAATTGAAATATATGGATCCGATGTATTCGTTACCTTAAATAATGTAAAATCAAGATTCGTTAACACCAGTTGACAAAGTTGCATAACGCACTCCGTTCGTCGTGTCATTGAACATTTTTACAAACTGTGTTTGAAAAATTCTTTTGAACTCCTTTTGGTGTTTTTAGTGGTGTGGTTTTTAGGTTGGCAGCAATGCTACACACAAGAATTGAAATTTAACACCTGACTAATCTCATAACATTTCGATATTTGTATTTTTGTTGCTCTTTCTGTTTACGCTGTACAAAAGATGAACGTTTGAGAATCCTGCAAATTTATTTTGCAAATTCAATGCAAATGAAGGAACTTACGTAAGAATTTTTTAAGTGATGAAGCTCATTTCCTATTGTGCAGCTAAGTTATCAAGTACTGCCAAATTTGTAGCAAAGAAAATCGAACGGAATTTTTTGCTGTGCCCCTTCATCCAAAAACACTTACCGTTTGGTGTGCCATTTGGGCAGGAGGTCTCTATTTTTAAGACGATGCTTGCCTGACTGTGAACGGAAACGACAAACGCTATAGGGAATGGTAAGGGGCTTTTTCGTCGCAAACAGTCTCTTGAGAGAAACGTTTGGTGATCGGATCATCTCTTATAGAGGTAACGTTAACTGGTCTCCACGCCAACAGTTTACTTTCTGTAGATATATGTGAAGGCACAAGTCTGCTGACAAACCATAGACTCTAAATGACTTGGAGGTGAATATTCGTAGAGTTATTCACGAATTACGCCCAGTTGTTGAAAAGCGTAATCAAAAACTTGTAGATTGAACAGCGTAAAGATTTATGCTAGAAATCATTTATAAATTTTTTTACTGTTTTATTCTCGATTAAGAATGGCACCACTAAAAAACCTTTATAGTATCCTAAACCTAGTATTTGCTAAATATAGATATATAGAATTTTTATTCGATTGTGATGAATTAAAAGCGTGTGAACCTAATGTTACTAACGTCAACATTTTCATGGTTTCCACTCGGTGTAACGTTGAAAAAGATGTTTTAAAACTACTATCGTTGCTGAGTACAATATATCCCGAACAAAATCCACATAAATCGCTTACAATGGCTTTCACACCATAACAGTAAATTGTCATTGCCATCAAATTCCATTCCGTGTCCCGGCGGGTCAGCCATAAAGCAGACTTGTCGACGCACCGCCATCAGATACAATTGACTCCGCGGTCACAAACTAGGCGAATATAGGACAGATGTTGATGTACGACTAATGGCTCCGCTGTGGTTATACTGCGGCCCTGTCACTTCGGAAACTCATGTTGGAGAGTTCCCACAGTATAGACACGAAATTAAATAAAAATCAAGTAACTACTTTCCGAGTTGACGAGTAAAAATATTTCTACTAACTTCCCTGTGGGAAATCAATTAGATCATGAATATGTCTAAAGGGAATGTTTTCAGTTAATCTAAACAGCTGTTCTTATTAAAATTCAATACGAAAGCTCTGGTATTTTCTATGGAAACCTGTTACATGTTTTCCATCCACCAACACCTCCCAGAGCGAAGACATATCCATGTCAAAAAACTTCTAGTCACAGTTGAGCTGACTTTGAATTCCTGCTTTAATCCATAGTACTTATCAAAGGTGCAAAAAAGCTATTGATTAAAGCTAAGATAAAACTATCGTATACGCTAAATTTAGTTTTGATGTATTTTTGGGGAGTTTTTGCTGGACATTCAATGCAGGAACTGTGCGCGTCAGCATGCTGGCTCATTGTGATATTGTGCCCCCATTATTGTCCGCCTCAAAAAACAGGAGGGGCTGCGAGTTGGCTACTAGTAAGTAGATATCCAATTTCGTATTTTTTGGATCTATAAATATCAGTGGTTCTAAAGACCCTTTTTCAAGCTCCAAATGCCTTTAATTCTAACATGGTATGTTCGGTTATTTCTCTTTCTTACCCGAATAGCAGACAGTCAGTTTAAACAATCAAGGATATGGACTTTCCTTGAGTGTTTTTCGAACTGTTCATGTCTAGTTAGTAAGGATACGGCTAGCCTCATATAACTTCGTCCCAGTGGAAGAGGGAGCTTGGGTAAAGGCTTATAACCCTAATAAAATTCTCACACCGATCTTAGTGTTAAGATATTCCCGGTTTTTTTATTTTCAAATTCTTCAACAGTAATAAAGCAGAAGCGTAGCGAAGGATTTTTGAGCCTCTAATGGACGAGATCACAACGGTCTCCAATCGGCCAGCGTTTGTGACGTACTGCGAGAGGCCAGTTATTAGGTCATGTCCTCGTCGGACGCGGACACTTTAATTAAAACAGCACTCGGGCAAGTGTCGCGGCAACAATACTGCCCCCTGTATACTCCCTCGTAAATTAAACCATCTTGTTTACGGCCGCTCGGCTTTCTCGGGTGGGAACGCTCATGTAAATCATGCCGACCGTCAACGCGGCTGACGTTATTTGTGGACGGAGGTCATTTGCCAAACTGGAGACATTAGGCGGAGAAAGAATTACTAGTGGAATAGTCGGCTGAATCGGAACCTTTCTACCTTTGAGGAGGCTTATTTTCACTTGGAAAAAGGTCTTGTTTTCAACGCATGTAAGATACAATCGATTGTGATAAAGGCTTTTTTGTAGACGTTACACAAATTTTTTTAAATATTGGTCACAATTTTGAAAGGATAATAACATCCTTAGTGTGAAGATCAGTATAGTTTTTTATGGAAAATTAAAAAAAATCTTTTTAAGAAATTGAGTCGGAGAGAGGTTGCATTGGGGAGTCAGGCTACGATATTGCGTTGTGGTTACAGTGACTTCTGGCTGTCCATCGGCAGATAAGAAACGTCAAGATAACTTTGGAACCATCAGCCTCTCTTTCGCAATCTAATCGTCTAATAGGCCCTACTGTCACTGTTGAATTCGTTTAAAGAAATTAGTTTTGAACAGTAAGTATCTCCTTCTTTGCAATATTTGGCGTTGGTTGCAGATTAATAAAAACCATTACGACGTATATAGTGTCCTCCGAAACCATCAATAATCATCGCAGTTATTTTATTTGTATCTTTCTGAAATAATTTGATGCAAATAAAGAAAATTAGTAAACCAGCATACTGTATTTTATTTTATAAATTTACAATATTAGCTATCTGTGAGGTTGCACAGTTCGGCTTGGTGCATTTAACTTAATTACAGACATATAACTAACCTAATCTGGCCATTACTGAGTGGCATAATACTTTGTTCAGAACGAAATTTCCACCACACAAGGCTAATGGATCTTGCGTAATTAATGTATATTATACCGTCTATATCATATCCAAATAAATAATTTATACATTATTAACTATGTAAGATAAAAACTGGACACACCGTCGTTAATTGATGAATAGTCTAAAAAATTGTTCTAATGTAGTTTGTCCTAATGAATATTTCAAAATATTTAATCAGTATATCACAACAAACCCACTTTTGTTTTCAAATCACTGTACTAATGAATGAACTCTTTTGTTCACAGGTATGTGTCCGACCTTAAACTACATAAAGAACATACAAGGGTAAGTATATACTACCATAGTTAGATGTACAACGGCGAAAAGTCGTCTAGTAATGGTAGAAGTAAACACGATTCGAGTTTACGGCGGCGATGAGTCGTCTAGTAGAGGCATAAGTAGACACGAAGCCCAGTTTACGGCGGCGATGAGTCGTCTAGTAGAGGCATAAGTAGACACGAAGCCCAGTTTACGGCGGCGATGAGTCGTCTAGTAGAGGCATAAGTAGACACGAAGCCCAGTTTACGGCGGCGATGAGTCGTCTAGTAGAGGCATAAGTAGACACGAAGCCCAGTTTACGGCGGCGATGAGTCGTCTAGTAGAGCATAGTAGACACGAAGCCCAGTTTACGGCGGCGATGAGTCGTCTAGTAGAGGCATAAGTAGACACGAAGCCCAGTTTACGGCGGCGATGAGTCGTCTAGTAGAGGCATAAGTAGACACGAAGCCCAGTTTACGGCGGCGATGAGTCGTCTAGTAGAGGCATAAGTAGACACGAAGCCCAGTTTACGGCGGCGATGAGTCGTCTAGTAGAGGCATAAGTAGACACGAAGCCCAGTTTACGGCGGCGATGAGTCGTCTAGTAGAGGCCTAAGTAGACACGAAGCCCAGTTTACGGCGGCGATGAGTCGTCTAGTAGAGGCCTTTAGACACGAAGCCCAGTTTACGGCGGCGATGAGTCGTCTAGTAGAGGCATAAGTAGACACGAAGCCCAGTTTACGGCGGCGATGAGTCGTCTAGTAGAGGCATAAGTAGACACGAAGGCCAGTTTACGGCGGCGATGAGTCGTCTAGTAGAGGCATAAGTAGACACGAAGCCCAGTTTACGGCGGCGATGAGTCGTCTAGTAGAGGCATAAGTAGACACGAAGCCCAGTTTACGGCGGCGATGAGTCGTCTAGTAGAGGCATAAGTAGACTCGAAGCCCAGTTTACGGCGGCGATGAGTCGTCTAGTAGAGGCATAAGTAGACACGAAGCCCAGTTTACGGCGGCGATGAGTCGTCTAGTAGAGGCATAAGTAGACACGAAGCCCAGTTTACGGCGGCGATGAGTCGTGTAAACGCCTCATTAGGCGCGGCTCAGATAATGAGAACGAATGTGACCGCCAATTTGTCCCGGTAATGTAGCGTAATTAGGCGATCCTGAGGGGCCACTCCTGCCGTCTGTCGCCCCGAGATTCTTCTTTATAGGGGCTTTATCTTCATGTCCCCTTGCATTATCATAGTACGCATTTTATTACATTATTATTGATACTATCTATCATGTAAAATGTTATTAGTTTTAGTTTAAGATATGAAAATAAAGGCTGAATATTGTTTGTTTTACCTCAAACAATGACTGTTCTACCTCTGAATTCACAATTTTAAATAGTGGTAACAAGTGGCATAATATTATTTATGAGTAGTCTCAGACATGGAGCCTCACGGACCTTAGATGTGACACAGTGTCTCTTTTTATGCCAACCAGCGTGCTCTCAAGAGCATTTAGTCGCTATGTTCGTAGGTCCCATTGAAATAAATATATAACAAAATTACAATATTCATTTTTATAATACTTCCAGGGCGAGACAGTTTGTGTTAGTACAGTTTATAAATTTGGGATTTAAAACTTATCGGACGCTTCAGCTACAAGTTTATCAAAATCTCATTTTAATTTTAAGTCATGAAAACTGAATTTGTTTTCGAATCTACAATTTAAGCTAAACTAAAACCAGTTTAGTTTAAGCCGTGTGAGTGCCCCGTGAACTGCCTTGAATGCTCGAGCCTCATCACGGCTTGTCCGGAGGCCGCAATGACAGCAGACATTATTGATGGATATGTTTGCCGGCTAGACACCTCTCGCCCCCGGGTCACTGAATCGATGTCGTCCTCCGGTGTCTTTGAAACCGAACTCAGACGTCTGTTTGGAGTTTTGACAAAGTGGCTTTGTCGTTTGTTTCGTCAACTTTATCAATTATGCATGCTGCTGTTGTTGAGATACTACGTCGTTTGGAGCGAACCTATTTTTTTCGTAATTCTGTACAGTACTTGCGTTGAGTAATTTTAACAATCGTATTTTAAAAGACACCTTCACACACAGTTTACAACGCTAATTCAATAACATTTTAAGTTTTACGTCGTTAAATATAATAAAGGAGAAGTTTTTACTTTAACCAGTTGTTGAGACACATTCGTAACGCAATTCTCTCGTTTGTAGCGCATCAGTTGGCCAATATAAAAATGGGAACTACCCAAGTATAGTTCAAACAAAGAAGATGGCCATTGTCAAGAATGACTTGGCGAAACAGGACAGCCGTGACGTTGGTCTGTGTTGATGGCAACATGGCAGATTTTAGTCCTTGACACCTTCCATAGTTTGCGGTCTCGCGGCACCGTTCCTGGGTAACGGGAACGCTATTGCTTGTCACAGCCAGTTTGTCATGGCTTGTGTCTATGTAATGACGTGTTCAAAGTGGCTTTGTATCGTACGTCCTGTCATCGGTGAGCCACTTTCTGGATGGTGGAGAAACTTTCACGTACAACGGGAGATAAGTGAAAGATAATGGAACTGCAAACCTTCCTTGGTTGGAGCCGTTTAAGTTTTTGAAATTTGTTCCTCAACTGTAGTTTGCAACACACTAGAATGCTCAGTTGTGTAAAATTGATCACTAGAATATGCATCTAGGTGAGTAGGTGACGTAGGTGGAATCGGCTTTTATACGTACTTTCTGCTCACCCCTATCTGCTTGATACGTTCCACGGACTGAAGTGTAGGCTATTTAGGCGGAAGCTGTAAGTAAATGAGGCCGCTAACCCCTTAAAAAGTTAACAGAAAATGACGAAGACTCATGACAGACGTATTATACATGTAGTTATGATGGAACAAACTGTATTTCTATTTTTATCTCTTTAGTTTTCTACTCGGTTCATAGTAATACGACTCCGATAAAATGAAGGATATCAACTGGCAGAAATATGCAGACATGGTGACCGAGTGGCAGAGAGGTGGTGGCTCCTAAATTGATGCCTGTCGGGGTCGGGAGTGAACTGTGCCCTGAATGGACCTGATGGAGTTTCGCCATGTCACAACGAATACAGTTTGATTGACACTAGCACTGAAATTGCATTTCACGTGCAGTAAAATAAACGTTCTACCGGTTGATTGACGCCCGGAGTCGGTGATATCGTAACTGCTTTATATCTCTATTTTAAGGTTTAAGGTTTGTTGGAAAAGGCTGATTATGGTAAATGAATCGTTTTGTGGTTGATTGATTGACAGAAAAAAAATTTAAATATCAATTCATATTCAAGATTCATTTACATTTCACTCTGGGTATAATATTCTCACAATCGTCTTGTTTGCGCCAAATAGATGCACTCTGCAATAACAACTAAGTTCATTGTAATACAATGTTATTGCCGAGCTGACGGACTAAAGGGGCAATTAGTGAGCGGGACATATCGTGTGGAAATAGTTGCAACCCTGGGCCAAAAACAATACCGGCTAGCATGAATCAGAGCAAAGTGGGAAGACGCGTGTCACCTCGTGGACGCCGGCCAGAGCGAAAATACCCTGTCCCCGTCCCGCTCTCGGCTACCTTAGATCACCTGCGCCGCGAACAGGGTTGCCTGATTATGGAAAATTCCCTCCACATTGGGACATTCTCCACCAATATTTGTAAACAATACGACTCTCCATAATTAAATACTGTAAATACTGTACTGTTCACGTCAAACATTGTCGAGTCACAGAAACTAATATCACTAGCAATTAAACGTCGGTAAGTTTGTTTTACCTGACAACTTTGAAGTTAACAATTTTCATTCCTCGTCGAGTTTACAAGCTTGTGTTTACTTTACGAACGCCAATTTGTCAGTTATTACTTTGTCTCGTTCGGTTTATTTTAATTATAAACAAACTCCTGTTTATGTTCTGTCTCGGTAAATCGAATATCCGTTTGATCGAGTAGTTAGGTATACAGTTGAAGTGAACTGTAGCGTTGGTCGGTCGCTTGGCATTCTGCCATGGTTCGGTTAGACATTACAATCCATATTGGTGCATAGTTTTGAGTTTGCCTCTCCTCCCTTGTCCCTTATCGCTGCTCATCTGGCAAGTTGAGCACCACAGGCGGAAGTTGTGGTTATCAATATGAAGGCCAAACACAAACTGTGTAGATGTGAGGCAGAGGAGTGGGGCCATCGAACTATGATGACACTGGTCACTGGTACACGCTCTCACTCAATAAATAATACATAGGAAATGGAATAGAACGTGACTGACACAAAGTTTTGTTTATATCAATATTCCGTGACAGAATTTATTGTTGAATCGGCCAGTCACAGTAAAGAGGCTGCCATTAGTTGGACAATAAAATCGTTTCCTTTCAACATGTTATACTTTAGGTCCATTTGATGCAATTGACCGTTCGGATCTTAATTAACATGGTCTAAGGAACATGTCAACCTTAGTCAGTAACAAGACTACAAGATCGCGCCACAATCATCTTACACTCACTTCTCATTCATACTTGGATTGAATACCTACCTGGGTAGGTGGCCTTTTCAAAAAGGAATCTAATTATGGAGAGCATTTTCCAGTGTTAATATAGTTAGATGGTGAAACATTGTGTTAAAGTCAGCAGGTAACCAAAATTTAACTTATGTAATTAAAGTCGTTCCTTTTTAACACATTGAATAGTAACTCATAAACCTTTCTGGTATGAGGCTGATTGTCCTTTGTTAGAAAGTCCTTTCTATCATATAAAAAATTTTAAAAAGTTTGAAACATTGTTTATTAGTGGACAATTATTGCAGCTCAAGTGAATCAAAATCTTGAGAAACTAAACGAATGAACTGTCTTTGACGGTGTGTGATGTCAGGAACAGGGCGGTGTTGTCTTACCTATGTGTGGCCAGGCTGTATGCTGCAGCGGGTAAACACAATGAGTGATGAGGGGCTCGGCACTGAGCAAGCAGTCCGGGGCCGGGCACGCTTATCTGGCGTCTCAGACGTCGTTTGCATCCCCCGACACGATAACAGGGCCAAGATGGATCCCTTCTAATACAACAATAATACTCCCCGATGGCCGAAATGGGTTCATTCATGTTAAAAAGGTAACTACTCGAATTTAGGAAAAAACATTGTGACATCATAATTCAATTATCATTTCTACGGCGTTGCGCATGTTAAAAGATACCATTTTTGATATCCGTTAGGTGTTACAATGTAATACCTATTACAAGTCGTACACGCTTAACAATGATATCTTTGAGAACATCAAAACTATGACTGATTTCAATAAATTCATGCTCACGATGATAATGATAATCTTTTGAGAAAAAGTGAGTTATGATTTAAACCTCAAACGTAAAGCAAAACTAACTTCACCGACAAAAATGCGTCCAGACTAACGCTTGTTTATTAAACGAAATATTAGTACTAATCAATGTCAGAAATTTGATGTTCAGTATTCATGAGATAAAAAATTTTATAACCGTAACAATGAAAATTAAATGTAGGTGGAAATTTGCCGATATTTACATGAGGAAAATTACAGGTTGCAACAATGAGTCTAATCTTATGACGAAACCAGATTTCTTCAGTTGCGGTCTTACTACGGTTAAAGCTAGGTTTAACGGAAGATTTAGTTTTTACCCTTACGCAAACCATTGAATTTTTTTAGTCATTTAATTTCTGTGTTTAGTTAAAACGTAAACGAAATTCCCTTGAACAACAAGAGGTAAAGTGGGGCAGTTGCGTGACAGCCGGTCGTGATGCCGTAATTACAGCTGATGCCCGCCACGGCCACCATCACTGTATTTTATGAGAACATATCGGTTAAACGGTCAATAAGTTGTAAGTACGAGTAAATTGTAAACTCATACAAACTACAGTCGAACCAGACTAGGTTTATGTTCAAGGGATTGAGAAATTGGCTTGTAGAGGTTAACGTTATTAAAATATGAATTGTAGAAGTGTAATTCGAAAATTTATATTTTTGTGTTTAGTGAGAATACAATTTGATTTGTACTCATTTGAACTCATTCTCATGTACTAGATCGTAAATAAATACGGCAATACACGAAAAAACGAACTATATATACAATACGATAATTTTGTAATAATTGATGTTTATACTATCAATGCTGTAACGAATCAAAGAAAACGCCAAGCATAGAAACGCCAAGCAAAGAAACGCCAAGCAAAGACACGCTAAGCAAAGAAACACAAAGCAAAGAAATGCCAAGAAAAGAAACGCCAAGCAAAGAAACTCCAAGCAAGAAACTCCGAGCAAAGAAATGCCAAGCAAAGAAACGCCAAGCAAGAAACACCAAGCATAGAAATGCCAAGAAAAGAAACGCCAAGCAAAGACACGCTAAGCAAAGAAATGCCAAGCAAGAAACGCAAAGCAAAGAAATGCCAAGGAAAGAAACGCCAAGCAAAGAAATGTCAAGAAAAAAACGCCAAGCAAAGAAACTCCAAGCAAGAAATGCCAAGCAAAGAAACGCCAAGAAAGGAAACGCACTGGTTCGCGTGAAAAGCTTATACGAATCGGCTTCGAATTATTATAGAAGTTACCGTCGAATGTTACAGGTAGGGTTCCGGAATAAAGGAATATAAGTACTTTTTATTAACGCGTTATTTATAAGCTAATTTGCAACACTTGAATATATAAAGGCTTTAATATATTATATAAGTAGTATATTTCTCCAATAAATAACCCTGCCTTATTAAATTGTAGTCAAATAAGAACAATTTTTGTGTTGTCAACATTATTGGCCGGTCACTCGCTCGTCCTAAAGGTGTTGTATTCGGGTTAAATTTACGTAATCGCTAAGTAAAATGTAGTTTTACTTTATTTTGTGATTAAAATATTATAATTTACAAGTAAACTTGTTGTTCTATCATAAAAATGCATTTACTGTATCTTATTTCCCTAGATAAGCAATTTTTCCTTAGTTCAATACTCGGAGTGATTTTATTACTTGTCACTACCGCGTGGTCAGTAAGGCCTTCACAGGTGTTAAAATCCAATATGGCGTCAGTGATGAAGACTTGAACAATATAGTTTGTCCAAGGAGCACTAACGAGGGCGACACACGGTGATGGAGCGGCGACCCTCGGCCGTCGTTAATCATCGCACCAATTCTAACTTTGATCCTGGCCACAAGTTGCTGGAGGAGCGCAGAGGTTCTATCTGTGACCGTGGTGCCCGGATAAACATTTAGATCTCCGTATGAAACATTGTTTGTTTTTTATATCATCCTCACTCATTTCCGTTCGGTCATTAAACTTTACATCGTATGAAAAAGTGACACTTTAGTCCAGTGTCGTAATATACTACATTGGTATTAGTAAATACATTAGTGGTAAAATCTGGGTTCTTATTATAAAAAACTAGCTGACCCGGCGAACTTCGTAACGCCAAACAGAAAATACATGTTAACTTTAAGATGTTCTGAAGTCAAATAGCATTGCGGCTTCGTTGTGAAAGCTTTAAATATTCAACAGCTGATTATTACAATAAACCTAATATGTATAAATATTGTAGTTATTTTTATTTGTCAAACATATAAACACGTGACTTTTAATCATACAGAAAATTAAAAACTATAAATACGGTACATAATTCCCAAAAACCGTAAACTATTAACGTGGTGAATAAATCTGTTCATTTTGTACAGTACACATTTACTTTATAGTTTTATATTAATGAATGATTCAGATGGCATTGGATAGTAAAGCATATTGCTAATGGAAAGTAAAACAACAGCTGGTTTAAGAAAGCAAATGTTTTGATTGCAGATAATTTGTAAACAAACTTATTCCCCGTAAGGTTAACATTAGAAATTTAAAACGCTATAAAATGGAAACTAATTGAGTTTATGGAAACTGAATATGCCTAAAGCATGACCGGAGCAGGGACGAATCCAAAAAATCAAAGATCATTAAAATCGGTCCAGCCGTTCTCGAGTTATAATGCGTGTAACTAACAATATGACTTTGTTTTATATATTTAGATGATATTTTCTACGTTATGGGAAAACGTAAAGTTTGTTTCATCCATATTGTGAAAAAAACAGAACATTTAACAAATTTTTGTGATAGCCGGAAGGTAAGAAAGAAGCACGATCATTAAAAAAGAGTACTTGTCCATTTTAAATATTGTACGAGTAGGCCTACTTATTCATTTTCTGTGGTTTTGGGTAGAATTAGTTTATTATCTCAAGGAAAATAGATAAATCGTTAATCTAGTATTATTCCTTGCTGACGAAAATAACTCTCCCCAATACACTCTTCAGAAACATTCAACGTAAAATCGTAATGACTTGAATTATGGTTATATTGTTTCGTCTACAACGTGAACCGATCCGCGTTACATTTGGCCAAACGTCGTAAACCACTGGACGAGAACACATTACGGCATGTCGAGATACTGTTTACCTTTAAACTCTTTCGACCCGAGTTTTATGGATCGACTTTATGGCTCTTCATTACCTTTTCCACCGTCCCGGTCGTTCCCTCAATCTTGCTACTGAGTACATCGATTGTTGAGTTCGTTCTATGGTTTTCTATGGACGATTCAAATCACGTGAACCGGAAGTAATATAGAGGTAAATGTTCGCTAATTCTCGTTCGAAACTCACAAAATGCTTGTTGTTGCTAAGTAAAATTAAAGTGGATTAATTTGAGAGCTTAGCAAAAATATTACGTCGTCATAAAGTATTATTACTATAAAATCTATAATATTATAAAGAAGAGGTGGTTTCTGTATGTTTGTTTGTGGGTTTGTGTGTTTGTGGGTTTGTTGTGGCAAGTAAATGCGAAAAATACTGAACCAAACAGTTTGAAATTTTACACAAAAGTAGATCTTAAACTCATGTAACTCATAGGCATACTCATTTCCTTAAAATCCTCTCGGGCTACGCCCTGTGAACGTCCTAAGTTTCAATGTTTACATTTTTAGAGAATGAAAACATAAAATTACTTGAATGTCAACAGCTGTGAATACTAAAATTTGACAGTTCGAGAAGAAGGAGAAGAAGAAGAAAGAGCTGCCGTGACCGTCCTAGATTTCAATGTTTACATTTTCTAATGACAACACCCGTTTGCACTATATTTTGACAGTTCGGGAAGAAGAAGAAATAAAGTTGATTTTTCTGATAAACTGCTGGATCGAAATTAGTGAATTATTTGAAATAGCGGAATGGTAGATTTTAAGTTTTTTCCGACGACTGTCTCTATTACATTAATCCTTATCCTCTCCCAATATTTGACAGATGTTACTTTGAAATGTTGTAGACACTTCTGTTTTGTCATTTTGTAAACAATGAAGAATTAATTAACAATACCTTAAACGTATCAGTAGAGCCTACACCTTTCAGCCTTTTTAACCTGTGCGAAGAACGGGTACTTTGGCTAGTTATTCATAAAAATAGGTATGGCCTAATGAATAGTTTAATTTTATAGCAGAGTAGAAATAATAAAACTTTAAAATAAATACGTAACTACTAATTTAATATCTTGAACTATATTTATACAACTATTGTTTGGTTTGGTTGCATAATTAGCATCGTTCGTAACGACTATAACTTTAAATATCTCCACTGATGAAGACTTCAGTAATATAATTTCTCGCAGCTTAATCCGGCGTCAATATTAGCCCGCTCGGGAAACTTGGTCGGGCCATAAACTCACGGACGTGAAGTGATTGCTCGTAAAATTAAACGCTGTATAATTAGCAGGGCTGGGGACGGGCGTAAGCGCGGCTGGCGGGCGGTCAAAACGCGCGGCGAGATTGAGCGGTACCGCGGCGATGAGTCAGAAACGTATTATATACGATGGGCGATTGTCTCGTGGCTAATCTGGGCGGCGTGCCGGTGCAAGGTGGGCTAAACATAGCGATGCACCGCGCGCCACTGTGTCACTCAGTAGCTACTGTTGCTCGCACAGTCCGCCGATAGAGTACTCTGATTTCGAAACGACGTATTATTATAAACATTGCAACAAGGCGTGTTTCGTTTTTAATCTGGCGGCGTGGTGCCTTGAAAGGTGGGCTAAACATAGCGATGCACCGCGCGCCACTGTGTCACTCAGTAAATGTACTTTAAGTTGTGTCTCAAATATTTTCAATAGTTCAAAACTTAACTTTATATCTAAGACGTATTTTCTTATCATTATAATAGAGTGTCGAGTTGCAACTGTAATACACTTTAAAGTTTTTAACATTGCTTATAGGGAAAAACATTGCAGAAAATCGATGGTACTGCTGACTCTTAACTAAGGAATCTTGATGTTTCCCAAGACAAAACTGCATCTTCTTAACTGTGTTCAAAGTAAACTTAACAGATGTTTGTAACCATTTCGCAATAACTGTTTTTTCTTTTATATTTTATTTAAAGTCGTCTTTGTTGTAGTTTTTGGTTGGGATCGAATTAAACCAAATAAAACATTTTTACAGTTTATCTTATTGTGTTGTTAACCCCAATATTCGTAAAGCATGGTACTTAAACCATACGGCAAAGCGATAGTGCAGTTTCTATAAAAGTAGCCTACAACTGTGAAATACAAAACGTCTCAGCGTCGCTTGCTCTTAAAACGAGGGCTTTACAGTGTGTGGTTATGGTAATCGAGTTCTTCGCGCGGGAAAATTGCAATTAACTGAAGAAAAGAGAAGCGCGGATACCGGCATTGCGGAAGGCTCTAACGCTCGACACGCCAGGTTTTAATCTTTCATTCCTCCTGATAACCGGATAAGGTTAAATGGAACCGTTCTTGTAATAGAATCGCGTTAAATATTCATGGCCCGATAAAATTAGCATTGTCTCCCACCTGGATTCTTTCAGCTTAACCACGGTTATCTGGCGCTGTCGGTTACCCCTTCCTCCCCTGAAACGGCCGCGATACTCGGGATTAATTTGATTCGACCGTATTGCATTCGCCGATACGAGAATGCCCTTTTTTACGTATTGTATACGTTTAACCTAGAATCGAATGTGTTGTATGTCGTCAAGGCTGTATGATAAAGATTTTATAACACTTTCCTTATCTGAATGTTGACTTTTATGTCGTGCAAATTGTTGATTCTTCACCTACCTTATGTGTATATAATGTTTAAAAAGTATTCTACGTGAGTGTTTGATACTCGATGATTACACACCGAAAGGTAATATTGGTGACGACCCACTTTTACTCTCTCCCCTTATACGTAGTATATGGAGAAAGTATTGTTTTCGTCAAAATTTTCGAATTTGAGTTGAGGGTGGATATATCCGTTTTGGGGTCCCCTGAATCCAAAAAAGTGGGTTTTGACGTGATGTCTGTCCGTCCGTGTGTGTGTGTGTGTCTGGATGTGTACAGTGCCACAGCCTACCCCGTTGGTCCGATTTAGATGAAATTTGGCATGTATGTATATATTCACGGTATCTCCAGGCGTGTTTTTCATTTTTTTGAATTTTTGATTTTTAAGGGTAGTTCACCCCTAAAAACCCTTAAAAAACGTGAAAAATCCAAATTTCTCAAAAACGGCTCTAACGATTTTTATTAAAATTTGACAGTTTATAGTGTACAGAGTACTAAATAATTTGACACCACCCGCATGTCTGTAAAAATGACGGTTCAAAAGTTATGGGCTTTTAAATGTCAAAAAATCTATTTTTTTTATTTTCAGCGAAAACAATAAAAGTAAAGTATAACTTGACTGGTACCATTGAAACCAGCTTAAAAAACTAAACAAATTAGTATTTTGAATTATTTGTCTACGACTAACGGTTCCAGAGAAAAGTTAAATTTACTGTCCACGATAAACGCAGAACGTTGTCTGACAGCGCCCAATGTTATTCTTATGGAAAATGTAAAAAAATCAATTTCTTTACTTTCTCCCGTTTTATGAAACTTGGTATGAAGTGTAAGGTCAAATCACCAAACAAAACCAGCTCAAAAAAGCTTGGTATTATGGGGGGGGGGGGGGTTCCCCCATACAATTTGAACAATAAATTATTAAATGATATTTAGAATAACTTTGTAGAACATGATAGTTTTATTACAGATTGTCTTTTTTAAATTTACTTAAGGGAGAAAGTATGTGTCAGTCCACTGGTACCGTTTATTTTATACTCAAGAACTAGTGAGTGTTAGTTCGATAGTCGGGATAAAATAATGTTCACAATATCTTGTGAACATCATGGTTGTCTAGTAAGGAACTTGTTAGTTTGGTTTCTAGCCAACTTATTAGTTTTATTTAAAATCTAATAAATTATTAGTATGACGTTAAATCTATGTATTAGTATATATGACTGTTTCAACTAAAAACAAATTAATTGCTATTAATTTGTTGAAGACTAAAAATATTTGACTTTTCCGCATCCGTAACGAATATATACTGTGTGTTTCGTTTCCAGAACGTATAGTTCAGGCCATGTATTTATTTCCTCTTACGGTTTAGTGTTGCCTCAAAAGAATAATCGAATGTAAAAACGTTATAATTAATTTTATGCAAATTACACACCATGAAAGGACAAAATAAATTAATTTAAAGCACAAAGATAAAATGTTAGGGGGTCAGAGGAAGAGATGCGCGCGCACTAACATCGGAATATCGACCTGAAGCAGATGAGTTCTGTACAATAGACGAGGCAGAGTGACGCGGATTGATGGAGGCTCACCACGCTGCTGCCTAGACTTAACTGAACCGAGGTGAACTGCTCCAGTCACTATGTCGACCTGAAGCAGATGAGTTCTGTACAATAGACGAGGCAGAGTGACGCGGATTGATGGAGGCTCACCACGCTGCTGCCTAGACTTAACTGAACCGAGGTGAACTGCTCCAGTCACTATGTCGACTTGAAGCAGATGAGTTCTGTACAATAGACGAGGCAGAGTGACGCGGATTGATGGAGGCTCACCACGCTGCTGCCTAGACTTAACTGAACCCAGGTGAACTGCTCCAGTCACTATGTCGACTTGAAGCAGATGAGTTCTGTACAATAGACGAGGCAGAGTGACGCGGATTGATGGAGGCTCACCACGCTGCTGCCTAGACTTAACTGAACCGAGGCATCTGAACTGCTCCAGTCACTATGTCGACTTGAAGCAGATGAGTTCTGTACAATAGACGAGGCAGAGTGACGCGGATTGATGGAGGCTCACCACGCTGCTGCCTAGACTTAACTGAACCGAGGTGAACTGCTCCAGTCACTATGTCGACCTGAAGCAGATGAGTTCTGTACAATAGACGAGGCAGAGTGACGCGGATTGATGGAGGCTCACCACGCTGCTGCCTAGACTTAACTGAACCGAGGTGAACTGCTCCAGTCACTATGTCGACCTGAAGCAGATGAGTTCTGTACAATAGACGAGGCAGAGTGACGCGGGTTGATGGAGGCTCACCATGCTGCTACCTAGATGTAACTGATCAGCTAGGGCAGCCACAGCATGGTTGAGCAATCCCCAGTTGCTAGTTACCGAGACGACATTCTTCTTCTCCGCTCCTATCTACTGTTTGTGCAACGAACGTTTCTCTCCTTCCTCGTGGAGTAACAGCGACCAACCTACGCGCTCTGTGTGTCTAAACAGTCTTTCAAGTTATCCGAATGTTTTTTATTCACTTAAGATGTTTACTGACGCTTCAAATCGTCAAAAAGGATTTTGATAGAGTAATCCTCTTACACGTTTATAAATTACAATCGCAGTTGTCAATGTAATTATAATAAAACCTTATCTATTAAAAACCGTGGAAGAGTATGAGTATTAATATCCCTTTCGTTGTAAATAAATCCCCCTAACATTTCTTGAATTACAACAGTGTTTCAAAAAAATTGATTAAACGCTAACCCCACTACAAGGATTGTTTTCAAGTTTGATATTTTGCCGGTTGAAGTCCGAGGCACATAGTTGAAAAGCTATTTGATATTCCGAGATGAAATAATGCGGGCGGAGCGGAACTTTTGTCGTGGCATCACTACAGTTACATTCCTTGTCTTTGTTCAATCTGCGGAACTTGGCTCAAGTTGGCTCCACAAAGGGAGCAACGGTTTCGCATGTCAAAGGAGTTAAAGTAACGAATGTTTCTTTTCCTGATTTGAAAACAACATCGCTTGGCAGCGCGAGGCGCAGAGGTCAAGAGGCGTTCATTAGCTGCCGGTCACACTCACAGTCGCAGTGGGCCGGCGATCCAATCAGCGCAGATAGGTCCGCGTGCCGCGTCCATTCCGACAGATTTGAATAATTGGAGAACGCTGCCGCTTTCAATATCAGTGCCAGCTTTTTCACTCCGATTATACTCACATTCTACTTACTGCAGTGATTTAGTTGTTAATACACGAATGTGGTTATAGTGCTATTAACCCTCCCAACTTTTAACTTTTTTAACTATTTTTTTAACTCTTCTTAAAATACCAAGTATACACAAAAACCCAAAACATGCCCCCCCATTATAACCACTAACCATAAAAGCAGTACAGGTGTCCACTGCAATCCCAATTAAGCCTACAAATGTCGTCAACTTCCACCCAAGCCGGCCACTGTTTATTGAATATGGGCCCTCCACTCCACTATACCACATATTTGCAAGCCAAATTGGGATTGATCATAGTTGGTTTTCGAACCCTAGAACTTAAAATGGCTAGAATGATACACTCGTCAGCGCAATGCTCTAACCGGTCCAACCACCGGTGCATAGGAGTTGAAAGTACTTACTTTGCTATAAATGCATACTCTAGCGGCAAACTAACGAACTACACGAGGATAGTAGTTGTATGTATTAGCTCGCAGATGGCAGCACCGTGACGGTAATTGTTGACTTCGGATCTGAAGGTCGCCTGTTAGATGCTAAGCACAATATTGACAAGTTCTTGTGATGATTCGAAACTGGATCTAGTTGCCTCATTCATAATTGAGGCGGGTTGGTAGAGTCACTGTTCGAAAATTTTATTTTTGCCTAAACAATGCTAATGTATGGTCAGTTAATTATAATATTTCTAGTGTTTTACATTTGTTTATCATTTTCTTGCTATACTACCCCCTCTACATACATATTCTCGTAAGTGGAGATAGAGATAGTTTTGCTTAAGTCAAAATTTTCAATTTTGAGTTCAAAGTGAAAATGTCCATTTTGAGGCTACTCTTTGAATCCAAAAAATGATTTTCAGACGATGTCTGTTGATTTGTGACCACACCGAACGTAAGGTAGTTAAATAATCTCTAATTTTTTAAACTGAGATTGTGTGAAAGAAAGTTTGATTATTTTATAGATTATTTTGAATGCAGTTTCTAAATTTAAAAAAAGTGACAAAAGAGAAAGGATAAGTCTTTTTAAGATAAGCCAACCAAATCCATCTCGTCGTGTGAGGGTAAAAGCCCATAGGGCCGGGGCGGCGCGGGGGAATTGGGTTAATCAAAATCTATTTTGCGGGAATTCAGGGCCGCGCGTCCTTGATGGAGCTGGGGCGGCACGGTTGGGCCCTGATTGTAAAATAATCCGCCATCACTGCACCGAGATATAACACATTCTATCGATCGAACAGGAGTGGTTTGACGCACTCGAATGCAACTACACATGGCCACAGTTGAAATACTGGTCAAAGATAGCTTCGAGCTAGGTTGGCTCTGCTCGTGATAATATATATTTTAAGACTTTGGAAGCCTTCACTCAAAGTACAGTATGACGATTTTTCCTTGTTTTGTAATATACTCTCGTATTTACTCAAAGGAATACTTAACCTGATCAATGATGAGGTTACAATTTTATTTAAACAGGGTGTATGATTGGCCAGTCACCACACTTAATGATGTGAATTATTAATGAAATTCATAGAGGATAAAAGGTTTTATGGTATGGTCACGTCAGGAGAGCTAGTGCCAGTAAGTGGATTGGAATAGTGGTGGATTGGAGCCCTCTGGGGCGGAGGAGAAGAGGGAGGCCGAGAAGGTCTTGGCGGGATGAAGTGGATGAGGCTATGGTAATGAGGAATTTGAGAGATGGTGATTGGGATGACAGACAAGGATGGAGGACTCGGCTAAGAGAAGGAAGACAGTAAAGTACTGTAAAATCTAAAAAAAATTATTGGGTTCAAATAAGCAAAAAATATTTTATGGTAGGATTTTCTAAAATGTGTACATAGCCACCATATCCGGCGTTTAGTATTTTTTTACAAAATATTTTATACGTCAGACATTTTTTGATCAATTATTTTGAAAATTTGTATGTGTCTTTAAATAGTAAAGACCCAACTTCGATTCAAGTATCATCGTTATTAGATTTTCAATTTGAATATTTTTATCTTATATTTATCTTGCAACATGTACACAATAAAACCAAAATAATCACCCAATTTGAACCCGAGACCGCACGCTATTTTCTTTGGGAGGACCAACGATGCGGACGTCCGCGACTCGATGGAATGTAGTCTTTGTTCATATAAAGCGTGTTATTTGAAGTAATTGTTACCTGAGAACATGTTGTGTGTGAGTAAGGAACAGAATTACAGTTCCAAATATGTCATAACAGTTGCAGTTATATATTATTAAAATATACCAGAACATTTAAGAGTCGGGTATTCTAATTTCTGGAAATGGTTGAAAAATTGTTATCGCGCCGTATACAATTTTTGGCGTACTCAATAAAATATTTGCGAAAATACTCTTAATTCATGACTTTCAGCATTCGGTGTTAGAGACGTTAACTCGCCTATATCGAGTCTTCCTGAATAAATTATTAGTTTCAACGGAAGAGTAAAGCTCTTTTCAACCGATTTCTCGTCCATGGCGGTAGGAAACAATCCGCACAACTGAACAGTCCGGCCGTGTAGTCGGCCGCGATGTGAGCTAAACGCGCTTGTATTATTCAGGGTTTCGTTTCGGTTTTGTTGATCGCCGGCTAATGCGAGTTTGTTTGGTTTAACCGGTGCCGTGATATTACCGACAAAGCAGCCGAGTGGATTTGTAATTCCTAATTTAACCATTGTCCATGTGGTTTCATAGGTTTATTCGCTCAGTTCTAAAATAAACACATTGTTGATCTGCTAACAAGCGTTCAGTGGTGAGGAAGCTTGTTGACCTAGTAATTTAGAGTAAATCGTGTTCGAAACAATAACGATTCTGTACCGGAAAAGTTAGGTTTAAGTTAAAAATTCTGAAGTAGTGTAAAGTTTGCGAGTGGTAAAGAAAAAGCAATTAAAAATCCGTAAAAATATTAAAGACTTCAATGTAGTAGCGGCGAGTTCATTGCTTCCTCGTCACCCTTTGCCCAATTCTCGGTAATTAATTCCAACTTTTCTTGAAAGTAAAACTTTTTCGGGTTAAAAGCAATCTTAATTTCCTCTTCGACAACATTGTTGTTCTGGAGGATTGACAACAGTTATTCGCAGTTTATTTTCACAGTTGTGTATCGTGAACCGTTCTTAGTTGACACTAAATATATTTATAACTAGTGAACGTGTATTTATGTCACCCTACCAAGAAATGCTATGCAGTTAAGGTAAAAGGCTTGTGAGAGTTACATCTGCTCCCGAAAATCGCATTTTCTGCCTCACAAAAACTGTTCATAGATGACAAATACGTTTATGAATAATGAAGTGTCATATCACTGTAAGAAGAAATGAGAGAGATAAAGATAAGGAGATAAGGGGAAGAGTTGCATATGCTTCCGAGAATCGCATTTTCTGCCTCACAAGAACTCCATTCCCATCGAGTTTAAGATTAATACCCTTCGTATCGCCCCTTATGTAGCTGTTTTGTACATAATCTAGCCGTTTTGTTTCTCTGTACAGAACGTTTGGTCCTGGTGAAAAATGACATTGATTTAATGGAATCCCAAATATATTTCTTTAAATGTTAAATTTTAGACAGTGAGCTTGGGTCAGCTTTTAAATGCAACCGTTCAATTCGATATAGGCCTACCTCATGTCTTAATGGCTTGTGGCCTCATTGCACTAGTGATCCTCCGGGTAAGCCTCTTTGGTATGGCTGTGCTGCTGGGTGGGAGAGGGAGGGGACGTTCCCTCTGATTGGTTTATAAATTTAATCATCCGATGTTTACTTTGTCTCCGACAATCGACTTATCTAAACCGTACGTCGTGTGATATTGTCTGTACAGGTTTTATGACCTCATTTTGCATTAGGAAATTGGAGTTCATAATTAGCCTCTTTTGAAAACTAAAATATCTATCGGATTTATTTGCTACTTCACCTTTATTTCGTTATTTTTTATTTAAAATGTCATTTAGGCTGTATATGCGCCATTATTGAAAGTATATTTTTTTACTCCCCACCTAAATTTTGCTTATAGTCTTATTTATGATTGGGTTTATTTTGAAATAATTAACACGTCCATTTGGGAATTCGTCGAAAGTGAATATAATTAGTAATTTCAAATTCAGCAAATGAAATATTTTTTGATCAGTAAGAATCGCATTGTGAGAGATGAAAACTCGCGTTGCAAAGAGACGTATATTGTTGCGATGAGAATAAGATCGGAAATCTCGTTCCGTCGATTTGGTTTGATAATGCAGTATTGGAACACCGCCTCCTGCGTATCATCACACGTCGGTAATGTATTGAACGTCGTGTTGTTCCATTGTAGAAACTTTAAAAATACGACTGCGTCTAAGTGTTCATTCAATTTACTTAAGCATTGTCGGAAATTTTTAAAATTAAAATCGCAATATTGGTTTTTCGTAGGCGATTTAATGTTCAAATTTCTTAAGGAGACACAGAATCACTACTGGTAATAATCCAGTGGATTTTGAATCTCAATTTTAAGATTTTAAGTAAGTAAGCAATGTGACTCACATCACAGCGTATTCGATGTTATGTTCAGACTCAATCAAGACAGTTGTGACAGTCTATGAATAAATCTGAAACGCTGTTTGAAATATGATTACAAATGTGGAGGTCACTATTGAACCGAAAATAAAATGTATAATATAGCTCTTCACTCAGATTAAATGTGACTTATTCAGCCTCGCTCATTTTCTGACCTCGGCTACACCTCAGTCGTTAACTTTGACCTCGAATGAAAAGTGACTTTCAGCCCTAGTCACGAAATAAGCTGTTTTCGTCGTATAGTGCTTTTATTGTAGACTGGGACGGTGGCGACGTCCTGTAATCCAGCTACTTGGAGGTCACGAATTGTGGATAGTTGTAAGCGATGGTCGGTGGGTGTAGTGTTCTCTTGTGTGGATTAACGTCCGCGCTATTGAATACTGCGTTAATCCACAAAAACCATCATCATAATTAGACCAGTTCGTAATTCAGAGGCCGTGGTTCGGATTCCACGTTAAACTGTAGGTCCCTTAGTTGCCATCGGCTGTTGGGCTATTAATTAACAGTCATGTCTAAGGAACATTTCAGCCTTAGTCAATAACAAGACTACAAGATCGCTCCACAATCATCTTACACTCATTTCTCATTCATACTTGGCTTAAAATACCTACCTGGGTAGGTTGCAATTTAAATAATCTAATCTAATCTAATTGTAACAATATTTACAAAAATGGCTAGATTTGTATTTCTCATACATGTGTAATTTGTTAGGTCGTCGATTTCATTTAAATGTGAATATCTTTTAAACTTAAAAATTATAGTCCGCTAAGGAATCGGACAAACTGAGATCCACTTGCCGCGCCGTCCTCGACGATAAAACAGTTAAGATAGCAGACATTTCTCTAGAACGATCCCTGGGCGCGGCGGGCTCTGACAGGCCGCATCCCCTGAGAGCTGAGATGTCCGGTCCCTGGAGGACCACAACGTTGCCTTCGAACTGCATCTCGTCTGTGCTTAAAGTATTATTGTATGTTTTGCCTCGAGCGGTGACAATTCTGTATGTTTCTGTTTGCATTCAAGTCCATAATCTTTGTGCGCTCCAACGAAAGCTACGGTGTTACTCGAAGTGCGAAAATCAACTAAGAACTTTTCATTATGGTGCTTGGTATTCGTTTAGATATGAGGCAGAATGGGTCTCGTAGAGGAAAAATGCTGAGTTATTTTTGCCATAACCTATGTTGAAGAATTTATAATTGACAACCTTGAGTCCACTTAACCTAGTGAATGCGAGCTGATCAATTTAAGTTTGAAATATATTTGTAACTTCCACTTCGCTAGTTTCCAAACGGAAAATGTCGTGTTGCAATTGACTTGTTTCGTTTGATGTCTGCACGCCTCACCGAAGGTACGGCAAGCTTTGTATGTAACTTTAAGCATACTTGTTACATATAACGTTGACGAAATAAACGTTATTCCCTGCTTTGAGACGTAGGAAATCCAGGAAGAACGGAGGAGAAAGTGTATCGACCCAAGGTGGGGGCACGCTGGTTGATTGTTATTAATGGAAGGAGTGTTAACCCGTGTAAACGTGCAGGACACGACAGTCGGCGGCAGGACGAAGGACGGAGGACTGTCTTTGTCCGCACCTTTGTCATTTCAGCCTCACCATTCCCAAAGTCAACTCCAGACTGATTAGGAGCATTGTCACTCGACCCCGACTCTTACTCCTTTGTCCCGTTTCTTTTTAGTTTCCTTTTCGTATGCAATTTGGTTCGGTTGTCGTCTATTATTTAAATCGTCTACTTTTTGTCATTCTTATATCTCCGGTATCACTGTATCATTTGCTTGAGGATAGGCTTCTTACCAATTCTGTATTAATTCTTACATCGTGAATCAGAGAATTGTGTTGCTTCAGTTGTTATAGTAACCGCTTTATGATCTTCGATTCTAACCAAGAGACATTTCTCATATAAAGATCATTTTTTCGATAACTTGCTTATCTTTATTCATTGGGTTGTGTAAGAACCAAATGATCCTGAAAAATAAATAAAGCCGTTCTTCCATTATCACTTATCAATCATTTTACTTGTCATATTCACCCTTCACTTACAGTTACCTAAAATAACCTTTCTGGGTTTGCGTTTCACGTTTATGATCTGAATTTACTCTCTACTTTTCAATCCAAACAGTTTTTGGATTTGAAGATCGTTCTTCTCATCCATCCATAAGAGTAAGAACAATTGTTTCTTGTTTTTAAAATAAACTAAATCTATAAATTTAGTTTATTTTGTGTTTATATTAAAAATTTTTAATAGTCCAATATTAATAAGTCTTGATAGTCATATGTAATAATATTAAATAGCATATGTCAATAATTTAAAGTTATAGAATCCAAGATGTAAAGCCTTTTTGGATTTGAGTATTTGCTTCACATCACGTACGTTGTTAAAGGCTTTCCTGTGTAAAATTTTAAACATTGAGACCTTGCCAGTTATACTTTACTATGTTTGTAGACATATGTATGAACTACAAAAGTAGTATAAATTGAGAATTTGAATTTATCTAAATTTTAGAATATGTTTTAAATATGTATACATAACATGAATAATGTACAGTATATGTATTCTCTTCGGTTTCAAAGAGAAGTCTGAAAAGAGTTTCTCAGCACAGCATTGTGAACGAAACGGATCCCAGGCCAATAAAACTAGTATGTTTGTTGTGCATAGAAATTTATGATAAAAATAACAACGCCGTGAGCTCGGGATGGTTTCATTTGCGCGGCAAAGGCAAAGGGTTGTTATTAAAGCTTAGTTCGGTGCCGGGAGCGGCGTCGCCGGCCGCCACAAAGTCTTGCGTCGAACCTCGCTCGCGCTTCTCCCCGCTGAGCAAAACACAATAATGGTGGATGAAATGAGGGTCATACAGACACAACGGGTACTGTACAGTCGTCGCCTAAATACAGGGTGTCTAGCAACAGGGAAAACAGGGAAATTCAGGAAATTTCTACATTGGTCAGGGAAACCGTCCAAGGAAATCAATATTTTGTAAAGGATTCAGAACTTATAAATTTGACAAAACTGGCAGCATTGAAATCCTGAGTTAGTGAGTTTAGTTGTATAGATAGCAGCCGCCATTATTTCTTCTTTCTACTCATCAACGAGTCGGTTTGGAAGTGAAGTGATTGTCAACGTATGCCGGGTATCTTCTAGTTCGCTCTCCAAATAATGTGATTCTGTTTATTTGTACGTTTTAATTTAACAATTTAATGTTGTGTTCATTTTTAATGGTTTCTCTATGTTGTATTTAAAAATAAACCTATAGTTACACGTTTTTAGTCAGGGAAAATGATGCATCTAATATGAAAAAGTTAGGGGAAAATCATGGAATTTACTTATGATGACTTGCTACACACCCTGTTAGAGAACGTTTTGAATTCTTTTTGCAATTATTCCAATTTGCAATTTCCACAATTACAACGGAAATAGTGACAGCTTATTCCCCTTCTAAGGTCGATATGTGCACATGTGACATGTGTTTTATACCTTGTGAGTTGTTGGGAAATGAAATTCGTCTCGGTATAACTACGCCTCGATGCATGCATGCTTGTCTTAGTGGACTGCTATGAGGTCGTATCTCATCTCGCTCAGCGCCGCGTAGGTGAGAAGCGAGGCCGCGAGCTGATATCACAAAGCCATATCGTCGGCTAATCAGGTCGGCTATTCATCATTTGTCCAAAGCTCTATTGCTATCGCTGGAGTCGCGCCACGGCCTTGACGTATCGCCCGCTTGTTGCGTCTCGCAATTGTCTCTTAACTGTTTTACAACTTTCCTAACTCGCATTATCAACCTGTTGATTGGATGGATCCGGCAAAGTCTTTGCTTCCACTTCTTACACATTAACATTTTGTTCTGGGGTATTTTTTTTTAAATTCCGTGTTTTTGGTTCTCAATATTTTACGTTTATTATTTTGTGGCGTAATCAGTTTATTATATTCACTACTTATGAACATCTGTGTGTCCTTGCAAAAATAAAAAGAATTGCAGCAACACCGCCTGAAATGTTTTGTCAAGTAATTTCTCAGGAGTCTAATTGTGACTCGCTAAAAATAAAATAGATTTTATCAGGTAGGGGATATAATCTGCACGTATTCAAATTAAAACAATAGTTAATACGATATTGATCAAATTTATTTTTGGGAATTACTCGTAGGGAAGAAGCTATTACCGTAGGTCTCATAGTAAGACTTGAGCCTGGGACCACGTTACTTTTTTGTTCCAAATTGCCTAAAGACTATGCTACATGTTTCCGTATGTATGTGAACACGATAAATCTCGTAAAAATGGTCCGATAGAGACCAAATTTGGTAGAGATGTGTATTCCAAATTTTCGAATGAAACTTGGTATTTAGCTTCGTGTGGTTGAGTTCCATCCATTTATGCTTAAGAATCATAGGTTATGTGTTTATTATGGCAGTTAACCTGCATACTCTTTTCCCACATTAATCATATTGATAGTATGCAAACACCTATATTTATGGACAGATATTGATAAAACATGGTGTACGGTCAAAAGAAAAATAATCGATTATTGTAAAATGACTACTTTCATTGTTCCTTACAGCAAGCAAACCTGCATAATCTTTGCCGTGTTAATCTTGTGGAGAATAGGTAAATTCTCGTATTTATCGTCATATATTGATCAAACTTGAATGCTGATCTGCTACTTGGTGTGTATTTTTACATTAGCCGAGACCATAAATTTGAATTTTTCTCGATTTGCATCAAATGTATTAGCTGGAGAACCGTGAACACAAACTATACAATTTTCCCGGTTCGCTACATTTGTTTAAAGTAGTTAGTACAAAATGAAAGCATATTTCTCCAGTAGAAGTAGAATATCATTCCCGGCTTTTTCGCTGTCGTGGCTTTCTCGAGAGAAAGGCGCCAGCCGAAGGAGGAAGGCGCGAAAGCCGACCAGGGAGTACTTGCAAAAAGTGTAATTGAACGAGTTTTACCACGGCGATTGTCGGGTGACAAACAGACCGTAATGTAACTGTTCCTCGACCAAGGGGCGACCAGGTACTACGGTCTTGCCGGCCGGCAATGCTGTACCGGTTGTTCTTCTGACCCAGGTGTCGTGTTTTTGTCATTTTTAATGAAGGTTTTTTTAACTTAATCCTCTAACTAGTCAATGATTCATTTTCAAAAATTAAGTAAGTAAAATAAAATCATTAACCATCCGTGAATGAACTCGAATGAATTTCTGTTCAGCAAGACGAGAATTCTACGGCAGATTTTATGAAAAAGGAAACAATGGAAATACAGGAGCTTTATCTGTTCGTTCTGGTATATTGTTATGTTTTTTTATGAAACCCAATTTTATCTCTTTTCTTTTCTGTATCACATTCAAAATATATTATTCTGAATGCTTGCCTTCTTTACAAAACATTAAGATATACAGAACTTAAAATATATTTAATTTCACCCGCTTTACTTAGTAGGTAAAATATTCATCTTATTTCAGTGAAACCTGCAAACAAAATTGTTAAGAAAGGTTTTGATAAATTTAGTGGAAAATAACAGTTTTTGTCAATAGCGAACACAAGTCCCGGTTATTAATCGCCTTATCTCGCTTGACCCCCCACCCCACCTCCTCCTCACCCCCCGGCGCTCATCACTCATCCCCTGGCAGTCGACACAGTTCTTCAATTTGGTCATATCACCGCAATCTCCATTTTCCATTTTTGTTATCCACCTCGCCCGTTCGTTTCGAGTGCCTCGCAGATGTCGCGCTGTTTCGCCGATTAGATAAATGGGAAATAACATTTTCAGCATACTAGTATGCCCACATGGTCCTACGGGCTGAAATAATAGATATTTTAGCATGGATCATAATTCATTTTCCGATCCATAAAAGTGACATCATTATTGTACGCCTAGTTGAAGAATCATATCTTCAACCATATTACACAACTATAGATACGATTTTGGTTGCACCTCTTACGTGCTCTTACGAGGATTGGTGGCGTCATTTCATCTCACATGGCTCCTTGAAATGAACTCGCAAAACATAAAACTGATAGCCAGCGATGATGTTGACCTAGTTTTCGACAGCATCTGTGATCGCTCCTGTCATCATGTCGGGCGTATCACACGTCGCTGTACCCCGTCACTGGTGCGCGGCGGCGGCGTCAGCAGCTTTTTGCTGATGACAGTTTTATAACGTGTGATTGGCTTTTAGCTCGCCCCTGGCACCGATAGCCTTTGACCTCTTGTAGAACAACAGGAACAACTGGCGTGTGTCATCTGAGAAACCATACGTTGACGAGGATTATTTTCGACTCTGAATTTTTCCGTCCACACGATACTCATAAAAAGATGGTTTAGGTGTAAAATTAAAGTCGTATGAGTCGTCTAAGAATATGAATATTACAGGCTTCATTCTATTTTTCGAAATAAAATATTTACCAATAAATTATAGACGATAGTTAATATATAATTAGGATTAAAATGCCATAGGTTAAAACTCTCAAGAGTCTGCATCAGTGGTAGCCATCTTGAATTTTAGTCCCGTTAGAGCAATGTTAAAATTCTGGCGGAACATACCTTCACTTTGGCGTCTGTAGTGGCGTTAATTATCAAAGTATCAATGTAAAACTTTGGAAGTACATTGATGAGATGTGAATCTAGGGGATGACCTTTTAACATGTTCAAAAATTTAACATGATATAAAAACAAAAATCCAGGAAGCGACAATAAGAAGTTATGTAAGGTGGTGCCCTGGAGGACTGTAATACCTTTAATTTGACACCTCTTCCGTTAATTTATGACAATAGGTCAAGGAGATATAGGTGCCAGAATTTAACATTGCTCTTACGGGACTAAAATCCAAGATGGCTACCACTTAAGTGTTGGTATAGATTCTTACCATTTAAATTTGTGAAAAATTCCCGATTTATCCTGTAATCCTTGTATAGAAATTGTCTACGGATGTTTTTTCCAATTTGATAAGTGGTTAAGATAAGAAATTTATCCCGATAGTTCTGCCACGAATAACACGTAGTATATAACTAATGACGTTGAAGTCAGAGGAACGTGGCGAAGGTCGAGTGTCGTGTAAGCTGTAAGGCCTGTCGTAGCTGCAGGGCGGTCAAGTCCCCCACGGCTTACTGTGTGCACATGAAATATGCAGTATCCACCGAGATACTAATTGCAGTGCTTTCGTACGGCGTCCATATTCTTAATAGCTTCCTTATTTATTTTTCATCAGAAATCTCTCTAAAAGACTGAAGGTTCTCCAGTTTTTTTTCTCGTTGAGTACAATAATTTTTCGTGTCGACGCAATATAACGTGATGGATTATATCCGGTCTGATGAAAGCCCGAAGAAGCGTGTTACTTGATAGGACAAATTTTGTCAAAGTTGGAGAATTATGTTATCGATTAACATTATTATCTGCTTAGTTTCCGGAACGAGTTCTTGGTATAAATCTAGATTTACATCGGCGAAGTTTGGATTGGCTTAAACTGTTTTTATTGCAATTTGCTTGTCGCGAACTTTGGATGTCGGGGATTTGCACGTTCGGGTTTTATAGTTGTAAATTACATTGTGGCTAATGGTGAGATGAAGCGAAAACACGTTTATTGTTTTTAAATGAGATAAATACAAATACACTTAGTGTAGTAAGTGGTAATAATTCAGTTCATGATGTTTTATAGTATACAGTCGTACTTGGATTTTTTAAATCCTTATACTTAATTTATTGTTTCAGGTGGGCATTCAATGCGGTCCTTAAAATATCCAAGTTTTTATTCAGGTAAGCAGGAACCCATAACCGTTAATTATTAACACAAAAACTTATTGACGTGGAAAACGCAATGTGTGAGTATTTAGTTTTAAATTTACATGCAGTTTACTCTCAGAAATACGAGATTTATTAAAATTACTAAATAAAGTAATTACTGCTTTTAATGTTGAGCAAATTTTTTCGGTCATAAAATTCTTTTACCAACTATAATGGTCTATTAACACGTTATATAGTTTGTGCGAAACCGTATGGTGGCACATGGGGAATTAAAGGCAAGTTTCAATTAAATTTTAGGACTATTAAATACAGAAAACAATTTGTCTATTGATCTTTGACTACATTTCGTGTGGGTGACCTTCGAAAGAGTGCGTGCGCCACTGAAAATAAACATCTAGTTACTGTACATCTTTTTTGTGCTCGATTCTTCATACGAAACGATACTTAGGGTTTTTACAATGTTTTGTGGTTTTCCTTGTACTATGGTGTATATATGTCACACACGCTGGAACCTCAGTGATCCAATTGAGTGAACATGTTATTAAATAGTGCAAGATGCGAGCGTACCGTGAGGTTGGCTGGTTCTAGTATCTCTGCCGGAGACAGGCGACACAATAGCCCGGGCTCTCAGGCTCTCAGCTCCGTCACCAGTCGCCGGGCTATCAACTTTAATTGCTCCCTGCCGGTATTGTTTCTTCATTTTATAACGTTTGCACCACAATTCCCGACCGTGAATTGCGTTTCAGGAACACAGGCCGCGTCTACGCGCTTTTGTTGGGAAATAATCCGTCATTGTGATCTGCAGCGAACAATCCCTGCTGTTGTGGAAGCCAGAATGTAAAGGTTTCTGCTTGTGTGGCTCTGCAATGTCTTTTATGATGTTCAAACGTGAACATATAAATTAATTACAGTACACGTTCGAACATAATCGTCTAACAATATTTTACTCGTCGTCGTGTTTCGCGTTGTCATTTCTCAACAGAAAAATGTTTGGTTCATATTTTTTTTAAATAACAACATTATTATAACATGCGGAAATGTAATTAAACTAGCAAATCATAAAAGAGTAATGGATTTCGTGTCTCTGATTGAATTATTTTAATCCATCAATAAGTTAAATAATTTAACTTATTTATTATCAACGATATTTTACAATCGTTAAAGTAGTCGTCAACAGTCAGAGTTCGTTGAATTGAGCAGGATATTATTCGTCTGGAAGAGAATTCAACGTTCCTCCTCGAGTATATGGGAGGACGTTGACGTCGAGAAACGTGAAGCGTTTAACAGTAGCCGAAGAAAACAAAGGGGGAGCAGGAGTGTGGAGAGAGGAGTAAAGAGGGGGAAAGTGGGGGAAATGTATCAGTCGCTCCCCTCCCCGCGGCGGCATGACCAGTGAGTCAGTGTCAGTCGAGCCTCAGCCGCCGCGCCTCTTGGACTGCGAACCGCGACGTGACGCAACGTAACGTAACGTGACGCTGTGTAACGCTGTACGCACCGGCGCGGGTAACATGTAGACTGGAATATGTCTCTCGCCAATAAGTGTCTTCCTGTACCAGTGCCTTGCTAGTGTCGTGTACAGTGATCTCATGTGCGACCTCTTGTGATACCGTTACCAAAGTTTACCTGTGATCAGTGATATGGTGGTGCTAGAGTCGCCGGCCGCGTCCGTGGCGGCGGCCGTAGGCCTCCTGGACCCGCCGGCGTCCACCCCTATGGCGGTGGACTCCGCCACATCCACAACCCCCGCCCCCGCCACGGCGACAACCCCACAGCCCACCGCGAGGTCTACCCTCAAAATCGTGCCCAAAAGGTTCATCAACTTACACTCGTGGCTTTCGCCCATCTGCGCCAAGTCGCTGAAGGAATTTATGGTACGTGGATAGCGGTGTGGGAATCGCTGTCTTGTTATCACAACAATATACGTATGTTAACCCCTAACCCCCAATGCGAAGCCTCTTCCTTAACTTCCATCCAGTATTTTCATTACATCATAGCTGTTAGAGAATTGTATAATGATGGTATAAATCAGTCTTTAAGATAATTGAGTGAAAGGAACAACCTCCGCACCTGTTAAGTTGAATATAAGTAATGTCCGCGTAATAACAACAAAGTAGAGCGTGCGTTTTCGTGAAAGAAGACAAAACAAAAGCGAGGAACACGTGTAGGGTCGGAACGTGACGGCCGGTATCAGAATGTATCAGCAGTGGTGGAGGAGCCGCGTCCAGCTACGTGTTCGGCAACTCAACCTCAGCCGGCATCCGGTGGAAAACACGCGATTAGGCAGGCGCTTCTTGAAAACATTGAGCCCTCATAGAGTTCATCAGATTTTTCATCTTTCTGTTCACGACAAATTAAATATAACATTGGTCTAGAGTTTATTACATACTGTATATAAAAATCGTCTCTAAATGTTTTGGTACTTATAGTAGCAAGAAAGAAATCGGCCTCAAATTGATATCGTTTGTCAAAAACATACTGTAGGATCTTAGTTCCCTGTAGTTATCATTTTTTATAATTATTAAACTCTGTTTCATCACTGAATTTATGAATTAATTTTTTTATTGATTAATATCTTTTAGTTTGCATTGAGTATGACGCCAGTTTTAATAAACGGGATTAATTCCGCCACAAAATATCTGATGATCCTATAAATTAGACCACTTTCTGTAAGTGTACTTTTATTTTTATCAAATCAACTAATTAAAGTACCACTTGGAACACGTTGTTTTTCTTGAAGAAGTATAAAGTTTTCATTTCATTCGTGCGTGATAAATATTAATCATCGGATATAAAGTGATACAATTGGTGAGAGCATTATACATTGTGGGTCGGGTATTTTTAATAACATTCAAGTTCGTAGAATTATCCGTGTTGTGTTGCTTTTAATATTTTATAATAATAATTCTGCGATTGAATAGCTATGGCACGTGAGTAAAACAAATTGTAGGAAAAAGAATTTGGGTCAGTAGGTGCTTTCTTTCGCCGCTCTTTCCCATTGTACTGGATTCAATTCATTAATAATTCTGCGATTAAATGGCTATGACAAAAGAGTGTAATCAAACTGTAGTGCCATCTTAAGGTAGAGCTAAACAAATTTGGGTCAGTTGTTGCGTTTCTTGTTTTGAGCCATTTTTTTGTGGTGGAATATTGTAGGATATTTGCATGAATTACAGTTCTATGGCTAGTACATTACTGAGAAAAGTCGAACAATGTATTTGCATTGCAAAAACTCTCCGTCGCATGCTCATGAGAGAAGCACTGGAAATGTCAGGCACTTGGTCGGAGCTCCCCGAAAGCGGCTGCACTAGCTACTAATCATCAAGTGAGGGCTGCATCAGTAGTTGACGACATCTTCCGCTCTAACGTATCAGTTTCGACGTGAGAGGCACACGCGTTGTTTCTGTTCCTATCCCGCGCCTCGGGCCAGGCAATTTCGCTTCTTCAATTTGAATGGGGGTTTGGGAAAGTCACGACCCCGCGCCGCAATTTGGCTAGCGGTTTGCCGCGGCCCCGGCCCCCTGTCGAAACTGCGATCGTACAATTAGACGTTGGATTCGGTGAAACCGCCGCGCGCCCGAACCTTATTTGATAGGAAGTTTCACGATACACGATCGTAGCTTTCAAATCCTACTTAGCCACAGAGGCGTGACATCTTTGCAGCAATCGTTGTGAAATTAAAATAAATTATGTAAGTTTTGATTCTCTCAGTCAAACAGCAGACGTACAATAATCCACAGTGACGCAAAAAAATCTTGTCCAGTTTAAATAATGGTAGGTTTCTGTGAGTAGACCACGGTTAACGTATTATAATTAGTGAACGCAAATGGGGAAAAAGTAAAATAGAATGAAACTTAGAATGGAAATATTCTACGTCAACCCGCAAAGACCATCATCATAACTAGACCAGTTCGAAATTGAGAGACAGTGGTTCGGACTCCACGTTAAACTGGAGGTCTCTTAGATATGCAATTTAATTATAGTTCTGTCTAAGGAACGTGTCAGTCATAATCTGTTACAAGACTACAAGATCACGACACAATCATCTTACACTCATTTCTCATTCTTACTTGGTTTAAAATACCTACCGTGGTAGGTCGCCATTTCAAATGGTAATCTAATCAAGTTATAACTAAGTAAGATGAACTTTCCGGATGGGGATCTTTGAAATATTTTTTTTGTATCATTTGTACTGCTTGTCACGTTACGGTTTATTATTTGTGAATTAAGGTTTTTATTTCTCTTTATCCTTCAACGGTTGGTACCAGTAAAAAGTGCAGTCGCAATTAGTATATCATAAATGTAAAGAATGAAAAGAATTTTTCAGTAAGAAGTCAAATTTTGCCTATAAATGTTACATTTCGTGGATCAAAGCTACGAGCCGCCGATACCGCTCTGATTTCTAAGTAAACTGAGCTTTAGTGTTGTTCCGTGTCTTCGGTATTTTTAAAGTTTCACTTCCGGAGACAGGGTTAGTAGTGTTCATCTATTATAAAAATCAAACCTCAGTGATGAGGGTTTATTTAAACATCGAAAGGGTAGGCCTGCATAAAATTGGCTCGGCAGTTTGAACGAAGTGTCTCGAAAGCAGAAGTCCAATCAGAATAATTGTGCCAATCAAAACCCTTATTGTTGAGGCCAGTAATGGCGGACGCAGCTGCCAATATTGCAAATTGCCAATTGCATTATACCGATACTATTGGTTTGAACGAATGAATCGTCAATCCTAAATACAGTAGTGCTGAATCTACTATTAAAAGGACTAGGTCGTTGCCGTTATTCCTCACCGAGAAACTCGATGTATTTAACGAGTGGATTACGCATTATTTGGAATTTATTTATTATTTGCGCTTATATAGTGCTCTTTTTTGGTTTCAAGGAAAATCATTTTTCCAAAGTGATTACCCCAGCCGCGCTAGCAAAATTCAGGTTTCGAAGAATCCCGTTTTATGAAAGGATTAGTTGTAACGTATCAGAAATGCGCAAGAGACAGGACGCTAATTTCTGATATTAACAGAATCTTTAATACTTTTAACTGAATGGCGACCTACCCAGGTAGGTATTTTAAGCCAAGTATGAATGAGGAATGAATGTGGGATGATGTGAAGATAAATAATCGCATCTAGTTGACGAAACATTTATCAACATGTTTGTATAATTAAAATCTTAAATCGAAATGCGAAGAATTTTCTATCCTCGAAAATAATTAAAGAAATCAAAAATATGATTTTCTACTCCGCTTAGGAGGATTTTACCGTGGGATGGACCGCTGTGCTAATCCATAGTGCTCGCCTGATTCTACTGTAAATATTCACTCCAATTCCAGCATAACCCTGTCACGCTTGAGATGTATTTCGGTCCTGAGGTCGTGACGGGCCCCACCTGTCACTGACCGCGTTACAGGGTGTCCTCGCACTTTCCCCGACGGTTGCGGTCAAGGAACCCATCGCGGGTCACTCGTGTGTGGAATGGCGTTCATCACTACCGGGTATAATGTCCGCTCATCCCCTTGAATGCCTTCATTTAAGATGGTGGCCTCAATAATGTTTCATCTCCATCAGTGTAGAAATCGAGAAACTCCTCGGAAATTCTTTTACCTAAACATCCGCAATGTTTCATTAACCTTTGCTGAATGGCGGTAGATGAATAATAAACGTTTGAACACACTTTGGAATTGGATTTTTGCCCACTAAACTAAACTAAACTCTTGAGTTTTTCATTTAAAAAACAGTATAGGAATAATTTTCTTTTCAACACGATCGACAATATAACATAATAGATTAACATAGTAAGGTAATTTGATTGAATACCGATTTTTCTTAATGAAGCATGATACTAGGACTCATCCCATTCATAAACATTATTAAAAATATTTTATATAAAATAATACGCATTCCAATAGACGGTTTGAAGTTTTTGCATAAAGTCTTAATTAATTTGTCAGAGAATTCGGCGTACTACGGCGTATGCTATTAAAATATAATTTTATTTAATTCCTGGAAATAGTCAGCATTTCATGTTATTTGTTGGACAAAACAATTTGAAAACGGAAACATTTATATCGACATGTCGTTGAGGATTAAGCAACGAAACTCTGTTAAATTCTTTGACAAATTACAGCAACAGAGCGGCACTCAGTTAATGGAAGCAGGGCTGAAATGTACTCGCGCCATTTTATTTTGTTATTTAAACATCAGTAATATTTAAAAAGTTTTAACTTAATTGAAATTGCTCGGCGCCTTGAGAGAGAGACTAGGGTACATTCACGTGGGATGTAATTCAACATTTAATTAGGATATCTTTATTTAAAGTGGTAATTCCAAGTCCAAAGGCGGCCGGACTCGGTCGCCCTCCCCTTCAAGTGGGGATGAAAATCCACTCGACCGTCGGCCCCTGCCAATTGGCGCTGGCATTTCACTCTTATTTACTCACTAAAGATACAGACAAAATTAATCAAGCTAATTCAGCCTTTGTGAATGTTTTATACACTCTCCGTTCCGTGCCAGGTAGACTTGTAGAAAATTGCTGTTTCTATAAAACTAAAGTAGGAGGTATACATCTTTTCTACGACTCGAGAAGTAGTTGTATCTCCGTTTACTACAGTTAAAATTTGACAATAATTCTATTTTGATTCGTTGGATTACAGACCGGTTAAGATTTTTTTCTTTTATCTACGACCATTGCAAAAATTATCAATAAATATACTGAAATTAAGATGCTCATTATGAAACGGAAATTGAAAACCGTTGCATTTTTAGTTCATAACGATAAAGGCTCTAGATCAAGAGCTGAGCATTTGACGAAAGTTATGTCGTTATGGACATAATGAAATGCAAAATCAGCTGATTTATTCATATAGATAGTTTTAGTGGCTAACCTCAAATTTGAGTTTTGAACAATTCACAAAATGAATTATTTAAGCAGTGAGGGGTTTAATTTAGCTCTGATACCTAGATAACCTAGATACGAAAAAATATATAACAAGTTTTCAAGTGGAAATGTGAAAATAATGTGCGTTCATTTTCGAAAAATGTTTTTAACGTAAATGAATTGTTGTTTAACGATTGTAATATGCCTTAAAGCCACACGTAAGATATATAACTAGAACACTCGCTTCGCCCGTGTTCTAGTTATATATCTTACGTGTGGCTTTAAGGTATTCATAATACAATCGTTGCATAAAATATTATTAAAGAATGTTGTTCGTTCTGTCACTAAATTTACGTGCTCGTGTTCGAACCTCCGCTGTCGTCGCATCCAATTAGGAGCAACGCAGCGCGTTGTCCGTTGGCATCCTCGCCTCACAACGTCGTTATCTTTCACTGTCACTGTCAGACCGCGGTTTACATCTTAATCTAGGATTTCAATAGGCCCACAATAGCTTAGACCGAGGTATTTCCGTCGCCACTCGCGGTATTTTCGCTCTGCCGACGTTGGCACCTCTGTCGCCGACCCGTGGTTACCTGCCAAATAATTTGTTCTCCGCATTTTTCTCGGTTATTGTCCGTGACAGGGTGCTTTAAACGACATTATTTGTTTAGTAAATATTTTTTAATTCATTTGATTGCATTAATTCTCCTTATAAATCTGTCACAAGGTATTAGGTTTTATTTATGTCCAAGTTTTCTCTTTATCGTTAGGAATCGAATCATTGCAGCTAATTTTCTTTCCTTCTCAAATTTTCTGCTGGATTTTTAATAACGTTTGTTTATACACGTGCGACTTGTGTACACAACTTCAGAGACACACAGTGTTCGAAGTTATTACCTAACGAGAATATTTTTCCTCCTTAGATTATCTCAAAAATACTGTGTCAAGTGAAGGTATTATTCGCTTCCTTGAGAAACGTTATGGAAACATTGGTACGAATTTATAATCATTGTAACAGTCCATTGGTTACCAAACGTGTGCTCGGTATCAAATTTGTTACTAAATTCAGTTTTCTTTCTTTGGTGTAGTAATCTACGAAAGAAATTGATAACAAAAACAAGACTCGTCGAGAGGATGTCATTATCTTTTGACCGACTTCCTTTGCTCGTAATCTCTTAGAGATCTTCTCTCCGGAAATTTTTCTTGTCTCTAAAGATATCTGATCGATTTCTTATAATCAGAAGCGGTAAAACAACCAACTCCAGATTACTGGAAACACTGAAAAATAAATTATATTTTGTACGGAATTGCGCAATATTTAGATGTCATTTTTAGAGCGTATTCGGTTATTATTTTTTTCTTTTTTAAATCAAACATCGCCACTGAGCTTTGGTCACATAAACTACTGTAGAGAATCTATTTACTGTATATAGAATATGAAGCGGTGTCCGCAAACACATTCAAACAGTTTTTATAGTTGAAAGTTTCAACAAAATAGTCTTGGATTCTTTTTGAAACGTCTAAGATTTACATAATTGGTTGCAGGCGTTGCTCAAATACCTCTTTCCCTATGACATTGTTTACAAACAACAGAACACAGCCAATCACCGAAAGAATATAATTCTACTTAATACTCGTATTTTTGGTGTTTGATATTGACCGATGGACCGCATATTATGTTTAGAGTGGTATTCTCAAGTTTTTCACAGTTGATCGGAAAACTAACCACATTATTTATTCTCCATGAGTCTTACACAGCCGCGTGAGTGTATTAGTTAATTGTAATTATTGCTTCGCAACGAAGTGTTGGATGAAAGTTAGAAGTTGTTCTCCCTTCCGACAACGAGGCGCACTTGAGTCGTGATATCTCGTGGTCGGGGAAAGTCTTGTCACGACAGTTTATAATTAACCCGCCATGAATTACGACAACCGTTCGCTGACGGCGAGCGGATCGGAAACCCGCCGTCACTTCTCTTGATTTGATTGGAACTTAATCGACGGGTGTTTCTCGTTGAAATACTTAGAATATCGTTTGCCAGTCTATTTTTAGTCCATAACATTTTGTGGGCTATCAGGTGTAGACGACTTGTTAACCCTATATCCGGCCAGTGTTGGATTTCTGTGTGGCAGGGATTTTTTGTGCACTGGGTAGTGGTAACAAACTATTTGCCGTATTTTTTCCCTAAAAATAAGTTTATACTTATGTATATATTCTGTTTCAGCGAATAAAGTAGAATAATATGAGGTAGCAAGTTTTTTCTTTCAGAAATATATTTGGCCAATGTATCAACAAATTTGTGAATCTCTGGTTTATGCGAATCACAAATTTTGAAAGCAACCCTCAATTAAGCAAACAAAAAGGAATTCTACAAATGTTATTTAAATATAAACATTGTGGTGAATTCAATTCCCTACGTGGAAATGTCATTTTGTTTTTAAATGGTTCAAAAAATAAAAATATTATGATCATATTTCCGAAGCCATAAATTTATTCTGGAAATTTCAATTTTTTATTTTTCGTTCATACAGAAAATATGAAACACTTGACAGGAAAATAAATATGGGGTCCATTCTGAAAGAAAATTAAATTGTGTTTCATACAAAATATATTTTTAGGCCTTTACAGTTTATAATATTTAAAAGAATGAGCTATCAATGCCAAAATGCAAACATACAATTAATTACTTGAAAGGAATTTCTACCTAAACTATAAGCTGTACAAAGAAACCTTTCATAAACGAATTTTGGTTCATGAAATTCTATGGCATCAATAGAAACTGTGTGTGATTTTTAGTTATTTTTCTATAGGCCGACAAAACAGGTGTTTTGTGTCCACCTCGTGAGATTTGTCTCCCGCCGTTATCAGTTCAAATAACGTATTTTTATTATAATTTTATATATGAAAATGCATCCCCAAAATCTCGTCTTTCCAATGGTGCAAGTATCACAGCGCTTAAAAACAGTTTTCAGGCTTTAACCTGTCGATAATACGCACCATGTCACAGTGGTCCATGAATGGATCCTGTCAGTGTACAGTTGAGAAATAGTGGTCCATTTTTGGAACTTGACTAGATAGAGGGTTAAAAATTTTTAAACAAAGGATGTGTTATTTTGTGATATCTCCGTGAATGACTTGGCGTCGATTACAGCCGTGTAAGGGTTGTTTGAAGTAGAGCTTCGAGCACGTCTACGACTCACGCCTATGTTTACCTCCCTTATCTACTACTGATAAGCAGTCATAAAGGGGTCTGTCTACGGCGGGCTTATCACTGACCTGTCAACCGTGTAAATACATCTCTTTGTTCTCTCGCCATTCCTGATAACGACTCACTGCTCGCTCGCCTTGTGGAATAGTTTGAAATACAAATTTGATGGTGTAAAACTTCGAATAACATCAATCGAAATCGGTCTTATCCGAAACAAAAATGTAAATATAAAAATAGTTGCAACACTGAAGAATCTGAAAGGGTCTGAATAAATTCTAAATAAATTGAATAGTAATATTGGAGTAACCTCGCATTTTCTAGACTGAATCTGTTTATTTTAGCGATTTAATGTTGTTCCATAAGTCAAACTATCTAATTAGATTAAGAACACAGACAACGCCAACAGTATTTCAGAGTGTAGGGACAAAGAAACAACCTTTATGAAACCTCTAAATGAACACCGGTTCGTATATTTATTGTCAACAATAATCTTTTCTCTACTGCGGCATAGAAAGTTTAAATTATTTGGTATTTTTAAATCGGTAATTAGTTTTTATATACTTTCGGGATTATTTAATTCGTTTGGATCAGAATTATCTTGAGCCTTCTAATTACGATTAAATAAAAAACACATTAATTTTTATGTAAATTCAATCGCGCCATATCAGATTTTAAACTTTGCATTGGTACTAGTTCAAACACTTAATAATCAGTTAAGAGTCTGCATCAGTGGTAGCCATCTTGGATTTTAGTCCCGTAAGAGCAATGTTAAATTCTGGCGCCTATATCTCCTTGGCCTATTGTCATAAATTAACGGAAGAGGTGTCAAATTAAAGGTATTACAGTCCTCCAGGGCACCACCTTACAGAACTTCTTATTTTCGCTCTCAATTAGAAAATAATAATGATTTATTTTGTAAAATATTCCTCTAAAGTTATACATTGATACTTTGATAATTAACGCCACTACAGACGCCAAAGTGAAGGTACGTTCCGCCAGAATTTAACATTGCTCTTACGGGACTAAAATTCAAGATGGCTACCACTGATGCAGACTCTTAAATTCAGTTACGTTACCTTTTTTTTGTAATTTTCAAAATCGTCAGGTGTTTTGGCGAAATGCTTGAGAGGCTGTAAGTAGAGCATCGCTTGATTGTTGTCGGAGGCAACATTTACGTAGACGGTCGCGTGTTAGTTACTAGAGCTCTCTGCCTCGGAGAGACGCAGGTGGACCACACGTTTCCCGGTAAGCCCCTAATCCGCACCGGACTGTTATTAGATCAAGTTTACCTGCTGTGCAAGATACACACCCAGCCGGTTAAGCACGTTAAGCTTTTAATTCTGACCTCTTTATATATTCGTGCCCCAAGCACTAAACTATCGATATATGCCCCACTACTATGGCCCATGTTATGTTTCAATAATTTTGCACTAGGTTATTACGGTAGGTAGGTTTTAGTGACATACCTAAGACATATTATCTTTTGAATGCGTTTTCGTATGGAAAACAGAAATCCTCCCGTCGCAGCAGACCTGCGTACTCAGCGAATTTCCAAATCAATAATGTAATAATAATATTATATGTCAAGTTTTATCATTATCTGTCGATAATTATAAGAGTTATTCGCTTATTCTCCACACGATTGACATAGGAAAGAGTAAGCAGGTTTGCTGCTGTGAGGAAAACTGAAAGTAGGTATTTCTAGCATAAACAATTTTTATTTTGACATTTATACCAACTTTCATCAACATATGTCCATAAATAAAGGGGTTTGCCTATTCCCTATATGATTAATATGGGAAAAGAGTACTTTAAGCGGATTTGCATCGATGCGTTTGTTGTCCGTTTGTACAAAACTGCGACACGTTTTAGAAACAACGCTGTCAAAGACGGACGACAGTTTTTAAATGCGCTCGCCTGTTCCAATGTATTTGTAAACGTACGTTTACTGTCGTCCGTACCAATTGTGATGCATGAAAGGTGTCTCCGTAGAACTGAGATAGACTTGTTGAGCACTGGAGTCATAGTGAAGCTCTAGGCACACCTACCAGCTCACGGGCGAGTGACGCTACATTACCAGCCATGTCGTGTGAGTGCTCTTCCTCGTCCTGCGTATCTCCCACGATACCGCTGCCGCCAGGACTAAAAGCTTTTCTTCTCCTGAACTCGTCATAACTTTCTCCTCAATAAACACACTTCGCAGGTTACAATTTTTACTCCAATTCGCCCTTGCTTTGTTCGTTATGGAATTAAATATTTTTTAACCATGCGTACTAAGTTTTAACATAGTAAGAAGGTAAGCCGTAGTAAATCAATTGTAGTTTTATAACATACCCTAAGCGATTCACAGAAATGGAAATTTATCTTCCTTATGGTAGTACGCTAAAACGCTCTACACACACTATTCATACTCTATAGACATTAACACCTGCTTTCTTAACTATGACAACGAACCCTTGTTGGGCCAATATTGGCAAGTTGTTAAAATTTTTACCCACCGTTCCCCAACCGTGCCGACCATTTCCCAACGTTGGGCCAACGAAGAGTGCTATTGGGGTTGTAAGCTACCTCGATCTGTTTTATTCGAAGTATTTTTCGTTCTCCATGTTTTTACTATCCATTCTCAAGTCGTCGACTTCTCGTGTTATACAGAATCTGTGGTTGCTGCTTCTGCTCACTGATGACGTATTACCTTCACCCTGTTAGACACAATGTGTACCGTCGCCAATGACAGACGTTAATAACAATTAATCACAACAATTAATCCGTGATAATCAGTTAAAAGATTATTTTTGTGAACTTGTCCGTTGAACCGTGACTGAACGCTTGTTGAGGCGAACGCAATGTTCCTCTACTGGGGTGGAAGCTATTGCGTCGACCGGCGGTTGTACGGTGTGAAAGTAGATATCAGAACGATGCCGCCGCGTGGACGTCGGCAGGAAGGCGGAGTCCGCCCCATTGATTAGACGGAAACAATTAGCGAGGAGTAACGGAGGTTGTGGAGCGAGTAGCGCCGTAGCGGCCGTTGCACCCGGTGCGGGTGTCTAGCAACAGGGAAATAGGGAAAAGTCGGGGAAGAGTCAGGAAATGCCTACATTGGTCAGGGAAACCGCCCAAGGAAATCAATATTATGGCAAAACTGGCAGCACTGAAATTCTGAGTTAGTGAGTTTAGTTTTATAGATAGCAGATTTCCTCTTGGATATGAATGAATAGTGACTGTCAACGTATGCCGAGTATTTAACTTGTTCACTCTCCAATTAATGTTATTCTTTTTATTTGTACGTTTTAATTTAACAATTTGATTCTGCGCGTGAATTTGACGTTTTGACGGTTTGATTAAAATATGAGTATATCTTAACCATATAATCACTTCCAGAGACAGAAACGCAATCTTTTAGGGTATTTTAATCCGATACAAAGTAAACTCACTCTGCTTTTTTGCAAAACCACACAATCCAACTTGATGTTTCGGATTTGGTAGCGAATAAATTAAATTACAAATAGCGATTGCACTACAGATAATAATAAACTAGAGATTCTGATCGTGGATTTGTTTAGGGAACTGTCATTAATTGTCTATTCAAAGTAAGGTTTTTGAATGGAATAGATAATAAATAACGAGTCGGGTCGGATCTGCGGGCGACAGTAACGGATTGGGCGAACCAACGTCATCATTGTGGAAGTATCAACTGCAACAATCAACCGTCATCATCGGCCAGCTCCGGTGGAAGCCATCGCTCTTTGTTATTTTCACTGCTAGTTGATACTGTTTACAGTTTGGGAAATTAATTTCTAAATATGTACCTACGCCTAATGTTGAGTTCAATTAATAGTATTGACGCTTTATTTACGTATTGTATGATGACACCTCCAAAAATAAATTTATTATGGTTTATTTATTTATTTTTCGTGGTAGGTCATATTTTACAATGTCTAGCGATCTTTTTTATTAAGAATTCAATGTTTTAATTACTTAGGTGATACGTGATAACCTATGTTTAAAAATTAGCTCAACATAAAATATTATTAACACAAGAATGTTTTTTAATTGAATCCCACAGATCGCTGAAAATACCTTAGAAAAACATATTCGGATGTGTTTTAGTTTTTAAATTCGTTTCTGAGCGAGCACGTTTCAGCGTTTTCAATTTAATAAAATTCCTAATTAGCAGAAGTACTACAGACTCTTAGAAAATTGCCCATTCCCAAGACACCAAAAACGTGAAAGACCTGAATATGGGATGACCTCCCATCTCGCCAGACTCCTATTCGCTTTACGGTATGACCTTATCTCAACATCTTGCCTGTACCCTGGTTCCACCATTGGCAACTGCCCTAACTACGCCTCGAGTTTAATGAAATATTTTCTTGAACTAACCTAACCCAATATTGCGTACATACAGCTCAAAACGGACGAAGAGCCAATGACTAACATATAAATGCTATATTTATTTAATTATTTATTAGACTTTTCCATTTACGTCAGTGTTTTTTAACTACACGACGTTTCTGGAGGTGTAGAAACTCCTCCCGTTTTCAAGTGATTATCTAATATTTTACTTTAAAAACTGCAGGTTTAGGTTACAGATATTAATTAATTATATCATGTTGTCAATAATATTATACTTATCTATCATATTTAATAATTATTCATAACTTAGTACCCTTTTTTTGTGTGAGACATTATTTTATTTAAAAAATTCACAACATGTTTCAGAACTCACTCCATTATCAAGTTGTGTAGTAATAAGAAATAACCTTGTTGTAAATAAAATTTATAAATGTCATATGGTTAATAAATAAAGAGAGAGGAGATGGATGTTGTATGTATATGTGTTTAGTTTTTTGTTTCTATTTTTGTATTTGATCGTAGATTAAATTTGTGTGGTAACATTGAATTTAAAATATTTGTCGGATCTTTTTTTGCGATGTATGTAGATATTCAATTCTTCTTTGACTTTTAATTTTTCACGTTGTTTTTCGAACTCCAGTACTGATAAATTTTCTGATGTTTTTGTAGCTGTGTCCTGATGTTATTAAATGTTCTGCGAAGTTGGATTTAAATAGTTTTGTTGAGGATTTAAGTGCTTGAATGTGTTCTTTAAATTTGTTTAATGTTTAGATGTGTTTGTCAATGTATTATCACAATATGCATATTTTTGATCTATCATTTGTGACCTTATTAATTAATTAATATCTGTAACCTAAACTCGCAGTTTTTAATGTAAATTGTTATCACTTGAAAACGGCAGGAGTTTTTACTCCTCCAGAGACGTTGTGTAAACACTAGACGCGGAAAAGTCTAAATAATTCAATAAATAAATACAAATCCTCCGCTATTATGAGTTTTAGTTTCACATTTGTTGCTTCCAACAGCTGTGTAGTTAGTGGGCCGTGTTTTGACTGCTGTGCGAGGGTGATGTCGCGTGCCGCGTGTCGTGTGTTGTGATCGTGACCACTCTGATAACACTACACTCCCAGGACTCCGACCATCTACGACGTACCGGACCTGTTGTCCGAATCCTGGCCTAGCTACTACCTACAATGGCCAAATAACTATCCGGACAGGGAATCGAGCCGGCAACTCTAGTTCATTCCTTTAGAAATAGCGGATTTTAATCCGATGGATAAAAATCTCACTCTCTGACGTTCCATCGCCTCTTAAAATAAGATAAACTGATATAGAATATTGGTTGTGTGGAAAATTTACGATACACGTTAGTAGAGAGATTACGTGTTATATCCAGCGCCCTAAAAAACTGTTTCTTAATAGGACCGTTTTCAAACTACCTAATTGGGAGTTTTAAACAATGATATGAAATAATAACTACATATACAGTTATAATGTGTCAAGGCTTTCATAACTATTGAGTGATCTATAATATTATAAAGAAGAGTTGGTTTCTCTATGTTTGTTTGTGGGTTTGTTGTGGCAAGTAAATGCGAAAAATACTGAACCGACCGGTTTGAAATTTTACAAAAAGGTAGATCTTAAACTCATGCAACACATAGGCATATTAGTTCCCTTAAAATTCCCTCGGGCTACGCCCCATGAACGTCCTAAATTTCAATGTTTACATTTTCAAAGAATGAAAACATAAAATTACTTGAATGTCAACAGCTGTGAACACTAAAATTTGACAGTTCAGGAAGAAGAAGAAATAAAGTTGATTTTTCAGATAAACTGCTGGATCGAAATTAGTGAATTATTTGAAATAGTGGAATGGTAGATTTTAAGTTTTTTTCCGACGACTGTCTCTATTACATTAATACCTTATCCTCTCCCAATATTTAGCAGATGTTACTTTGAAATGTTGTAGACACTCGTGTTTTGTCATTTTGTATACAATGAAGAATTAATTAATAACTTAAATGTATCAGTAGAGCCTACACCTTTCAGCCTTTTTAACCCGTGCGAAGAACGGGTACTTTGGCTAGTTTTTTCATAAATTAAAATAGGATTAACTTATGAATATGTTTCTGACATCCTACGCTAACCTACGGTAAATACATGTTTGGCAACTATTGATTAGTCGAAAACGCCATTCGCACACACTCGACCGTCGCGCCGAGAGGTTTAGTTGGAAGCAGTAAAAGTGGGAAATTGCAATTTAATCGAGAAATAATGAACTCTGCTGTGTATCGGTGAGTTGCACGGACGGGCGAGCGAGCTTCACTACACCGGGTTTATTGTTTATTATCAAGCGTTATTGTCCGAACAGATATTTTACCTTTGACGGTTGCGATTCTATTACTGATACCGAATACAACATATTTAATGTGTTCCATTGTCCTTTGTAGTTCTGATCTGGTGAACTTGTTTTCAATTATTCTCAAAGGATCAATTGTTCGTTTTGTATTATGAAAAGTATTATTGCCTATCAATGTTTTTGGCGAATGGGATTTAATTTTTTCAGTATTAATTATGTTTTAGCGAATTTCCCATAGGGAAGAAGCTATTACCGTAGGTCTCATGGTAAGACTTAAGCCCAAGACCATGTTATTTTTTCTTCTTTAGGTGCATAGAGACCAAAAGCAATAGACGTAAAAAACTTTATTTATATATACATATATTATGTGTGAGTGTGTCTGTGAACACGATAACTCTCGTAAAAATGGTCCGATCGAGACCAAATTTGGTAGAGACGTGTATTTCTGCATTTGCTCGGACGAGTTTGTAAACCAGACATATAGGTCAATCGGAACGGGTAGTTTTGGGGGGTTTTGTACCCCGAAATTGGGGGTTTTTGCGTTTTTATAATGTAATTTTTAAAAATTTCAAATTTTATCTTTTACCATTGAAATCACCTTAAAAAACTTCACAGTTTAGTTCCTTAAAGTGTTTATCTATCTCCAACGGTTACCGAGATATTAAAAAAATCTAATCACAGTACGTTGTATTTTGGGGCTCCAATGTTAATCTTAATTAAATGAATGAAAAATTCATGTTTTCACTTACTATCCAATATTTTTGGATGAAACTTGATATTTAGCTTCAAGTGGTTGAGATCCATACATTTTTGCTTAAAAATCATAGTTCATGTGTTTATCATGGCAGCTAACCTGCATTCTTTTTTCCCATGTTGATGAAACTTGATATATAAGTCAAAATATAAATTGTTTACGCTAGAAACGCCTACTTTCAGCGTTCCTCACAGCAGAAAACCTGCATACTCTTTCCCATGTTAATCTAATGGAGAATAGGCGAATAACTCTCATGTATATTATTAATGTATTATGTTATTGATTTGGAAATTCGCTGAGTACGCAGGTCTGCTGCGATGGGGTTATTAAATTAGTGAATCAACATTAGTTCCTCTTTAGGACGTGATCTTGTCGTCGCTTGTTGATCATGATCTGGCGTGTGTGTTGCGAGGCGGAGCATGGCGAGGCGGTCGTGGCGCCGTGTGCCAGTTTCTCGTTCCGTTCTCACGGTATTGTGTCGCCAATTGCTACATCTCGATACGGTATGAGTGCGGTTGCGAAATCTTCGGCAGCTGATGTAAAAAAATGTTATCTTGAGTCTTTGATGAAGTAGAGCATTTGAAATTTGAGAAAGGGTATTTTCAAAACAAAACGTGCTCTCTAATTGCTTATGTACAGTCGTTCAGCAGTTTGTTTGTACGTTTTAAGAAAAATAAATAAATTACACATTAACGAGTTGGTATTACAGTCAAATCTTGATGTAACGAACTTCAATGCAACGAATTTCTTGATTTAACAAATATTTGAAAACCTCTTTGAACTGTGTGTTAAACCTTTATACTGCTAAGTTTTAGTAGTACAGTAGTGGCAAACAAATTTACCTCTACATAACGAATTTTGTAGTGTCGGACCTTTACATAATGTATTTTGCTTACGATCGTTATATTTATTCAGATCTGACTAGAATATTCTAGGTATTAATATTTAAACTCCACGAAAGACCATACTCATAATTGGAACAATAATTCATGATTCAGAGGCAGTGGTTCGGATTCCATGTTAAACTGTAGGTCCCTCAGTTGTTGCTATTGGCCGTTGGGCTATTAATTAACAGTCCTGTCTAAGGAACATGTCAGTCTTAGTCGGTAACAAGACTACAAGATCGCGCCACAATCATCTTACACTCATTTCTCATTCATACTTGGCTTAAAATACCTACCTGGGTAGGTTGTAATTTCAATAATCTAAACTGAATATGCCAGATAAGTTAAATTTATTACTCTTAAACAAGTCTTATTTTCTGTCCATGACCAACAACATATTTAATGCGAGAAAACAGTCAGTATACGTTGAATCGTCAAGTTTTACTTAGCAATGCCGCTATAAAATTAGACCGCCGATAGAGTAACAATCACTTTGTTTATATGCTTCAACAAGGAGTGAATGTGTTAGAGCATTAGACTTTTAGTAGGAGATGAGTCAGCGTGAAGAAGCTGGGTAAGGCTTGAAAGCGTGACGAGACCAACTCCCGTGGCGAATGTATGAGAGAGACAGCCACGTCGACGTGCCGAGCGTTGCCCTCTCTCGGAATGCGGCAGTGCAGCGCGCTCTGTTTTTGTCAGGTTACGCACTAGTGGGAAATAACACTTGTCAACTCTTGTTTCGAACGACTCTAGTCTTGAGAAAAAAGTTTAAATTGAAATAATTGATAAACTGGTATATATTTCTCCTAATAGCATAACATTTATGATATAATTTTCATGCGATTATACAGTAGAATAATTTAACCGTTCTTTCCAGTTTGGTTGTCAAGTTTAAAAAATCAGTATCGTGTAATATCAGTCGCTCACTCATACAGTCGCACATACTCAAAGTTAATAAAATCGTGATTAAGATTTTAAATGAAAAATTTAGGTCGTTGAGTACTGTAGAACGGTGTTAGAGAAAGAATATAGGTTATGACGTCGCAGAATCGAAAATTTTAATTTTAATTCAAGTTATATGTGTAATTTGTTCACTAAGAGCAGCACGGTTATTTGACAACTCGTAATACTTCATAAAAGCTTTTTGTTCTTGGTTAGATACCATGTGCTTCATTTTAGTTTACATTAAACAATTTAAAATTTTCCAATTAAGAGTCTGCATCAGTGGTAGCCATCTTGGATTTTAGTCCAGTAAGAGCAATGTTAAATTCTGGCGCCTATATCTCCTTGACCTATTGTCATAAATTAACGGAAGAGGTGTCAAATTAAAGGTATTACAGTCCTCCAGGGCACCACCTTACAGAACTTCTTATTTTCGCTCTCAATTAAAAATAATAATGATTTATTTTGTAAAATATTCCTGGATTTTTGTTCTTATATCAAGTTAAATTTTTGAACATATTAAAAGGTCATGCTTTTGAGCCACATCTCATCAATGTACTTCCAAAGTTTTACATTTATACTTTGATAATTAACGCCACTACAGACGCTAAAGTGAAGGTATGTTCCGCCAGAATTTAACATTGCTCTTACGGGACTAAAATTCAAGATGGCTACCACTGATGCAGACTCTTAAGGGACTTCCAACAGATGGTACTCACCTACAATTCCCTAGTCGTTAATAATATTCTCGTTTACAAGAATACGATGATGCACAATCACAACTCAATACTTTAGGCCTACCTCAGAGTACTAAGCGGGAATTAATTTAAATTTTTCAATTCAGAACGGAAAATCTAATACAAATGATCGATGAAGGAAGAGTCAAAAGCAGAGCGAAAAGTGCGCCCTTTCCCCTTCCGACGAGTTCAAGAAGTATCAATTACGACCTGAGGAATATTTCTGTTATTTTAAACTACCAAACATTTGAGTTTTTAATGTAGATCATTGAACACGAACGGGTGGTAAATTCACAGTTGGCGGCACACATATGGTACGTTTCCATACGATGCGTCCTACTCGGTTGATAAACTTGCATATTCAACGTCATAAATCATTCAGGAGGAGTTAATTGGGGAAACGGATTTTTGGCAACCGCCCAGCCCCCACCGAGGGTCGGAACCCTAATTAGCCCTTGACAGCGGCCTTTTGGCAACCTCAGTTTCATCCCAAAAATTCTCCCTTTTCTCTCTGAAAATCCCTGCCTCGTTATTTAATCCCACAATATATCACTCTTATCCCTTAAAGTCCCTCCCTCGCCCCGGAATGGCAGGCTATTCACGACTACGGGGAACCGGCTATGAATGAGCCAAGTCCTTTGAACTAATACCATTATTTCACAATGGACGTTACAGGATGTACGGCTAGATGGAATTGGATTTTCCAAGTAGAATGTTTGAAAGACAATGATACAAAAGACAAGACAACACCAACAAATATAGGTCAATATGGTGAACTGTTGAAGTGTTACGATATTGTCAACAGAAATTGTTTATACAAAGTCCTAAATATTAATAATGTTCATGCAATTTCAGTCATAAACTTCATATTCAAACTTATTTATATAGATTATAAATTAAAAGTTACAAGTCTTATCTGATTTCAAAGAAATATAAATCGTTAATTCTTTCCTCAAGAAGTTAAGTATGGGTTTAAAAATAAGACCAATACAATTCATAATATTGTACCTCTAAACATAGTTCAAACTTAACAACAGACGTACTTAGACGGTTAGTAATCACACACTTGAAAGGAATTGGGTATCAGGCGTTGTGCTTTGTTATTCTTCGTCTGTCTTCGCCCGCCGCCTCCCCTCTCGCCCTTCTCTAGCGCGCTTTCTCCCTCACCCTCAACCCCGCCCGGCACGAACGAAATCCCGGAAATCCCCACCAGGGAGAACAGCGGTTGCCAAAAGTCCGCACCACGGGTTGTGACACTTTTATAGCCCTCTGCGATGACGAATGGGATAGGCGAGGTTGCCAAAAGTCCTACACCCATTTAATTGTGTTCCCTCTCCCCTCCACATCTTCGTCGACGGTCAGTTAATACCACGAAGCTGCGCGGCGACCGCGGACCGCGAGATGGGACTGAGTACAACATAATTAGAGAAACTACAGTAGGCTCGGTTCAACGCAATTAAAATAAATAGCATGATTACCCGTGTCGAACTCCGGAGGGCATCCTGTGCGGTGCGGTGAGGTTGAAGCAGTGGGCATTGTCTGATGTTCGCCGGCGCGGAATCGGGTAGAAAAAGACGACCGTAACTTCATCTGCCCTCGGAGTCGCAGCCGTTGTAGAATCACGAAACTGCTGTCTGTGTGGAATCTGGAAATGATGACTCAAGCTTAAAAATAATGACGTTTCGAAGATTTAAATGGTTTATAAAATATGTTTCGTTACCATAAAATGTATCAGAGCAAGTTGATTCAAGTACGTAAACAAAACGTCATTTCGAAAAAAACAGGGCCAATAAATGCTTCAAAGGTATAAACCGTGTTGAATTTTTGACAACATTGGTGGATTTTTAAGTTTGTTTGGCTGTTAGTTATATCAGGGTGTCTAGCAACAAGGAAAAGTCAGGAAATTTCTACATTGGTCAGGGAAACCGCTCAAGGAAATCGATATTTTGTAAAGGATTCAGCTCGTAAAAATTAAGCAAAACTGGCAGCACTGAGAATCTTAGATTGTGAGTTTAGTTGTATAGATAACAGCCACCATTCTTTCTTCTTTCTACTCATCAGTGAACCGGTTTGGAAGTGAATGAATAATGACTGTCGACGTATGACGTATTTATCTTGTTCACTCTCCAATTAATGTGATTTTGTTTATTTGTACTTTTAAATTTATTAATTTGATTTTGTGCGTGAATGAGTTCATTTAATAGATACTTTGTCATCCATGTACTGATTTATCTATGTTGTATTTAAATTTAGCCGATAGTTACACACGTTTTTAGACAGGAAGAATGTTTCATCTGATATGAAAAAGTCAGGGAAGAATCAGGGAGTTTCCTTATGATGACTTGTTAGACACCCTGTATATGTTTTGTGAAACAGTTGTTACTGTGAGTTTCTATTTAAGTTGTGATAATGAGAGCGTTTCTCGCCTGGAGATGAATTCTCAGGAGAGTATTATCCACGACCTGTGAAGCGTTTCCTCTCGTGTCGAAGCGGATCGCCCGTTACAATCGGATTGGTCCGCGGTCGGAGAGATGCTGCGGCAGTGACGCGAGACCATCGATGTTCCACTTCATCCCCCATAAACACATCCATCGCAGTTGAAGCACGTCACCGCCGCTTTCCATCGTATTAGCCACGTCGCTTGATACACAGTTCAGGAGTGCAAATACGTCGACGTGAGCTTTAGAGAATCGATGTGCAATACTACGTTTTCATTGGAGCACCATTTTCCTACATTTTTCACTCCCAAAAATGTACTTTCATTCAAAACGAGAACGTAGTTCTTCTAGTCAGTGTAATTTAGAACATGGTCAATGACCCCGCGTTCTACATTCAACTTTGTTTTTCACAGTTCCGGATAAAGTAGTGAAAGAAAAGTTGATTGAGGGAAAAGACGACAAAGAAGAAAATACGGGTTGTATTGTTGTGAATGCCGTTTTCTTGGTGTTTTAAGCAGTTTTTCTCTAATGATTTTTTATCAACAAAGTAACATCATCCTTATAATACCAAATTAAAAAAAAATCATAGTTTATGTGTTTATCGTGGTAGCTAACCTGCATACTCTTTTCCATGTTAATCTTATAGATATTAGGTAAACTCTTTTATTTGTAGACAAATGTTTATGAAACTTGGTATGAATGGTCAAAATATAAATTGTCTACGCTAGAAACACCTACTTTCAGCTTTCCTCACAGCAGCAAACCTGCATACTCTTTCCATGTTAATCTTTTGGAGAATATGCGAATAACTCTCATATTTATTGACAGATAATGATAAAACTTGTCATATACTATTGTGTATTATTATGTTATCGATTTGGAAATTCGCTGAGTACGCAGGTCTGCTGCGACAGGGGTATTTTGTTGCGTTTTTAGTAAAATAGTTAATTTTTCGGTCCTCCTGTCTGGAATATTGGTAAACTTTTGACGTAACTCAGAACTTTGAATCTTTTGCTGATGATAATCTCAATAAGGAGCCGATTTACCTCGTTAACCTTTCACCCTTTTAACGCTTTTTATCGATTTATTTTTCCTCCGGACAAGTTTTTAATCATAGATATATTCTTACCGTGGTCTAGAAAGCTTATTTGAAAGAGCGTGTGTATTTGCCATCTCTGTGAAAGGCAGCGGTGGTCTTCCTGCACAGGCCAGTGACCACGAGGAATGCGATGGACATGATAAGACGTAACGTCAATGTTTATGTTGGCAAATGAGCCCATTGACGAGGATGCGACCCCCCCTGCCCCCTGTCCCCCCACATCGTCGGCTCGGCTGCCAAGAGACAGTGGTAATATGTTGAACAGCATTCTTTCTCTGATTAGCATCAACATTAGCTACAACAGTATTGCTCCATTCCTGTTGCCTAACATGTGAAGAAAAACAGTCTAGTGAAGAGTTAGACAGCATTTCATGGTGCTTTCGATGTGTCGATTGTAAAAAAGTAGTACCCAAAAATATCTTATGCTTATGTCTTTTACAAATAGAATATATTCACTGTGCATTGAAAGAAACGCAATATTTTGATAATGGTTATAGGTTATGGTAAGAAATAGTTTTCCTCAATTTGTCATGTAGGGGAATGCGAGTTAATTCACGGTTACTAGGAAGACAAAAAAAGTATAACAAAAACAAATCACGCTAGTGCATCGAATGTAAATAAAAATATTGCTATTGCCTGTGGACAAGGGCTACAATCATCCTACATTCATTCCTCATTCATACTTGGCTTAAAATACCTACCTGGGTAGGTCGCCATTTCAGTTAAAAGTATAAAAGTATGACACGGATGGAGTGAAAAACATAACAAAAACAAATTACGCTAGTGCATCGAATGTAAATAATCCCAACAACATGTGATTCACTCTTTGATTAACTTTCAAATACAGTATTAGGTGTATCTATATTAACAAAACGACAATGTCCAATTTTGTTTGTAAATCTGCGTGCTAAAAATTTTTTCTAGTTGCTTTTTTAAACAAAAATTATATAATAATTTTTATAATTTGTCCATAAAATTTTGTCGCTTATTTCCTTAGTTATGCCTGTGAATGAAAGACGAGTCTGTTTTCTCAGATAACTAAATCATTTAATTCAATATTTTATTGGTACTAGCACAATGAACCTCTATAAAAACTCCCTTCTGGGTACATTCAAACCAGTATAGTACCGTTAAATTTATTTTTCCAATTTTTCAAAGTGAGTCTAGTTTTTGTTTTGACACTCACTTTGACGTAATTTGTTTTTGTTTATGGTCCCTACCGTTTGCCAGCTAGGCAGGTTCACGAGCATGACTGGTTGTCGATGGTCGGTGGTCGCACGTCATTTCTCCATTCACCGTTATTATAACCTCATTGTACTCCCGTAGTGGTCGCGATTATGTAGTCGGACTGAGCCTTGAGCGTTGTAACTGCGTTTTGTTCCTGTATCTCCATTGTATTCCTTGTTTCACACTATGTCTCGTTTCTTAGCCTTTACTTCAAGAACAACTCACAGTCTTCGGCACGTAGTGGAAACGTAAGTTAAAAAGTTGTGAGGGATAACAACGTGGAACTCTATATAAAATGTTTATTTACCAAGTACTTTATAGCCTTGGGATTTTGTACTCATTCGCTTATGTTATTGTGGATTGGAATTTAAAAATTATCTTAGTATTATTAACTAAATATATATTATGTAATTTAATGTAAAACCAATAGTTGTTGTGGAGTAATTGGTTTGATAAGTAAAATACCCCGTCGCAGCAGATCTGCGTACTCAGCGAATTTCCAAATCAATAATATAATAATAATAATAAAATATGACAAGTTTTATAAAATCTGTCCATAAACATGAGAATTATTTGCCTATTCTCCATAAGATTAACATGGGAATGAGTGTACAGTTTAGCTGCTGTGAGGAACACTGAAAGTTTATCTGAAAGTTAGAACCAATTATACCAAGTTTCATCAACATCTGTTCATAAATAAAGGAGTTTGCCTATTCCCTATATGATTAATATGGGAAAAGAGTATGCAGGTTTGCTGCCATGATAAACACATAAACTATGATTTTTAAGCATAAAAGGGTAGATCTCAACCACATGAAGCTAAATATCAAGTTTCATGAAAAAATATTGATTAAGATGGGAAATATTAATTTTTCCCTATCCTCCATAAGATTAACATTGGAGCCCCACAATACAACGTACTGTGTTTAGTCCCTATGGGAAATTCGCTAAAAAGACTATCAAAGAATACTTTTGGAAATTTGATTTTCTGTAATCTAAAACTAATATACAGCAATTTGAGATTTTTTAATGTATTGTTCAGTTGTAATATTGGCTTGTTTAACATGACAAAGGCCATTTCTGGCAGACCAGTAACAGGTGGATGGTTCCAGTTCTCGCTATGCTAATTCACAGAGTAATGGGAGATAGCTTTCTCTGTGAAAAACCCCCTCCACAGCCGCTCATGAATTAAACATAACAGCTTATTTCCTTTGTGACTTCAGTCAACAGGATATTCCGAGGTACACCAACTTTCCATATTTCTTTAACTCTCCCTTAGCGCGTAAGGGAGTGAAAACTCACCTTGCGACAGTTGTCTTTTATGAGAATGCTTTTACTTGCATTGTTTTCTGTGTGGTTATTTATACAACTGAAGTGTTGATGCACATCTATGCGCCGGCTGCTTGTGATTTCGCAAGCTCAGATATTCTTTTGTAAAAGGTTTACCTGAATAGCTTGAAAGCTACGTTTCAAAACTCCACCCGAACAACGTTTTGTTTATTTCTAATACTTTGTAGCGTATTTAAAAATCAATGCTACACACCGGATTTCAAAATTGGCGGTGTTTTGTTTTTTAAAATTTAAACTTAAAATTATCGACTTTTTCATTTATTTTGGATTAGTATTTTAATTTATTGTTTTCCATCTTGGCGTGGGCGGGGTCTCATCCTCCGTGCTCAAGCTGTAGCTGTAGCGCAGAGGTCTCTTATAAAGAAATTCTTAAAAAAACCTATAAGATATCCAACTGATCAACTTTTTTCTGAATTTCCCGTTTCAAACTTAAGACAACTTTTCATTAAATCCTAGCTTCTCTTCATTAAAATAAACTACAAATCTTTACAAACATCCAACATGAGTATCAAACTAGAAATAGATTAAATTTTGGCTATAGCGTACCTCGTTCAACTCTTAGTGTGATAAAAAACCTCACCATTTTACATTTCACATATTTTATATCATAACTTGCCCCGTTAAATAACCAGTGCTGAGGAGGGCAGTATCTCGGTGTTCAAGAGGCGGGTGGTGATTGGCTTCAGCAGTTGGGTCGGGTTGCTGCAGAAGCACTGATTCGCTCTCCATACACCTAAGATATTCGGATGATTTTTTCCTTATTTTTCTTGTTCTCGATAAATTCTTTTGTAAATTTATATATGTCTGTATTCTTGACATTTTTACCTAGGTAAAATAAATAAAATGTTATTTTCTTATTCTTATTATTATTATTTCCTCTTATTAAAAGTGTATTTTTGAGTTTACTTTTTATTGTGATTTTGGTTAGTTTATTTTACGTGATTATAGAATATTTTTGTTTCATTTCTTAGGAACTCCTCTTCCGCGAACAGATGCACAGATGCGGAAGTAAATTCCATTTGTAAATGTTTTACTACAGTAGAACTCCAATTATCCGAATTAATTCCGATTAATTATTTTTAATTATTAATTAATTATCCGAATTACCGGGACCCATTCGGATAATCAAATATTCGGATAATCGGAGTTTTTTTTTAAATTGCCATTAGAGAGAAAAAAAGGTACGTTTTGATATTGCACTGTTTTTTTATTGAATTAAATGTAAGAAACATTATATTTTCACATGATTTAAGTATAAATAAAATATACGTACAAGTTTAGAAATGAAAATCATTGTTTTTTTAAACATCTCCGTCAATGTAAGCTGTTTTGCGGTCTTCATCCGTTTTCAGGCAGCCAGGTCACGCATTTTCTTGACGGTGAGCAGTTGCAAGTGGTCACACTCGGGCTTCGCGGGGGGAAGAATAATAGCGCACTTAGACTTTTTTGGACAAATTCTTTTCTGAAAGTGATTCGGATAATCGGCGATTCGGATAGTCGGAGTTCGGATAATTGGAGTTCTACTGTATGTACTAATGTATTTGTTTTTGGAATTGAGAGGTTTTTGATTTGATCGTCAAATTAAATGTAGAATATTAATGAACTCGACTTGTGCTGCCCTCCACGGCCAGTCCGCGGTCAGTGACACATAGAAAGCGTGTGAACCTCGTCTCCCGACAGTTCGTTCCTCGGTCTGCCCCAATTAACGTCCGCGTCCTCGTTGTTCGTCGCGCCTTTATGATCCATTAAACGCTTGGTTCGCGTCGCACTTGCTGCAGGTCAAGAGCTGCACGTTCGCGATCGACGAAAAAAGAAGAACCGTTTCCGTAATTACTAAATGTAATTAAACTGACCTCGGTTGTTATACCGAGCTTCATGCAGCGTGTTTACAACCTAAACTGAGTAACACTGTTTTGTTACTATTTAGCACGTCCTTTTACATTTTTTAGATAACGCTAGTTACACTCGTTGAGAAATCGTAAAATTTATTTTAAACTAGCCAAAGTACCCGTTCTTCGCACGGGTTAAAAAGGCTGAAAGGTGTAGGCTCTACTGATACATTTAAGTTATTGTTAATTAATTCTTCATTGTTTACAAAATGACAAAACACGAGTGTCTACAACATTTCAAAGTAACATCTGTCAAATATTGGGAGAGGATAAGGATTAATGTAATAGAGACAGTCGTCGGAAAAAAACTTAAAATCTACCATTCCACTATTTCAAATAATTCACTAATTTCGATCCAGCAGTTTATCTGAAAAATCAACTTTATTTCTTATTCTTCCCGAACTGTCAAAATATAGTGCAAACGGATGTTGTCATTAGAAAATGTAAACATTGAAACCTAGGGCGGTCACGGCAGCTCTTTCGTCTTCTTCTTCTCGAACTGTCAAATTTTAGTGTTCACAGCTGTTGACATTCAAGTAATTTTATGTTTTCATTCTCTAAAAATGTAAACATTGAAACTTAGGACGTTCACAGGGCGTAGCCCTAGAGGATTTTAAGGAAATGAGTATGCCTATGTGTTGCATGAGTTTAAGATCTACCTTTGCCTAAAATTTCAAACCGGTCGGTTCAGTATTTTTCGCATTCACTTGCCACAACAAACCCACAAACAAACATACAGAAACCACCTCTTCTTTATAATATTATAGATGACGTTATATCATATGAAGATAATGCAATAGGTATCGTTAATTGAATGATACGAATCTCAATGGAAAATTAATCTAGGTTAAGGCGACGACTTGGCGGAGCTAATGTTTTAAGGGTTGGTGTCCCAACCAAATATGGCGACCAATTGTCGCCAACCACTGTATAATTTGACGCTTGCCCAAGTAAGACTCAACAATAATATAAACCATTTACCTTTTAGTTAACGTCACGATTTTTCCTAGATGACGTATTCAATAAGTAGTCAGTACTTTGATACGAGTGGTCAATATGTAACCGTAGTTAGGATTACTCTTTTCCGCTCCCTCCCTGAGGAATATCTCTATATATAAAATTGAATGTATGTATGTCTGTATGTGTGTTCTTTATGCGTTGCCAAACTATTCATCCGATCGCCATGAAATCTTAGAAAGTTGCCCTATATGTGTCCGGGAAGGTTTTAGTGAAAAATATTTTCGAAAACCCCATAAGTTTCAATTTTTTGGCGTTTTAAATTTCTAATGTTAACCTTATGGAGAGTAAGTTTGTTTACAAATTTTCTACAATGAAAACATTTGATTTCTTAGCTACAGCTGATTGGTTTACTTTCCATGAGCAATATGTTTATTTACTATCCAATGCCATTTAAATCATTCATCATTGTAAAACTATGAAGTTAATATGTACTGAACAAAATGAACAGCCTTATTAGCCACGTTAATAATTTATGGTTTTGGGGGATTATGTACTTATATTTTTAGTTTCTGTTTGATTAAAAGTAACGTGTTTATATGTTGGCAAAATAAAAAATTATTACAAAGTTTATATATATTACGTTTATTATAATAATCAGCTGTTGTATATCTTTCCTATAAAAGCCGTATTACAGTTAGTTTTGTTTTGGGTTTGGATTGGATTTGAAAATTGTGAATTAATCCACTCAGATTTATTTGTTTTATGGAAATGTTATTAATATGTCTTATCGTTTCAGTATTGTTATTCACTATGCGGCGACCCATAATATATAACCTTTCACAATGAAGCCGTAATGCTATTCGACTTCAGAACATGGCCAATATTAAAGTTAACATGTGTTTACTGTGAGGCGTTACGAAGTTCGCCGGGTCAGCTAGTTATTAATATTTATTGATTGACCGACCCTGGTGGAAACAAGTGAAGGGTGAGTTCAATAGCTTATAATAAATTCAGATTTGTTACTGACTACGAGGTTTTATCAAAATCGTTAATTGTGAACAAATTTTAATGGTTCTAGTGACGAAATAAAACATTTTTTCACGATTATTAAATGGAAAGTTCAATCTTAAATCCCCCATCCACGGAATACATATTTAGAGTAGTAGCCGGTGTTGAGTGTATAGGACGGAGGAGATGCATAGTGAGACGGTAATTCAATCCACCAGGGCGAGTGTCCTCTGTCGAGATCGCTTAGCCCAAATTACCCGACGCGTTATTATTCCAAAGCCGGGCCGAGGGACGTGAGCTTTTTCCCTCTCCAGAGTCGTTCTCGTTTTACCTTCTTCTCTGAAGAGGCGGTTAATTGTTGTTTTCATCTGTGAGAAAAGTATTTCACTCGTTTGTCTTGTACCTCATATGTCCGTAGATGTTTATAAAAAAATATTACATTAACATATTGGTCACATATACGTGATTGGATTATGTAGAAATTTTATTGTAAACTGAACTAGGTTTCATGGATTGATGGGATATGTGTGTAACGGTTTATCTATTCAAGAGAGTATAATTAATTGATACGTATAACTATAATTACCTGACAATTACTGTATATTTTAGTCAAACTAAACACCGACCTGCAATATGATTGGATGAATATGTAGAGAGAGGCTGGTGGGGTTACTTATCTACGGGATAGGCATTCGGATAATATACAGGGTGTCCATGAAAAACGTTTCAGGACTTCGGTGAGTGATTAGGTGCATTACAAGGAAGAAAAAAGTTCCATTGGAGGTGTGGCCTAAAAGGCTTATTTTCTCAGATAAAACTAAAATACTTTGAAAACGGTAAAAAATACAATGGCTGTCGTTTTGGATTTTGAGCTTTGATCGTGCTAGTTATTTTTTTAATAATAGTAGCCTACTAGTGTGTAAAACACATACCAAATTTCAAAATAATCCGTCAGAAAATGTTTGAAATAAAAAATATATTGTTAAAAATACAAAATGGCGGAAATCTGAGAAATTGAAACGTTTTTCTTCCTTTTAATGTACCCAATCAGTCACAGAAATCCTGAAACGTTTTTCATGGACACCCTGTATACTGTAGTAGTTTTTGAGGTGTTTGAAATTCTATCTGTTGAACGCGTAATAATAGCTCCCAAGGGTCGTGTACATCAGACATTCACTCAACAGCGCGGCGTGCATCATTGATGACAATTAGCTGTCAGTTCGAGTCAGCCCAAGTGAAAGCTGTTAATAATGTACCCTTTCCGTTTATCTGTTCCGTCAATAGGATAGACTGGTTTACGGTACTTTACGTTAAACAGTCGCATGCAATTTAACAACGATCGTATAATCTTTTGACAAGTATTAAAATACGGTAGATTTTTGAGTAAAAATTCAATTTGTGTTTGTTTATCGGAATTATGTATCATAATGCATATTAGAATTCAGGAAATAATTTTTCAGCGTCTCGAGACGATTCGCGTTAGTATTCCCTCTGAAGTGCAATAATAAAACGTCTCTGTTGTAGTTAAGTGCCGTAGTTCCTGTTCATAGCTTTGCGCCTTGGAACTGATCAATTATTCTCATCGCATTTCTCTTGAAATATCATCCTGATGTTGAATCTCTCGCTTTTTCTATAACGACTACCGGCTGAACAATTACCCCTGCAGGTCTTAAGAATTAACTTCAAAAAATTAAACTATACACAATAATTGTATCTACATGGTAGGGGTTTATTTTCCCTGAATTATCAAGCTGTCGTAGTTTTACAATCTAAACATTTTAATTTTCATTGAAATTGATTCTTTAATTATGAACTTTAAAAATAGTTTTATCTGTTGTGGAAGCGAATAATTTAATTGCCATTTAGATGAATCCTACTTTGAACATATAATTTCGTATGCTCCATAAAAGCCTTTTTTGCAAAGATGTTAATACTTTGCTGTGGACCCAGTAAAAATATAAAAAGGACATATTTTACGTTAAACTCATATAACAGGATTATTTCTGTCCTTTATTTTTGGAAATATGCTAAAGATTGTATCCCATTTTAGGCAGCATCCGAACGTACAAAGCAGGTGGTAACAGCTGGACCCAGCAGCCAGTATAATTGTCCCAGAACCTGCGTTTGATCTCCTGTCTCTCTTGTCAGTAACCTCATTTACTCGACTGGATCGTTCCTTTTTCAAACAAGATTATCCCTTTGCGTGCTGTACTTTTTCCCTCAAGTAAGTTACTTTTCTCTGGTGAATTAACTGGATGTTTAATCTGTTACAGGTGAGCGGCTATGATGAATTGCAACCGACTGATATACTTAGGGTGAGTTCTGGCTTCGGCTCTTATCGAATTGTCTATTCATCTTAACGTATTTTCTAAGTTGGAAGTGTACATAGTAGCCTAGCTAACGGTGCTGGTTTGTTGTGGATTGAGTTTACGCTTATTTAGTGTGTTTACTGTTGTCGACTCCTTCATCAACGCACGTGGGAAAAGTCGACACACATTTTTGTAACTATGCCCTGACTGCCCAGGAATTAGTCGTCATCTGTGCTGTCCTTTTACTTAAGAGTCTGCATCAGTGGTAGGCATCTTGAATTAGTCCCGTAAGGGCAATGTTAAATTCTGGCGGAACATACCTTCACTTTGGCGTGTGTAGTGGCGTTAATTATCAAAGTATTAATGTAAAACTTTGGAAGTACATTGATGAGATGTGGCTCAAGGGCTTGACCTTTTCAATATGTTCAAAAATTTAACTTGATATAAAAACAAAAATCCAGGAATATTTTACAAAATAAATCATTATTATTTTTGTATTGAGAGCGAAAATAAGAAGTTCTGTAAGGTGGTGCCATGGAGGACTGTAATACCTTTAATTTGACACCTCTTCCGTTAATTTATGACAATAGGTCAAGGAGATATAGGCGCCAGAATTTAACATTGTTCTTACGGGACTAAAATCCGAGATGGATACCACTGATGCAGACTCTTAAATGGTTTTACAAACGTTTCCATCTCTTTTTAGAAGATATATTTATCTTTAATAAATGTATTAAAAATGTATTTTGCCTTTTTTAAACGGCACTCAAATATTAGATAGGGTGTACATCGGATTTCCCGCTCGCCATATTTTATCCATTTCGATGCGAAACAACTCGCGAGACCGGCAAGATAAATGGTGTGTCGGGCGAAATGGAAGTCGGTTGTAACACAATCTTAAACACTTTAGAAGGAAAATTGTGTCTGCGGCGCGAAGTAGCCCCCGGAGACGTATCGATTCAGGAATGGCGGACCGCTCCGCGTGCGAACATTATGTTTTATGCGCACTCTCTGTAATTCAGAAATGCACTTTTTTATGAAATTAAAGGAATGTGGCAGGGGAATTGGTTTTAGCGTTAGGCAGGGACTCCTCAAACTTGTCATCTGACCCTTGGACAATGGACAGTACACCCCTCTACCCGGAAAACCCTGGTAGCACGCAAAGTAATATCTTTGACTATATATTATTAATAGACGTGTGTCATTCATGGTTAAATGTCGTCAACAAAATTTTGGAAGGCCCGGTCCAGTGCTGACAGCGTAGTGCCGCTTCCTAGTGGCGAAGGACCGAAAGATCTGTGTACCACGCCCAAACGAATATCTGGCTTTGTAGTCATCTACTTTGGAAACAAAGGAGTTGACGTGGCGCACGCGCACGGCGCACATCCCTCTCTCGCCCTTATTAATAGTTAGGGGTTGTGGAAGGGGAAGCAGACGGCAGCGCTCCTGTACGGGGAACCACGCACTAACTCCCCAAGCCGATTCGGGAACCACTCAAGCCAGTACAGCTTGCGCATAAGAATGGCACGTCTATTAATAATACATAGTCAAAGGTAATATCCTACCTCCAGAGAAATCCTTCCAAGTGGACTGTAAGGACATACACAACTCCCCGAGATACTGGTTACCAAGTGTTCAGGCTCAGTCGGGGAGAGTAAAGAAGGAACGAAGTTGATGGGGGAGCCTGTCACACCGGAATGCCAAAGAGACTGTAATTTTATTGACAACTTATTTTTAATGCAGTAAATTTTGATATCCGAACTACTCTAGTCAGGAGCTAGAGTGAGGGAATGCAAGTGGCAGAGGCAGTAGACGCCGGGAATGTTGTGGTCATAATATCGCTGTGGACCGTCAAATACCCGCTCCCATCTGCATGCGTCGCTCCATCACGTACGCGGGGAATTCGGGATTAATTTTGCTCCCGACGTTATTTCAACACCGTTAATATGGGGTTGGATTCGCTTTATTTGTATTTAAACAGAGTTACGGTTTTGGACCAATATTCAAACCTATAGGTTAGCGAAGCATGTAACATCGTCAATAAGGTAGAATTAATCTCTGTTATAGTGATTGTGTGTTTAGTGTATTTATTGGAAGCTGGTACGTCTGTAATTGCATGAGTTTTGATAGTAGTATAAGTGGGATAAATATCATTTAAAGCAGTTTTTGTAAGCTATACTCAATCATATCTTGACAGATTTTAACGGTCTGAGTTGACAACAAAATTGTAAGGTGTAGAATTTGCATATTAATGTCATGCGAACAATAGTAAATGCAGTCAATGATCATGTTTTACTAAATATACAGGATTTGCTGTATGTGACTGATGGTCCTTACGTTTAGAGATCACAGATAGTACGTACATATAACAGTACATTATTGTAAGTTTATCTTCGATTTATGTAAAACTAGCCAAAGTACCCGTTCTTCGCACGGGTTAAAAAGGCTGAAAGGTGTAGGCTCTACTGATACATTTAAGTTATTGTTAATTAATTCTTCATTGTTTACAAAATGACAAAACACGAGTGTCTACAACATTTAAAAGTAACATCTGTCAAATATTGGGAGAGGATAAGGATTAATGTAATAGAGACAGTCGTCGGAAAAAACTTAAAATCTACCATTCCACTATTTCAAATAATTCACTAATTTCGATCCAGCAGTTTATCTGAAAAATCAACTTTATTTCTTATTCTTCCCGAACTGTCAAATTATAGTGCAAACGGATGTTGTCTTTAGAAAATGTAAACATTGAAACCTAGGACGGTCACGGCAGCTCTTTCTTCTTCTTCTCCGTCTTCTCGAACTGTCAAATTTTAGTATTCACAGCTGTTGACATTCAAGTAATTTTATGTTTTCATTCTTTGAAAATGTAAACATTGATACTTAGGACGTTCACAGGGCGTAGCCCGAGAGGATTTTAAGGAAATGAGTATGCCTATGTGTTGCATGAGTTTAAGATCTACCTTTGTGTAAAATTTCAAACTGTTTGGTTCAGTATTTTTCGCATTTACTTGCCACAACAAACCCACAAACAAACATACAGAAACCACCTCTTCTTTATAATATTTAAAATAAAGAAAACTTGACTTTGTCGATTTGACCCTATAATCCTTTAACGGAGTGGGTAGTTATTCAACTATGGATTCAAGAATATATAGCCTTTACCACTAGTTACGTATTGCTATTCGTTACTTTGCACAAAAACCCCTGGCCTCAATCCAAACAAGTTACATGTGTAAACACCTCTGATTGGGGCGTATAACTATGCGCCCGGGCCCGCCCCCCCTTAAAGGAATAGAAGAAAACCCCCCCCCTGACTTTGTCGATTTGACCCTATAATCCTTTATCGCGCTATGGTATCAGGGGTTTGGGTTAGGCTTATGTCCCGCCGCGGACGCGACCCCCTGGGCATAGTTGCGGTTCTCGGTGGGGGTTCTGTACTTTACGAAACGTGGCGTATTAAAAACGAAAACGTATATAGAAAGTATAAATTAAAGAGCTACATTATTGTTATTTCGTAGACTGGTTAATGATTCCATGATTGTAGCTGGAGACAATGCGCGTTCTCATTACTGCCCTCTGAACCGCCGTTCTGACTCGCTGATTGTACTAACGAGGCTATTGACTTGCCCGGAAACCTCAATAACTTCCAAATCAGCAGTTCCTTCCTCGCCCGGCCGCCATCCTTGGACCTTCCCGTCCTGCCAGAGCTCTTGGGGGAGGGGGGGAAATGTCATGGGAACGTTTTTCTCCCTCCTTTCCTAGAGGAGCTCTTTCTCTCTGTACAATGTATACATTTTCAGTCCCACTGCTGCTTAAAATCACTTTTTAATTAATTTTTCTTTTTGCAGGAAAACCTTTATGCTGAATGTTTTATTGACTCTTAAATCTCACCATTTGTTCTAACTTTTTTCGATTTTGAGGGGATTAGTTAGTACTGTATGTATAAGTTTTTTACAATGCGTTAAGTATTCGTTTAAAGTCAAACTATTAAATTCACCATCCTCAATATACACCAAAAGCTATATAAACTTTTTTTAACCTTTAATTGTTCTACTATCATAAATTGCATTTTAAAACTTACTAATTAAGTGTCAATAAAACCTCAGAGTTCAGATTAAGTGAAAACCCCAATAATTTGATTTTTAATGAATCTAAACTTACATGATACAAATTAAAACCATACAGCATAATTTAAGATAGTTCAATGGTCATAAATGAATTGGCAAAGTAACATACGTTATTATCAGTAAATTTCATAAGTTAATCTCCGTGATACCTGGTAATTAGACTATTGTAATGTTTTAATACGTGTAATTGACTTAATGACGTTAATTTTATTAAACAATTACATCCAATGGAGGTTGATTGTTCATTTAGTGCATGCATTAATTTGTGTCAGCCCCAATGCATTAGTTGTAGGTGTTTGATGTTTTACTTTGAATAATTTGTGCCGGGCATGATGTTGGTTAGAGTTTGTAATTACATAACGGAGCCTGTCACCGCTCCACTTGACTGTTTGTGATTTGCAAGTACAATAATACCACGTGTAATTGTAATGTGAGCTGGCTGGTAATTGACACTTTCGACACGGAGGGCAGGCTGCCACTAATAATGACCGCTTGTATTGTTGAAATCGCCACCCAACGGAAATCGCTTTTTATTATTTTCAAATTTATATTATAGACCGTACAATAAGTACATTTTAGCGAATTTCCCATAGGGAAGTAGCTATTACCGTAGGTCTCATGGCAAGAGTTAAGCCCGGGACCATGTTATTTTTTCTTCTTTAGGTGCCCAGAGACCAAAAACAATAGTGGTTAAAATTTATATTATATATATATGTGTCTGTGAACACGATAACTCTCGTAAAAATGGTCCGATCGAGAGCATTTTTCACATGTAATTTTTAAAAATTTCAGATTTTATATTTCACCATTGGAATCAGCTTAAAAAACTACACAATTAAGTTCCTTAAAGTTTTTCTCTATCTCCAACGGTTACCGAGATATTGAAAAATCTAAACACAGTACGTTGTATTGTGGGGCTTCAATGTTAATCTTATGGAGGATAAGGAAAAATTAATATTTCCCATATTATTCAATATTTTTGGATAAAACTTGATATTTAGCTTCATGTGGTTGAGATCTATCCATATATGTTTAACAATCATAGTTTATGTGTTTATCATGGCAGCAAACCTGCATACTCTTTTCCCATATTAATCTTATGGGGAATAGGCAAACTCCTTTATTTATGGACAGATGTTGATGAAAGTTCGTATGAATGTTAAGGTAAAAATTATTTATGGTAGAAATGACTACTTTCAGTGTTCCTCACAGCAGCAAACCTGCACACTCTTTCCCATGTTAATCTTATGGAGAAAAGGCAAGTAATTCTCATGTTCATGGACAGATTTTGATAAAACTTGTCATATATTTATTATTATTATATTATGATTTGGAAATTCGCTGAGTACGCAGGTCTGCTGCGACGGGGGTATTTCGTTGTTAAAGGTTTTTTGTTCGATCCTTCGTGAACTCAATTCCAGGTAAAATAATCCATAAGCTCAATTAAAAATTGTGCTGGTGCGGTACGGACCCAAGTAATTAATTGTCTTTGTTTTTGGACTCTAACAGATCTTGGAAAAGAACCAGAAATAGGTATTTGTCGGGTGTTTGATGTTTTACTTTGAATAATTAATTTGTGCCGGGCATGATGTTGGTTAGAGTTTGTAATTACATAACGGAGCCTGTCACCGCTATTTGCAAGTACAATAATACCACGTGTAATTGTATGTGAGCTGGCTGGTAATTGACACCTTCGACACGGAGGGCAGGCTGTCACTGATAATGACCGCTTGTACTGTTGAAATCGCCACCCAACGGAAATCGCTTTTTATTATTTTCAAATTTATATTATAGACCGTACATAAGTACATTTTAGCGAATTTCCCATAGGGAAGTAGCTATTACCGTAGGTCTCATGGCAAGAGTTAAGCCCGGGACCATGTTATTTTTTCTTCTTTAGGTGCCCAGAGACCAAAAACAATAGTGGTTAAAATTTTTATATATATATATATATATATATATATATATATATATATATATGTGTCTGTGAACACGATAACTCTCGTAAAAATGGTCCGATCGAGAGCATTTTTCACATGTAATTTTAAAAAATTTCAGATTTTATATTTCACCATTGGAATCAGCTTAAAAACTACACAATTAAGTTCCTTAAAGTTTTTCTCTATCTCCAACGGTTACCGAGATATTGAAAAATCTAAACACAGTACGTTGTATTGTGGGGCTCCAATGTTAATCTTATGGAGGATAAGGAAAAATTAATATTTCCCATATTATTCAATATTTTTGGATAAAACTTGATATTTAGCTTCATGTGGTTGAGATCTATCCATATATGTTTAACAATCATAGTTTATGTGTTTATCATGGCAGCAAACCTGCATACTCTTTTCCCATATTAATCTTATGGGGAATAGGCAAACTCCTTTATTTATGGACAGATGTTGATGAAAGTTCGTATGAATGTTAAGGTAAAAATTATTTATGGTAGAAATGACTACTTTCAGTGTTCCTCACAGCAGCAAACCTGCACACTCTTTCCCATGTTAATCTTATGGAGAAAAGGCAAGTAATTCTCATGTTCATGGACAGATTTTGATAAAACTTGTCATATATTTATTATTATTATATTATGATTTGGAAATTCGCTGAGTACGCAGGTCTGCTGCGACGGGGGTATTTCGTTGTTAAAGGTTTTTTGTTCGATCCTTCGTGAACTCAATTCCAGGTAAAATAATCCATAAGCTCAATTAAAAATTGTGCTGGTGCGGTACGGACCCAAGTAATTAATTGTCTTTGTTTTTGGACTCTAACAGATCTTGGAAAAGAACCAGAAATAGGTATTTGTTGGAAAAAAGGTGACAAGTTGGCATTCACTCACCATTCAACCCACCTGGGTTCGTGTTTTCCATGAATATGAATATAACAATGATGAATAATAATAGTTTCACAACATATTTTACTTGTAAGCACCTTTTTGCCGTGATCACACATTAACGTAAACATCATGATTATGATATTTTAATATGCAATTGATATGGTTGTAATTTACAGAGATTTGTAAATTACACTGATGTTTGTTGTTTCAGTATTGTACACTAGCCAAAGTACCCGTTTATCGCACGAGTAAAAAAGGCTGAGAGGTGTAGGCTCTACTGATACATTTAAGTTATTGCTAATTAATTCTTCATTGTTTACAAAATGACAAAAAACGAGTGTCTAAAACATGACATAGTAACATCCGTCAAATATTGGGAGAGGATAAGCATTAACGTAATAGAGGCAGGCATCGGGAGAAATTAAAAATCTACAATTCAACTAATAATTTCGATCCAGCAGTTTATGTGTAAAATCAAATTTATTTCTTCTTCTTCCCGAACCGTCAAAATAAATAATAAACGGATATTGACATTAGAAAATGTAAACGTTGAACTTATGACGGTATGGCTCTTTCTTCTTTTCTTCCCGAACTGTCAAATTTTAGTATTCACAGCTGTTGACATTCAAGTAATTTTATGTTTTCATTCTTTGAAAATGTAAACATTGAAATTTAGGACGTTCATGGGGCGTAGCCCGAGGGGATTTGAAGGGAACTAATATGCCTATGTGTTGCATGAGTTTAAGATCTACCTTTCTGTAAAATTTTAAACCGGTCGGTTCAGTATTTTTCGCATTTACTTACCACAACAAACCCACAAACATACAGAAACCACCTCTTCTTTATAATATTTTAGATTAATAATGAATATATTAGTCGTGAAACTCCTCTCATGTTAACACAAGTAACTCATTTTACTGAGTGATATCTTTATTTCAAAGCTGTATGATATGACAATAAAATTGTTTGAAGAAGGAGATTGAACCGTTGTGCGTGACGAGTCGAAAGTCTTGTCTGAGCGTCAGCGCCAGGTGTTTCGCGGCTCCGGAGACAGAGACAACAGGTTGAAACGTCGCGTGGAAGGATGAGCTTGCGTTTTGTCGAGGTATAAAAGGCTTTGTTTCCGCCGTGAATGGCGCGGCCAGGCTACAATGTGCAGTGTCAATGCAGGAATTATCATTTTTGACGTTATTCTCTTTCTGAATAGTATTTTCTCCCTTTGTTTCGCGTCTGTTCCTGCGATTTTCGCAGAGATAATTTTATGATATGATAAAAGCGCTAACTCGTTGTTCAATACTGTTAGGTAGCGGTCTACCCAACGCATAAATCTGTCTGGCATTACGAATTTGGTGAGTGTGTATGGGTGTCTTTATACTTTTACTTTATACTTTTAACTGAAATGGCGACATATCCAGGTAGGTATTTTAAGCCAAGTATGAATGAGAAATGAATGTAGGATGATTGTGGCGCGATCTTGTAGTCTTGTTACTGACTAAGGCTGACATGTTCCTTAGACAGGACTGTTAATTAATAGCCCAACAGCCGATGGCAACTAATGGACCTACAGTTTAACGTGGAATACGAACCACGGCCTCTGAATTACGAATTGGTCTAATTATGAGGATGGTCTTTGCGGATTAACGCAGTATTCAATAGTGCGGACGTTAATCCACACAAGAGAACACTACAAGTCTGTGCGTACGTATGTGGTGGCTAGGTGTACTCACACTTGCCCAGGTGTGGAAGTTTGGTGTTTTCAGGTAATTGTGAGTCTACGTATAGGTCAGGGCAGAAGTGTCATCGTGGTTTTATTTTGTTTTTCTCTTTTTCTCTATTATTTTTATTTCTTCAGTTCCTTTTAATCATGGTTCTGTGGTGGCCTGTAGTCTTATGTAGGGAGTGTTTTGCTATCAATATGCATTTAGTTGTTTAAAATTTTGTAGTAGCCTAAGCCTGAATAGAAATCATTCCCCACACAACAGGTTCGCCTATGTGGGGAATATTTGCATTGTTTATTTTTGGAAATGCTATGTATTTTTTTGTATTCTTCTTTTATAAAAATAAATCATTCATTCATTTAAAGATCGTTGCCCGGTTTCATAATGATCAGGGATGATGGTTTCATACTTATCTAATTTGTAATTGCATAATTTTACTATTTTTAATAAAGTTCCGAATAAGATGAATTCTGAGTGAATGGGGAGTGTTGAATACGTTCGGTGTATAGTAGTACCGTACTTACGGTTCACGGACATGGTGTGACCCCGATACCATCTAAACGAGAGGAACTCGTGCCGGGTCACATTCAGCGGCGGCGCGTGCGCACGTACGTGTTCGTCAAAACTGCGCACGATACTGACTAATTGCTCAATATTCTTAACCGGTAACTTGGAACAGGAAAATCATGCGAAAATACCTCTCATTGTTCCTTGTCGAGTAATTTGAGTAGCTCACAAAACTGCAATAAAGCAAACTAGGTGAAACGATACGGTGTTTTCCATATTTTAGTGGCTTTATATTTAGCCAGCGGTATTTTTTAATAGTTTATTGTTAACTGCAAACTGAAACTATCCGATAACGCCACGTGTGGTTGCCGCGCTGAGGTATTGGTCAGTTATAAATAGCACGATGATGAAATGATAAATGATGCCTGAAATCTGACGATATTGTACGGGAAATTCCGTGAATTTTTTGTCGGTTACATTTGTAATATGATTTTAAATTTTTTACTAAAATCTGGTGGTTCGCTGACATTGTGTAATTTAAGTACATTTAATTGTACGGTACCTATTTCAGCTTGTAATTCATGTTGATGATATTACGTGTACTTTGCTGTATATACCTGATGAAGTGACACTGTGTTGCCTCCTACCTACTTTGTATACACAAAGTAGGTACCTGTGTAACCCCTTCATCCACTTTCCCCGCAGCTGTGTAAAGCTGTTCCTAACCGGACTCTGGGGTCGCCCGCGGCTCCCTCTATGCGCCAACCTTTTCAATCCCGCCCACTCTCAATAATTATTACTCTCGCTAAACGTTTACTTTCGCATTTAACTAATTTTTTAGCTAGTTTATTTGTGTTCGAAATTTTTACTCAAAAGCAACTACATTTTCTGACACTTTGTTCATCGTAAAGAATATATTATGGGGTTAAAATAAATGAAATGTGGACATTTAAATTAGTTCGTGTTAAACTGAGAAATTTAAGATAATTCGTACGATCTCAAGTAAAACGTAAGTGTAATTTTAACCCATTAAGACATCTTGGCGAAGAAAATAGCAACATGGAAGTACCAGCAAGGATTAAAAAAATGTACCTGGTTGTTTTATAATTTGATGTAACGTATTATAGCCTATTCAGTGAGATCGGACGGAAAATGGTAAATGAAAGCAGTACATTATTCTATAAGTTTGAATAATAAATTAATTTGTTAACTGTTTGGTTCAAGCGACTCCTGTCAAACACGTTTGTCAAATCTCTAACTTGGCATTCTTGTTTCTTTGACGTTTTTTTCTAAACAAATAATATATCGTGTTAACAATTTCAATGGACTGCGAAGATGGCTCATCAAATGTTTTTAAAGTTTTATCGATTCAGTGGTCTTACAATAATAATGAGTTACTAGTAAAATTGAAGCTGCGATGGAAGTAGTCCTCTTAGAAGCATTTAAATAGCTTGAGTTTTGAAGGTCATATACAGTGAACACAATCTGTGAGCCTATGTGCGCTCTATCCGGTCAATGAACGGTGAAGACTGAATACTGATTGAACACAATGGTTGTAGCCGTAGGCAGGCCTATGTGCCGACGACATTGCTCTATACGGCAGTTGATTGTATAGTGTCTTGATGTATGTAAACAAAATGAATAATTTATCCATTATGAGACCTTAAATGAAAGCAACACATTCAGCCCGATACCATCTTCTTAAAGAGGATTTCTTTTCAAAAGAAACAAGTAGGCCTCAGTTTTGTGCTCTTGGACCAATGTTATTTTTAATAAATTTGTGGAGTTGTTTGGAAATGATGTGTACACAGTAGGAACGTTTTTTTAGCACAAAGTATAACAATATGTGTTGAACTATAGTGCTTGATATTTATTTTTTGCGTGATCTTAAATGTATATATTTGTTTATTTGCATGTTTTCTTGCTTGTGAAAAATGAAGATTAGGAATGTATTTCAGAAATATTATAATATATTATGGGTTGTTTCCTTATGTTAGATATGTATTTATTGTTATTTATTTGATTATTCACTATGCATGTTACCAGAAATTTAATAAAATGTTGAAATGTAATTTTTTCCCGCACGTGCATTGTTATGGCCCATGGGATTTGTTGTAAAAAGCATGATTTTTTATAATTTTTTTGAACTTGACTTGTGTGAAGGTTTTCTGTGGTTTCGGCAACGCTCCGTGGTCTCTGGTCACGCCACCGCGGCGCGCCTCACGGCGAAGGCGTGATCAATCTGAGTACCGTTTCAGGTAACGCGCATTAGTCGTCACGCTTAATCCCTGACATCGCTTGACCGATCAGTGGCGGCAACAACTGTTGAAGTCTAAATGTTTTGTTTAATTCGAAACATTAAGCCCGTTTATGACAATCCTGCGAGAAGCGGATGAGAAAAATAATTTAACATTGTTCTTAGTGGACTACAATGTAAAATGTCGACACTTATCAAATTCCACGTTTTTTTAGCACAAAGTATAACAAAATGTGTTGCACTATACTTGTACTGTATTTATATTTTGCGTGATCTTAAAGTATATATTTTGTTTATTTGCATGTTTTCTTGCTTGTGAAAAATGAAGATTAGGAAAGTATTTCAGAAATATTATAATTTGAGGTTTTTTTTTTTCTTATGTTGAGATATGTATTTATTGTTCTTATTTGATTTTCATTTATTTTATTAATGCATGTTACCAAATTAATAAAATGTTGAAATGTAATTTTTCCCGCACGTGCATTGTTATGGCCCATGGGATTTGTTGTAAAAAGCATGATTTTTTTATAAATTTTTTAGAACTTGACTTGTGTGAAGGTTTTCTGTGGTTTCGGCAACGCTCCGTGGTCTCTGGTCACGCCACCGCGGCGCGCCTCACGGCGAAGGCGTGATCAATCTGAGTACCGTTTCAGGTAACGCGCATTAGTCGTCACGCGTAATCCCTGACATCGCTTGACCGATCAGTGGCGGCAACAACTGTTGAAGTCTAAATGTTTTGTTTAATTCGAAACATTAAGCCCGTTTATGACAATCCTGCGAGAAGCGGATGAGAAAAATAATTTAACATTGTTCTTAGTGGACTACAATGTAAAATGTCGACACTTAGCAAATTTTTTAATTACCAACAATTTCAAAAAAATAATTTATTTTCGGCATTTCCAGATGTTTACTTAATTTGTGCTAAAGATTCATTGCTCGGGGAAATTGTTTAATTTTATAAAAATTTTTAGGAACTGAAATGTATTGGATGAGTCTGTTCTAGTTATGATTGATTTTATTGACCGGTGGAATCGGTTAGAAACATCGAACTCGTGGATATATTCACTCACTGCGAGCGGTGCGGTATATTGAATGTGTGTTTAACGTACACATAAGTGGCAGTACACTCTATAAACGATGTGCGCCACTTGAGAGGTGCGTTTTACACCTTATATGAATGGTATCAAATTTTACAATTATTTTCGTATGAGTGTTGTTTCATTTGATGAACTTTGTGTAAGAATACACGAACAGCGTAAATAACTGTCGGACTGCCTTCTCTCACTCTACAAACCCACGTGGTGAGGAGGGGAGGCGAAGCGCGCCCGACGACCGTCGTTTTGACGCACGTCAATAGACGACGTACATAAATAGCTCCATATACCACAATGTTATTAATGCAAATTTTCGACGCCCGTACTCTATCGACGTCGTGTTTTTGAGGACGGTCGCCCGACGACTGTCGGACGTCGTGCACACATAAGACATATTTACGCCAATGCATTTTCATTACGACCGTCTTTCGACGCTCGACGCCGTGCATAAAAGGGGCCTAAGAAAACAGACTCTAGGATCACAGTCACATGAGTTTTACTCGAAAGATTTTCTATAGCTATCGACGTATAAGTCTTGATCGGTATTGCCAGCGGTGAGTGAGGCTGAGGTTACTTGTAACGGTCGTCGCACCTGTAGGCCGCAGTGGTAGTCGGTAGTGAACACGACTGACAGCTGAGTGATGACTAACACCGGCCAGCTCCCACGGCCTCCTGCGTAAATCATCTCTAGCCGTCTCGCTGTCTCACCTCCACCACGGCATCGTAAACCCGCCCTGGTTTATGTGAGCTTAGCTCAGAAAATCGATCAAGGTATAAAGGTAAATAACTGTCGAGAATTTATGTCAATATAATATTCTTGAAAACGTTTTGTTGTATGGATTTTTTTAAATTTCACTACAAGTGGTTTTACTTTGCTCTGTGTTACTTTAGTGTTACTGAAATTACGTCATTGTTAGGAGAACAGTCTTTAGAGGAACTGAAAACATTTCCTTGAAACATATCCACGATGTAACCTATTTCCCACAAGGGAACATTTTTACTTGGTTACTTCCTTAATTCTTTTACTCACCTCTACCTGTACTCGTTATATTTGTTTTCCCAAGTTTGTAACCTGTTACAAATAAAATTCTATACCTTTACTTTAAAGCTTTTAAAGGATTACTTGAAATTTGTACTGTTGTTTTTCCCAACTCGCCAAGGATAATTAATTCTGAAATCGTCGCTCATTTGGAAATGCAGTGACATGTGTTTTAATTCTCATTTTAAGGTTCATTAACCACTATTTTAAACGGATAAATAAAATAAATGTTTAATTCATACAATTTACATAAAGTGTTGGCTTAAAATCAATGTGGTAAACAATTTAACTGTGGTTATCCAGTTTCAGTCATATGAAAATTTAATTTTTTGACATGGATATGTCTTAGCTCTGGGGGTGTTCGTGTTTTTTAAGATGGATAATGTGTAACAGGTTTCCATAGAAACTACCAGGGCTATTGTATTGAATTTTTAATACAAAAGAATAAGATCAGCTGTTTAGATGAACTGAAAACGTTACCTTTAGACATATCCATGATCTAACCTATTTCCCACAGGGAAGTTAATAGAAACTTTTTTTGTAATTCTCATGGATTTTTTCTCTTCGTGTTCAACTTTTGATTGGATAAAGAACGTTTTGAGGTTGGATGAACATAAGGAACACTTGGCGGAAGCGTGGAACTGGACCACTTGCCGGCGGTCCGATAAAGTGCGAGTGGCGAAGTTTTGATTGGCCAGCATCCACCCCATCCCTTGCCGTTCCAGGCGCGACACCATCTGAACTATCCCACGATATTGGGCCTCAACATTGAACATGGTCACGTTTCGCAAGACGGGCATGGACGCGCATGCATTACCTGCGACGTCGCTGCATGCTCAGTTCTGGGCGTGCTTTCACCTCGTTACGCCGAGTAACTTGGACGACGGAGCGTATGAATATTTATAGGCCTACACGAGCTTGTTAGGCTCTCTTACCTTGCGAAATTAGACTACTTCGCATCTGGTATTACAGTAGTTGTAACTAATTTAATCTAATAATACGCAATTCGACTCCTGTCGTAGAGATGAGTTGACGGGCTGTTTGGTTTATAATTGTTATATTTAACATGGAAATAGGAGAGAAGGTACTTGTACTTATGAGTATTATTTTCAAAGTGTTTGTTGTCTTAATTGTTTTAGATAAACCGTTAAGAACCACTATTCCAACAATGTTATTGTTAAAATAAGAATTTATACGTTTATTTGGATAATGAAGGCCCTGTTGCTAATAAATTTCTCTCAAATGTCATCGCCGAAAGGTAGTAACAGGGTGTGGTCAGAAATAACTTAACCCGTTTCTTATATCTGTGTTAAGAGTCTGTATCAGTGGTAGCCATCTTGGATTTTAGTCCCGTAAGAGCAATGTTAAATTCTGGCGCCTATATCTCCTTGGCCTATTGTCATATATTAAGGGAAGAGGTGTCAAATTAAAGGTATTACAGTCCTCAAGGGCACCACCTTTCAGAATTCTCTCAATAAAAAAACAATAATGATTTATTTTGTAAAATATTCCTGGATTTTTGTTTTTATATCAAGTTAAATTTTTGAACATATTAAAAGGTCATGCCCTTGAGCCACATCTCATCAATGTACTTCCAAAGTTTTACATTGATACTTTGATAATTAACGCCACTACACACGCTAAAGTGAAGGTATGTTCCGCCAGAATTTAACATTGCTCTTACGGGACTAAAATTCAAGATGGCTACCACTGATGCAGACTCTTAAGTAACTTTTCTTTGCGAGATTTTCCATCTCAGGACTGTGATTCGTGTTCAGAAGAGCGGTGATACACCATAGCTCAAAATGAATAGGGAGTTTCCGGTACATCTTCTTGGTAGTATTTTATTTTATTTGATTATAAACTATCTATAGTTGTTAAGTTTTAATTTAAGAATAAAATAGCGTTTCGTAAAGTGATATTTGCGCCGATTTTCTCTTGTACAAACACAACGAATCACGCGTCTAAATAAATAACGAACAGACGTCGTCATTTACCCAGAATGGTCTCCAATTGTAACGGAGCCCCCAAATAATTAAAGCAACAGCTCGGCGTCGTCCCGGCAAATGACCGCCATCTTTGATAAATAATAAGCGAGGGAGCTGGGAGATGCGGTCTCTCCTCCGGTGGCTCCATAATCTCGTCCGACCGCCAACTCGGACAATCGTCGGGAAAAGTTTGGACAGTCGGGAGTTGTGTAAATGGTAACACGAGCTCTCGTTGAATAATCCAAACGATTCGTGTTTCCGAAACGAGGCCCAACTTGTGCAGTTCGTAATACGCTTCTGCAAGATGGTTCATAATCGTTCGATCCGACTCTAGAATATTCTGCGTCTTTTGTAAAGTCATCGTTGTTTTATCGTCAGTGAAGATTTCGAAATTCACTTGTCTACCTGTATTTTAATTTTTATACAGTTTATTTAAAAATTTTATGACCAGAATTTCTTGGGTTTCTTGTTTTTTGAAAACACTGGTTTCAAAATCTTGATGAAAATCATGGTTTTCACTATTTAATCTTAATTGAAAAGAAATTAAATTCTTCTTAAAACATTTTAATAGAAAAATAAGTTAACAAATTCTAAGAATAAAGTTATTCAGTTATGTTAGAATTTGTTTTATTATACGGCACTAACAAACATGAAAAGCTTATTTTTGTGTGCTCGCAATATAGACACAGGGAACAAGCTGGGAAAAGTCAGGGAATTTAAACCTGTATTAAAAAGTCAGGAAATTGCTACATTGGTCAGGGAAATCTCCCAAGAAAATCAATATTTTCTAAAGGATTCAGAACTTACAAATTTGGCAAAACTGACAGCATTGAAAATCAGTTAGTGAGTTCAGTTGTAGAGATAGGGGCCGCCATTCTTTCTTCTTTCTTCTCATCAGCGAGCCGGGTTGGAAGTGAATGGATATTGATTGTCGACGTATGTATTTTTCTTCTTCGCTCTCTAATTAATGTTATTCTGTTTATTTGTATTTAACAACTAGCTGACCCGGCGAACTTCGTAACGCCTCACAGTAAACACATGTTAACTTTAATATTGGCCATGTTCTGAAGTCGAATAGCAATACGGCTTCATTGTGAAAGGTTATATATTCTGGGTCGCTGCATAGTGAATAACAATACTGAAACGATAAAACATATTACATTAAAACAAATAAATCTGAGTGATTAATTCACAATTTTCAAATAATAAACCCAAACACTAACGTTTATAAGAAAGTTTTTTACGGTCTTTTATAGGAAGATATACAACAGCTGATTATTATATTAACGTAATAATATAAACATTGTAATTATCATATAAACACGTGACATTAATCAGACAGAAAATAAAAATATAAATACATAATCCCCAAAACTATTAACGTGATGAATAAAGCTGTACATTTTTTACAGTACACATTTACTTCATAGTTTAACATTAATGAATGATTCAGATGGCATTGGATAGGAAAGCATACGGTATTGCTAATGGAAAGTAAACCAATCAGCTGTAGCTAAGAAATCAAATGTTTTCATTGTAGACAATTTGTAAACAAACTTACTATCCATAAGGTTAACATTAGAAATTTAAAACGCCATAAAATGGAAACTTATGGGGTTTCGAAAATTTTTTCACTCCTTAGACACATATAGAGCAACTTCCTAAAATTTCATGGCGATCGGATGAGTAGTTTGGCAACGCATAAAGGACATACATACATACAGACAGACATACATTCAATTTTATATATAGAGATTTGATTTTGTGCGTGAATGAATACATTTTAATAGATACTAATTTTGTGTTTATTTTTTAATGGTTTCTCCATGTTGTATTTAAAAATTAGCCGATTTTTAGTTAGGGAAAATGCTGCATTTAGTAGGGAAATTTAGGGAATTTCCTTAAGATGACTTGCTGGACACCCTGATATCCGTTACCGTTCCTGGGAGGCGTGTCGCGCGGCGCGGGCCACCCGGCTCGGCCACTCCGGCCATTACCGTCTAATCACCCATTGTTGCCTTTAATTGTCCTCGTTTCATCCGGTCAAGCGCGGCTCTCACCGGTCCTGAGTCATTTCGTCGGAAATAAAGAGTGGCGGACGCAAACACGGCTCGGTGTCGGTATTGCGCGCTCGTTACTGCGCTGGTTACGACCACTCACGCGTTCCTCTACTTACATGTCGCATGAAATTGAATTCCTGCCCTGAATTGTCAGTCTTGAGTCGGTAACAGGAATCAAAGGATCATTCTTGGAGCACTCCCAGTCCATACAGCAGCGTAATATGCGGTACATATTGTTCATTTACGTAAACATTGGCTTACTTCTTTAATTGTTGTCATTTGGGTATCTAACGATCTGTTGAGACATATTGATCTGCAGTGTGGTGACAGTAGCGAATTTATTAGAGATTATAGAGCTTATTACTGAGGTCGTCGTGATACGACCTAGACCCGGGACCAAGTTGACTTTCACTCAAAACTAATAATTTAGCAAAATCTTCCCTCTTTGTCAAGTAGTTACTGAGATATAGCTACTGGTGAAGAACATCAGTAGCTATATATATTTCTTTGTCTTTTGGAGTTCCAATTATAGTGTTGTTGGGAAGTGTATCATTTTAAGAGTCTGCATCAGTGGTAGCCATCTTGGATTTTAGTCCCGTAAGAGCAATGTTCAATTCTGGCGCCTATATCTCTTTGACCTATTGTTATACATTAACGGAAGAGGTGTCAAATTAAAGGTATTACAGTCCTCCAGGGCACCACCTTACAGAACTTCTTATTTTCGCTCTCAATAAAAAAATGATGTTTTTTCCTGTATTTTTGTTTTTATATCAAGTTAAATTTTTGATCATATTAAAAGGTCATGCCCTTTAGCCACATCTCATCAATGTAGTTCCAAAGTTTTAGATTGATACTCTGATAATTAACGCCACTACAGACGTCAAAGTGAAGGTATGTTCCGCCAGAATTTAACATTGCTCTTACGGGACTAAAATTCAAGATGGCTACCACTGATGCAGACTCTTAAGTAATTCATAAATTAATGGAAATTCGTTCAGTAAGCAGGTCTGCTGTTACGGAGGTCCTGCTTTGTTATATTTGTGTATTAGATTAGCTAATACGTACCGAATAAAAGGAAAACTGTAATGTAAACTTGTCATATAATTATTGTCGATCGCAATCTTTTTTATTTACACGAGAATATACGATCAGAAAGAGTAAGGTAACGTGAATTCTTTAACGTTCAAAACAAAACTCTTTGAGACCTGGTTGTCAAAATTTGGGAAATTTAATTATTTTTAAATAACCACAGCTGATGTCGGAGACAATTCAAACTGGGTCGGCCTTGTCTGTTATCGTGTTCACACAGTCACACAGCGGACGTTGGCTATCCGGCGGGAAGCCCAGAGGCGATTATGTTCCAACAGATTAAAACAATGTCACGGAATCGGTTCGGATGTTTGAATTAGTTATAAGCCAATCGGACGCTAATCAAATCAGCTGGACGGATAGGCCGCATAAAGTGCGCATCGGCGAGCGTTGTAACGCCGCATTTGGCCGCCAGGGGCGCGACGCTGATCTGTACAAGAACTTTGCATTTGTCGATGAGTCCGGAACACGGCCGGTAATGGAATGTGGGTGTTGTGACACGCGTTATGGTTGATTTCAATATATTCCATCTCTTTTTTTAACATTCACTAATTAGCAACTAATTATCCGTGTTAAATTTGATACAAATGTAGGTAATATTTATTTTTATAAATTATTATGTATTAATGTATGTATCTTTCAGTTAATTGAATATTCAACGACAATAACAAAAGAATTTAAGCAACTCGCTAGGTCTAAGGTAAAATATAATTACTGTTTTTGAAACTGGGCAAACATAAATAATACTCGTATTTATCCATTAGAGTATTCAAAGGAATCTGCTGTATCATCGCAGTATCTTTTAGTTTCTTGGGGGGTTTGGTCCCATAAGAATGATACTAAAAACAATGAAACATGCCTTGCTACAAAGACGAATTTTAATATTAAGACATCGGTTTTGTTTGAAATCAGGATATGTTTTATAAAGATATTTTAAGCGCTCTATTAGATTAAAAGGTATATAACCCTTTTTTGATCGCGTATAATATCTTTGGCTGTGCTGATGTTTAGTACTAATCATCCAGTGAGTAAATGAATAAATGTCTTCCAAACGTTCCTGTAGGAGACTAGCCAAAGTACCCGTTCTTCGCGTGGGTATAGGCTCTACTGATACATTTAAGTTATTGTTAATTAATTCTTCATTGTTTGTCTACAAAATGACAAAACACGAGTGTCTACAACATTTCAAAGTAACATCTGTCAAATATTGGGAGAGGATAAGGATTAATGTAATAGAGACAGTCGTCGGAAAAAAACTTAAAATCTACCATTCCACTATTTCAAATAATTCACTAATTTCGATCCAGCAGTTCACGGCAGCTCTTTCTTCTTCTTCTTCTTCTTTTTCCCGAACTGTCAAATTTTATTGTTCACAGCTGTTGACATTCAAGTAATTTTATGTTTTCATTCTCTAAAAATGTAAACATTGAAACTTAGGACGTTCACAGGGCGTAGCCCGAGAGGATTTTAAGGAAATGAGTATGCCTATGTGTTGCATGAGTTTAAGATCTACCTTTGTGTAAAATTTCAAACCGTATTTTATAATATTATAATATAATAGTATTTAAGATAGATGAGGTACAGTACAGTATTCGTCAGTGAGTGGTGAGTGGTGAGTGAAGGCAACGACCTAGGACAGGCCGGACGAGTTTACACGGCTATTAGCATATCCTCAGGCCGTGGCGAGGAGGCACCGTTACCGCGGTGATACAATCTGCCGTTACGGGACCGGTCCTAATCTAAACAGCTGTATTTATACTGTATTTTACACTCCAGCTGGAGCAATTACTAGATGTTTATTTGTTTGTACTTGTCTTTTCACCTTAAGAGTCTGCATCAGTGGCATCTTGAGTTTTAGTCCCGTAAGGGCAATGTTAAATTCTGGCGGAACATACCTTTACTTTGGCGTGTGTAGTGGCGTTAATTATCAAAAGTATCAATGTAAAACTTTGGAAGTACATTGATGAGATGTGGCTCAAGGGCATGACCTTTTCAATGTGTTCAAAAATTTAACTTGATATAAAAACAGGAATATTTTACAAAATAAATCATTATTATTTTTGTATTGAGAGTGAAAATAAGAAGTTCTGTAAAGTGGTGCCCTGGAGGACCGTAATACCTTTAATTTGACACCTCATCCGTTAATTTATGACAACAGGTCAAGGAGATATAGGCGCCAGAATTTATCATTGCTCTTACGGGACTAAAATCCAAGAGGGCTACCACTGATGCAGACTCTTAAGTCACACACAGAATCGTCTGCTACACCTCCTATTTACTCACCTTCCTTAACAACAACATTTAATTCAAGAAATCGCTCTGAATGCTATTTTGTACCACGAAAACTTGTACTAGTCATTTTCATAGTACATTACAATGTCTAGCGATATATCTCGTAAGAATTTCGTAGGAATTCATTTTTATATCTTTGTTGAGTCTTGGTTTTTGAAGAGAGACAAGATTCATCCAAGATTGTGGAAGTTCTGTAGGTTTATAAGAACAGTACAGATACCAACGGACGTACAAATAAATGAAAAATTTTGATGTAATCGCTCTACATAGATTTTTAGTAGTGTACGAGAGTTTCCACTTTGCACTAGTTACTCAGGCGCTGGTAGTTCGCCAACAACTACGCTAGAGCGCTCTGAGGCGATGTTGGGTCACAGCGTCTCGTCGCCCTGCGGCGTGCATTGCATTGATCACGTTAGCGTTAGCAGATCAAACGTGTGATTAGTCGGAGGCATGTGGCGCTGACGTCACTGCGAGACTCCGCTCTAATTAGAGGCGAATTGATTTCCTCATCAGTCGGCATAATCGTGGCCCTTGTGCTCTACATTAGCAATAGGTTACACTGTTGATGGACCTGGCAACCATGTGTCACTACACAAATGTGACTTAAAAAGGGAATATGACATTCTCCTTTTTACGCTACTTGGAGGTCACGAATTGTGGATAGTTGTGAGCGATGGTGGGTGTAGTGTTCTCTTGTGTGGATTAACGTCCGCACTATTGAATACTACGTTAATCCGTAAAGACTATCTTCATAATTAGACCAATTCGTAAAAGAGGTCGTGGTTCGGATTCCACGTTAAACTATTGCTCCCTTATTTGCCATCGGATGTTGGGCTAGTAATTAACAGTCCTGTCTTAGGACCATATCACCCTTAGTCAGTAACAAGACTACAAGATCGCGCCACAATCATCTTATACACATTTCAACTAAGAATCACCAAGAGCTCAGAGGATTACGCGTATAATATGATCTAATGAGGGAAGGCCGGATAAACGGGAGACGGCCGCGATGAAGCAAGAAAGCCGGTCGGTAACAGAATACGTCCAGCGGGTAGGGTGACCGGGTCGACCTTGGTAGCGGACACTAGACGCCGCTCGGCGACATTCGGGGCTCGGCCCGGCGCTCCGCAAACATGACACAGGCGCATTTGCATATGGTAATGCCAGCGGCTCTCCTGATCGGACAGTCCCTTGTTCCAGATTTTAATGGATTGCCGATCCAAACATTTGAAACTAATTATTCGCGTTTGTGTTCCCTTTTAGTGCGAGCCGGAAAATGTACTAGTATTCTAAAACACATTCTCCATCAGTCCAGCAGAAAATTGCAATCAATATTTTATTATTACGTATTTGAATATTTTTTTGAAAATAAACTTAAATGTGTAGTAAATTGTTTTTTCTTGTTTGTTCGTTTATTTATATTTCTATTATTTAACCCCCCGAAGGTATCCTTGCCTTGATGTGGCGTTGGGGCTTGAGTGCTCTGACAACCTCGAGAGCTATGCCGGCGGTAGCGTAGCTACTGGTAGGGCCTCCCTTGCCGGACAGGTCTTCGTGAGGTAGGAGCCAGACGAGAAGGGATACCCTGGTCCTCCAGGTTGGGGGTTGGGCGTAAGGCTGACAACCTAATCCCGTAAAAAAACCTCTGTTACGAATCGCCAAAAAACGCCTCGGAACAGGATGGAATCATTGGAAAACGGACCCGGCCCAGTACAAAGGACTTAAGATTTTTGGGAGCAACAGTGGAATTGGCAGAAGATAGAGAAGAATGGAGGCGAGTCGTTGGCGAGGCTAAAAACCATCTTGGGTTTACATGGCCACAGGAATGAATGATGAATGAATGAATTTAGTGTATAAAAAATAAGTTCTTTGATCTTAAAGAGTCTACATAATTGGGCTTTAGTCCCATTATTAAAATCTTAAATCGTGTTATTAATTAATTATCACTTAATAGGTATAAATAGATAGTTGAACTGTGAAATTATAGTTAATAGTTTAATTAATATTTCTTTTCACCATGTGACAAGTTAAAAGAATGATTTAATACGTATTTAATTATACCTCAATATAGCAAGTTAATAGTTATATTTTTATTGTAAAATTAATCAATCTTTATCGACATTACTTCATTAACTTTAATTTATCGCCTGAACAATATGTCACGACTGTCGGGTGAATAATAATGATAATCTAATCTAACCTAACACTGCATAGATTTGAACAGTTTTAATCTAATCAATACGGTAATCTAATGTCATTAAATAATAATTCCTATCAGGCTATACCTATTGCACCGACTTCCTCTGAAGGAAAATACTCTTAAAGATTTCATTGACGTTTTTTCTCAAAATTCACAATGTCTCGTATACGGTACTAAACATTGTAATAATCTAATTTGGTCAAATGGTGATGCTAGAATGAAGATTGTGAATTTGATAAAAAAATCTAAAATAACAGTTTTGGCTAGATTTAAATTATGACATTTCGACTTTTCCACATCTAGTTTATTACTCTACAACATACTCCGTTGCGCTTTACAACTCAGTAGGACGGTAATATCAGGATCAAAGCCGCGACAGCAATATTAGAGCCGGCCCGTGCCTCTACTTAGCCATATTGCTGGATTCGCTCATATCAATACCCCCCTCTCACTTAATGCGGTGTATTTTACTTTTAAATTCAATTTCGGTATGGGAATTACTTTACTTGAAATTTCTATCGTGTAGCAGGTGTTTCATTTTATGTGATGGGAATAATTTTTCCAATATTTATTTTCCAACACTATGGTAAATCAAGCTATTTACACTTATATTGTAATTATTTACGACGGTAAATATATAAAAAAGTTGTTAAATTGGCGATCGATTTCGTCCAGTCACACCGAACATCATCAGGCCCAAATGGAGACAATTTGAGTACAATTTTAGACAATTACAATACAAATTATTTTTCTACTATTAACTAATTCGACCTTTTCAACATGTCTACAAAACGTTTTTGGAAATAATAAATGATCTTTAAGCTACTTATTTTTAAAACTATTTATCTTATTGACCCATTTTATTTCTTTTTAACCTTTGGGGACACGTTGTGCAGTAAAAAAAAGAAAAAAGCAGAAAAATAGTGGTAAATTCTTAATAACCAACACTTTAACTAACTTGTAACCAAGTTACAAATTGAAGCAATAATTTTCGACCTGAAAACACGGATAACTAATGTGAGAAAATATAAAAATAGTGCTACGGAGACGCTGTGTAGCAGATGGAAATAATGGTCGCAAACGTTCCAGCATTATTGGTATATCGGCGGCTAGAGGAGAGGAGACCCACTGTTAACGGATACTAACAGGGCACTGATTTGGAAGAACGATTCTAAATTTACTACTACACCTATGTTATTACCAAACCATTTGAAATATTTCTTTAACTATTAAAAAATATATATCTACGCCCCGTAGAGGTTTCCATAAATGGTGGCATGTCCCATAAGAACGACGTATACTTAGTATGTTTACAAAATATATAGCTGATGTGTTTGATTCAAGTTGAAGTTATTTTAATATAGGATTTCTTTATAAATATGTTACTATTTAAAATATAATTTTAGGTTTTTTTCGGAAGTTGAATAGCAAATTTTGTTTGCGTTCCTTTACATCGAATTGGACATCTCGTTTTGTGACTGAATTTTTGAGCAGTAGTGAACGGAATTTAAAATTATTTTGGTGGAGCAATTCCAAGGTGGTGGCTGTAATAAAGCTTATTGAGGTAGGAGAGACTAAAATAGATCAAATTTGGATTAAACGGGACGGCTGTGCGTTAGTTAGCGGGAGCGTGCCGTCGCATAATAGTCGCTGATGTGGTCCTGGCGGAGGCTGATAAGGTGCGAGCGGTAACACGTCAACCTGCGTCTGTCATTTGACGTATCAATTGGGAGAAACAAGCTCAGATTCGGGGTAGATTGGATAGTTGATATCCGATGCTTGGACAACGTTGAATAATTGCGTGCTCCGGTTACTATGGTTAGACGTATCACCATGCTCACCCATCCTTGACTCAATCCTTGTCTATCTTCACTTAAAAATTCTGAATACCACTCGTTCGATAGTGCGTTTCGCTTCTGCGTCATTTTACCACCTTTAATAAAAGGTTAATTGCTCAAAACGAGTTTGCGCGAAGATTCTGAGGCGATCGGTTGGACATCTATATAAATAAAATTATAATTTTGTCAGTACGTTGCTCAGAATTATTCATTTTTAGTTATTTTTACTTTTCGTGCGTTAGAGAAGCCGAAACCGGTCTTATCTCAATTTTTGTCGGTTTGTCTGTGACGCTCCAGGAGGAATTTTACGCCGTCTTCTCCGAAAAAAAACGGGAGAACTGATTACAATGAAACTTATTTCATGTATTCTCTACGTTCCAGAGAAGGTTTATAAATGCTTGAAATCGCCCGCCGCCCCTTAAAAAGTAAATAACGAATATTTAAAAACCCACTTTTACGCGATATTACTCGCATTTTGATCCAGTTTTCAATGAATAACCTACTGTAATAATCTGCTGTCTTTGTAGTTTAAAGATTTAATAGAAATAAAAACAAACACCAGTAAAATCAATATTAGTTAGTTTTTACTGGTCATTGATTTTAAACACACTTCGAAATCATACTATATTAAAGTCATTTTAACGTATAACTAACTATAGTAATGGTATAAATGTCCTAATCTATTTAATTGTAAAGTAATGCTAAATAATAAAACAGGGTATTGATTTATTTTCTTTGTACTGATTTGTTTAGGATTTCAGGTTGTTCATTTTGGTATGATAATTTTTCTTCTTTAAACTGAATCCTACAACCCGTACTAAGGACTGGCTTGCTGCTAGTTAGCATTAACAGAAAACATTAGGGCAACCGGAGATGCATTAGGATAAGGTTCGATTATTATCTCAATCAATTTTTTATATATTGTGACATAAACGGAAGTTCCATTCTCCGTGATTCGATCTTCCTAATTAATATACCGAAACAGCCTTAAGTCTTTCTTCCTGCTGTCTGATCGGCTGAGATCCTTAGTGTTGTACTGGGTTCGAAATTTAAGTTCCTCACAGAACAAGTGGTTTTCAGCACTGAACCACATACATATCGTCTTGATATTAATATCTCTCGTCTGCCGGTATACATCGATAAAACCTTTCGTTTTTTATTAGTTACTAAGATTAGTAATAAAAGTTCTTCAATGTAGACTTAGACGTGAAATGTGTTTGTTGTTACGGTACTGGCTTCGCCCACCTATCAGGCTTCGCACCGGAAACACTATCTTGTCAAGCCAGCTGCTAGTTATAAGTCCCAAGCGTCCACTTGTTTACTGTACGGTAGGCAATACACTACCACGGTCTCAACATCATTTACGACTTGTGTTTTTGATAACGGTTGTTGTGTTTATGATGAACTAGCCGAAGTACCCGTTCTTCGCACGGGATAAAAAGGCTGAAAGGTGTAGGCTCTACTGATACATTTAGGTTATTGTTAATTAATTCTTCATTGTTTACAAAATGACAAAACACGAGTGTCTACAACATTTCAAAGTAACATCTGTCAAATATTGGGAGAGGATAAGGATTAATGTAATAGAGACAGTCGTCGGAAAAAAACTTAAAATCTACCATTCCACTATTTCAAATAATTCATTAATTTCGATCCAGCAGTTTATCTGAAAAATCAACATTATTTCTTCTTCTTCCCGAACTGTCAAAATATAGTGCAAACGGATGTTGTCATTAGAAAATGTAAACATTGAAACCTAAGACGGTCACGGCAGCTCTTTCTTCTTCTTCTTCCCGAACTGTCAAATTTTAGTGTTCACAGCTGTTGACATTCAAGTAATTTTATGTTTTCATTCTTTGAAAATGTAAACATTGAAATTTAGGACGTTCATGGGGCGTAGCCCGAGAGGATTTTAAGGAAATGAGTATGCCTATGTGTTGCATGAGTTTAAGATCTACCTTTCTGTAAAATTTCAAACCGGTCGGTTCAGTATTTTTCGCATTTACTTGCCACAACAAACCCACAAACAAACATACAGATACCACCTCCTCTTTATAATATTATAGATAAACTGATTTTACATCATATCTAGACTACTAATTTTTGTTATACTGGGATGTACGTATTTAATTACTACTGTAACTACATTATTGTGTAAGCTGTATCGAAAACAACTGCTGTATAGCTAATACATGTTATGTTTTCAGGTATGTGTCACAGCTTGATACGGAAAACATTTAAGAGTGAGTACTGCTTTCTACACTGTAATAGTCGTTTCACTTTCACTAGTTAAAATAAAACTACGATCATTTAATATATAAAACGGTCAATCGAGTAATTGAGATATATATATGTTTCTATAAACCCGTTTCACTACGATTTTGTTATAGTTTTTAGACAGTCGATACCTTAATGATAGCTTTCGGGCGAAAAGATTGGCCTTTTTTGATTGGCTCTAGAGCGAGTCGTGAAGGACGTTTACTGGGTTGATGGAAGCTTGAAAAAATATATTAATGCCATAATACGGGAATCTATATAAGGACTGGAACTATTTATTAGGTTACTTTGGGCAAACCACTGTTAGGGATGTCTTTTATTATCCGTAGTGCTTATACATTCGAAGCAAGACTACTAAGATGCCCTTTTAAGTTTTTAATACCTGAGCCTCTTCTACCCACTTTCCCAACGATTATTGCAACTTTGTTATCTATCTATTATAATATATTGTACTTTGTTTTGTATCTATTTATTGATTTGAATTCTAATATTTTAATTTTCTTAGCGGAAGGATGATAAACCACTTCTAAGAAGTCTTGTTTTAGAACAAATAATATTTAATAAATTATGAAATAGTTTAACCCTGCGTTACTCACAGTGTTTAGGTTTTACAAAGTTACTTTGCACCGATTAAAGAGAACCCTCAGTTTGAGTCGTGACCTTGAGGTAGAAGGAGTTGTTTTTACCGATTAGTGTTCTTAAATTAATTCTTGCACAACCCCAATTTCATCGATAAAAATGAAACACGGTCTCTGAACACGGTTGGGTAACGTGCATTTAGCGCGGGTAAACGTTGAGTTAATCACGTATTTCGTTGATAAATCTCTTTGTGATAAAGATAAGTTATCAAGATTTCAAACAAATTCTATTAGATGTATTAAAAATATAATTTTTGAAAAGATCACGATTTTTGGCTATTTTCGGAACTAAAGGTCCGAGATGGTGTGGGTACACTAGAAACTTTAACTTGGTTTAGGTACACCAGAACACAGTTCCAGCGTTCCTGGTGGCCTTTCCTGAAACATGGCTCCAACTATAGTACGAGTATTAAGGCCAACGCACACAGCAACAGACGCCCGTATGTCTGTCGACGTATGCATACAGATATCTACGTGTAATCACGTGGTAAGCGATTTTTTCTCCGTTCGTCTGTTGCTGTGTGCGTTTGCCTTTATCGCGTGCCATGTGATTGAATGTAAACATCTGCATGCAGACGTCGGCAGACATACGGACGTCTGTGTGCGTTGCAACATCTAATAACATGGGGACCGATTTTTCCTCTGTCCTTACATGGATCACCGATACGAAGTCTCCTAATCGCTATAACGCATTGTTGAAGAAGAACTATCCGTACGAAAAAAATAGTTGGATGAATTGTGTGTTAAAGTCTATTTCAAACCATAGTTATGCCTTTAGATAGGTGTACAGTATTTCCATATTAGCATGCACAAGCCGCAGTGCAGTCACGGCGTGGTGGGCGAAGGCTGGCAGGGCTCCTCCCCAGCGGATCCTGTGGCGTGAGAGGCCGCCGTTAGTTATCACAGGAGCCGTACCGTATACATATGCATGCCGGACACACGGGGGCTTCCTATTGTGAGCTTCGTCCTTCCGAACGACGATCGACTATAACAGTTATTACGGTTCGGGGTTTTTAGAGGTTATAAATATATTATGTCTTTCAATAAAGTTCTCGGTTATTCAATCTCCTTAAAACTATGAATACCGATCACCAAAGTAAAGCAATAAGTTGTTGGGAAACATGTAAAGTTTTTCAAACCGATACAGCTTTCACGGTTTGATACCTAGTGCACTCTGTAGCTAGTGCCTCTAATTGCGGTACTGTACTATGAAAAGGATATGTAATATTTTTTATTACTAATTTCTCTTTCAGTCCTCGTAAGTTCCACTCGATCACCGTCAATCAACTACATTCCTTATTGCTTTACTTTCTCCCCACTTTCTATTTGTCAATCAGATTTAACGTGTCTAATTAAATTTACTTCTAGGTTTTTGCCCGGAATCTACAAATCCAGCGCAGTACACTTGAAATCAAATCGAATCTACAGTGATGTTTTACCGGACCTGAGCCTTTGTGCGCCTCGGAGACCTCCCATTTACCTCGCTCGTCACACTGATTTTCCCGCTTCTTGCTGCCTACATCTTTCCCCGCCTCGATATTCTCCCGCCGTTTTATCGACCCGCGGGAAATCACGATTCGTCTGGCTTTTTTCTTATCGCGGTCGTCCTTCCTGTTCGCAGCCCCAAGGCTTCTCGGTGGCTTTTGTCGTCTTCAATTTCTATTTGTTTTGTTCAAAATTCGACTATTCCAGTAACTCTCGAGGTTCCTTGTTGCCGAATTTAATTTAACGTTCACGCACCGAGCGACTCACGGGCACAGGTTGATACGTACGAGTATTATGTGTCTCGACTGCCAATTTTATTTTACTCAAATAATGATTTTCATGTAGCACTGTTGATTTGTAAAACGATAATACATCAGCTCTATGAAACCTGTCTTTGTTGTTTTGATAACGTATGGTTTAATTGTATTTATTTTATGAAATAGTGTGCTAACTTTTTACCCCCGGACATATTATTGTTTATTAGAACTCCACGTTTTTACTGGCGTAATAAAGTGGCTGTAAGAAGTAATTACAGGGGTTTAAGAGCAATAGCTTATAATTAAATCCTAAATCACACTTGGCGTCGAGCACACGTTATTAATTTGAACTCCGACGTTAGAAACGGATCTGAAATAGTAAACATCATTTCGTCGTGTTTTTTGTTAATGGACATTTAGTTTTCTTTCGCATGTAGGATTATAAAGTAAGGAGCGACGTTTTATACGTCTCCCTGGTCACTGACGTAGGCCAACTCTCGAGACATCGTCCACTCGCTACTCGTCATGCAAGATTTATGTCCAACCTCTTTTGTCATACAGCTCGTTAGTTCTCCAGATCCCTACCGGACATACGCTACGATAAAAGTAACCTTCCCAAATATATTATCCTGGAAGATTCGTAGCCACTTTCAAACAAACGTTTTCAAAACTTTAAAAAACAGCACATTAATTATTAGTTTCTTGTGTATTAATTGACCTTTTTGGGGTTTGGGCTAGTCTGTTGCAACCCCTAACTACTTTATTTAGGTAAATATCTCTCTGCTAAGTTTTGTTCCAGGTTAGATAGTTCGTTGCTGTGGTAATGTTGCCTAATTCGGTGTTAAGAGTCTGCATCAGTGATAGCCATTTTGGATTTTAGTCCTGTAAGAGCAATGTTAAATTCTGGCGCCTATATCTCCTTGACCTATTGTCATAAATTAACGGAAGAGGTGTCAAATTAAAGGTATTACAGTCCTCCAGGGCACTACCTTACAGAACTTCTTATTTTCGCTCTCAATAAAAAAATAATAATGATTTATTTTGTAAAATATTCCTGGATTTTTGTTTTTATATCAAGTTAAATTTTTGAACATATTGAAAAGGTCAAGCCCTTGAGCCACATCTCATCAATGTACTTCCAAAGTTTTACATTGATACTTTGATAATTAACGCCACTACACACGCCAAAGTGAAGGTATGTTCCGCCAGGATTTAACATTGCCCTTACGGGACTAAAATTCAAGATGCCTATCACTGATGCAGACTCTTAATTGTTGAGGGCAGGCCTGAGTGCAGTTGCATGCCCCTGCCTCTCCGTCTGTCACCCGATGTGTAGTCTCGATGGCTAATTATTGAAGTCTGTCAATGAAGTTGTACCGGGTTGGTTCGCAAACTTTAAACTACTTTAAAGCTATTCTTCCCCAATGTGTCGATTAAACACCGCAAATTCTCGCAGTGTACAAATATTAGATGCACGATTACGTAACTTAAAGATGCTCAAAGAGAATTCAACAAACGTCGAAAGAGTCCTGTAAAAGACAAATTTAATGTTCCCGCGCGCGGATTGCCGGTGCACGATTGTCTCAGTCTCTGTAATGTGCCGTTATGAGTTGTGAGCCATTCACAAGTTGGCGACGCGACAGTTGTGTACAAACCTTGCGCTCGTCCCCGCGGGGGAGCCGGGGATATTTATCGTCGCGAGGTTGCCGCTCTGTTACGCCGCTCTTATTTATAGCCCATTTTGCACGTTTATGCACCTCGAACCGCCCTTGTGTTTGGAAGGTGTATTTACAGAAGGTATTCGGTCGTTGAGATTTATACGGCATTTTTAACGGAATCCGCACGCGCGGTATTGTTCGGGCTATGCACCTGCGGTGATTCGGGGTAATGGCGTATTGTTGTTCGCGCAGGGTTCGTTGAATTTTAGATAAATCAAAATAAATTAATTGGCGAATGTTCAAAATTGTGTTCACAAACGGCTTTTGGTAATAGTGTACTGTAAATAACGACTTTATATACTTTTAAAGACAGTAGAATTACTTTCACATTCTTTGCATATGTACATGATAACTGTTTAAATATTTCGCTTATCCTTTAATAGTCTGTAATTTTCCCGGTCTTTTAAGGTTATTCCCATACGTAATTAAATTCAAACAATCATCGTAACGTATACCAAGAAAACTAAAACTTGACATCATTTTAAAAGGTATTATATAATGTCAAGCGATCTCTACGATTAGAATTTCATTATTTTTATTAGCTCAGTGTATATATGATAAACTATGTGTAAAATTATCCCTACAAAATATATTTGATGCATTCTAAACAGGTTTAAGTACAATTCGACCAAATATCTTAAATATGAATGTATTATTCAAACCAATCTGACGAGGCTTTACTTTCGTGTTTGAAGCGGACGTGTTTCAGTTTTAAATGTGTCTATACGGGAGTAAAACTCTCAGACGCCGGAGATACTGTTCTCTATTGAGTATGATAAAGGTACGTTTGCAGTGAAGTTTCTTTTTCTCGAATACATTTTCTTCGCTTGCCAAATCAACAAAGGTTTGATGTCGTGATGACAACGCTGTTGTTTCATTGTGCTGCCGTGTTACAAGCTGACGACGCGACTGCAACAAGTGCCGTTCTGGACGACTGCCAGCCCGAGACTCTAGCATTCATTGGCTTAAGAGTAAAATTACATCATGTAGGAAATTTACCGTTGGTTTCTACTTTCAGGTTTCATCATTTTAATAACAAAAACCTATTTGTAAGAATTCGTCGTGTTTTATATCGTTTGTTGTTTCTGTGTACAGAATTACACAAAGGGGCGGAACAGAGTTCCTGTAGCACGTCAGCCATGTGGCTTTTTGCGCACCCCTGTTGTTGAATGTCTCATGGACCTTCCAGGCTTATAAACCTGATGAACTGCCGTAGTCTCCCGACCAGTCCCTCCCGGGGAAGGTGACAACCCCTCTCCATAACGCCGAGAGTGGCAGCTCCTACCTCGGCAATCCCGTTGTTTCTGTGTGTTACGAAAGTTAATATATATGCAGAAATTCGTCCTTTTTGGAGCCGTTTTTGGAAAACCCGTCATACCAATTACAATATGCCACCGTGGTTTACCTTAAAATCAGTACGCCCAGGAAAGGTTTTCATTGTGATTTAGTTTGACAAAATTATGTAAGGGTCTTTGCAAAATCCTTCTTTTTGCTGGTTCAAACCTGTGGTTGACCTTAGTATTTTCAAGACCTCAGCTGTCTATCATCATGACAGGCCCATAGAGCCTGTTTCTATCCAGCAACGTTTTAGGTTGGTAAATCAAGCAAATGGTTATCCAGTAAATGTAAGGCCAAATGTCTGTGCTGTGTGGGTGAAGTTGTGAAGGTGATGAGCTGTGAGCACAGCACCGGTCAGTCCATTAGTGTCGGCAGATTGATGGTCAGGCCCAGGTGCGATCCGACGTTGGTCCATCAGGTAACAATCAGGCCCGGCTCATTTGTCTCGACCGACCTCTATCTCACTCCGTATTTTTTTTAGAATCGATGCCCTACTGAACTCACTCGACTTCCATTTCACAGCAAAACCTTCTCTATTGTTCATCCAATCCGTATTGCACAACAATCAGGTTTTGTATTCGTAATTTATACTTCGTGTATGGAATTATAGTTGGAGTCTGTGCTTTCGATGAAGTAGATTTTATCGATTTTAAGTTGGCGTTAGTTAAATCATGATAAATATCCCCGATTATAGAAGATTTCATCGCCCACGGCTGGACGGCATTGAATTGGGATTTAAAAATCTATAGACCTGTTTTGTGGTTGTAAATGCGACGGAGTGTAGCAAGAACTGGTTGTCATGACAGCAGCTCCACGGATTGTGTCCATATTGAAGTTTGATTTGATATTTAATCCCTCAATCCCTCGACATGTATTGATGTTCAATTCTTTTTTCAATAACCTATTTTGACAGGTTATAAAATTGTAATTCCTTTTATTGTGAATTGGTGCAAAAGATGAAGTGCCGAGGCTTTTCAAACCACAAGTTCCAATTGATGCTTTTAACAGCAATAAAATTCGAAACGTGAAACGTTCTCATAATTTAACAGATACTTTCTTATTATATATTTTTCATTGCACTTAATTTAGTCCTCTAATTGTGATGGAAGTAAACTATGGGGTTGGGAAAGTTTTAGGTTTAGTTAAATAAAAGTTCAATACGTAACGGTATTGTATATAGAATAATGAGTTACTTCATGTCTGTCGACAGGTCGTCTTAAACGTGAATTTACACTTGTCAGAGAGTTAGCAAAACTGACCGGTACTTATTTTCGTATGGTTAAAGATTTAAACATACGAACAAATATTTTCCACAGTCAAATGCCCACGGTAAGGAGTGTTAGCCACACATATACTAACCTTTTAGGGGTTTCCTGCTGTCGGACCGTATACTCACGCAATTTTTCGCAATTGTAAACTCACTTCGGTAATGATCAAAGGCATAGAATTATTTCTAACACGCCTGTTAAAATCTCATTTTACAAGTTGTTATTTTCCCTGAACCACATGCAACAAATACCTCGGTGAACTATTTTCAACCTGTGGTTCGTGATCAGAACACTTGTAGTCACGCTCCGCGTCTTGGCTACTCCGGCACGTGAGAGACGCCCCGCGCCGTTATACATCGCATTAATTATTTATATATAGTACTGTACTGTATAACACGGTGTTCGTGAGCGGTTCTGATAACGACGCGTGCATCCGTCACCTCAAACAAGTGGATTTTGCAACGATCCAAGGAAACACTCCTTGTTGCAGTAAACCAGCGAATACTCGAGGTAAAGTATTCGCCCTTTTGATTTTCCAACTTGAGCGTTCCTTGTAAATTAAATTAGTTTCCGCACGAATTACCCCGCGAGAAAACTCCTGCTCTCTGTAGCGGTTACGAGTTTTCATCATTGCTGTCGACTCCACAGAAGGTGCTCGGACGCATCTCGCATCTCACTGTCGCAATCTACGGCCGCCGGAGACGTGCGTTTAATCAATTGGGCCCAGCTGGCACATCGGCAATTACTTAATTGCTCCAAGTAGTCGAGTTCAGTAATAACTCCGCCAGGGAACCGATTGTCGGAGGCGAGTTATTTACTGTACACTGTTGCACAATTTGCACGAAGCGTCACGGTGCAGCTACGCACGTGTTTACTCGGTTTGATTAAACTTTTTTGTTCCGCCGGCGCGGATTTCGAATGCAATTTAAAAATTCAATCTAGTTTTGATAGGTAAATCGAATTTGCAATTAACGATAGTTTTGATGCATTTTTGATGTGTTTCCAGTAAAATAATCCGACTTCTCAGAAGATCCTGTGAGCTTTTTGTGCATTCGAGCGGGCCGGAGTCTCGGATAAGCGGTGACCTAGAAAATAAAACGGATTTTTGATTGAAGGCGAGAGGAAATTACATTCTCACAGAGCTGCGAAAGTTTATTCTTCCGTTGCCACTGGTTCCCGCCGGTGGATCGAGATGATGCATCTTAATTTTCATCTTTTCCGAATAGAAACTTGATGAATAACCAAGTTGGCTTTAGTTATTGCCCAACGATTTTCCAGCGGTATTGCTATTGGCTCATAATTTTGGGTAATTTCGGTTACGTGATAATCAATTTGCCTAAAATTAAGTCGACGAATAAAAAGTAACTAGATATTTAATTTCCAAACCGGGCTTAACCTAAAATTTTAAAACGTAGGACTTCTTTTTCGTAGAGACTCTTGTTTCTTCTTCTTTCTTCGTTACAATTTATTGTATTACAATCGTCAAATATTGACTAACCTTCAGCAGTACAAACTAAATCACAGTAACCTAGTATGGAATTTATATTTAAATAAAATCACTTGTTTTTAAAACAAAACAAAAATGGCACTCCAAATTAAAAATCATATGTTAAAAACTCCACGTAAATCAAACACATTGTAGTAACACAGTCTTAACATAACTGTTAAGTCGCGGTGGATGTGCATCGCGATGCCATCCAGGAAGTCTACAGCGATGCTTTTAAAAATCAAACTCATTTGGTTTACATCGATGCTGTTTAACAGTCTCCTTTCCTGTGGTCCGTACGACGTATGAAGAGGGTGTAATTCTCAGATTACTATTCTAAACTCGTTTTAATTGACATTAATTAACGTTCTGTGCATATCGAACATGTGTTTAGCAAAGATGATACTCAAACGATTTTATAAGGTATTACTAAAATGTAAGTATACAACGTTAGTAAATATTATCCAAGTCGCCGTCATCCTAATTTACGAATGAAATCGATCTGGGTCGTTTTTAATTCAATGAAAAATGTGGTGATATTCCCTCTAGACGTTTTATTATTCTATTTATTGGGTTGACTGAAAACCGCTTTGTTAAGTAGATTTCCTATCTCTCCCACCTAGTTGCCGCTGACATTTCTAAAACATCATTGCGCGAAATATAGGATTTTTGGATTTTTTATTTTTATTTACACTCATAACTCTGCAATGTTCTGAGCTGTACTGATAGCGCAGGTACCTCCTAGCTATGTGCAGTCGACGTCGACCGCTACTTAACTTATGACATCCACTGCAACCCACTTGTTCTGATCGTAACCTAAGAAGTTTTTTTTGAACTTGACCTGAACAGACATGATGACTGTGTGGTTCTTATGTTACTAGGTTAATGTAAATCTGATATAGGTTGTAACACTAGTGACACGTTCCTCAGGCAAAACAGCTGCATTTTTTTAGTAAAATGAGGAGTATTTTATTTTAGAGAACCTGATGAAGTGAAGCGGGAGTTCGATTCAGCGGGTTCGCTCCGTGTCGCAAACCCGACATTGTATTATACGAAATCACGAAAGGCGGAAACAATCGTGTTGGCGGTCGTTACCCGCGTGACAATTGCGTTACGTAAAACCTCGCCGCGCTCCCGGTTGGTCACGCCTCAAGCCGCGGCAGTCGCGCGTTTATTTCCGAGAACCGACTTCTAAGTTCACTTTTTACTTATAGCATTTTAAGAACCCTCATTTACCTATACTTTACCCACCCATATTGATTACAGATTCGTGCCTGAGACGTATGCCTATTAAGGAAAGCGAAAGATATGGTTGAGCCGACACAGGTTTAGGTAGACGCTGATAAAATCTGATTGGCAACTCCGGGATCCGAAACAGGGCTATTGCTGACAAAGGCTCTGAGTCTGTCACGTCCGACTTGGTACATTTAATGCCTTGATATGCCAGTAAGTTGTCCGATGACGGGAACAGAGATAATTTCATGAAAGATGTGACTGGAATTTACACCGGACTGTTGTCCAAAGTAAATGTTATGGAATAACGCGAGAGGGCGCCAACCAAACATCGGCGATGGCTGGCGACCATGTGACATCATATCCGTCGGCACGAGGTCTGACTCGTATGTAGCTCACGGTTCGTTAAGTCCTTGACTAGCCCCTCAATCGCATCGTCTGAGTCTGTAGAAAAACTACACGCCTTGAAGTAAGTGCAGTGTTGAACTGATAATGATGCCTCTCCCCAACTTTTCGTTTTACGTGTATTTAGGGATAAAATACCCTTTGAAATCTAAAATAAAAAAACGTCCTTAGATACCGTGAATTATCATACTTGCCCAATGTCATGAAAACCGGACCAATAGTCTCGTCTCTAGGTTTCATTACACCCCCCTCCCCACACACACAGACATCACTAAAAAACCTTTTTTGGATTCTGGGTGCACTAATATCTATGCTTCTGCACATCCCAACACAAACACAGACACGGACGGACATCACTCTAAAACCACATTTATTTATTGATGGGTCACTATAATGGATATTTCCACCAGAAACACAAATTCGAAAATGCTGACGAAAACAATATTTTCTCCTTAATCTATCGTATAGGGAGGGAAAGTAAAAAGAAGCTGATAGTGTTTTTTTACCTTCTTATAAAAGTTTAACTCTTCTAAGTTCATTTTTCATATCTTACTGATCTAGATTGAAATTTTGGAATAAATAGTATTAATTTTAAAATTTTACCGCTTAAGTTGGAAAAAAATTTAAAGTTTGGTTTGGAATACATGCAGTAATAACGCACGCCCTCCGCACAGGATGTAGCGGTCATATCATTACATAGTTTAACAAAAACTAGAATATTCCAGTAAACGGCTAGCCGCGATGATTGGCCGTTTAATTGTGGCTTTGACATTACAAGCCTTGTTTATTGCACTACTAACCGGAACTCCCATTATTTAGTTTTGTTTTTCAGCTTCTATCTGAATACATACATACAAAGCGTTTCTTTCCCTACAATATTAGTCCCAGTCTGCGCCCCTGCGACGTTCCAGTCGTCCATGTCAGCGGAGAAGGCACTCCCGATCCTCCGTCCCGCCAGTACCATCCTCCATTCAATTCAAATGCTGGACCGCCCCATTTCCTCCGGCGTTACCGAATCGCCAACTCGACCGAGAAATTGTTTTTGTTTGCAAGTATTGAACTCGTCGCGCGCACTGATCGCAAATACAACGCTATGGGTTTGTTCCGACAGACGACAATATTGTTCAGTGGCTATATTTATCCATTCGATACGCCTGTTTACGTCAAGGTTGTTAAGATAATTTTACAGTTTTTCATCGTTTTTACGATATAGAAAAATCCTATGATCGATTAAGTTTCGTTAAATATTGTTTTAGAACGCATTAAGTATTTTGCCACGGGATATTACCAGGATTATTTAGAGAATAGTAAATAGCACTTAAGCTTGAGTATTACGTTCTGTAAACATAAAACAATTATAAACATATTATTTTATAATACTCTGTAGTAATTGATGAAAAAAGGTGGTTATTTTAACTTTTTTACGCCCAACTTTAATTCTATTTTATAATTTTGCATTAATGTATTAGAACTGATTTTTTAAATAGGTCAGTCTATCCGTTATGTAAAATAAAATACGAGGTCCTGTGTTTGAAATTCATTATTGGTGATGGCGGATTAATGTTATTTAGATTTTTATTGCAGACGTTTTCCATCACGGTTTTATGTAAAACAAAGTTTCATGACGTTTCGGGATCTGGAATCTGATCCCGTCAAAGGTGTTAGATGTTAGTTCACCTGAGGACGGGATCAGATTCCAGATCCCGAAACGTCGTGAAACTTGGTTTACATAAAATCGTGATGGAAAATGGCCGCAATAAAAATCTAAATAACAAAATACGAGGTGGTTGTAATGGGCAGTGAGTATGAGTAAAATAGAGTGCAGATAACATAGATTATGTGTTAGATAAACCATTTTCGATTTCCTTTTTTATAGTTGTATTTTTAAATTAGGTATCTTATTGGTAACATTATGGATTTATTTAGCCGTTACAGTCGTTATATTCAATCCATTGATGAACGTCAGGTTTGATTGATGATTCATAAACAGGAACAGTATCGGTTTAGGATCTCACCCGGAATAGAAATGAAAAGCGCGACACGGGCTGGCTCCAGATAGCAAACAGCAGCCCTCACACATCAGTACTCACACTACAGTAGCGCGTGACGTCACGTGCGATAGTGTCACGTTTGGGAACGGTCCAACCCCTGAATTAATCACCGGCTTGTTAAGCTTTCACCCGATCCAACCAGCTTCTTCCGTTCGTTTCTGATGTTATTCGCGAAATCCATCTTTACCCGCCCACAGTGGTGGTGGGTATTATTCGTGCGAAAATGTCTCTTGATGTAGAAATTGTAGAGTACTGTAGTAGAATAACATAAGGTTGTAACAATGGTTCTTTGATACAAATAAAGAGAAGCAGTTTTCTCCCAACAATAAACCAGGCTGACGTCAGGCCTAGTTCTTATTTTCCTATAAACATCGTAGAAGCATGAAGACACCGTTGAAAGTAGAACAATTTGCATAGCATTCAGAAGAATTTAATCCACGCAAAGCTCCTTTCCGAGTTTTCCAGTTACAAACTTGAGAAAACTTCAACTTTTAGTGAACGTCTTCCTTGATAATCGTTGTTCTTAGTACATCCGTCTTGTACTGAGTTTATTTGACTCATTCCAATCCGAGACGAGGGATTTCGTCAAGTTGTTTATCCGTCACAACTTCTTTCATGAAATGAATACCACCATAGTTTCAATCTTTGTTCGGTGTGATCTAGTTTCTTAGTTTTGTTTATTTAACTTTAAACGCTTTATAAGACAATGAGTTTTATCTGTTAAGTATATACACCGTGGATTTCAGTTTGGTACTGGTGTTTTGAGGAGTAAAATTCCCTAAACAATATTAGCAATTTGTCGTTTGAGTTTTGGTAGTTTTTATGTCTCAATATGAGAAGATTCCCTCTACGAAACTAAATATAAAAAATCACAGAAACTTTCGTTTCGATCGCGCCTTTTCTTATTTGATTTTTCTTACAATAATTTTGGTATCATCGTAGACAAGGCAAACCTGAGCACTCGTAGCAATGGGACATTGCTTGGTCTCTTTTACTTCCACTCGGACGACATTAATTTAATCGCACCAGCTGTTGAAGTTTATTATTAATCTTGAACCTAGATTGTGTTTGTGCTGTTTCGGTACAACGTAACATATAGTACGATATAGTACGTCCATGCCTGACAAGTGAAACTTAACAACTGTATGGGTCGTGTTCGTCATTATAGATGGTCTATAGATTTAAAATTTGATTAGATTACCATTTTGAAATAGAAGCCTAGGTAGGTATTTTAAGCCATGTATGAATTAGAAATGGGTGCAAGATAGGGGGCTGTTAATTAAAAGCCCAACAGCCAATGGAATTTAAGGGACCTACAGTATTACTGTGGGTTCCGAACCACTTTTGCCTCTGAATTACTTGGTCTACGTAGTCATGAAATATAAAAGCAGTAATTCGAAATACTCATTGCTATGTACATTGAGGAATCGCTGATCGAAGGAGCGTTTTATGATTTTGCGTCCGTTGGAATTTATCAGTTAACCCAGCTGTTGTCGACTAACAGTTCTCTCTCTCCGTGCCTCTCAAACGTGTCATATATTATTGGTTTGGATATTTCCCGAGTACGCAGGTTTGCTGCGACGGGGTTATTTCGTCCATATCGGTCGAGTTCTGGTATAAAACGCAGTTTTCATTACGTACAATTGACGGCATGTGCCTTGTAGTCTAATATAGTTAGTCTATATCTAGCCAAGTAATTTTAAATACTCGTAATACAATTTACACCAGGGAGTCACAAACAATCGACTTATGATTTTGGGTCTGTTGGAGTTAATCAGATGACCCAGCCGTTGTAGAGGCTCCCTTGCCGCGCGACACGCACAGCTCCTGAATGCAAATATCTGTTCTCGTCTCGTCGGAGACAGCCCAATTTCTCGCCGTCCACACAATAATTACTTAAATCCTCCCTTTCCTCGGAGATACCTGCCTTCGTCGCTGCTTTACCTCGTACAGCTTTTATTAAATATTCTTATATTACCTTTTATCTGTTTGCAATTTCGTCCAACACGTAAATCCCTATTATGTTCTTGTAGAGAATTAAATTGCGTGCAGCGACAAAGTTTTTTCGTAATTCATTTTACCTCGGAGAAAGATTAATTTTTCAATTACATAAATTTAATATCTCCGTCAGATTTTTATTTTTATCTACGCGCAAACCTATTAACTTGCCCAAAAAGTTACATTGAAGTTACAGTCATGTGCAAATTAATCTGAACAACACGGATTCCAGTTAATTTTACATTTATTAGCTTAGTTACATAGTTTCTGGCAAAAATATACAATTTAGTACTTAGTGTTACCTCCTTTTGCTTCAATAAGCATTTCAATTCATTTTGGCATTAAGTCTACTATCTTTTTGCACACTTTTTGCACTTCAGGGTCTCGGAACCGAACTTGAATAAGTGACAAAATCATTTTCTCTTTTGTTGTGCAATCCTTCTTCCTCAAACTTTTCTTGCGAATCCCATAGAAAATCTCTGGGATTCAGGTCTGGTGAGTTTCCAGACCACTCCAAGCATAAAATACATTGTTCATCCATAAATTGCCTTACTGCCTTGGAAGCATGACAAGGTCATTTTGGAAAATAGGACACTGTTTTCAACATGTTCGAAAACTAAGAACCAAGGTAATAACCAAAATAAATAAATAAAAACACAAATATAACTTTTAAATGTGTCACAGGATATGTTTCAACAATGAAATCACATGTGAAAATAATACAAACACATCTGTAGGGTGCCAACACTAATAACGCAAATTTACAATGCTGTTCAGATTAATTCGCACATGACTGTACATTAAGCGTTGTTATAGCTACTGTATTACTTATCGTTTGACACTATTTATCCCAATGCCGTAACATCTTGCAGTTGTACCAGATATTATCCCTCTAGAGGCGTATGAGCCGGCGCGCCTATTAGACGCTGATGAGATTTTGACGAATGCATTAATCACCCGGTTGCTGTGAATTACCGACGGCCAACTGGGTCGAGATGATAGTGTGTGCATTTACAAATTAGCGTGTAATTTACCGTTTATCGCCGTAACCATCGGGGATCGATGTGGGCGTGGCGGGGCGGGGGGAAACGCCCTCCTCTCTGGGAAATTACGGAAAATGTTTGAGGAATCCCAAGCGGGTCGGAGGAAGGCACTTTGATTCGAACGTCTTTTGTCGTGGTTGTTTCAAAGCTTTCGTGCGCGTCTCTTTAACTTGAATCTTATATTGAACTGTAATTAAATCTATTAGTTAATACAATCTAAGATTAAAATAATTAAAATTCTGAAGGGCTCCTCCATTTTAGTTTTACTCCCGTAAGAGCAATGTGTTTTTGTTTAAACTGAAACATTCCTCCCTTCGAAAACTAACGTATTGCAGCTATTTATTTTCTGTAAATTTAATTAAAGTAAATCTTTTTTGTTGAAGTGGTTGTATGACAATGACTTATTATTTACCTACCGAATTGATGAAAAAATTGAATTTATAATCAGACCGCTACTAAGTGCAAGAAGTGTTTCTGGTACAAGACAATGTGGCAGCGATTGTATTAAAAATTGTATTGCACTTACTAACTTACTTCAGCAATAAAAATAACAACGTATTAGTGTTAAATCACGTATTAAAACGTGAATAAACGTATTATTTTCACCGGATCGATTGAACTTTGAGCCAGTTATTTGAGTGAATACTTACAAGAGGCGCTTGTGCTTGTTTGGCCTTGTGTAACTAGAACTTATTCGACTTACCTCGTCACCTCGTCATTGCTTGAGGTGTGAAGGGTCGTTACGGTTGGGCAAGGACACGAGAGGCTGTTGCATCGGTCTCGTCTCATCACACTTCACTCTTGGAACACGACCTAATCGATGTAACAGGGAAAGTTCTGACGACTGACATCTCAGGAGTTTCTCCTCACGCAGTAATTGAATCCGTCGTAACTCGAGTCGATCACAAGCAACGGATCTGGCATTTGAAACCGAAACCAAACATGACGGAGAAACGGAGTGTGAAAGATTTGATGAGGCGGGCAAATTGTTTGTACAGCTGCCAAAGTAGACGCGCGAGAAAACCAGATGCAGTCTGGTAAGCCACTTCGACTAGCTCTTTTCTCATAGGCTTAATGGCTTAAAGCCTAGTTGCCTAGTGGCTTAATAGGCTTAAGTCCAGTTGGGGAACTAAATGTTCACCTGAGCTTAAGTAATTTCCCGAGTTTGCTGGGTTGCTGTTTTCTCTTGAGTTTTTTTATTTGTAAGATATCATGAAATTTCAAACATGTTTTACTATCCAACTTATGGTAATATTTAACGTTTATGCGAATTCCTGTGGTAAACGAAGTAAATCCATCATTTGTTGATGTAAAAGTAATGCATATTCATAGCATTGACAGTTTTTTTATAGTTTCAAGTCGAAGGGAAAGCAATGTTGTCAAGTTAAGATCAACTATGCACTTAGTTAATAACAATTACAATTGTTATTAAAACTCAATTTAAAATAATAAATTTAAAAATTGGGCTAGAGGAGATTCAAATAAATAGCATAATATCCGCTATTAAAAATAGTCATCGATAACAGCTCGATTAAATTTAATTTTTTTATTTATTTATATTTAATTACGTATGTAGACTATTTGTTATGAATACAGTTCTCAGAATGAAGGAAACTAATAATGATATTGTTTTGTAAACTGATGCAGTAGAAGGTTTATTTTAAATCTGTCTAGCGAATAAAATACTGTAAAATTTTCAACTTTTATTTAGTTAGCCACTTGCAATGTTTCTAGTACTCTGCCAGTCGTTTTTTTCAACTCACCGAAAATCGCTAGACTTCCTAGTGCTTGGGAAGGATTTTCTTTCGTGATGTGTAAATCTCTATAAAATGTATATGTAGTTGTGAGAGATGGTCGGTGGATGTAGTGTTCTCTTGTGTGGATTAACGTCCGCACTATTGAATACTACGTTAATCCACAAAGACCATCCTCATAATTAGACCAATTCGTAATTCAGAGGCAGTGGTTCGGATTCCACGTTAAACTGTAGGTCCTTTAGTTGCCATCGGCTGTTGGGCTATTAATTAACAGTCCTGTCTTAGGAACATGTCAGCCTTAGTCAGTAACAAAACTACAAGATCGTGCCACAACCATCTTACACTCAATCCTCATTCATACTTGGCTTAAAATACCTACCTGGGTAGGTCGCCATTTCGTAGGTATTATGCGTTTCAAGAATGTTCACTCCTAACTTGATCTGAGTTGTAGCGCGGGCGGTTGTCGGGTTGTTTACACCCGTGGTGGCGGAGTGCGGAGTGGTTGACCGCTCTACCACAGCCGCATAAACAGCATTCACCTTGCCAGCTATGCGACCTCCGACTTTCTACGTAACTGGTTCTGCCGTCCACCTGACGCGGCCGACTCTGAATGACTCAGCCTTTCCTTTAGGGTCACAACACTTACTCCTCACTCTCACATGGGATGCGATGAACCTGGTGTCAAAATGATTCACCATCTAATTGTGTTAATTGTTGCCGTTGATTGCTAATTCGAGTTTTCAACGTTTCAATTTAATCTCATTAGAGGTTGATCATAACACACGGAAACCTTTAGGTGGAAAGGTCTAAAGCCAAAATAGATATCCGGTTCCAAATTAGATTAGCTCATTGAAATGGCGACCATACTACAATGTAGATATTTTAAGCCAAGTATGAATGAGGATTGAGTGTAGGATGATTGTAACGCGATCTTGTAGTCTTGTTACTGACTAAGGCTGACATGTTCCTTAGACAGTGCTGTTAATTAATAGCCCAACAACCGATGGCAACTAAGGGAGCTAGAGTTTAACGTGGAATCCGAACCACGGCCTGTGAATTACGAATTGGTCTAATTATGAGGATGGTCTTTGCGGATTAACGCAGTATTCAATAGTGCGGACGTTAATGCACACAATAAAACACTACACCCATCGACCATTGCTCACAACTATCCACAATTCGTGACCAACAAGTAGCTGGATTACAGGATGTCGCCACTATTGAACCGTGATTAAAATAAAATATAAACCGCCCTATCTCTATAACGTTTCACTTTTACGAACAGTTGAAAGCCGACTCTGCAGATAAAGGTTAAACGATAGTAAATACCACATGAGTATTATTTAAACGTTACATTGATGGGTGGAGGAGGAATTAAGGCGTTATCTGCAGCAAACGCAGTGATAAATGGGCACTGGACAGAGCGCGATAGTGTATGGACAGTCGTTGTTTATGTGGCTGATAACGCCACCATGGGGTCACTTGTAATGTTGAATGGGGCCGTGGTGTTGCTGATTGATTTACGAGAGGGCTGATGGAAATGTTGACTGAGGATATGGGGCCTGGGGCCGGTCGTTGCCGATAACCGACGAGTTACTACACCATAGTCAACACTTCAGAACACTTGAACGGTCTACACAATTTATACAAAATAAATTATTAATTGTCCTCATAAAAGTAATGTACATTCTTAATACAATTTTATGTTTTGCATGAGCTTGAACAACATAGAACTGTGGCTTTTGAGCATTTGCCTTCTCAGTTCGGAATCAAAATTCTAAACAAGCTCCCGGAAGGCGTTAAAGATGCGCGAAATAAAAATCAATTAAAAATTCGATTGTAGAACCTTCTAGTGTCAAACGTTCTGTACTCGGTTGAGGAGTTCATGATGAGTCGCTGGGATAGCTAAAATTTAGAAAATTAAGAGTCTGCATCAGTGGTAGCCATCCTGGATTTTAGTCCCGTAAGAGTAATATTAAATTCTGGCGGAACATACCTTCACTTTGGCGTCTGTAGTGGCGTTAATTATCAAAGTATCAATGTAAAACTTTGGAAGTACATTGATGAGATGTGGCTCAAGGGCATGACATTTTAATATGTTCAAAAGTTTAACTTTATATAAAAACAAAAATCCAGGAATATTTTACAAAATAAATCATTATTATTTTTTTATTGAGAGCGAAAATAAGAAGTTCTGTAAGGTGGTGCCCTGGAGGACTGTAATACCTTTAATTTGACACCTCTTCCGTTAATGTATGACAATAGGTAAAGGAGATATTGGCGCCAGAATTTAACATTGCTCTTACGGGACTAAAATCCAAGATGGCTACCACTGATGCAGACTCTTAAGTACGCTTACTCATATATCATACTAATTAAACTTGACAATATTATTTTGTTAATAATGTCCGGTTCTGGTAATGCCCAGACTGACGGACACTCGGCCAGATCAACAAGCAGTGGAGTTCCCGCATATTGCCGCCCTCGCGCTGGGAACCTTCATTTCGCTAATCTGCCGGATTGATTCACTTGTTCGCCCGCCTCTGCGCCAGATTTTCGTGTTAGTTTTCCTTCTCTCCTCTCGTTGCCCCACAGATCGCGGTATTTTAATTTTAATCTCTACATTTTATCTACATCAATCAATACATATGCATTGTGTATTACGTCGTTTGTAGCTTAGATTATTTATTTAAAAATTGCAAAGCATTCGAGATATCGATTCCACATGATGTGTGGATGATATGGTCGTTGGGCCCTTTACAATACTCCCCTTTAACATAAACTATAATGGTTGGAAAATTAAATATGTCGAATTGTTCGATGACTAAGTAAGTAACTTTTGTTATAAAAATGCAATGTTATAATGTAATTCTGTTTATTCGCCGGCCTACTAGTGAGTCCCGGCAGCGTTTACTGGACTACGAACCTCTGTAACCATGCACGGATCTGTAATCTACGTGGGGGGGTAATTGTAAATAAGGCAACTTGCAATTATAATTTTGCAACTGAATGGTTGATTCTCTTGTGCAGTTTACACCTCAGAAAGCACAACGAGCCAACTTGGTTCGCGTCTCACCGATGTGGTCAAGTCAGCGCGAAGCTGTCGACGTTATGGTACGCCAGACTGAACATGTTTACAAATTCGCGCCGCAATGAATGTTTGGTTGGCGAATGGAATTGTCGAGCGACGCTATCATGTCACAACAGCGCCGTATCGCCGATTTGTAATGTTTTAATCGTCAACATGTTCTTTAAGCGACGATACGACAAAGGAGAGTACACGTTTTGAGTGGTGGCGTACGTGATCAATACAGTGCTTTATCAGATGAAGTTTTGTAACCTAGAAAGCGTAAAATCTGTCTTGTTTTGTTGTGAGGCGACAATATTTTTGATATTCGTTGTGACTCACTTGTAGTTTTTTTAGTTCTCTCGTAAGGGGAGGTGGACCATGATTCGCAGAAAAGACAGTCAGAGATAAAGAAATGAATTGAATTGTTTTTTACCAGTTGGTGATGTAGAATATCTAAATCTATCAACGTTGCATTTTACGTGTGGCACTGACTGACTAGTTTATGTTTCTTTGACTACTACCTACTGTTGTGTTTCTCCGGGCGGAGTAGTGTGACATGGCTCATGCACTCCAATGTATCTCTACTTGTCCGGTCACGGCGACAGTAGCATATACCATATAGGTGTACCTAACTGTCGTCAATGCACTATGCCATAACGTTTATCCTTTATTTTGTATCTAAATAATACCTCGTCGCAGCAGACCTGCGTACTCAGCAAATTTCGAAATCAATAATATGACAATAATAGTACCTACAAGTATGTGACAAGATTGATCAATCAATACCTGTTGATAAATTAGAGTATTTGCCTATTCTCCGTAAAATTAAAATGGGAAAGAGTATGCTGCTTTGATGAACACTAAAAGTAGGCATTTTTACCATAAACTAATTTTAATCTGACCATATATCATTATCTGGACATAAGTAAAGGAGTTTGCCTATTCTCTATAAGATTAAGATGGGAATGAGTATGCAGGTTTGCTGCTATGAGGAACACATAAACTATGATTTTTTAGCATAAACTTATGGATCCCAACCACATGAAGCTAAATACAAAGTTTCATCGAAAACTATTGATTAGTAAGGGAAATATTAATTTTTCCTTATCCTCCATAAGATGTTTGAATTTTTGATATCTCTGTAACCATGGGAGATAGAGAAAAACTTAAAGGTACTAAATTGTGTAGTTTTTTAAGCTGATTCTAATGGTGAAAGATAAAAATTAAAAATGTTTTAAACTACATAAAATAACGCATAAAACCCTAATTTTTTAGTACATACCCCCCCAAACAACCCGTTCCGATAGACCGATATGTTTGGATTACGAACTCGTCCTAGGAAATGTAGGAATACACGTCTCTACCAAATTTGGTCTTTATTGGACCATTTTTACGAGAGTTATCGTGTTCACAGACACACAAATAAATTTTAACGACTATTGTTTTTTTGATTTCTGGGAACCTAAATACAAAAAAAAATGGTACCGGGCTTAAACCTTCCCATGATACCTACGGTAATAGCTTCTCCCCTATGGGAAATTCGCTAAAAATAAACATATTTAATATTGAGTAGTGGACATTGAGGTTACACATCTGTAACCTGCCTGTCGGTGAAGTGTACACCGTACATTGTTACAGCGCACCCGGCGACACAACGCTCTGTTGTACAACGTGTGTCTAATGACCAGTCGCCGCTGATTGGTTACGGTTTCACTATGTTGCCGCCGGTCACGGCTTAGGTCGTAATGGACTGGACAAGAAACTAGCTTGGTTACGACCGAGGAAAATAGGAACATCAAAACTGAATTGGTAGTAATACATCGGTTTGATGTTTGGTATGTTATTGTTTGTTTTATTAGCACGGTAATTTAATTTATCACATTTTACTAGCGTTACTGGCAGACTTCGTACTGCCTACAGAATACAGAAATTTTCAAATTAATCACAACTGTTAATTTTGGGGACGGTGGCGACGTCCTGTAATCCAGCTACTTGGAGGTCACGAATTGTGGATAGTTGTGAGCGATGGTCGGTGGGTGTAGTGTTCTCTTGTGTGGAGTAACGTCCGCACTATTGAATACTGCGTTAATTCACAAAGACCATCCACATACTGTAATTAGACCAATTCGTAATTCAGAGTCAGTAACAAGACTACAAGATCGCGCCACAAACACCCTACACTCATTTCTCATTCATAATTGGCTTAAAATACCTACCTGGGTAGGTTGTCTGTCATTTCAATAATCTAATCTAATGTAATCTAAACACATCATGAACAAAACCAGTCAGTGCACCCTTTTATGCCCTTTGGTACCAAACTTCACAAAAAACCATCCTTGAACCCAAACTTTATAATACCTGCAAGTTTCATTACAATTTTTCGAGCGGTCTATAGTCGTCACACATACAAATAAATATACATACTTCCTCCTTTATGTATTCAGATGCTCAAAAATACATTTCATTTTATCCGTAGTCAATCCAAAATCTTTTTCCCATTACAACTTTTAGTGTTTAAAACCACATTATAAAATTTCCATTGAGCGCTTCAAGTATATTGTAATAGTATAATAGATCCATTCACATTTGACGGGTCATGTAAACACTATGTGTGACTTCAAGTTGATCACAGTTCTCTTGACTAAACTACTCTAGATTTGTATGCCATTGGTTCGGTGACTGCAAGTTAATAGCATGTTACCCGAGTTATTGAAAGCCGGTTGGCGTATTGTTCGGAGTTTACAATGCGTCTGCTACGTTGATGGATCACCGCGAGGTGTTGAATCGTTTAGTCGTCGATACAACAATCGCTGTGTGCACAATACGTGCCAGGAGCCGCTGCCGTCGCCGCGTGCTAGGCGCTGCTAGCATTAATACTCGTCATCGGATGACGTTGACAGTGACTGAACCGGGAACTGGCTCCTCACGCGTTTGGTTAATGAAACCGTTCCACCGAGCTGCTACTTTCACCGGTAGCCAAGTCTCGCTTCCTCGTCGCAGAGGTGATAGAAAATGTTAAATAAGAAAACTATGGGAGTTCTTCATAAATTGGGCATTAACGCTTATTCAATAGAGAGTCATTTTCTCGTATAGACTTCGCCGTGATGTATGGAGTTCAACAAATAAGCCTCACCAAATTTTGTAAACGGTTATTATCACGTAACATCATTATGTGTTGAGTGAGAGGCGTTGGCGTTGACTATTTTAACGTAGCTTTGGCCCAATTCCACGTGTGTACTTTGCCGGAGTTTCGTGTATTCGTTTCTATGATGGTAAAGTATGAATCTTATCTCATAAACTATATTTACGGTTGGTGATTCAGTTCGTGGGACAGAATCATTGGGGGCTCTTGAATCGAGGCGATGCAACTGGTCCTGATTTCGGTGTTTCCAAGTTTTGCATCTCATAATGTGTCGTCTAATCCCCATGTTTCCTTTACGCGTCTTACATAAAAGAACATGAAAATGTGAGCGTGCAAATTCGATCACAAGTTGTCTCACCCTTAAAGCAGCTTCCAAATAATTTTAAATGTCTAAGGAAGACTAATGCAATATTGTTTTGGTAAGTTGAAGGAGTTGTAGTATGGCTTCAGTGTAAAGCGATAGGCCTACGTGAAGGAAGTTGTCTGGTCGAGGCCAGCCATGCCTTGTACGGCGACGGGCCCGGTCCTCCCACACGACGACGGATGGGCGCCGCCTAGACCGAGGCTAGACAATGGTCCCACCCTGCTGCGAGGCTAACAGATAGGTGTAATCAGGGCGATGAGACGTCAGCGTGGGCGGCACACAACATGATCTCCTGGCGATAGTAATAGTAAATTCAGAGATATGCTGTTTCAGAAACAGCAGAAAATCTGCAAAACTTTAAAAGTACTGTACTAAGTAAAGTAAGTTAAGTAAAATACTTTACTTTATAGTTAAAAGTATATTTTTAACTGAAATGGCGACCTACCCAGGTAGGTATTTTAAGCCAAGTATGAATGTAGGATGATTGTGGCGCGATCTTGTAGTCTTGTTACTGACTAAGGCTGACATGTTCCTTAGACAGAAATGTTAATTAATAGCCCAACAGTCAATGGCATATATAAGGGCACAGTTTTACGTGGAATCCGAACCACTGCCTCTGAATTACGAACTGGTCTAATTATGAGGATGATCTTTGCTGATTTACGTGGTGTTCAATAGTGCGGACGTTAATCCACACAAGAGAACACTACACCCACCGACCATCGCTCACAACTATCCACAATTCGTGACCTCCAAGTAGCTGGATTACAGGACGACGCCACCGTCCCAGTCTGGTTATGAATAGTCTGAGGCATTTCGGATGTATTTTTGTAAATTTGACGCTTCAAGTTGATAGTGTTCAAGTCCTCTTCAGTTATGCAGCGAACTCGCTAACAAGAGAAACATGTAAATCACTTTTGTGTTTGCTCTTGAAGCCAGTAAAAACCAGCCCTCGAAATTTCAGGGGAGAAAAGTGTCTCAGCCGTCTGGTTTGTGGCAATTAAAACTTCTCAAGTGGGAAATTCGAGTGCTAACTTTGCTATGATTTCAATAGATTCTATTTTTGAGATTTAAAGTACGACACGTATTGTGTGCAGTTCACCTCTTAACTAACTAGTACTTTTCGTAAGAATTTTTTTTAGTAAGGTTATTACTGTAATATTTGTATTTTTCCCATAAGCCATGTTTTATTCATCAAAACATTTTACGGTAGTTTCTCTTTTAGTTATTAATGCTTCAAAATTAATCGTGCTAATTGAAATGTAATCTATAATATTATAAAGAAGAGGTGGTTTCTGTATGTTTGTGGGTTTGTTGTGGCAAGTGAATGCGAAAAATACTGAACCGACCGGTTTGAAATTTTAGGCAAAGGTAGATCTTAAACTCATGCAACACATAGGCATACTCATTTCCTTAAAATCCTCTCGGGCTACGCCCTGTGAACGTCCTAAGTTTCAATGTTTACATTTTTAGAGAATGAAAACATAAAATTACTTGAATGTCAACAGCTGTGAATACTAAAATTTGACAGTTCGAGAAGAAGGAGAAGAAGAAGAAAGAGCTGCCGTGACCGTCCTAGGTTTCAATGTTTACATTTTCTAATGACAACATCCGTTTTCACTATATTTTGACAGTTCGGGAAGAAGAAGAAATAAAGTTGATTTTTCAGATAAACTGCTGGATAGAAATTAGTGAATTATTTGAAATAGCGGAATGGTAGATTTTAAGTTTTTTTCCGACGACTGTCTCTTACATTAATCCTTATCCTCTCCCAATATTTGACAGATGTTACTTTGAAATGTTGTAGACACTCGTGTTTTGTCATTTTGTAAACAATGAAGAATTAATTAACAATACCTTAAATGTATCAGTAGAGCCTACACCTTTCAGCCTTTTTAGCCCGTGCGAAGAACGGGTACTTTGGCTAGTGATAAATAAAACGTTGTACATTTACGCCGGTTTTTACCGCTGTAAACCGATACGACTATCCGCCAGTTAAAAGCGAGATGATTGCACTTATCATTCCTCACACGTTTCCGCTTTCGATAGAGCTGCACCACCACTTCCGCCGGAACATGTGGCGTTGTTGCAACACCTCACTCGTTGGAAGAACAACGTTATGAACGTGGATTTCCGCCCCGCATTATCACGAGGTCCAGCGAGATTGAATCCTCGCCTCCGACGCCGGATTAGTGTCAGGTCCGAGCTGATATTTGTTGTCGCCGTCTCTCCGCTCTTTACAACATGGGTTTTACTATTTTATCTTGTTTTTTCAGTATTTGTTTTGGAGTCCGCGACTCAGCAATGTTAAAAATTTTTATATAAATGCTTTCCCTTAGTTTTATGAAATGAAATCAAGAATCTTTACTGCCATTGGTCCATTATAAAAAAAATCTTGAAGACTAATTAACCTAGCATGGCATACCTAAAACAGTTAAAACCCATTATTCAAGTCACAGCCTAAAAATTCCTCTACACTATAAAATGGATTTGCAATGAGCCATTCACTTAAGGTAACTTTAAAACGATTAAAAGAAACAATCCGGGCATTATCGGGCAGCCTATTGAAAAATTTAACACAGTTAACTGTAAGAGTTACCTGTTTTAGACAATCTGTGCTGTGGTAGGTTGATTTTGTTTTTCCCTCTGGTGTTGTGATGGTGAATTTTTTTTCTTTCATTAAAATCTGTAATGTGCAATTTAGTGTAGGTTAGAATGTTGTATATATAAAGGTTTATAACTGTCTTTGAGTTTAATAAAGTGGCTTGCAGTGGTCAGTGTAACCTGACCTAAAAATTTGTTCTAATAATCATAAGTATGTGGTGTGGTCCCAAAGGATAACTCCATAGGAAATATGAGCCTGGAAAAATGCAAAGTAAGCTATTTTTAAACATTCTAAGCTTACTAAGTCCCTAAGCTTCCATATAAGATAGGACACCCTTGAAACTTTTCTGCAAATGAACTCAATGTGAGCTTTCCAATTTAATCTATTGTCAATAGAAAAATCAAGTAATTTCACTGATTGATAATCCTGTGCAAAGTACAAATTAACTGTACTTTGCTGGCCCCATAGCCGTTGTATAACGTGTAAAGTATTTTAAAATGATGAGTTATAATAAAATATGTAAAGTCGCTTTCTAAAAATTGTTAATATCTGTCTGAGTATGTAACACTCCATTTGGGACGTAGTTTGTCGGGATCGGTTGGTCGCCGGCAGGCGCGAAGTGCCGATGCTGATACGTCAAACCAGACAAGTTGCGGCCAGCGCCCAAGTTTTACCATTACAAGTTTTCTCTCTCGATTCCCTCCGATATATCTCGCCTGCTAGTTACGCGAGCAATGTTTGTTGTGAAGTAATTTTCTGCGTTGTATTTACGACTAGCCAAAGTACCCGTTCTTCGCACGGGTAAAAAAGCTGAGAGGTGTAGGCTCTACTGATACATTTAAGTTATTGTTAATTAATTCTTTATTGTTTACAAAATGACAAAACACGTGTCTAAAACATGACAAAGTAACATCTGTAAAATATTGGGAGAGGATAAGCATTAACGTAATAGAGGCAGGCATCGGGAGAAAATTAAAAATCTACCATTCCACTATTTCGAACTAATAATTCACTAATTTCGATCCAGCAGTTTATGTGTAAAAATCAACTTTATTTCTTCTTCTTCCCGAACTGTCAAAATAAATAATAAACGGATATTGACATTAGAAAATGTAAACATTGAAACTTAAGACGTTCATGGGGCGTAGCCCGAGGGAAGTTTCAGGAAATTAACATGCCTATGTGTTGCATGAGTTAAAGATCTACCTATGTGTAAAATTTCAAACCGGTCAGTATTAACAGTAGTTCAGTATTTTTCGCTTTTACTTGCCACAACAAACCCACAAACAAACACACAAACATACAGAAACCACCTCTTCTTTATAATATTATAGATAAAGTTGCTTTCATTAGACTGTTATGTTATTTTTAAGTTTCGTAAATTTTACGTAGTTAAAATTGTTAGAGTCCGTGTCAAAATAATATTTACTATACTATATTTACGATACCATTTAAATAGAAAATCTTATCTTGAAAACGAAAAAATATTCATTCCTTGGTGGTTGGGAACTGTGGGATTTTGGGGCTCTTGGATGTCTTTCAAAAACGTATGCATCTTACCTGGTAAGCGTATACTTCAGGATAGTTTCTAGGTACACTGAGGTAGTACACTTTTCGTTATCTTTGGGGGTTACCTAAGGATATAATTTTCTCTCGAAGCAACGAACAGAAGGTAACGGACGTTTACCTTTTCCAGGGACGGTTGTTGACCCGCGGCCGGTCCTCTCATGCGCGAAGTGTTATGTAGAGTGAGACTTGCTCACAGCTTGTTGAACAGGAGCTGACCGAGTTTAACGATACAAGACCCATTCATATGTGTGAAAAATCAGAACCACGAAAACGGAGTAATATCTTATACGTATCGAACAACACAATTAGAGAAGACAAATTCAGTACACATACATTTTACTTGCACCTTTTAACATTTTATTTTGATTAAGAGTCTGCATCAGTGGTAGCCATCTTGGATTATAGTCCCGTAAGAGCAACGTTAAATTCTGGCGCCTATATCTCCTTGACCTATTGTCATAAATTAACGGAAGAGGTGTCAAATTAAAGGTATTACAGTCCTCCAGGGCACCACCTTACAGAACTTCTTATTTTCGCTCTCAATAAAATAAAAATAATATTCCTGGATTTTTGGTTTTATATCAAGTTAAATTTTTGAACATATTGAAAAGGTCATGCCCTTGAGCCACATCTCATCAATGTACTTCCAAAGTTTTACATTGATACTTTGATAAATAACGCCACAAATGAAGGTATGTTCCGCCAGAATTTAACATTGCTCTTACGGGACTAAAATTCAAGATGGCTACCACTGATGCAGACTCTTAACTCTGACGTTATAATGAGCTCAGCAAAAAAAACTTGTTATACCAATAATCGAAGGGAACGTCGGCGTGATACAAATGTGCAGCTGAGAGCGCAGTTGCAAATACAGCTGTTAGCGGTGGCGGTTGTCGCGGCCTGTTGATGTTTCTCGTAACTTTTTTAATTTCGCAGTTTTACTTTTGTACATCTGGTCTAATAATGTCGCCAAACTCGTATCGGCCACCACTTCATTTATATATCCGTGTAGACAAATTTTTATCTCCGTGTTTTTATGACGAAATTATAACAATGTAAACACGAAAATAATAATAAAATTGTTTAACTTGATTTGAATCTGTGTGTTTGTTGATTTCTCAGTTAGTATTATTGTTCTTATTCCTGTTTAAATTTTACTGATGTATATTGTTTTTTACAGGTATGTTTCTGGTGTTAGTATGCAGTTAAGTAAGTAATTAAAACCAGTTTTTAAAACCACGAGTTTACAAAAATTTTCCGCGATGAACTCACCACCCCTTTTTGGTTTTATTTAAAACTAGCTGACCCGGCGAACTTCGTAACGCCTGACAGTAAATCCATGTTCTGAAGTTGAATGGCTTCATTGTGAAAGGTTATATATCCTGGGTCGCGGCATAGAGAATAACAATACTAAAACGATAAGACATATTAATAACATTCCTATAAAATAAATAAATCTGAGTGGATTAATTCACAATTTTCAAATCGAATCCTAACCAAAACTAAGTGCAATACGGCTTTTATAGGAAAGATATACAACAACTGTTTATTATAATGAACGTAATAATATAAACATTTTAATTATCATATAAACACGTGATTTTAATCAGAAAGAAAATAAAAATATAAATGCATAATCCCATAACCGTATTAACGTGGTGAATAAAGCTGTTCATTTTTTACAGTACACATTTACTTCATAGTTTAACATTAATGAATGATTCAGATGGCATTGGATAGTAAAGCATATTGCTAATGGAAAGTAAACCAATCAGCTGTAGCTAAGAAATCAAATGTTTTCATTGTAGACATTTTGTAAACAAACTTACTCTCCATAAGGTTAACATTAGAAATTTAAAACGCCATAAAATGGAAACTTATGGGGTTTTCGAAAATATTTACTAAAACCTTCCCAGACACATGTAGAGCAACTTCCTAAAATTTCATGGCGATCGGATGAGTAGTTTGGCAACGCATAAAGGACATACATACATACATACATTCAATTTTATATATAGAGATATGCTAGTAAAATATAAATTGATCCATAATGAGGAGTTGATTGCTGCTGCAAATCCCTGGTCGATCTGCCAGTGCCGTGGTAATGTCGGAGCAATTTGAGGTTGTCTGTCAATCAGCATAGTGGCCTGACCGCAAGGTTCAGGTTACACGGTGGGAGGGGTGAATTATTCACGGCCCAGGGGGTAATACAGTCCCTGGTCTTATCTCGGTCAATCACGCGCCTCGCATCACGTGGCTGTCAAAATTGTTTCCCTCCCTCCGGATTATATTTTTTCATAAAACAAGCACCGAATTCTTGGTATAGAGCAAGTTATTACATTCTTGGATTTACGCGAAAGTAAAAAATCCTGTGTATTTTAGGGAATATTAAAATTAGAATAATGTTTCGTACTACTTCCACAGAATTTAATTTCTATGAATTCCCTTTAATAAGACTTCCATTTGCTCAATAAGTCTTACGAATTAACGCTAGTTTACATTTTTTAATGGTTTTTGGCGAAATTAAATTCTATACCGTTTCCGGGTTCTAAACTGTTTAAGTTAAATGTTGGTTTTATTTCCCCATTCAAGTATTAATATTAATTGATAAATTTATTGGAATAACTAGTGAAGTTTTACAACCTGTACACATGTTATGCAACATGTGTGAAATGTGTGTGTAACGTGCACACACAAGCACTCACCTGATAACTCGTAAAAATTGTCCTATTCAGACAAAATTTGGCAGATATGTGCGTGCTATCCTACGTCTATTCGGATGAGTACGAAAACCATACATCTGTCAAGCCGAAGGGGTTTATTGGTTTTATGGGGGGGTTTGGGCTTTGACCCCAAAAAAGGGTTTGGGTTTCACAAATAGTTTATTAAAAGTTACATTTTTACTAGACTTATTGAAATCGGGTGAAAACAACGAACAGTTAATTAAGTATTTTGAATCTTAAAATTTAAAAAAAGGAAACGTGTAAAACTGACATTACTCTTTTTATTGGAAATAGGCTATTGTTTTTAAATACTGTAGCTTCATAGAGTTGACTTTTTATACTGTGTGCTGAAAAATTGAAAACATCTTGTTCCTTGCGGCAGGAAACCTAATTTTTCTCATCCTCAAGTTATTTTTATAGAGAGTAAGAAAATTGTAACAACTTCATTATTATTGGAAATGTTGTGAGAAATTTTTGCATGGTATCCAGTTTCATCTAAATTAGGTATATTATTGTATGTGGAAAAATATAATAAATAAATATATTAATGAATAAATAAATATAAATAAATAAATTAATGCACTAGTCATTAAAGAATAGTTTATATATTGACAAGGGATTCATAAATGAATTAAATTTGCTTGGTACGCAGGTCTGCTGCTACTACGATCATGTTACGTTGAGCAATTATGTATCAATCACTTGCTTTATGTTAGTTCAAATCGCCGGTTCGATACAGTCATGTCGGATCTGTACTGTTACAATATCGCTGCGGATTATTAATAGCGCTAATGAGGCGTTGCCAAGGCTGAGCAATTGAATGAGGTTCAATTTCGGCAGTTGTATTCACGTCAATCAGTGACGAAGTGACAACAGCGCGTGTTGCCAAGGCCTTGCCCATTGATGGGGCGGCACTCGGTAGCCTTGGCTAGCTATCCTTGATCTTGGACTGGACCTGTCGCTCCCTCCCACGCGACCGCCGCTGTCCGATGGCCTATAGCACCTCGTAGTAGGCCTGGCCTGGCCTGATCGATGAATCTGGATCGGTTCAGCGATTTCTCAACATTCCCTTCCTTCGAACCTACTAACTTTTATATGATCGGACCCTTTACAACCTTAAGTACAGTAGTGGTCACCGAATTAAGCGGTTGAGTTATTTTCTTACGTTGTCAACTTCTGGTTTGAAAATGTAAAGGCTATTAAAAAAATTCTCATCTCTCTGCATCTCACTACAATTAGCGTACCATGTTGCAATTGCATCTAGTTCTCTAAAATACCTTTGTTGTTACGTTTTTTCTCAATTAATTATTTTCATTGTTCCAAAATAATTTATAGCTGTATAATCTTGGCTTGAAGAAAATGTGTAAATAGAATAAATCGTGTCGCAGTTCTTGTGTTTGATTTCAAACTAAATAACACAAAACTATAGCAATTTCTAAAACCTTAAATAATAATTAAAACAGAAGGTGGGTGTACATTCTACTTTAACGTCAAGTCAAGGGGCTGGTGACACACCGGTTTGTTGAACTGTGTTGTTGAACTAATGAACTGTGCTAAATTAAATGCTATGTATTTGTATTAAAGATGCACTTCTTTGATCCATTACATGTAACTACGAAGGTGCATTTGTTGATTCTTCCTGCTTAGTTATCCAAAAATTCTATTTTGAGTTGACAAGTGTTTTAAATACCATGCTTCTAAAAGTGTGTAAATCTGTAAGGTGATATGTCGATAGGTAGGTTTAGTAGTGAAATCGACGGGACGGAGTTGGCCAGAAGGCGTCCTTATTCTTTTACTTGTGTCTTTTACTTGTGTAAATATTTTAAAACAATCGACTATTCCCGAGCCATTGAGCGTATGCTTCTCTGTTGCTCGGCGGTTAACGTCGACGGCGCTCGAGCGCAAGGTTTGACGACCGTCCCGGCCCAGTTTATATCGCTGGCTCCCTCTGTTCTGCATACAAAGCCCAGACATAAAGCGTTTACGGCCACGGCACTGACCTCCCACAACCGCCACCACGCGCATACACCACCGGACAACAGGCTACTAACGATGTGGATTCATAATCATGACTAATACAAGTAAATGCACAACTAGGCAATGACGTCACAAAATTGATAAATTCTCAACAACTTTGGTAATCTGTTTATTGATTCTTACAATGATTGCTCGCTCAATACACGTGAAATAACGACATGATGAATTTCAGAGTCTTTGTAAATGCCACCAATATTAGAGATTTGAGCAATAATTTTAATCTGTGACAGCATCGCTTGCCACATGATACTTAAACTATGTTTAGGTGTCAAATGAAATAAAATAAAGTGGCCATCTATGAAAATCAATAAGTAGACTTGACTTATTTTTGGGGAAAAGGTATAATCATCACTCAATTATATGTGTAATAATTATCTTTAGATGACAACAAAATAATAAAACAAAAAATTGTTTTTTAATATACTAGAAAATTAGACTTAAACTTTAATTTCGCATTTCAACCGTATTTAACGACTACCGTGTTGCCTTCACAAAATTAACATTCTAAATTATTGTTCTTATGGGGATAAAACGAAATAGTTCACCATTGATGAAGACTCTTAAATGTATGCATGCTACATTACTACATGCGAAACAGTCCGACAGTTGATGCTTGTCATGAACCGAGAGTGTACACGTACAATCGCTAGCAAAACAGTAGGGTTTACAGATATTTTGTGGAAGCTGAGACGTGTATTGAGAGTACGGTGACGAGGTGTGCCAATAATAAGGTGAGGAGATTAACGGTGGTGCCGTCAGATGGCGTTGTGGCGAGTGGCTCCCGTCGTTGCTGATTGGACGAGCGTTGATTGCCTCCGTAGACAAGTCAATCTGGTATGCTAATCTAGACGAGCCGCCCCCTCCCTCGTATCTCTTTTAGCGAGAACGCCTGGTCAGCGTCGAGTTATAAGGGCCATATGTGTATTCAGCATAGGATTACGTGGTTCAGTCTGGTCCATGCATGAACTGATCCGCGTTGGCGCTACGAAGTAACAGTTTTGAGATGGAGGAAACGAAGCGTTGCTGAAGTTAAAAAAACAGGAAACATACTAATACTGACCTAATCTCTATATATAAAATTGAATGTATGTCTGTCTGTCTGAATGTATTATTCCTTTGTTAAACATATATCGCTGTTTAGAATTGCTCTACATTGTAATAGTGAAAAAATATTCGAAAAATAATTTCCATTTTAGGCGTTTTTAATTTTAATGTTAATCTAAATAATTTGTACAAATTGTCTACAATGAAAACATTTGATTTCTTAGCTACAGCTGATTGGTTTACTTTCCAGTAGCAATACCGTATGCTTTACTATCCAATGCCATCTGAATCATTCATTAATGTTAAACTATGAAGTAAATGTGTACTGTAAAAAATGAACAGCTTTAATCACCACGTTAATGAACGGTTTTGGGATTTGTTGTTTTTTTATTTTCTGTCTGTTAATTATCATGTTTATATGATAATACAATGTTTATATTATTATTTTTATAATAACAGGTATATTTTCTAAAAATCCGTATTAACAGAGGTTTCGTTTGGGTTTGGATTGGTTTGAAAATTGTGTTATCCACTCAGATTTATTTGTTTTGTAATGAATTATGTGGTTCAGTATTTTATTCACTTGCCACATAACCTTTCACAAACCACATTGGATGAAACCCATAAAGTTAACAGTACTGTAAGAACGCCTCTATGTTATAAAACAGGATTATCCAAAACCTTTTATAACGCAGGCGTGTTTTGGAGCAGACCAGATCGTTGAATACAACTCACAAGAAATAAGTAAGCTGTTAGAAGAAGGGATATTGTCAATTTACTGATTTAAGGTTTGAATGTATATTTCTTAATTTAATGTCCATTCAATAATTATTTCAGTTAAAAGGTGTTATTTATTTTACTACTAAACAATAAATTGCGAAGGCGTTTCAACAAATTAAGAATTTATCTCTAGAAACACAAACATTAAACTCAAACTGTTGTAATTTTTGCTTTGTGTTTTGTATGTTGTCGTTTTTATTATAACCGACGTAATGAAACTCAAGGCTAAGGTTTTATGAAGCAGTAATGTTGATATAATGACAGTGTACCGAGCCAGCATCCGTCGATGGAGTTACCTCTCAAGCGGTTTCAGTTCACGATTGGTTTCGTAACGTCCTGCTTCGCCTAGAACGGTTTTCTCGATTGTGGGTACAGCAGTTGTCTTATTGGGAAGTAGTTTTCTGACGTAATGGGTACTTATAAATGGGGTATACAGCGACGTCGTGTATTACCATTAGTTTATTTCCGACTCCTATCTGGAGCATGAACACCGGACACCTCTAACGTAACATAGGAAAGAGTGTGCAGGTTAGCTGCTGTGAGGAACACTGAAAGAAGTCATTTCTACCATGAATAATTTTTATCTTAACATTTATACCAACTTTCATCAACATCTGTCCATAAATAAAGGAGTTTGCCTGTTCCCTATATGATTAATATAAAATATATAATAATTTATTGTTCAAATGGTATAAACACATAAAACAGCTTTTTTGAGCTGGTTTTGTTTGGTGATTTGACCTTACACTTCATACCAAGTTTCATGGAAAACGGGTGGAAAGTAAGGAAGAAATTGATTTTTTTATATTTCCATAAGAATAACATTGGGCGCTTTCAGACAACGTACTGCGTTTATCGTGGACAGTAAATTTAACTTTTCTCTGGAACCGTTAGTCGTAGACAAATAATTCAAAATACTAATTTGTTTAGTTTTTTAAGCTGGTTTCAATGGTACCAGTCAAGTTATACTTTACTTTTATTGTTTTCGCTGAAAATTTAAAAATTTGATTTTTTTGACATTTAAAAGCCCATAACTTTTGAACCGTCATTTTTACAGACATGCGGGTGGTGTCAAATTATTTAGTACTCTGTGCACTATAAACTATCAAATTTTAATCAAAATCGTTAGAGCCGTTTTTGAGAAATTTGGATTTTTCACGTTTTTTAAGGGTTTTTAGGGGTGAACTACCCTTAAAAATCAAAAATTCAAAAAAATGAAAAAAACGCCTGGAGATACCGGGAATATATACATACATGCCAAATTTCATCTAAATCGGACCAACGGGGTAGGCTGTGGCACTGTACACATCCAGACACACACACACACACACGGACACACGGACGGACAGACATCACGTCAAAACCCACTTTTTTGGATTCAGGGGACCCCAAAACGGATATATCCACCCTCAACTCAAATTCGAAAATTTTGACGAAAACAATACTTTCTCCATATACTACGTATAAGGGGAGAAAGTTAAAAAGTGGTGATAAACCTTTAATACCAAACATTTAATCTATTAAGTTGAGTAATTATTTTTCCTCTAAATAATAGTTTTCCTACGATTACACTATGAAACGTTCCGAATAGGAAAAAACCTGTAGTGTAAAATGCTCGCGTATTTGGAAAATGCGCTGTTGGGGCCGTACCGGAAGTGGTTGTCGTTCGTCGCCAAATATTTATCGACCGCTGTCCCGGCCAGTATTAATAGCTAAGTAATGTGTGGGAGAGGGTGACAGACCATTAGATGAGCACAAACACGGAAGAAGTAAGAACGAGAGAAAAGAAGTTGGCGGCCGGCCAGCGAGTCAGGTGCCGTGCTGATTCACGCGCGACAATTTAACCGCTGACCTGCATACAGTCTGAAAACACTATTACACGTACATATATCTGAGTTTTATGCGTACATACTGATCAGTTTATCACAAAATTGATGAAGATATGGCTTTATCTTGTTCGGGGTTTTTAAATTTCGAACTCTGTCATTACCATACCACGGAGGAAGCGTAGACTTAAAAATTTCATTTAAGAAGGTTCACAGTACGGTCAAAACCTTCTATCAGATCTGAGATTTGAAGATGGTGCTGGTTTTCGAAATTTTAAATAGTTCCTTCCTGGGTCCACGATGACGTAGTTACTCTATCCTCTTCAAGTCTTGCAGACACTCAGCTCATCTGTACTACATACATCAAACCTGTACGCTTGTTTCCTCATTTGATTGGTCTCCAGAAAAACTGATATATAAGTCAATTGTATATCAACTGTCTTTAGGCTGTATTGAGAGGGTTGAATGTGCTGTATTCAATGTTCCGTTTACAAATCTGCCTGTGTGTTCTAGGCTTTCACGTACAAACCCTATTCTTGTGTATGGGAGGAATCATTAGTGTTTGAATATTACTTATGACTATTTTATATTAACAAATATGTAGGTACTATATTTACGACAACCTATAAGATAATATTGGATAAAAATTGAATTCAAAATGTATACTCTAGGGAACGTGTCAGTTGTAAAATGTTTTCTTGTTTCTCGAAGAAAGGAGATGGTTGTTTTGCATATTTGAATAATTTAGCCCGATGCCGGAGAAAGGAACAAAGGTTGCTAGAATTTTTAAGGGGCCAAATTTTTTGCCAGGTCAATAGCCATATTTTACATGATAATAGCCCGCGTTATTATGTTGGCTTTTGGTATTTAATGGAACATAGAATGATAAATGATGTATCTTTAAAAAATACTTTATCATGGAACAATTATACGGTATTAGAGTTTGCAACATCTGTTTGGTTACACAAGGATTGTGTCGACACAGCCACAGCGAGGTGTTGTTATTCGGGCTAAGGAATGAAAGGAGCTATCTTGGGGGACGGGTAACAAAGAAAGGCGAGTCCGGTCGAGTCCCTGGGGCGTGGATTACGTGCGAGAGAAATCACTGGCATCAATACCGAGGCCCGGGCTCTAGCGACCCTGTAGATCATCTCCGCTCCGTCCCTCAGGGACCTAAGATCCAGTCGGCTCACTGGTTTGTATTTCCTAGTTTCAGACATCACAGAGAGGTACATTAAAATCTATCCAATTGCTGTTCTTTGGATTTCTGGTGACGCGGACTTCCCTATCGCTCTGAGAAACTAAACTTTGTCGTCTCTCCTGGGGGTTGATTGAAAGTGAACAACCAGTCTCTCCAGAATTCTGGTGGAGTGCATTTCCTCGCTGCCACCTGAGATGGATGCTTACTTTAGTTGGCGTTCTCTCAGGGTGTACTATCCTGGGGAGTGCGCCCTCAAATGAAAAGTCAGTGAGCTGTGGGGAAGGAGATGCTGACTCCGCGCACAGGCCATTTGTGTCCTATGCGGATTTTTTTTCTTTTTTCAAGTTGTGTAAGTACTGTATAGTTTGTTATTGAAATAAATGGGTTTGATTTGATTCGCTGAACAATTTGGAGAACAAATTTTCTTTTGGACTTCTATGGGTCGAGCCAGAATCTGGATTCTACTTCGCTGAAAATTTAGATTTTCCATGTTCCACCTTTTCTATCGAATCCAAGTGGATCCCGTCTTTGCGTTGCCTAAGAACGGATGCTACTCAAACATCCCACTCTGTACTGAGTGCCGCCGTCACAAGGCAACATCCGGCAATGTACATTAGCGTGGCACTATAATCACAATATTTGAGCACAAATGCAAATGGCTTTTAATGAATTAGTGTTCCAAATAGAAGTGGCCACAATAACAGTACCGCACCTGGATAGCTTGAACGGCGCGCCGGTTCTATTCAGGTCCGCCCTGGCCGGTGTTCGTTGACGAAATGCTAAATACTTCCGATTGTTGGCTTCAGCGCCGGATCGAGTCGACACTTAAATTAGCCACTCGCTCATGCGTGGCTATAACTACCTGTCGATTCTTTTAAGACAAAACGTTCGGGATTATTGAAAGTGTGTTGACAGGTGATACTAATAATTCCACGTAATTTTAATCCCGGAATGAAACAATGGAGTTATTTCTGTCCGGCGCGGCGCGGACATGCCCCGACACTGATGTTCCGTGACTGCAGTGTTTGTCTTCGTTGTTTCGAGATGCACAAGTGTTTGCTCGCGTAACGCTTCTGTGTTTGACTTGTTCAACGTTTGTTGTATGTTTGAGTGTTTGATCCCTTCACTTTATTAGCAGCCTGTCACTCGTGATTTGATGCCAAACTGTCGCTTTAGACGTTTACTATCAAGGACGCTACTCCTCAAGTTGCCTAGTTCTCAAGAAAGTTCAAAGCTTATGCATAAGTATGCCCTTCAATTCCATACCTATGCACAAGTTATATACAGAACAGTATAAACGCTTAACTACCTTTTTCCCCCATATTTACAGTGAAGTAGTATTTTTGGCAAGAAGTAATATTTTTGGCAAGAATTATTCCAGTTATGTGAGAGTAGTGTACAATAAATAAAAAAATAGATCCTACAATACTGTACTTCGGTCAGGGCGCTATAACCCGCTGGGAAAGTGTTACAATGACTGGTTTTCGTGCGAAACTGCTATAAACATGGTCAGATCGTTGTGTTTTGCGATAGAGGAAACACTTTGTCCTATGTTTACCATTACATTGTATTATAACCTCTATCGTTATAACTGTAGTTGTTCAGAGTAATGTTATTTGTGAAACGATAGGAAATTTGCTAGTATCCGAACTATTTATACTAAACACATCGGATATAATATTTTCATCAAGTTGAATGAGTCGTTCAGTGAAACATGTGGCACGAGGCGATAGATGGATCTAGTGATAGTGGGTATAAATTTGGCAAAGGCGGGAACTTTCGTCTGCAGTTGACAGCCCTGCAAGTGATTCTGCTGTAGATAGTCATCCGACATCAGACAACTATTCTACCCTGTGAAAGCGAGATCATGGTCCGTCCCGCATCACGCAGATTAAAATGTGACTCGAAAATGACAACTTATTTTGACGTTGATTGTTAATCATTGTAATTTTGCAGACATCAAGTCTCAGTTTAAAGGAAATTACATTTTGCTTCTTGCAATTTGTTGCAAATTGGTTATGTTCATTATCGTTCTTCCCTCGTTTTTAGAGGATTCGTTTTAATTTAAACATAAATGAGTTAGAAAAGCAAAATTCACCATTATCTTTGGATACGTCACATGACATAATTTAATCAGAGAGATATTTTATGATTTTTGGAACATTTTGTAAACACTATTATTGTTAAAAGAAATCGATTCCCAATTTAGTGCTTAAAATTATAATAACTAGGCTACCACTTTACATAGTACTTAAGGGAGGGTCGGACCCTTTAAAATGTTTTTTTCAATTATCTGTTTCTTATCTATTTATTAAAAATACATATTTAAATTTAATTTAAGACCTTATTTATTAAATTCTGATCACCACAAAAAATTTTATAGCCTTTTTGTAAAACTCTGTATTGCTTGATCCGCACCTAAGGTCAGACTTCGTCCACTTCTCCTGAAAAATTAACTTTTTTCAAATGTACCTTTTTTCATGGACCACAAGATATCTCAATATTTTTTTAATTTTGATCCCTATGTAATGTGCTTCAAACCGAGTGTAGGATTTTTATTATGTGTTTTAGATTATTTTTATGCAACATTTTATATAAAAAGGTTTCTGTTTACTTCCCTGTGAGAAGTGGGTTAGGTCATGGATATGTCTAAAGAGAATGTTTTCAGTTAATCTGAACAGCTTTTCTTATTCTTTTACTGTATATTAAACATTTAATACAATACTTCTGGTCGTTTCTATGGAAACCTGTTACATATTTTGCATATTAAAAATCACTAACATCCCCCCCCCAGAGCTAAGACATATCCATGCCAAAAAGCATGGTAAAAAAGTAAAATGTAAAGTAAAAATATTAATATTATGTATTTTAAAAAATCCTACATTCGGTTTGAAGACAAACGCATGTATTTTGAAACAAAACCAAAATTAGTTCTCTACCTTTTATGGTTCCTTAGGAAAAGGTACATAAAGTTGTCAAATTTAACATGGGGAAGATACTAGGGTCCGACTCGCCTTAAGACTTTTTACACTTGATATTTTTGTACTAAAACAACTTAAAACTTTGTAAGTGGGTGAACTGATATGGGAATATTGAATATTGCTTCGATTGTAACTTCTCAGTGCTCAGACCAAAAGTGACCCGATTTTACATTTGATACTTGATCAGGTGTGACGAGGCTCGATGCTCGATGCCGGAATAGTTGGGCCAGTGTGAGTGTGAGTGCGGTCCGGGTTCCACGAAGCTGAAGCTGGCCGCGATAGAGACACGGCTCTGCTGGCATGCTCCATGCCAATTAGCCAATATCTGTTGGCTTGGCCGCCGATGAAACGCTTTACTGGGAACTGACACGAGAGCGCATTACGGTCTCGTTAATTCTGTCGCTTTATCACTCAATACAACAACACCAACACCATCTTGTTTTACTTGGTGTGTCTTTCTATTATACATTCTGTTTTGCTAGTGTAACTATGAGGAATTTTTTTTTAAGTTAGTACCATTTGGCGGCACCGCCGCCGCAGCGCTACGGTCGTTTGGCGTTTTGCGCATGCGCCGTGGTTACCTACATCTCTTGCCTAAGCGCTGACGCAATTACAGTCTGATTCTTCATTGTATACGTCGGTTACTGAGTGTTTAAGATGCCCCCGACAACCATGAGTCCCCCGATTGTGAAGTATGGGCTGTTACGATTCGATTTCGTAGTGCTAAATGCGTAAAACCGATCGTAGATCTGTCAGCGCGTAGTCAAGAGATGTATGTAAGTAACGCGCATGCGCAAAACGCCGGAAAACATGCCTTGTATATATTACCAGTACCAGTAGAATGTTAATTGTATTTCGGTTAAAAATGGATTCAGTTTGTAAAAATTGAATATGAAACATCTTGCTAACACCCTGAATCCAAGTCAAACAAAAACTTTAAATTACTTAACTGCATTTTGTTTTTAGAATCGTTTGTTAAACAAACCATAATATATCCATGAATTATTTAAATTTTAAAATCCACAGTGCAGCAGATTGTATTCGTTCGTACAAGTAATTAAATAAAATTAGAAAAATAAAAGTAAATAAATTTGAATCCTGATTTTTAAGTTAATAACAACCGCTTTAGGTGCGTTTTGTTTTGTTGGTAAGTAAATAAATATCATTCTCGAGTGCATGAGCGTAAAGATTGTCAGTTTGTAATTATTAAAATTGTAATTCGTTAACGTGAAACTATCCAATTTCATTTCTGGTGTCTCACGAAAAAGTTTGCTCCGGTTCGTCGTGGCGTGGCGGGAAAACAGAATTAACAGTCGGAAGTGTAATGGCGCTCCCTCGCCATTTCTCACCGTTTATCGCGCGATCTGTGAAAGTTGGAGTTGGATGTTCGCCGGCACGCGACCGCACTGTTGAGGGCATTCCTCACCAGGGGCGCTGCTCGGTACTCACGCGTGTCTGTCTCGTCACCAGTGTGACTGGATAACCATCAAGTAACTAATATTTCTTGGTAAAAAAGGTAAAAAAAACTACTTCAGGTCAAGGTAAATGTGACTATTTTCCACATTTCATTGGAATATTCAGTGCCTGCACAGCGCAAATTCACGAGATTATTCAAACTTCAGAAAGGGCTGTCAGAATCATATCATTAAAAGAAGAATGTGTAAGAGTCAAAAGCTGATTTATACTGTCTCTAATTCTCGAAACATACGCACTGTTTTTTTAAATGTTCTCTGTTCGAGAATTATTACAACACAAAGAAGGGGGATCTACTGGGAGCACAGAACTGTCTTTGAACACCTCTAGTGTACATTTGGTCAACACATTGCCAGACCATTCAAAAACAAGTATGAAAGGCATTCAAGTCTCGCCTCAAATAAACCTTGTCTCAAAAATTTCTATAGTATAGGCGAGTACTTCCTTATGACTGAGACCAACATTTCAGATCAAAAGACACCCGGGAGGGGGATTAATTGGCGAGTGGTTGGCGAATTACATCTGTATGTTTGACTGGCTGAATATGGAAAATTTTAGTTTAACTATGTAAAAAAACAAATGATTTTTTGCAATACAATTCATTAATTGTCTACTGCAATCAAGTTTATTATCAAAAGAATGCCTAAGTTTTTCTACCTGGAAACATTTGGTAAATGTGTTATCTCTTAGTCCACATATCATTTCCCTCAATATCATTCAGTAGCTTTTTATCTCTAGTTTTTCTTAATCGTATTTTTTCGATCGAATGTGGATTTATTGACCTGGAATTTTATTATGTGAAATTTAACACAAAAGCACTATTGTAGAACGTCCTAAATCTGATTTATTTGGCTTGGCATACACTATATCTTTAATACCTGTAATATTTATGTTCCTGTAATGTGTTTGTTTTTTGTCGGTCAACGGAAAGTACTCGCTACAACAGTGGATGGGGAAAGCTATGGAGCTAAAGCTTCGAGTGAGGGTTTGTTGTTAATCTCTCGATAGAGTGAAACTAATTTAAGTCAACCCTCTCACGCTCAGACCCTTGGTCCACACGGGAATACAAAATGGAAGAGTGGCTCTACCAAGTATTGCCTGGATATGAATCAATTGATATGTTTATTTTATTTTAAATTTAGATGTGGAAAGTTTCCTCTCGGTATAACAATTGTCGCGACCATTGTGCTGCGGAGACAATCACGGAGTTGTATCAACAGGAGCGGGGAGGAGGAGGCGCGTGGGAAGTGGCAGCCTGGATACATCGGTAATGTCGCACTCGCACACCTCCAGACTCCAGAGCAGCCTCGTCACCCGTCGCCGATAAAAACCAGCCTACTGGGTGTGAAAAATTACTAAAAATAGGATAAAATTTCAAATCGAAACTGTTTCTGTAACTTCACTTACTCGTACAACACAACAAGACTATGCCAAATTCATTTTTCGTCATCAACCGCGTCGTCATGGAGTTCGTTTTTCAAAACTCCAGACGCGGTTGACGCCGAAAAATCAACTTGACATTTTTCACACCAGCCTACGTTTGCAGACAACACGACATCGTTTATAACCTTTTAATGGAAAATGATGTATCTTGGATCTCTTTTCTGGTTATATATCCCGTCGTCGAAAATTTTCTTACTAGCGCTACAAGGTAATGACAAGTTTGTAATTTTATCTCGACGAAAAGTGATTGCAACAATCGCTTCGTCTCTCCTGGAGAGCGTAATCAGGCTACATTAGCCTCGACACGGGGTTAACGACGAGGGAGGCGCCGGAGGGGAGGCTAGGGCGCGGAGGTAAACTTGATGGAACTGCGAACCAATTTCCCGTGCTTCCTTATCATAATGACGCCTCTTACTTTAATTGACCGATATGAGTTGTGGCCACCTCACCCCCTCCCCCGCACCATCGCTCGTGTTAGATTTATCGCCGCCATTTTGTCACCGGCGACTGGATTAAGAGAATTCAGTAATTTATCGGTTACGACCGCAGCTGTGGTTCGAGTGTAGATTGTTGCGTTGCATTCGTTCCGGAAGACTTGATAATTTCGTATCAGCTTTATTTAGATGTGTTATTGAAGCATATACACCCATAAAATAATCCACAATGCCCGCGCCAGCAGCTTCAGGAAACAATATCTCGTTACGAGCAAATAGCGCGTTTAACTTCGGCAAATATATTTGCCGACGGCGACCCCGTCAAATTCGACGGATAACTTCGTAATAACAAAGTTGGTGACCCGATTCCGCGGTGAAGAGAAGTAATTTATTTTATAACTTAGTTTTGAAACGTTCGGCATCGAAGCGACACAGTCCCGCACTTACGTGTGTGTTCGACTCTGGAGGACCCGGAGGTGAACGGCGACAGCTGATTGGCTGCTCTCGGATGTTAACATTTATGAGTCCATTAGACAAGCTTATCGCAGTCTCGCCAGACTTGTCTAACACGATGAGTGTTCGAGTCGTGCTCCGACTGGGACTCGACGATTCTTAACACTGTTACCACAAAAACAACTATAATGTTTTACTTTCTTCCTCTAATCACGGCATTATCGTAGATTGGCCATTGTACACGTAGACCGCCCGTTACTATAAGAGCTGAGTACGGTTGTAGTATGTGTTTATGTAGTGACGGTACAACGTGACAGACGGTTCGGGTAGATTTTACATCCACACCGGCCGTGGATGTAGTGTAGGTACAGAACGTTGTGCTCATTCCTTAGAACAGCTTAAACTTTTTCGTACGTATTCTACAGTTGTTAATGTTTTGTTTTCAGTATTTTTCAATTCGAGCTGAAATAACCATCCCTGAGGCTTCCTGAACCCAAATTTTGGTTTTCTGTAAATCAACACATATGGTCTGATTTTATTGTGAAATTTGGTAACATAAAGCACTTCGGCAATAGTTCGAGTTTTAATTATTGCAAGGGTAGAAAACTCTTAAAATTCTTTTACCAAACCAGTAAAAATAATGACGTAACTATCACAATTAATAGTTTGCATTTGCGACAACGGTTGTAAAGAAAACAAATTGGTTGTCCGGGTTAAATGTACTAAACAATGTTGTTTGAGAATGCCAATTTTTTCTTGGGCGGATAAAAATTAAGATTTCATTCTTTTAGTAGTTCAGTTTTTTGTTTTACCTCGGTGGGAAGGGTTTGGACTTTTTTATGGATACAGAATACGATATAAATTAAACTTTGAGATTGTCATCGGAGGTTGGAAATTATAATGAATAATTAATCATTGACGACTATTTGTGAGATTAAAAGTAATCTCTAGGGGTTTTAACCGTTTGATGGGTATATTTTAAAGTTTTGAGGAACCATATTAAATTAACCTTAACGATGAAATTGTTTTTGTAAAAATTTAATTTTTTATTCAAGTGGGGGTGGTTTATAAGTAAATGTAGTGAGCGTAGAACACGGCATTCCTAGAGTGTCGGGGCCGGGTTGTGTGAGGGTGGCGTAATAGCGTCTCTTGTCTCGTGGTCATAAATATTTATGAACGTCTCAGACATTGTAGATGGCGGACATCACGAGGATTAAGCCTACATCTTGTCCTACGCGCACCTGATGTCCTGACATCAGCGTCACACTCAACTTGACTAATCACCAGCAAGAACATTCGACAAACCTATATAAGCTAAAGGTAGAGTTAGTGCATACTGAAAGTTCCATAACCAGTCGTGGCAATATGACATGTATTGTGTGTAGATGCACCTGGCAGATAAGGTCTTTTTACATGTTTGACGTCATAATTTAGCTGAAATGCTTGAAATTCGAATAGGCAGTTCGCTTGTGTGACGTGTTCACCATATTCCAAGTACATTTTAAAATCAGTGAAGTATATTATCGTCAAACTGATTTTGATCATTAAGAGTCTGCATCAGTGGTAGCCATCTTGAATTTTAGTCCCGTAAGAGCAATGTTAAATTCTGGCGGAACATACCTTCACTTTGGCGTCTGTAGTGGCGTTAATTATCAAAGTATCAATGTAAAACTTTGGAAGTACATTGATGAGATGTGGCTCAAGGGCATGACCTTTTCAATATGTTCAAAAATTTAACTTGATATAAAAACAAAAATCCAGGAATATTATTTTTATTTTATTGAGAGCGAAAATAAGAAGTAAGGTGGTGCCCTGGAGGGCTGTAATACTTTTAATTTGACACCTCTTCCGTTAATTCATTACAATAGGTCAAGGAGATATAGGCGCCAGAGTTTAACATTGCTCTTACGGGACTAAAATCCAAGATGGCTACCACTGATGCAGACTCTTAAAAACTTAGCAAATGATAAACATGGCATCATAGAAGTAAAATTATGAACCATATTTTATCTTTCTACTGATAAACATCCTTTCAGACCTCTCGTTAGGACATTATCTGCGATCCGTCCAAAATACTTGATGGGCTATCCCTCGGCATATTTAGATAGCTGTGAGTGGAGGCCCGTGGGGTGTCGGAAGTGAGTTATCTGCGGGGACCAAGGAGCAGACACGCGGGTGTGGATTGTGGGGGGAGCACATGGCCCTCTCGAGGAGACGAACCCCAGACTGTCCGGGTACACGCCTCCAACACGCCGTGGCTGGTCACTTAGGACCAGAGCTATCACGTGTGTGGGTTCCTGTGTGTTTGTCATGAAATAATTGTTGTCCGGTTACTTTACGAAACTTTAAACAAGTTTCCATAAAAACTAGTTGAAGTAAACTATAGATTGGATTATTTTACTTTCGTCTGGCAGTACAAAAAATTTCCTACAATTATCTTCGATATTTTTATGAACATTGTTTTACGCAGAGTAAAAACTGCCGTATAGCTAAAGAACTATAAAAAATCCAATTTCATAAAATACAGCTAATTGCAAACACCAGTAACAGTAAAATGGATAAAATAGTGGAATAGTTTGTATGAGATACAGATGCAGATAGCACGTGTGGAGCCAATATCTGTTGTAAGGTCCAGATACCGCCCTGGGCGTCCAATACCCTTCGTGTAAACACCTACTTGTGTCCTTTGCTGAGACCGCCGTCATATTGTTCCCTGTTGAATGCCCAGATATTGACTCGTGTTTGCTCTACAAGCCGTTCCAAATAGGCTATTTTATCCTTGTATCTTCGTGTTTTACTGTTTGTCACAGTGTCGCCTCTCGGTCGGTTTTGTTTTCCTATCGCCCATGCTAACGAGCGCTCTAATTGCTCTGTTGTGCTTTGTAATCAACCCTACTATCTTGTGCCGGATAAACGCCTTGATTGGCGTTGCCTTGTCGTCTCCGTCCTGGGTTCGGTTGAGATTAGTAAGACAATGAAAGATTGAAACTCAGCTTAGTGCACTCGTATCGCGCGATGGGCACACATTGCCTTGGCGTGGAAGGTCAGTAGGCCAGGAGAGACAGGAAGCGGCCAGAGTCCACGACTGCAATTAATTCCTGTACTGTACATGTTCCCTTCCCCCCGGGTGAAGTTCACGGCGTTGTGCCTTGGCAATGGACATGCGTTCGTTATACGATTGGGAAACCTTTATGATTTAACTTATAAGTTTTAACTTTTGAAATTCCCTGAAACTAGGGGAATTAAAAAATGCATTAAGTCAAGAAATATGGTTTTACAGAGATACAAATTGGGAGAAAATTAAAACTATCGCTCTTTTCAACTTCTGTATCTCATAGAATACATTCTTATAAATTAAAGGTTAGAAAGTCAACAGTTTAAGTTAGAGAAGCATTAAAGATTTTTTTTAATGGACCCATAAAAGATGTGTACACCTTGTACTTTCCCGTTTTACTTCTGTCAAAGCCAACGATTGCCTATTCAATTAAATCGAGGATGAATATTGCTAAACAATTAGCAATACCAAAAGTTACAAGAGAATGTTTTAGTTGGTTATATTTACTTCAAGCAAAATATTATACTACCACCTACAATTTGTGTTGAACGTTACAGCGATGAGGAAAATTCCCTACGCGATTAAAAAAAATTAACTAACTTGATGATAAGGCGTGTGCCATGTTGACACGCGAATTTACCAGCCATTAGTGCAAGGAATGTGTTCAGCTGCTATGAATAAATTAGGAGTTAACGCCCGGCGAGATGGGATTCGCGTGTAGATAATCGTAACGTGGCTGAGCCTGCGGTAGGTGAAGGAAGGGTTAGCTGCTACATTGGTAGCTACGTTAGTACCTTTGATGACCGGTTGTAGCTCTAGAGGCGGTAGGCGGTGGTTGTGCTCAAGGCCACTTAAGTAGCAACTTCAAAAATCTATTTAGCTAACGTCACTAGCCATCTTTGGCGATTTAACGAAAATAAAAAAAAATTCCAAAGAAAGTCTATTTACTCTATTCTAAAGACAGTTAATATAAATCGTGGAACGAGATGGATTCGAGCCTTTTGGCTTTGAAAACTCCACAAACTTCCGTTGAAAGGTTTTGCTGGCTAAACTATATGGACAGAGTTTGGTCTATTGATTACCTCCCCTCCTACATTGATCCTGTGTCAACTCACAGTACTTTTATAACGCCGAAATGTTGACGAACCTAATATTTCTGACGCAATATGTTTTGTACAATTTAAAATAGTTCATTATTTAATCGTGTGTAATAAAATAAAATTTAGAAGTTTAGGCACACAGCGTTGCAGGATTCAAGCGGTATCTCTTATTTGTATAAAGTAATTTTAAAATATATAAATCTCGTTATACGTTGAATACTGGTTGTGTGTAGCTCAATTTTGTTAATCGTGAATCCGTTCGAACTCAGTGGCGTCTTCTTCATGGTAGCCCGCATGGGTTGAGACAAGACTCGTCGACAAAGTTTCACCACACAGCCGCCAGTTGAAGAGGATGATCATTTAGATAACAATTTTTACTTCGTCTCTGTACTGGTGACAGGATACCCGTTGCTACTTGGGGAAAAATTCTCGGGATTCAAATTTTTTATTCGTAAGAAATATTTCTAGGGCATATTCTGATATTGCAGACGAAACAAAATGCTCTGTTGAAGTTGCCGAAAAACTACTATTTATTTTTACTTGTCTGTCTTTTTATTTGTCCTAACTCATTTTTTTTATTTTACTGCACATTGCTAACATAAATTAATGCATTTTAAAACAGTATTTTGTAAGTTTGTAAACTTAGCAACGCGTGTTTTCCTTGGCAGTATGTTACGTAGAGTGGCGGGTTTGGCGCCAAGGGAAGACCACCAAGGGATTCACCACTGAAAGCAATCTATTTCTGTTAATTCTCGGTAAAAATTATTTAACTATTTCTTTGCAAAATCTTGTCACATACAGGCTACAACGAATAAAAACTTTTTGTCTCGTTTTCAGACTATATTTGTCTATGAAATTATCCAACAAATTGTACTACTCATGATCTCTTTTTGACTTTGACTTTGATTGTAGGTCACCCAAAATACGTATAATGTTCCCGCGTCCCATAGTCAACAATGTACACGCGGTTCTGCTCGCCTCGGTTCGCGCGAAGGAGGGAAGATTATAACGGAAATAGCTCTATCCATCAGTCATCGTCAGTCTGCGCGTCGTCGGGCTTACCCTGATTAAACTGTTCTCTTATATCTGGCCGGGAGATTAATTTGAGCGGCGGCTGTCAAAATTGCAAATCCCCGTCGTCTCTTCATTTAACGTCGCTGCGTCTTAAGACGGTTTTATGTTTTACACCGGAGAATCCATCAATCTGATGCTTTCCGTTGTTACCATCTCCGACAGCAGGTGTACTTTATCTGGACTAGGTAGCCATGCAGACTTTACAATATTTATAATTTCATCGGAAAAGTCTTGTAACTACTTAAGAGTCCATCTCCATATGCCTAGGGCCCGCGTGGTGAATTGATTAGGGCGAAGTGGTGGACATGAGTCACATGACTAGCCAGAGATCAGTCAGCTCATGGTCGTGACAGTCCCAGTCTGAGTCTGGTTTCGAGCCAGCAACGTTTGACTCCTAGACTACCACGCTGCCCAGCCACTGTCAGTGAATATTTGCATTGTGGTACTTACTTTTATGGATCAACAGATTATGAAAGTACCTCTACATCGTTCTCTTAATCAATCTTATTTATTTTAAAAATTAAAGACGTAATTTCAACGTTAATTCCTTATGTATTGAATCAAAGTGAGAAAATACTGTGTTCCAATACATGTGATTATACTGCTTCACAGGCGGCCATGTTGTGACTGTTAATAGCTGTGATATTACAGGTTGTTTGAAGCCGTGAATCTGCGTCCCGCCGGAGCTCAAAGTAAACACTTGCCTAAAGGACGGTACCAATTCAATCGCCGGCGTAAATGGAAATATCACTTATACGGGGCAGGGTATTTTGCTTTGATAAGTCTAGTCGTCGTGTTACCTCAAATTAGTCTGATTTCATCTGAGAGGTTTTACTCTTTAGGTTTGTTTTATTTTAATTATCCAGGGATTAATTTAATTAGGTTTCCAAAGATGAGAACTATCGTTGATTTTCCAACCTCCCTGTGAATTTGCGTTCGCTGCAACCCAAATGCGTCAAAAACCAAGATCTAAATTAAATTTTGTTCTCAGTTTTACTTAACTGGTGTGATTTTACGAGACGCTAAGTGTCTTAGGCTTTAGAAATACTTGTTTCTTTACAGTTTGATTATATTATTAGTGTTACCACTGGAAACTTGATATTTAGCTTCAGTGGTTGAGATCCAACCATTTATGTATAAAAATCATAATTTATGTGTTTATCATGGCAGCTAACCTGCATACTCTTTTCCCTTGTTAATCATATTTAGATTAGGTAATCTCCTTTGTTTGTTGACATATGTTGATGAAACTTGGTACGAATGGTCAAAATATAAATTGTTTACGCTAGAAACACCTACTTTCAGCATTCCTCCCAGCAGCGAACCTGCATACTCTTTCCGATGTTAATCTTATGTAGAATAGTTAAATAACTCATATTTATTGACATATAATGATAAAACTTGTCATATATTATTATTATGTTATTGATTTGGAGTACGCAGGTCTGCTGTGATGGGGGTATTTCTTTAGATGGCCATAACACGTTAATTTGACTCATCGACCGTTGTGATAAGACTATCGTTTTGGTCGGTCGGTAATGCTGTCACAAAATTGAGCCAAAATACAATATGGCGGCATTATTGAAGTGTCTTAACACGTAACTGGTAAAAGCAGTAAAAGGCAAGTTCCGGCCACCGCGGAGCGTGTCGGTGACCGGAAGTCGGCAGTTTAGGTTTTGTCGCGGTGTCGAGTTACGTGGCCAGCCGGTCAGCAGAATCGGAGCCGCAATTGCACAAGTTCGCTTCTCGCGTTGCATTGCTGCCGCAGCCGCAGCCGCTGTCTGATTTGCTGATCTGATCGCTTTCTTTCCTCCTTCCGCTCACGTGATGTCACCATCTCGACCGCACGTCTTGCTAAAGAAATAGTTCCCAACTGCTTAAACATAACAACATAAAAACAATTATTCTTTCCATCATGTCACAGGTTACCAATGCGTTTGCAAACCTCGAGTCTTCAAGAGAAGGCCAATATTGCGTTCTAAGATAAGAACTAAGTATTACTCGCCACACACTATTCGAAAAAAATACATTTCAACTTAAGGTTGTTAAGTAGGGGATTAAAATTACATCTTTATTATAAAAATATAATCACTTTAAATTCTTTTATGTGTTGGGTTGTAACCATATATTATTTGTTCGGTAAGTTAAAATAAAGAATATATTCACTTCCCTGTGCAAAATAGCTTAGTATTTAATCATGGATATGTTCTGAAGGTAATTCTTTTTTCATCTGTTCTCATATCTATGTGTCGTCACGTCCGTTACACCACATGCGTCTCTCACATTGCTAACACCCCCACCCCAGAGCATAGACAATAGACATATCCATGTAAAAAATGTATTTGTGTTCCTGGATAAACACTACTACTTTTTGCGACGCCTCAACCATCTTTGTACTACTTTCCTGTAACCCATATATCACTGTCACAAAATTTATACTGAATTATTCTCACGGGACAAATGTGAAATATGAGTGTACTGTTGAAGATTTAAGCAAGACGGTTCTTATAAAATGAAACAAGTGAAAACTGCAATCAATGGTCCATTATTTGGTTAATTAATACGACATAAATAGTATAAGTACAGCATGTATTAAGATGTTAAAATTACTTAATTGTTTCCTTTTGAAATCTTTCTTAAGTACATTTCTTTGAATCGTAAATTGAATACAATGTTGTGATGAACCCGTAGAATAGAATTTATTAACAAGAAACAGAAACTATTTGGAACTTGTAAAATATAGGATTAATTCCAGGTCTTTCAAGGGAGACTCTGATGAGCCCAATAGATATTGAATAAATAGAACGCTTCGAGGCGATATACAGGGTGTTCATTAAAGTTGGGGACAAACTTCGAGGGGTGATAGTACTCATCAAAATAAACAAAAAATTTCTAATAAACATATGTCGAAAAATCCTTCGTTTAGCCGCTAGCCGCCATTTTGTATTTTATACAAAAAACGTTATATATAAAAAATTATTTAAGATACAGAAACCAAACTTCGCACACATATTTAATGGCTAAAGAAAAAAATATTCTCAAATTTTCATTAAGATTGCTTTTATATTTTCAAAATTACGGCGGTTAAAAATATTTTAATTAAAATAACAAAAAAACATTAACTTTAAGAACCTCCACCATTTTGAAAATATAAAAGCAAACTTAATGATACTTTGAGAATATTTGTCTCTTTGGCCAATAAATATGTGTGCAAAGTTTGGTTTCTGTATCTTAAATAGTTCTTTATATATAAAGTTTTTTGTATAAAATACAAAATGGCGGCTAGCGGCTAAACGAAGGATTTTCCGACATATGTTAATAGGAAATTTTTTGTTTATTTTGATGAGTACTATCACCCCTTGAAGTTTGTCCCCAACTTTAATGAACACCCTGTATAAATCAAACTTAATTTGAGCTCATTTAGAAATAATTTAAGTTTTGTTTTAGTACAGTAGCTAGTAATTTTATTGTATTCTCAACTTGTTTTGACATCCTTCAATAATTTTGTTTTCGTTTTCAGGTGAGCATTAATTTTATTGCACGGCGAAAGTATGAGCTGTTTTGGTGAGTGATTGTTTCCAATTAGTTTGTATACAAGACCAGGAGTTTGACAGTGATTTCTCTTGACAAACACTAATAATTTGTGGATACGATATCTAATATGAGACGGTTTGAGAACAGGGAGTAAAGTCATATTTGGTGATATTGTATGCCTTATGATATTGCCAATTAATTAGCTTTGTTTGTGCGAGTGCTAAGGGATGCGTCTGATTGGCAGAGCCTCGCGCATGCGCGGTATGTGGGCCGCGTCGCCGTGACTTTCGCCACCGACCACTTTCCATGTCCTCAAAAATCTCCAGGACCAGATGTTCGTGTTTTAATGACATTCACGAAGTTTACGTTGTAGCTAAAAATAATATTTATGTTCAAGTTTTATTTTTTAAATGTGTCAGTTTCCATTTTTAGCAGAACAATAAAAGCTCGTGAATTCGGTATTGCGTCCTGACTGGTGCTGGGTGATTCATGTTCATAAATATTGGTATTAATTCCTTTATTGTCACACTGTTTTTCTTGTTTCTTTTATACCATCGATAAACTAGCCACGAAGGAATATTAGGAGCAATGTAACAATTTAAATCATTAATTTTATCATACTAAATGTAGATTTTTAATTATATTTCATGTGAATTGGGGTTTATATTTTAGTGTTTTAAGTTATGAATTAAATTTAATTAATTGATTGTAAAACGATGTTATTTAATACGATGATTCTTAGAAGATTTCCATTGTTTTAGTTAGTTTTCCCAAATATATTTTGACGCGGGTCTGTTACTTGCTCCCCTGGTGGAGTGTAAGGCCCGCATTCTTTATTCGATGACTCAGGTCGACGACTCCGATGATTCGATTGTTCCCACACATCGACAGCTCGTTAATCACGCTTTATTACAATTAATTAGTCACAGTCAGGACAGGTGGTAGCCTGGGAGTGAAAAATCGTGCTGAGCCTCGATGGTTATTAATGCGTAAATAGGGTGAAGTTATTCAGCTAAGCTAAGGTGTTTGAGCCCACGGGTAGCTATTGTAAAACTAAATCAATTTGACCAATATTGTAAAAATACCAAGAAATCAAAATTAATTTTTGTAGTCCCCTGTATATGACTTTACGTTGGTAAAGTTAAATATCCCCGTCGCAGCAGACCTGCGTACTCAGCGAATTTCCAAATCAATTATTTATTATATGACAAGTTTTATAAAAATATGTCGATAAACATGAGAATTATTTGCCTATTCTCCATTAGATTAACATGGGAAAGAGTGTGCAGGTTAGCTGCCATGATAAACACATAAACTATGATTTTTAAGCATAAATGGATAGATCTCAACCACATGAAGCTAAATATCAAGTTTTGTCCAAAAATATTGATTAATATGGGAAATGTTAATTTTTCCCTATCCTCCATAAGATTAACATTGGAGCCCCACAATACAACGTACTGTGTTTAGATTTTTTAATATCTCGGTAACCATTTGAGATAGAGAAAAACAAGGAACTAAATTGTGTAGTTTTTTAAGCTGATTCTAATGGTGAAAGATAAAATCTAAAAAAGTTTTAAATTACATATGAAAAACCCAATTTTAACGATTATTGTTTTTGGTCTCTGGGCACCTAAAGAAGAAAAAATAACATGGTACCGGGCTTAACTCTTGCCATGAGACCTACGGTAATAGCTTCTTCCCTATGGAAAATTCGCTAAAAAGTACAAAATTCAACAAAATAAAAATTGTTGTATTATCGAGTAATTAAGTAATTAAGTTGTCTAAACATTTATTTCTTGAGTCAAGGAAATCCCATTTGGCAGTCGTCACCTGTGAACATTTTCTTTGTGCTTAGTTTCAGTTTTACGTAAATCGTATTTCATCATCTGCTGTAGCTATGAACTTTAAATTTCGTTGAAGATTCAGCTGAACCTCAACTGTCTGGAATTTCACATTTCTACAGAAAATGTAACTGGTGGTTACCTAAATTTTGCCAAGTTTTCTCTCAGAGATGGTATTAGCTGTAACAATCAATACTATGAGAGTAAATGTATTTGCCTCGGTGTGTGTAACGTGGTTAGTGGGCCAGTAGGTTCACACAAACCTACTAGTCTCAGGAAAATGGAGTTGAGGAGAAACCAGTGTTTGCGTAAGCCAATTGTTAATAAGGAGATAGGAAAGAAACTGCCACAAGACTAACCTGACCAGTGGCCACAACACCGTGGTTGGCGTGTTATCTTTTGATTGAGGTGGTAACTCTACTGTGTAAACGTAACTGCACCTAAGCTACATCAGGGTGTCTAGCAACTGGGGAAATAGGGAAACAGGGAAAAGTCAGGGAATTTAAAACTGTATTAAAAAGTCAGGAAATTTCTACAATGGTCAGGGAAACCGCCCAAGGAAATTAGTATTATGTAATGGATTCAGAACTTACAATTTTGGCAAAACTGACAGCATTGAAAATCTTAGTGAATTTAGTTGTATAGATAGTAGCCACCATTATTTCTTCTTTCTACTCATCAGTGAATGAATAGTGATTGTCGACGTATGCGATGTATTTTTCTTGTTCACTCTCCAATTAATGAGATTCTGTTTATTTGTACGTTTTAATTTAACAATTTGATTTTGTGTTAATTTTCATTGGTTTCTCCATGTTGTATTTAAAAATTAGCCGATAGCTACAAACGTTTCTTGGTCAGGGAAAATGCTGCATATAATATGAAAAAGTCAGGGAAAATCAGGGAATTTCCATATGATGACTTGCTAGACACCCTGTACATCTGAGAGCTCGGCGCTGTGATCGAACTAATGACCTTTCAATAATTTATTCAGCTCTAACGCTCGACCGTGTTGACTCGCGTATCTCATTAATTAAGTAGACGTAATATGAAATGTTTGGGTTAGCGAAAAGCTTTTGTGGTCGGAATAGCGCGTTGGCTACGTTTAAAATGAATTAACAAACTGAATAATAAGGTTAAATGAGTAATTGATTCAGTTGGAAATCCTCTCCGATGGCACATTACGTGGTGTTGGGAGGGGCGTAATTAAATTAAACGCGCCCCAGCACGGCGTGGTGCGGCCGATATTGATAGGTAGCGTATTGTGTACCGACATGTGTCTGAAATGGACAAGTACCTGGATTGATTAGATTTTCACAGAATATTGATCAGGTCATTGTATCAACAGGTATTGTATCGATTGGGTGATAGATTGTATCCGGTCAATATTGACGCTGAATTGTCTATTGTTCACTGATTATAATTAAAAGCACTATTACATCAAACAGTTTATTTAATACATTAGAATCCTCTTTATCCTAAATTCCTATTTAAAACGAAGCTTTGCATCCTTTTTTCCACAAATTTTCAAAGAACTGACAGTCATGAACACACGTCACGACTTTCTAACCCGTATGAACCCGACGTTATAGTCTTGTTCAAACGTAAGACATACTGCGACGAGTGTCACATTGTATAAGTACAATATGTATTTATGTTATACAATAGACTGGGATGGTGGCGTCATCCTGTAATCCAGCTACTTGGAGGTCACGAATTGTGGATAGTTGTGAGCGATAGTCGGTGGGTGTGTTGTGTGGATTAACGTCCGCACTATTGAAAGCTACGTTAATCCGCAAATACCATTCTCATAATGAGACCATTCGTAATTCAGAGGTCGTGGTTCGGATTCCACGTTAAACTGTAGGTTCATTAGTTGCCATCGGCTGTTGGGCTATTAATTAACAGTTCTGTCTAAGGAACATGTCAGCCTTAGTCAGTAACAAGACTACAAGATCGCGCCACAATCATCTTACAATCAACTCTCATTCATACTTGGCTTAAAATACCTACGTTGTGGTATGGTCGCCATTTCAATAATCTAATCTAATAAACCAACAGCTGATATCGTAGTCTAGTTGTCGGACGGATGCGATGCAACCGCCAACGTGTTGTCTGAGGGCGCGGCGCGCCTGCGTCTAATCCGAACGCCCGACTCCCAATTTTCATATTAATTTTTACCCCCCCCCCTCGCCACCGCACCCACGCTCGCTCCGTTGTTTTCCCAAACGTTTAATAAGCGCAATGTTTACACGTGTTTTAATACAATGCCGAGCCGGATAAAACCCTGTTGTCTTTTTTATACTTTACATTTTTACGAGCTCGACTAAATTATGCACTCGTTTGCAGCGGATGTCGATTTAGCTGACGTAAAGTTTTTGCGAATTCTCTTTACGGCGTGAACGTCATCAGGGAAATGCGGTTTTTTTATTACTTTTTGTTTGGCGGCTCTGTGCGAGATTATCTTATCGCTCGCGTTTGACATATTTTGACTATGCTGTTATGTCGTGTTTGGATATTGAGAAACCATTGTATTACAGCTTTTGGAATATTGCCCCGATTAGTTAAAAATGACTTATAATTAATTACCTTTGATCAATATGTGCTCAATAATTTTCTTATGTTCAAAATGCGTCACAAAATTGACATATGTTGCTTGTTTCGTAAATTGGTTTAGTAGCGCAATTAAAGATAGGATAGTTAAGATATTTGTTAAGTTATACATTAATTAATGCAGTGTTAAAGACGGAACTGGCATGGATGGGAAATGGCAGTAAATCTTTTACGGCAGTGTATTTGTTGTTAACGACGTGGTATTTACATCGGTGTCTCTAACTGTTTATGAACAGTTATGATGACGATTGCATCAGACTTCACAACTCGCAGCTCATCGTACAGTTGAAGGTCGAGACACGTTGTGTGATGTATTGATGAGAGACGAAGTGAGGGGGCAGTCTGTTTCGTGGCTTGTCACCGACACGATCGCATCCTTTACCCCGTCAGCAGCAGCGACTGACGTGGCTTTTGACGGTATTTTGGAATTACTAAAACCTGTGTTTAGTATAAAGATTGGAAACATTACACGGAATAGCGCATGGATGGCTGTACAGTGTAGAGGTCATCGACAACCCTGTTGTGTTGAGACGTGTGCAATAATCGGAGGTAACGGGCCGTGAACCGCGATGACGGCTGATCTTATTTATTGTTGCCTCCGACTCGCTATTATCCACTCCCTGCAGCACAACGCCGTCTGCCACGAGTAGGGTTCTCAATCCTAGGATTAGAGGATCTCAATCCCGGGATCCCGGTCGCTTTTGGGTACCTATGAATTCCGGGATTAGAGGATCTCAATCCCGGGATCCCGGTCGCTTTTGGGTACCTATTAATCCCGGGATTAGAGGATCTTAATCCCAGGATTACGGTCGCTTTTGGGTACCTATGAATCCCGGGATTAGAGGATCTCAATCCCGGGATCCCGGTCGCTTTTGGATACCTATTAATCCCGGGATTAGAGGATCTCAATCCACAAGCTTCACCGACACTCGAAATCTACCTCATGGGATTCGCTGTTTAAATCATGAATGAATTGCGCCTGAGTCCCTCGATGTGTGTTTTTAGCTTCTTGAGCTTTCACATTTGCATCTGAAGTGTGTCTCATGCACGACAAAGTTTCTTGGTTATTAGTTGAAGGAAAAAACTGTCCTAACCAACAATCCTTTTTAGGTTGTCCCGGAAACGATCCCCTGATCTCTTGATGTACAAGATGTTACCCGTTTGGCAGATGCAGATACTGGTTGCCCATGCAGCTATATGAAGAAGGCGTAGCTTGTTGATTTAAGCGTAAAATTTGTTCTAGTTTTATTCATTTTAAAGTTTTTTTCCAAATTGTTATTGGTTCCCACCTGTTTTCAGTAGAACCGTTTTAATAAAGAATTGTTGAGTATGAGTATGATGCTTAAAGAGGAGGAGAAAATTAGTCAATCAGACATATCCGACCCAGTGTGTTTCCCTTCGCACACAACATATCCGTTGATACTTCTGCATCTCCGGCTTTGAAGGCTGTACTGTATTAGCAATGTTCACGGCCACGGCGAGCCAACTCCACTCTCCAACAGTCAAGGAGTCTAGGATATCTCATGGATCGTGTAATCTGATGTTTATGATACCTCAGTAATGCTGTAATCGGTTCGTGATTATGCCTGGTCGTGAGAACTACAGTATGTAACACTGGTTTATGTTCCTCCCGGTCTGTTTGTTTTGTAAATAACAATCTACATGTAGAACACATTTTTTAATGTCTTACTCTCAACTTTTATCGCACTTGTGGACCATTTATAAATAAAACCACTCTTGTGGAGCGATCATGTCTAAATTGAAATATGTCGTAGTCAATAAGACCATTGACGTTGTTACGTGCGGTAAAATCATCTGTGACGTCGGAGATTATTTCCGCCTAACAAGCTCGGAAATTGGATTATTGAATATGATACGATGCCTTGCTTGGCTTCATTACTGGAGAAGCTCAGTCATACGTAGAAATCTCTAGTGTCTCAAAGGGCTTACGTGTTTAGAATGGAACACTTCTGAGAAGTTACAGCTCAGAATCGTCAACATAGTTTGCTTGAACCCGAAATTGTAAAGGGCTCAGTGAATGACACAACCAAATGGAAGTGATTGTACTTCCTTTGTCGATTTGAAGAAGAAAATGAATTGCTGGCTGTCTCAGTGGGAGTTTGCGTTTTCTGAAGAAGACGGATAGTACCGAACAAACAGAAGTCCATAGATGACTAATGGTTTCTGGCAGGGGTAGGGTGTAGTGGTAAGGGTGGTTCCTGTAATTAGTTGAGAGCAGGGCGCGGCCGGCCACACCCTCGTCGCGTGCCTGAGCAGGGGCGTCGTCCGACCATCGGGGTTGCCGGATAATAATAGGACATCTTAATCCGGTCGAATTATTACACCAATTTCTGCACAGTTTTACATAATTTGCTACTTGATGACGAAAAATATCGTTTAATTCAAGTTAAACTGTCAGAGATTCAATTAAGAAGTTTCACTATTGGAACCTGGTAATTCGTATTATAGTACAACGATATACTGCAAGGGCGCATATTTTTCAGTTATCTAAAATGAGATCTTTGGAATTTATTAAAATTATGCAGTCGAACCACCCATACTATTAAAAGCTTGCTGCTACGGAGAAGTTTTGGTTAATCCATAGCACAGCGTATGTAGTTAGTATCGACGTATGTAAGGAAGTGATTCCTCCGTCGCTCTCATCCTGTCGTGACGTCACAAGATGGCGTTACCGCCAAATTTCCGCTTGTTGACAGAATGTTTCGGCGGCTTTTAAGCGTTCAAACAGCCTTGCGGGGCTCAGGTTTGATGGATTTCCAACTAATGGTGGTTTTCGCCGATACCCCCTCCCCGCCCCGCCACAGACTCCCTGAAAGTGGTCTTGTTTTTAATTAGACCTCGAACAATGGGGTCGCCACTTACCCCGGCAAATGGACTGCACAAAAGACACAATCAAACGAACGGGTCGCCGAAGTGGCATTGCATCGCGTGTCGGCCACCTGCGGCAGGGATTGAAACAATTACGTGTTCAAACATTATTGAGAACTTGGAACTAGGGAATCGCCGCGCACTATTCATGTACGATAATTGATATTCACGAGTATACGAAAGTGATGTTCCTTTGCTTTTCGACATATATTTTTATCAAACCCAGTGGCATTTGGTTTGTAGATTAGAGGGCCTGTTTTTATTTGGGTAATTAAATTACGAAAATAATGAATGGGAAGTGAATCACTAGCGTCATATAAATACTTTACACTATGCGTATTACAATAGATTTAAAAAATATATCATGATATTTTTAGATAAAATCTTAATATTTAGTTATTGAACAAAGTTATTTTTACCAGTACAGACGTTTGTGATGTAGACGGTTCGGGTGGCATTGGTTATGAATAGCATTGTTCATCAGTCAAGACCTCTATATACTGGGTAATGGAGGGTATCGTGTTGCAGCTAATGGTGGCCACTGTTATATCCTATATATACCGTACACGTGATCAAATATGCATTAAACTTGAGGAGTCTGGGGAAATAACAGTTCATCTGTTATAACTGTGCTTCCCGGGAATGGTAGGTGGTAGGTGATGTATTTAGGGACATAACTTTAATGTTTCCGGGGGGGGCAGTATAATGATAATAATATATTGGTGACAACTTTGATGTCTAAAAACTACTACGCTATCTATTTAGCCTCATCACTTCGCTCGCCACCAGTCTTTGTTACATCGTTGCATATCATTCCATCTGTCTGACCTCTAGCGTTGTCCTTGGTGCCCCAGTGGACGCCTGCTTCGCTCAAAATACTAGTACATAAGAGTCTGCATCATTGGTAGGCATCTTGAATTTTAGTCCCGTAAGGGCAATGTTAAATTCTGGCGGAACATACCTTCACTTCGGCGTGTGTAGTGGCGTTAATTATCAAAGTATCAATGTAAAACTTTGGAAGTACATTGTGGCTCAAGGGCATGACCTTTTTCAATATGTTCAAAAATGTAACTTGATATAAAAACAAAAATCCAGGAATATTTTACAAAATAAATCACAATTTTTTTTTATTGAGAGCGAAAATAAGAATTTTTGTAAGGTGGTGCCCTGGAGGACTGTAATACCTTTAATTTGACACCTCTTCCGTTAATTTATGACAATAGGTCAAGGAGATATAGGCGCCAGAATATAAATCCAAGATGGCTACCACTGATGCAGACTCTTAAGGGAGAAATTATGTGTCAGTATGCTGAAACAGTTTATTTTAGTACATGAGGAAATGACAGAAATGTTCGAACATTTCCTATGATTTATCCATGTAACTTTTATCCTTGATGCAGACTCTTAAGTTTGACTAATATCAATGCTATAAACTACATGTTCGACAAGTCATTTGACTTCTCAGCGAAATATAAATACCCCCGTCGCAGCAGACCTGCGTACTCAGCGAATTTCCAAATCAATAATATATGACAAGTTTTTAAAAAATCTGTCCATAAACATGAGAATTATTTGCCTATTCTCCATAAGATTAACATGTGAAAGAGTGTGCAGGTTTGTTGCTGTGAGGAACACTGAGAGTAGGCATTCATACCTTCAAAAACATTTATTTTTAGCATTTATACTAACTTTCATCAACATCTGTCCATCAATAAAGGAGTTTGCCTATTCTCCATATGATTAACATGGGAAAAGAGTATGCAGGTTTGCTGCCATGATAAACACATAAACTATGATTTTTAAGCATAAATGGATAGATCTCAACTATGTGAAGCTAAATATCAAGTTTTATCCAAAAATATTCATTAATATGGGAAATATTAATTTTTCCCTATCCTCCATAAGATTAACATTGGAGCCCCACAATACAACGTACTGTGTTTAGATTTTTTAATATCTCGGTAACCGTTAGAGATAGAGAAAAACTTTAAGGAACTTAATTGTGTAGTTTTTTAAGCTGATTCCAATGGTGAAATATAAAATTAGAAATTTTTTTAAATTACATGTGAAAAACGCAAAAAACCCCAATTTGGGGTACAAAACCCCCCCAAACTACCCGTTCCCATTGACCGATATGTCTGGTTTACGAACTCGTCCAAGCATTTGTAGGAATACACGTCTCTATTAAATTTGGTCACGATCGGACCATTTTTACGAGAGTTATCGTGCTAACAGACACATACATATATATATACATATATATATATATATATATATATATAAAAATTTTAACGACTATTGTTTTTGGACTCTGGGCACCTAAAGAAGAAAAAATAACACGGTCCCGGGCTTAAGTCTCACCATGAGACCTACGGTAATAGCTTCTTCCCTATGGGAAATTCGCTAAAACCTAAACCAGTTCAACACTAGACCGTGTTCACGGAAAGAGAGGACAGGAAGTGCAAAGGAGGGGCAGTAGTGGAGGTAATCTGAGATGCAGTTTATGATTCGGCTCACAAGGGCGCTAATCCATTAGGCGGTCGATACATAGACCGACGTCGTTTATGTGGCACAATAGCACAATGCCACAATGGGCGAGGGGGTGACGGTGTGTTGACAAACTCGCCACACAATGGGCGCCTCGCCGGCCCGGGGTCAAGTTGATCTGTTATCTTTAAATTTGCGCTCAAACCCCCCCAGGAGGTCAGCAGGCACTTCTACATTGCTCAATCTTTCAAAGATGCATTTTAGAAGAAGAAAGGGTTTGGGGATTGCTGGCAGTAGGTTATTAGTTTAGAAATGAAGTATTTTATTTTGCGATCTGATAAATACGATTTTTATTGAAATATTATGTCTGAAATTTTGAAATGAGTTTGTCTTATACAGTACTAGCAGTAGGCCCGTCCTTTGTACGGGTTGTAGGATTCAGTTTAAATAAGAAAGATTATCTTACCAAAATGTAGACCTGAAATCCTAAACGAATCAATACAAAGAAAGATTATAACATTTATACCACTGTTATAATTAGTTATACGTAAAATAGCTTTTTAATATAGTATGATTTCCAAATGGGGTTAAAACCAATGACCAATATAAACTAACTAATATTGATTTGACAGCTGTTTGTTTTTATTTCTACAAATCTTTAAACTACAAAGACAGCTGATTATTACCAGTAGGTTATTCATTGAAAACTGGATAAAATGCGTGTAATATCGCGTAAGAGTGGGTTTTTAAATGCTCGTTATTTACTTTTCAAGGGGCGGCGGACGGTTTCAAGCATTTATAAACCATCTCTGGAATGTAGAGAATACATGAAATAAGTTTCATTATAATCAGTTCTCCTGTTTTTTTCGGAGAAGACGGCGTAAAATGCCTCCTGGAGCGTCACAGACAAACAGACAAAAATTGAGATAAGACCGGTTTCGGTTTCTCTAACGCACGGAAAGAAAAAGTAACTAAAAAATGAATAATTCTGAGCAATGTACAGACAAAACTCTAATTTTATTTATATAGATTTAGATTTGTCCTATAAAATAATATGGTATGTGTACATAATTTCGCACATTAAAAGGTTAGGAAACTGAACCTATATCAGAGGAATGATGCTTTAGATAGCACGTGTGTATGGAAATAGCATACAAATACTTAGGATTAGTATAGTATAGTAGTAGCAGAGTGCTAGAATTACTTCAGAGGTATCCTCATTGTTGCAGTTCGGGTTACAAATGCAATACGTATATTTAAGTAACTCGAGTTTTACCAGCACTTATATTTGAAAGTGGTGTTTTACGACGGATATGTTTCGTCGAATCGTATATCCCGCTGGTGTATTATGATAAACACGGCGCCGGAGAGGATGATCCGGGTTTGAATTATTCAACCGGTGTCGCGATATTACCATAAAAACAATAATGGCCTCGTATAGGCGAGGCCTGGCTACGGTGGATTGGCGCGAGGAACGTCACCCGGCGTGTCAAATACAAACTGAACCACGTCACTTCAGTCTGGTCCTGGTGAGGCTGGACGGTGGATTGGGACTAGACGCGTCATCGAGTACAGTATAGCTATACTAGTACTGTAATGATAGTATACCTTTATAGGTTACTAGCCAAAGTACCCGTTCTTCGCACCGGCTAAAAAGGCTGAAAGGTGTAGCTCTACTGATACAAGGTATTGTTAATTAATTCTTCATTGTTTACAAAATGACAAAACACGAGTGTCTACAAAATTTCAAAGTAACATATGTCAAATATTGGGAGAGGATAAGGATTAATGTAATAGAGACAGTCGTCGGAAAAAAAACTTAAAATCTACCATTCCGCTATTTCAAATAATTCACTAATTTCGATCCAGCAGTTTATGTGTAAAAATTAACTTTATTTCTTTTTCTTCCCGAACTGTCAAAATATAGTGCAAACGGATGTTGTCATTAGAAAATGTAAACATTGAAACCTAGGACGGTCACGGCAGCTCTTTCTTCTTCTTCTCCTTCTTCTAGAACTGTCAAATTTTAGTATTCACAGCTGTTGACATTCAAGTAATTTTATGTTTTCATTCCCTAAAAATGTAAACATTGAAACTTAGGACGTTCACAGGGCGTAGCCCGAGAGGATTTTAAGGAAATGAGTATGCCTATGTGTTGCATGAGATTAAGATCTACCTTTGTGTAAAATTTCAAACCGGTCGGTTCAGTATTTTTCGCATTTACTTGCCACAACAAACCCACAAACAAACATACAGAAACCACCTCTTCTTTATAATATTACAGATATTCAGACTTCGTGGTGCTCTTATCGTGTTTCGGTGTCGTAAAAAATATCGTGATAACTCATCCGATAACATGACAGACTTGTGCGCCAAATGTAATCCTAACCCATTGTTGCTGAGGAGAATCACTAGACATAAAGCGGAGTCGCTGCGCTCGGCGCCGTAAACATCAACAGTTTTGTTGGCGGCAGTAAAGAGTTACGGCGGCCGTGATTCAGCTCAATCTCGCCCGCCCAGGTAATGGATGATTGGCGACTCATTACAGTACTGTATTAGATTCTGTGCGTAGCGAGCGGCAACTGCTGACGTGGCCGATGTTATACCCTCGTTTAATTTTACAGGTAAATTCTGTACGTGTTTATAGTGTAACGATAAAGGTTGATTTTGTATGTTTTATATTATCATTATTTACAGTTTTAGTTAAGGTGATTTTGGGCACTGATTTTCGAGTGGGTGACCCGATCTGGTCCTACTTGAATTTGACCTCGGCCTTCGGCATATGTCATACAGCAGGCTTTCAGTCTAAGCTTTTTTCTTCTTGTTTTGTAATCATCGTGTCATGATATTGAGTAGACACCTCTTGTGCTGAAGTTTATTTTTGTTGATAGAATGTATGAGTTGTATCTAATGTAGGCCTACATAATGCATATTGCCTATATATAATGTATATTGTGTAGGCCTATTAATATAATCGCAGTCGTAAACCACTAACAGGACCTCAAAGCTGATTAAGTGAAGCTGTAAGATTATCAGAAACTGTGTTTCCTCGAGGTTTGAGTACGTGCATATACAATGAACAGCTCACAGTTCTCCGTAGGCCTAACGATGGTCCGGTCGCCTTGTTCCTGGAGTGGCTCTTAATAGAATCACAGTCCTAAACCACTAACAGAGCTTCGAAGCTGTGAGATTATCAGAAACTGTGTTTCCTCGAGGTTTGAGTACGTGCATATACAATGAACAGCTCACAGTTCTCCGTAGGCCTAACGATGGTCCGGTCGCCTTGTTCCTGGAGTGGCTCTTAATAGAATCACAGTCCTAAACCACTAACAGAGCTTCGAAGCTGTAAGATTATCAGAAACTGTGTTTCCTCGAGGTTTGTGTACGTGCATATACAATGAACAGCTTACAGTTCTCCGTAGGCCTAACGATGGTCCGGTCGCCTTGTTCCTGGAGTGGCTCTTAATAGAATCACAGTCCTAAACCACTAACAGAGCTTCGAAGCTGTGAGATTATCAGAAACTGTGTTTCCTCGAGGTTTGTGTACGTGCATATACAATGAACAGCTTACAGTTCTCCGTAGGCCTAACGATGGTCCGGTCGCCTTGTTCCTGGAGTGGCTCTTAATAGAATCACAGTCCTAAACCACTAACAGAGCTTCGAAGCTGTGAGATTATCAGAAACTGTGTTTCCTCGAGGTTTGTGTACGTGCATATACAATGAACAGCTCACAGTTCTCCGTAGGCCTAACGATGGTCCGGTCGCCTTGTTCCTGGAGTGGCTCTTAATAGAATCACAGTCCTAAACCACTAACAGAGCTTCGAAGCTGTGAGATTATCAGAAACTGTGTTTCCTCGAGGTTTGTGTACGTGCATATACAATGAACAGCTCACAGTTCTCCGTAGGCCTAACGATGGTCCGGTCGCCTTGTTCCTGGAGTGGCTCTAATAGAATCATAGTCCTAAACAGAGCCTCAAAGCTGATTACGTGAAGCTGTGAGATTATCAGAAACTGTGTTTCCTCGAGGTTTGTGTACGTGCATATACAATGAACAGCTCACAGTTCTCCGTAGGCCTAACGATGGTCCGGTCGCCTTGTTCCTGGAGTGGCTCTTAATAGAATCACAGTCCTAAACCACTAACAGAGCTTCGAAGCTGTGAGATTATCAGAAACTGTGTTTCCTCGAGGTTTGAGTACGTGCATATACAATGAACAGCTCACAGTTCTCCGTAGGCCTAACGATGGTCCGGTCGCCTTGTTCCTGGAGTGGCTCTTAATAGAATCACAGTCCTAAACCACTAACAGAGCTTCGAAGCTGTGAGATTATCAGAAACTGTGTTTCCTCGAGGTTTGAGTACGTGCATATACAATGAACAGCTTACAGTTCTCCGTAGGCCTAACGATGGTCCGGTCGCCTTGTTCCTGGAGTGGCTCTTAATAGAATCACAGTCCTAAACCACTAACAGAGCTTCGAAGCTGTAAGATTATCAGAAACTGTGTTTCCTCGAGGTTTGTACGTGCATATACAATGAACAGCTTACAGTTCTCCGTAGGCCTAACGATGGTCCGGTCGCCTTGTTCCTGGAGTGGCTCTTAATAGAATCACAGTCCTAAACCACTAACAGAGCTTCGAAGCTGTGAGATTATCAGAAACTGTGTTTCCTCGAGGTTTGAGTACGTGCATATACAATGAACAGCTCACAGTTCTCCGTAGGCCTAACGATGGTCCGGTCGCCTTGTTCCTGGAGTGGCTCTTAATAGAATCACAGTCCTAAACCACTAACAGAGCTTCGAAGCTGTGAGATTATCAGAAACTGTGTTTCCTCGAGGTTTGAGTACGTGCATATACAATGAACAGCTCACAGTTCTCCGTAGGCCTAACGATGGTCCGGTCGCCTTGTTCCTGGAGTGGCTCTTAATAGAATCACAGTCCTAAACCACTAACAGAGCTTCGAAGCTGTGAGATTATCAGAAACTGTGTTTCCTCGAGGTTTGAGTACGTGCATATACAATGAACAGCTTACAGTTCTCCGTAGGCCTAACGATGGTCCGGTCGCCTTGTTCCTGGAGCGGCTCTTAATAGAATCACAGTCCTAAAACACTAACAGAGCTTCGAAGCTGTAAGATTATCAGAAACTGTGTTTCCTCGAGGTTTGAGTACGTGCATATACAATGAACAGCTCACAGTTCTCCGTAGGCCTAACGATGGTCCGGTCGCCTTGTTCCTGGAGCGGCTCTGTCTCGTGTAGGAAGCCGAGTTACAGATGTGATGTTACGAAGGCTGTCCCCGGTGTCGACTGTTGAGGCAAGGCTGTGCGTGGGACACGGAGAAATCTACAACAAACTGGGTTACCAGCCAAGGCGACTTGCTGGCTCTGACACTCACCAGGAAATATAACAATATTATAAAGAAGAGGTGGTTTCTGTATGTTTGTTTGTGGGTTTGTTGTGGCAAGTGAATGCGAAAAATACTGAACCGACCGGTTTGAAATTTTAGGCAAAGGTAGATCTTAAACTCATGCAACACATAGGCATACTCATTTCCTTAAAATCCTCTCGGGCTACGCCCTGTGAACGTCCTAAGTTTCAATGTTTACATTTTTAGAGAATGAAAACATAAAATTACTTGAATGTCAACAGCTGTGAATACTAAAATTTGACAGTTCGAGAAGAAGGAGAAGAAGAAGAAGAAAGAGCTGCCGTGACCGTCCTAGGTTTCAATGTTTACATTTTCTAATGACAACATCCGTTTGCACTATATTTTGACAGTTCGGGAAGAAGAAAAAATAAAGTTGATTTTTCAGATAAACTGCTGGATCGAAATTAGTGAATTATTTGAAATAGTGGAATGGTAGATTTTAAGTTTTTTTCCGACGACTGTCTCTATTACATTAATCCTTATCCTCTCCCAATATTTGACAGATGTTACTTTGTCATGTTGTAGACACTCATGTTTTGTCATTTTGTAAACAATGAAGAATTAATTAACAATAACTTAAATGTATCAGTAGAGCCCACACCTTTCAGCCTTTTTAACCCGTGCGAAGAACGGGTACTTTGGCTAGTATAACAATATAACAGCCCGAGAAATGGTTCAGAGAAATATTTCGTTTTAGCTCTATAATAACAATGTTAATTTTGTGACAGTATTGCTAGCAACACTACTTGATAACGGGTAAAAATGGTTGAAGTGTTAAATTAAAGGGAAATGGTTATCTGTACTAGGTTTAGTTGCGTAGTAAAATAAAATATAATTATTTACCTGCATGGCTCACTGCTACATTCATTTGACATATCAATAATACTTAAACGATTATCATGTGGTCTGTAATGGTGTCAAAATTTACATTGTTCTTATAATACTAAAACCCAATATGACGATGACTTAAAAATGTCAGAATCCTTTTAAATTGGATGTTAAGCGATAGGAAAACGTTGAAAAATTCTGTACTATTCAGTAAACTTAGGTGAAACTATCAAATACAAAATATATTACACCCTCAAAACTAAATAAAATATTTAAATGCTACCCGACACCGTATTCTACCTCAAGTGTAGACTAGTGTAGCAGCTGCCACATATTGGTTTTGCTTGTCGTACTGGCAGGGCAAATCTGAGAGATACGAGTGTCATATGTCTGGCAAGATCAAAGGCCTCAATTCGCTGACGTATAACTGTAGTGGATCTAGCTTTTGTTTCCGATATCCGGGTTTTTAAGATCTTAGCGTGACCATTCCCCGGAAGCAAGTACTTCATTAAGTTTTGTTTAAACATTATGGTTCTTTATCCTGATGATAATCTCGGACAATAGGTGTGTTATAAATTATTACGGTGTTGCACTAGCCATGCTCTCATGCGACTTGGCGGACTAATAAATGGTTATCAATTCGTAATTCAGAGGCCGTGGTTCGGATTCCACGTTAAACTGAAGTGCCTTAGTTGCCATCGGCTGTTGGGCTATTAATTAACAGTCATGTCTAAGGAACATGTCAGCCTTAGTTAGTAACATGACTACAAGATCGCGCCACAATCATCTTAAACACTCAACCCTCATTCATACTTGGCTTAAAATACCTACCTTGTGGTATGGTCGCCATTTCAATAATCTAATCTAATCAAGAATAATGTACAGTAAGTGCCACAACGCAGCACGTGTCTGTAGGGACAGAGAGTTTACCAGCGCCTCCAGGCAGTGGCTGTGCTTAGTGATGTCATTTCTGTGTAAACTGTTTCGCGACTCCTAATGAACTATTTTCTCGCCGCCGCCATTTTCTCCGCCATTTGCTCGCGACGGTATTGCCAACCTTATGGACTCTTTAACTTTTCTGTCACTGCGAAAAGTCTGCTTAAATTGTTCTTGTGTTTCTCTCGCTGTAGTAGATGAACGATTCTCATTAAATTTCAAAACCATTTATTACCTACTATTCGTACTATATTTGTTTTATTTAAACCTAAACTATTAATACGAGAAGGCAGATGGATTTTTCTGAACGAAACTTGCTGGACAGATGTAAATACTATAGTTAATTGATGTATGGAAATAATGGTCTTTAAGAGGAGTTACGCATTTATTTTGTACTTTTTTCTGTATTTTTAACCTGAACTAAAAACCTGAGTCCGCTTAAAGAACGTTTCTTTCAAAAAGATTAACTTTACACAACTCAGTTATAGCAAATATAGTTGTTTTTGCTGATCACGTAGTTTGTGGTATAGTGATCGATTAACCAAATGTGTTTAGAGTGGAAAATTGGGGGCGTTCACAGATTACATTTGCTATTCAAAGTTTATCTATAGAGATCATGAAAAACGTAACTTTTTGAAGAGTAAAGAGTTTTGTTCCCACCACAGCATCCCTGTTGCGGCACATAGAGATGTGTGGGTCACCAAGTGAGATGAACGAGATGACGTTACAGAATCCCACGGATTTATAAGTTTTAAATTGACGAACGGCTGTGCGGGAACGGCACCGGTGTGAACAGCCCTCTCGCCTTCCAATAATAATTCGCATGCTTATGTGGAACGTGGCCGAGACGTAAGGTTTCCCGTGTTCACGTATCGTCTAACAGGTTTACCGCGGTGTTAAGTGGTAGCCAAGTGGCGGAAGTAAGCAGGTTACCACGCTCCCTATACAATACCAGAGGGACGTCGCGTCACGGCAGCGAACCGTTGGATGGTAATTTCCACCAGATTACGAGCCGACATCAAACTCTCATTTTGACGCTTTATTCCCCACCCCAACTCTCCCCTCCCCGTCACTGTCATTAGAATTAACTCCGGGAATTGTGTTTTAATCATCTATAATTTACTGATTTCTGGTGCTTGATAAACGTCCTGGATTTTCGCTACGACCTATAGTAGGATACAAGATTACTTTACGGACATATATTTTATGTAAGGTACAATAATTTTATTTTATTCAATTTTCCGAGGCGAAAGCCAACGGTCAGCGTGTAGTGAATCAACATGGAGGCATGCGGAGAGGCAAAACGCTGCGTCGCGGCGACTGACAGCTCCAATAGCTGTTGTGATTGGCGCGGCGTTGCCACATCGTGCACGGGGCGCGACGCGGCAACGCCGCTTAACCCGATACCCGCTGGTAGAAGTTAGCTTTCATCAGTCACTGGGAATATTTATTTTTATCGAAATCAATAACGTTGTGTGACGTCATCGCAAAATTAACCGTTTGAACTCGAGTGAAAAATAAATGTTTGTTGTATCGCTCGTAATTTCTGGCGGTTTAGTGTAGTTTTTTTGCATTAATCGGCGTGCGAAAAGATTGAAATATTTACCTTTTATTACATAAACTGAAAAAAGTGCGTAAGATTTTAAAGACGGAATATTTAGCGTGATATAAATGGAACTGGGTTTACGGCTTGTATTTTATTAGGCACGTCATTCCCTTGTTCGCATTCTCTTACTTCTTTGTAAGTACCAGTTTTTATTTCTTCCGGTAATTATCTTAGTTAGTATTTCTCTTACAATTTCCCATTTACTCTTTATTGTGTGATGTTAAGTGTGTGTAAGGTTGGCCCTACCGTAGCCTAGCTACCGAGTAATGTTGTTATCGATCAGAGGAAGCCTCAGAAAGATAACCAGTGGATAGTGTTATCCCCTCCCCAGTGTTCACATCTATCTTACAGAGACACTTGTAATTAAATACTTATCGAGCGAGTACCTCCACCTGGAAAGGTTTCCTTCCAGATATTATGTTTTATCTTTACTTCCTGAGACTCTTTCTAAAGACCGGATGTTTTTTTTGTCTAATACTTCACTCGAACATGATACTTACATTTAAACTTAAATTATTTGTAACCCTAGTAACTGCTCCAGAACGTAGAGACGATGACAAAGATAAAGTTATAGTGTAAAGGCTATATCGTGGTCGAGACAAGTGTAAGTGGTTCATTAAATGCATTCTCTTTTGAATATCCTTTTATCATGTCCAGGAGTAGGTCAGAGGGTGGGGATGAAAAATGCGTCGTTACAGTTAGATGGTCTTTTCGTTGATATTTGGCTTTGTCCCTTATTTATTTTTTAGCGAATTTCCCATAGGGAAGAAGCTATTACCGTAGGTCTCATGGCAAGAGTTAATCCCGGGACCATGTAATTTTGTCTTCTTTAAGTGCCCAGAGACCAAAAGAAATAGACGTTAAAATGTATATATGTGTCTGTGAAAACGATAACTCTCGAAAAAATGGTCTGATCGAGACCAAATTTGGTGGAGACGTGTATTCCTGCATTTGCTCGGACGAGTTCGTAAACCAGACATATCGGTCAATCTGAACGGGTAGTTTGGGGGGTTTTTGTACTAAAAAATTGGGTTTATTTGCGTTTTTCATATGTAAATTAAATAATTTTTAGATTTTATCTTTCAACTTTTGAATCAGCTTAAAAAACTACAATTTAGTCCCTTAAAGTTCTCTCCAATGGTTTCCGAGATATTAAAAAATCTAAACACAGTACGTTGTATTTTAGGGCTCCAATGTTAATCTTATGAAGAACAAAGAAAAATCAATATTTCACTTATTAACCAATATTTTTAGATAAAACTTTGTATTTATCTTCATGTGGTTGAGATTCATCCATTTATGATAAAAAAATCATAGTTTATGCGTTATCATGGCAGCAAACCTGCATACTCTTCTCCCATGTTAATCATATGCAGAATAGGCAAATAACTCTCATGTTTATCGACAGATTTTGATCAAACTTGTCATATATTATTATTATATTATTGATTTGGAAATTCCCTGAGTACGCAGGTCTGCTGCGACGGGGGTATTTATTTTTGTTCCGTGTCCGGGTGTCGACGCCGGCTGCGAATATTGCCGGAATGTTCGGCGGGAATGCGAGCGCGGCCATTACATGTTATTGCACTTCACGCGACCGGAACTGATAGTTTCGCCGACCGTTTTTACATGGAAGCAATCTATCGTGGTGTAACACAAAGTCCACGTACTCGCCATGTAGTTACGGCCGTAGTAGTGTGTAGTATAATGTGCGGTGACGCGTCGTCGAGTGAATGACGTGTTGCCTGTTCCCTCTAAATGAACTATTGTATTGTAATGCGTAACTAGGAGTTCTCCCGCAGTGTATTACAAAATGAATTGAATATTAAGAGTCTGCATCAGTGGTAGGCATCTTGAATTTTAGTCCCGTAAGGGCAATGTTAAATTCTGGCGGAACATAACTTCACTTTGGCCTGTGTAGTGGCGTTAATTATCAAAGTATCAATGTAAAACTTTGGAAGTACATTGATGAGTTGTGGCTCAAGGGAATGACCTTTTTCAATATGTTCAAAAATGTAACTTGATATAAAAACAAAAATTCAGGAATATTTTACAAAATAAATCATTATTATTTTTTTATTGAGATCGACAATAAGAAGTCCTGTAAGGTGGTGCCCTGGAGGACTGTAATACCTTTAATTTGATACCTCTCCCGTTAATTTATGACAATAGGTCAAGGAGATATAGGCGCCAGAATTTAACATTGCTCTTAAGGGACAAAAATCCAAGATGGCTACCACTGATGCAGACTCTTAATACAATTTTACAGTTTATTTTTAATCGCCACATGGAGTAAAACAAACTGTATTTTGTTAAGAAACTCGCCTTTGATCTAAACTTATTTTTATAGTCAGGAAGTCTCTCTTTAATTACGTTAAAAGCAACATCTTTATTCATAACTCAAGTCTTGCTCTCTTTGATTTTTCTCCTTTAAGCCATCCTCAGTTTTCGCATTCTTTTTGTTCCCGTTCATCACAAAGAGAGGTCTTGCAAGGCTGATCATCAATGTTTAACAGTGAATCTCGCTTGGTAAAATAATAGCAAAGGTTCATAGAATACTCGAACGCCCACAATAACTAAAAAAGTGACTTGTGTAACTTGAACATCTCTCTCTTTGTTACACATTTATTTATCGAACCTTTCATATCCTCGTCGTTGCGAGTGAAAGCCTGACTAGCTTCAACTTATCCTTTAAATGGATGAGAGAAAGTGGTCTGTGCAGCTTCCGTGCTGGGACGCCTCGCCGCGCCACCTCGAATACGTCCTCAGCCTGAGGGTCCGAGAATAATTGTTCAAATCCCGAAATGGTCACTCGGTGACTCCATCGTACATAATGGAGATGCAACTACGCGTATTGTTAATACCCTTTCCACTCTTCTAACCAAATTTTTGAACCTAAACATTACTTAAAGAAAACGTCTAAAAGCTTCACCCTTAGGTTAACAATCTATATAAATAAAATTAGAGTTTTGTCTGTACATTGCTCAGAATTATTCATTTTTTAGTTATTTTTACTTTCCGTGCGTTAGAGAAGCCAAAACCGGTCTTATCTCAATTTTTGTCTGTTTGTCTGTGACGCTCCAGAAGGCATTTTACGCCGTCTTCTCAGAAAGAACGGGAGAACTGATAACAATGAAACTTATTTCATACATTCTCTGCATTCCAGAGAAGGGTTTTAAAGGCTTAAAAGTGTCCGCCGACCCTTGAAAAGGAAATAACGAGCATTTAAAAACTACTTTTTACTCGATATTGGTCGCATTTTGTTTCAGTTTTAAATGAATAACCTACTGGCAATAATCAGCTGTCTTTGTAGTTTAAAGATTTAATAGAAATTAAAACAAACTTCTGTTGAATCAATATTAGTTAGTTTATATTGGTCATTGATTTAAACCCATTTCGAAATCATACTATATTAAAAAGTTGTTTTAGCGTATAACTAATAATAATAATGGTATAAATGTTCTAATCTATTCAATTGTAAAGTAATGCTAAATAATAAGCTGGGTATTCATTTATTTTCTTTGTATTGATTTGTTTAAGATTTCAGGTTTACATTTTGGTATGATGATCTTTCTTCTTTAAACTGAATCCTACAACCTGTACAAAGGACGGGCTTACTGCTAGTTAATTATAATAATTGATTGTCAGGACTGCGAATTTTGAAAGATGCTACTTTCAACACATTAATGGATTCAAAAGTATTCGGTCTGTGTTCTCATCTCGTAACTCAAGGGTTGCAGGTTCGATACCCTACCATATCGGCTGTTGTTAACTATCTGAACCGTTAGAATTAGTAACTTTAGACTGATACATGCACTTCCCACTCAGGCTTAACTTCTAACTAATTCCTCGAGACTTACAAACAAAAAGCTAATGCACGCAGAGATGTTTAATAGGAATAGCGGGATATGCATTACCCAAGACCACCCTTCCATTAAAGTTCGCTTCGTCGTTCTCTTTAATAAATCTTACTGACTAAAAATTCCTCTAAGAAAAAACTCATTAGATGTTTCGCATTTCTGATGTGTAGCCGATGATAAACAAAAATAAACCTTTTAATCAACGAAGTACTTCAGAAGTTCGTCTCGAGTAATTTCATATAAATGGTTGGATAAACAAGAAGTCGCTTCTATAAAGCATTTACTTTCTTGAATAAATAAAACAATTATAATAGTCCTCAGCGTGGAGCGGCGGGTGCATTTGAATTTCTGGCACGTTGTTGATTGCATTAAAATCTTTCTGACGGCTTGTTGTTGCTTTCAAATCTTAAATAGTCACACTAACGTGTATAGTTTTTCTATAATACAAAAATGTCCTTACAATTATTGAATAACTTCCGTATTGTTATCGGGTCATAAACGAATTCGACTTTAAAGATTCTTTAATTATATCGAAAAGCAGTTAAAAGAAAAAGTTGATGGAGTTTCAATCTTTCTTACGATTTGTTGTCGCTTCTAAAATCTCGAGTTTATAATCTCAATAAGTGAAGTTCAAACTCATTGAAAATGGATTCTTTAGAATTGGACATCTTTATTTTATATGAAAAGATTATCGATAAAGAAATTTTAATTATGTTGAATACAAATTTAGTGAAATTATTGTGTAGACGTTAATTGTCTCATGCATCTTTGTCTCTGCAATTTTTAAAATACAAGTACAGTAACATAGATTTGAGCTAGCACTTACATGGCGTGGTAAACACTGACCTAACCAATGTTGTGACGGTTTTTTTGTCTTTGTCAGTAACTAAAGTACATCAAGTCAGTCAGTGGCGTAGATACAGTTTTTTCATGGGAGGGGATATAAATACCCCCCCCCGAGTAAAACTTATTCTAGAGGATGTAGTATAGGGTACATAAGGGACATTTTGATGAGATAAATACTATATAAAGATCATGCAATTTCTCCGCTGCCATCTTGGACTCTGGTCCCATAAGAACAATGTTAATTTTTGGACAGCGGTACAAATTAATTTGACCGTCGTAAAAATGGATGAGGTGTCAAAATAAAGGTAAAGGTAAAGTGTAAAGGTAAAGGTAAAGTGATTATCTAGGGAATTATACTGTATTTTATGTTTTTTATCCTAAAAAATATTTACAGCTTGTTATTTTACACTCTTTGTTTTGTTAACTAGATGCGATTTGTCAATTAGTTATCGAATAAAATTATGAGGTAATTATATTTGAAAATGTTTTTAAATAATAATGCAATTCCTTTTATAACCACTTTACCTTAAATTTGACACCTCAACCATCTGTTTACGACCATCGTGTAGCTAGTAATGCTGTTATGTAATTAACATTGTTCTTAGGGGCCCAATGCGAAACATTTTGTCAGTAAGGTCACTCAAAATGCAAAAAAAAACACTAATGCCGAACACAAAGCGTAGAGGGTACGGATAACATATGTTAAACGTCACAAATCGCAAACGTCAAGATCTAAACTGTTTAGGTAAGACCTACAGTGTAAGTTATAAGATTTTGTGGCTGAGAGATCTTGATGGCGGGAGGGCCGGGAGACCAGTCGGGGAAGGTCGCTTAGTTAATTCAAATACTCTCGTGTACTGAATTTCGGCATGCAACATACAATCAATAACATCAACGCACCGCTTATTCTATTATTTGTTATTGCGTAGCGGTATTTCAGAATATTTTTGTTTTGAAATTATTAGCGAAGGTGATCGTATGGGGAGGGATATATCCCCCTTATCCCCCCCCGTATCTACGCCACTGAAGTCAGTTCTATAATACTACACTCGCCTTTCACTCATGTTCACCTTGAATCATCCATTAGATAGTGGTGTCAGTTTCTTGTACATCCCCCGGCCGGACTGTCCCTCATGTTATGTTGTGACCTTAGTGACACAAACACCATCCAGGTTGTTGCTGTATATTACCAGAAATCAATTGTAGTAGTAGTAGTAGTGATATTACGTCCATACAAAATCAATGGGACAACACTGACTTGACAATAGTGTAATATTGGTATGGATAGCGCGTTGTCTGGTGAGTGTAACAAGTTGTCGGTCATCATTTATGAATTCCAAGCAGAGGACGCGCCTGAGGTGTGGCCGGCAAAGGAGTGCCGCCTTCACAGTTCAGTTCGTCCTCTCACCTGCTAGTCGTGTTACGTACTCGTATATGCATTGTTACAATCATTGCCAGTGGGGTGAAGGATAGTACCTACTGTACGTCTCTTGTAACTCTATTCACCCGGTTGGGGGGTAGAAAGGGGGGGCTTTGCCTCGGCGCGGAACATTTCAGCCCCGACGAAGCTTTTGATTAAGTGACGTTTTGATTGTCGGAGTCTTAACTTCGTTTTGAATTTCCTTTTAAGGAATTTCCCTCTTAGTCTGCCTCAAACTCATTCTGAGTCAATCAAGTATTTGTAAACAATCACGATAAATGGATTGAAAATTCTATACTAAATTTTGTATTGATACTATTCCTTATTTCAGTGCAGGTATTAAAACGTCAATCTACATAATAGGGGTTATACACACTGGTTCAACAACACCCACATCAAAAACTTGTCAGCGGCGACCTTCGAATCAAACTAAGTGTTCTTTGGGTAACTAATTCCTTCGTGTGGAAACTGATTAGAGGTCTTGAAAGCGTAATAGCAACCCCGATTCTTAGGGTGATTATTCAAATTGTTTCAAAATTTTACCAACGTTGGTAAGTGGAGGGGAAGTCGTCTGTTATTGGTCAGGCGGACGTTGACACCGATCTTGCACGCACATGTTTTGAACAATAATTGCGAGTTTCAATGTGGCATTACATTCATTATGTGGACGAACGAAGTGAAAACCTCTATGTAACTTGTTGGTTGTTGTCAGCGGAGTCAAACTTTCAATGTCCGACGGTATGTGGGCATGTTTGTGGGGTTTTGCGCATGTGACGCAATAACGGAAGAACTGCTGCTAGGGAATTTAAATACGCTCTTTGACACGCTACACGTCACGAGCTATACTTCAAGCTGTGGTTTTTGGAGGGGCTCACATATAATTTATTTTATAAATTAAATTTTTACTAGCGTCATTGGAACCTAAATGACTTAAGTATTTATTATTTTGAATCATCGCTCTGTGTCAATCGCTTACTGAGAATCGGGTAAACGCTGTATGTTGTCTTTTGGAGTTTTAATCTTTTGACGAAGAGTTAAAAATTGATATATTGCTTATTATATGTAATATTGTAATACAAATTTGTATACAGTTCCATATAGTTCAGATAGAATTTAATATTTGCTGAAAAATCTAAATTTTATTGTTTCTCGTGGCAGCAAACCTACTTACTTATTGTTTTAAGTACTGTAAACTTTGTATACACCTTCATCCAGTTAAAGTCTACTAATATATGTCAAATAAGTTATTAGTTTTGAGAAATTCTAACCCTACGTTCTCATTTACTACAGACGAAAATTATGCCATCGACGTAGACTGAAATAATGTGTTTCTTGTCAGTTCATCCTATTACTAGAATATTTGAATAAACTACTTGTTATGTATAGTATAAAAAACAAAAATGAAATTATGTATACGTGTAATTGTTTGAATGCTTTTGTCGGTAATGGTTTTTTTCCTCCAGTAATCAGTGACTCTAGACAAAAGTAGTTTAACCTAGTGTGCCACAGTACAAGGAGGGAGGGGTGACCGCAATGAGGGCCCTGGCTGGTGATGGTGTCGTGACGTCCTCCTGACCTCCGCAGGTCAACAATCTGCATCTGGGGCTCGTTGTGGTTCCCTCAGCATCGTCTACGCTCGCCCATTAGGTTATGTCTATATAACCTACCCGTTAAATAACTTTGGATGTTTTATCCTGAACTACATTGCTACAAAAAACTACACAATTTAGTCCCTTAAAGTTTTTCTCTATCTCTAACAGTTACAGAGATATTAAAAAATCTAAACACCGTACGTTGTATTTTGGGGCTCCAATGTTAATCTTATGGAGAATAAAGTAAAATTAATATTTCACTTATCAATCAGTATTTTTTGTTTAAACTTGGTATTTAGCTTCACGTTGTTGAGATCTATCCATTTATGCTTAAAAATCATAGTTTATTTGTTTATCACGGCAGCTAACCTGCTTACTCTTTTCCCATGTTAATCGTATAGGGAATAGGCAAACTCCTTAATTTATGAACATATGTCTATGGAACTTTGTATGTATGGTCAAAATAAAAATGTTTATGCTAGAAATGCCTACTTTTAATGTTCCTCACAGCAGAAAACCTAGGAGAATAGGCGAATAACTCTCATGTTTATCGACAGATATTGATAAAAACTTGTCATATATCATTATATTACTGAGTTGGAAGTTTTCTTAGTACGCAGGTCTGCTGCGACGGGGGTATTTCAAGAATCTTAGGTTCTCCCCTTTCCTTGGTCTGATAAATTCAGGATAAACCGGAACATGTACACCTTCCCAAGAGAGAATCATAGTCGAGTGTCAGGGAAGCCTCAACACCACTTGCCACTTGTATCCCTCTGTACTCCTTTACTGTCGCGGACGAGTGACCGCGGTGAACGACTCCTCGCCTTGACCTTTGCGTCACGGTCTGCCCAGTCATCGCCGCCCTCCTCCGACTCTCACGTGATGGCTAGATTAGCGCTCGCCACTGCGAAGGCCTACTGTATAGGTGAAAAGAAATTTGTAAAAGAAGCTGCCTGCGATAGTCTTGTAAATAGTGCGACTGGCCTGGATACGGACAAGCAAGAGTTCATTTAAACAGCTGTTCCTGTTTCAAATTTTGATCATTCAATTAGCTAACACCATCCACCCCAGAGCTAAGATGTATCCATGTCAATATTGGTAAATTCATAACATATGTTTGAGAACGACAACAAAGACAGCTCTGATTTGACCCAATCGATCACACATCAATAAACACATCTGGTCTTGACCAGATGTGTTTATTGATGTATGACAATTGTTGTGTATTGATATGTTTATTGTGTGTGTGTTGACACTTGGACAGTGGACCAAATGCTCGGTGGATAGTTGGTAGAGCATACAGTACTGTAGATTTTAACAGGGTGTATTTGGCATGCCATAGAAAAATAGGTGATTGTTGATGATAAACGTCACGTTTATCTCTGTTGTTGTCTCGTCGTGTATCATGCAGCCCTACTACACGCCTACAGCCGTTGTCACACAGCGACCACACATGGAAAGCTGCGATGCCACGTCAGTTTTTGCCGCCGATCGACGTAATTATTCTCCCGCAAGAAGGACGCCAGAGATGTTTTTCCCCGCTCAGGATAATAACCATCGCACAAAAAGGAGATGCGATCGATTGGTTCACTTTCTTCCGCCTCTCTCTCACTTGCTCGGGGAAAGCACTTTCTTCACCGTCGCTGTCATTCGTATTGTGCGTTATGTTTTTTGTTTTCTCCGCTAAAACCGCGGCTATTGTTCCACAGTGGGAGGGTTTCGCTTTCTCCCATCTATATGAATGGGATGTGGTAGATAAATGAAAATATTAGTAATGCGCACAATTGCAATCTGAATTATATCAGTTGTTGTGTTGACTATTAAAACTTGTTTTCAATTCGAATGTAAAGGATTTTTCTATTTAAACCTATCATGGTATACTCTTTTTTATCGACCGTCACAATGAACTCGTTAACGTAGTCGTATTTTTAGGTAATTGTAGAATACGTGTAATCCCATAATACCCAATTACAATGCTCATAAAATACGTCATAAACATGTGTATTCATTATATTGTGACATATACACGAAGTCATGTACTGCACTGCGACACACGATGTTTGTTCCTACTTTATGTTTGTCCTATGCGTATGTACTAAATGTTGCATCATTTAAGTTACCCAGAAAAGACCGATCTCCCGTAGCTAAGCCATATCCATTTCATTCATGGTGGGTAAGCCTTATTAGTAATTTCCAGAAATGTCTTCATAGTTAAACCTTCTCTATGAAAAACGTCTGGACTGATGAAAGGTGAATTTTCTTGATAAATTGCCTTAAAACTATCATTCCTCTAGTATTTAGGAACCCCAGCAAAGCGCAGGCTTTAATATTAAACATAAATGTGCTGATACATAATTTATTGTTGGCGTTGATAGGACTCGAATTGATAACTAAGAATATTTCACAAGGAATTGCTTCTGTCAGTGTAATGTTTTGTGAGGTCTTTATTGTGAACAGGCGGACCGAATATTCTTGATGGAGGTAGACACTCAACACCCAACACCGTTACCTCTCAGCGGCGTACGCTCCGATCTTGGCCGAAGTATCCCGAGCGTTGCCGAATCTCGATTTTCGGTCGCTGACCTTTCCATCTGACTCTTCTTGTTTCACTCGGTCGCTTCGCTCGACACCACGATCGCTAGTTATTATCAACGGATGCTCGTATTGTTGCGGTCGATAATTTTACCTAGTGTTCTTGGAATTGACCTTTCCGATTTCTCAAGTGATTCTATTAAAAAACTATTATAACCGAATCTTTGCAATCAAGGTAACTTTCGATGTTGCTCAGATATTGTTTGACAACAAAAATTTACTATCTACAAATAATCATAACTGTAAAACATAACTTGTCTGTCGTTCGAGTGGAATACGCCACTTCCATAACAAAGCGATCTCAAAATCTGAAAGGACACAACTCTCGTCGGATATGTCCGTCCGTTTATCTGTTTGTTGAGGAAAGTCTGTATTCAATTCGGATAGAGGTTACTCGTGAAGAGTTGGCCGCATGTTTATGCCCTCGAAGCGTGTGCGGAACAATGGCGGCGGCGGCCATATTTAATCCCGAACCGTCCCTTTTCATCAAATATTGCAGCAGCCACATCCCATTCAGAGGGTTTAATTTGGCCGTGTCTTGCCTGCAGTCTCGGACGGATTGACTCCACTCCGCTACAGTTTGCCTCTTGCTCCTGTTTGAATTTGTAATGCGTATACTCGAGTAATCACGCATCTATCTACCGGTATACATAATAAGATCTATCAAAGTCGTAGAACTTATTTGCTAGTAATGATGCTAAAATTTTAAGCTAACAGTATCCATTAACGGGCTAACGTTGCTTGTGACGTACTCATTTGGTTATTGAAACGTGGAAACTAATATAGTTACGAAATGTTTAAATCCAGAAAAGAAATAAAATTATCCTCATTGATCTACAAACTTCCTTCATCTACAGTATTCCTTATAATTTAACATCTCGACAGTATTTTTATGACTGCTGAGTGTGGAATGATGGTGAACATATTTTAACATTATTATTATTGTTGTATGGGATTGAAATCTAAAAATATGAGACTGATGAATACTTAAATTTAAAAAAAATCTACGTCACGGACTGGTTGATACCGCCTTCAATTTTGAACCGGCTATACCCGTAGTGAGCGCATGCACCTATATTGCGTTCCAAGTGAATGAAGGCGCGCTCAACCGAACCCTGTTAAAATAACCAATTCGGTAAACACTATGATGAAACTTTGCATTTAAAATATTCCAGTTGAAATACATTAATTTCAGTTTTATTAATAGTCCTATGTAATTTATAGAAGTCTCCCAGACATTGTAAAATGAAATGTATTTGTTGAAATTTTGACGGGGATTACATTTAAGCTGCGGAGTCGAACGAGTTTAAAACTCATCGTGGAGTTTGTTAATGTTAATTGAAAGTTGGAAGAGACTTTGCCATCCGTCCCGAGTGACATCTTGTCTGAGTAATCGAGTTGCTTTACTCTCAGAATTTGTTTGTCTTCAAATCCCTTTTAAAGATCCCCAACTCGCAGGGTTAATTCTATAAAACAATGTCTTGGATAGAATTGATATATTTGGTAAAAATTAACTCTTTAATTGTTTAAAACCCTTAAGCTTATAGTTTTTAGTTTTGAATGTATTTGTATAATGTCATGTATTATAACTATAATGATAGCCATTCTCCTTTGTTATGAACCCATATATTTTTACTATGTCCATTATAAATTTTTTACTTTTGAAACCCGTGCACTTGGAAAGTAACAGCAATCTTTTAAGGTGCCGCAAGTTGAGCCTAGTCAAAATTTACTAGTAAATGTCATAAGTTGTCTCTTGTCAGCGTAATATATTCATAGGGTGATCAACAAGCGGAGTTGTGAGCTGTTTAGAGGTGAGGTTAGTTATGTAAGCGTTGTTTGCGAGCTGAGAGCCACTTGGTATTCAAGCTCTCTCCACTTCCCCCGTGAATGGCTCAGTCTTTAGAGCAGTCCTCGGAAAATACAAACTGTCTATCCTCATTAAATCCTCGTCCTTTCAATTTCCAGCAATCTACATTTATTTATTTTATTACAAAATCTCTATATGTTAACTTGAAATGATTAATTATTTGATCGCGGAAATTTTTATTTTAATTTACACACAGTAATTAAAGTATAGATAAATCAATTGGAGTGCTTTCAAACACCTGTAGTCATTAAAGGGAGTCGATTTCTCATTAGAGTGAAAGTAACAAGACCTTAAAAGGGAAAGAAATTGGATGTATCGGTTGCATGAATAAACATGTAGGTGGAAGCGGTCGGTTGTGCTAACATCTGGTGTGCCGAGTTAGCATTAATGTGCTCCTAGTGGGCTTGCGTTCATTTTCATGTGCACAGTATTGCTGACCACAATACCAATATTTCTATATAAAAGCAAATTACTGTGATCAGTAAGTTTATTTAGTACTAGCCAAAGTACCCGTTCTTCGCACGGGTTAAAAAGGCTGAAAGGTGTAGGCTCTACTGATACATTTAAGTTATTGTTAATTAATTCTTCATTGTTTACAAAATGACAAAACACGAGTGTCTACAACATGACAAAGTAACATCTGTCAAATATTGGGAGAGGATAAGGATTAATGTAATAGAGACAGTCGTCGGAAAAAAAAACTTTCTATCGTAATATATTCATAGGGTGATCAACAAGCGGAGTTGTGAGCTGTTTAGAGGTGAGGTTAGTTATGTAAGCGTTGTTTGCGAGCTGAGAGCCACTTGGTATTCAAGCTCTCTCCACTTCCCCCGTGAATGGCTCAGTCTTTAGAGCAGTCCTCGGAAAATACAAACTGTCTATCCTCATTAAATCCTCGTCCTTTCAATTTCCAGCAATCTACATTTATTTATTTTATTACAAAATCTCTATATGTTAACTTGAAATGATTAATTATTTGATCGCGGAAATTTTTATTTTAATTTACACACAGTAATTAAAGTATAGATAAATCAATTGGAGTGCTTTCAAACACCTGTAGTCATTAAAGGGAGTCGATTTCTCATTAGAGTGAAAGTAACAAGACCTTAAAAGGGAAAGAAATTGGATGTATCGGTTGCATGAATAAACATGTAGGTGGAAGCGGTCGGTTGTGCTAACATCTGGTGTGCCGAGTTAGCATTAATGTGCTTCTAGTGGGCTTGCGTTCATTTTCATGTGCACAGTATTGCTGACCACAATACCAATATTTCTATATAAAAGCAAATTACTGTGATCAGTAAGTTTATTTAGTACTAGCCAAAGTACCCGTTCTTCGCACGGGTTAAAAAGGCTGAAAGGTGTAGGCTCTACTGATACATTTAAGTTATTGTTAATTAATTCTTCATTGTTTACAAAATGACAAAACACGAGTGTCTACAACATTCAAAGTAACATCTGTCAAATATTGGGAGAGGATAAGGATTAATGTAATAGAGACAGTCGTCGGAAAAAAAACTTAAAATCTACCATTCCGCTATTTCAAATAATTCACTAATTTTGATCCAGCAGTTTATCTGAAAAATCAACTTTATTTCTTCCCGAACTGTCAAAATATAGTGCAAACGGATGTTATCATTAGAAAATGTAAACATTGAAACCTAGGACGGTCACGGCAGCTCTTTCTTCTTCTTCTTCCCGAACTGTAAAATTTTAGTGTTCACAGCTGTTGACATTCAAGTAATTTTATGTTTTCATTCTTTGAAAATGTAAACATTGAAATTTAGGACGTTCATGGGGCGTAGCCCGAGGGGATTTTAAGGGAACTAATATGCCTGTGTTGCATGAGTTTAAGATCTACCTTTCTGTAAAATTTCAAACCGGTCGGTTCAGTATTTTTCGCATTTACTTGCCACAACAAACCCACAAACAAACATACAGAAACCACCTCTTCTTTATAATATTATAGATTGGTTGTAAGTTAAGAGTTTGTGCTACATTTTGTTTCTCCTAATCAGTAGAAACTTTGTGAGTTGGTATTATGAATATCATTGTTTAAGTTTTATAGTGAAAACGTAAATCATTAAAATTAAAACAGCTGATTAAATCAAATGAAGCCTTGACAGTAATACGTCACCTCAAAGCTGCTTGCAACCCACCTTGTCAAGTTTGTTACCTTTGTGAATTAATAATGCTGTTTTTCATCAATACTAACAACCTCAAATCTTTTGACATGCTGAATGTATATGTCATTACTGTTGCGCCCATCAACCTTTCTTTGTTTCATGTTTACCAAAGCCACCAGAATAATAAAAATACTTTAAATTTTGTTTGAGATATAGTAATTTAATGTAATGTAGTAATGTGGTTGGGTTTTTCATTTTCATGTTTACGATAATTTGAATTATAATATTTTTAACCAGTTTATTTCGTATTCAAGCACCTCATTAGTAGCTCTAATGAAATTATCTATTTATAAATATGCTTTCTGGAAATCCTTTATTGGATGGCAGTATGATTCTTTATTGAAGGTCTACAATAGTTAACTTTTATCTACTGTAAAAATTATCATTCATTTTCACAGCTTTACGGTGTGTCTTAATTGATGGCCGAACAAAGTGATATCATGCATGTATCGTTTTGGTTGTTGTCAGTGGCACAATAACGGAAGAACAGCTTCAAAGATTGGTTTATAATTTGCAATGTAAATAATTCTTCAACCCACTAGATGTCATGAGTACGAAATGTAGACGATCAGGTCTATCGCAACCCCCCCCTCAACTACCCATTCCGATAGACCAATATATCTGGATTAAGAACTCATCCGTGTAAATGTCGGAATACATAGTAGAATGCTAATTCAGCATTTTACAGCTGAAACCTATTTTTCTTATTCAGCGTGTAAAGGGTTCATCTAGTTTAGCACTAGGTACTAATGTATATTAAAAAATCCTAATTTTATACTTTTTGTGACAGCAATCCTACTTACTCACTGCTCATACGGAGGTATTTTTTTGTTTATAAACGGTTACATACTTGGGACAGCTTTATAGTATGTTTTTATCCAAATACAAAAATTTTAATGGTAGTATATTTACACGGAGTAATAGGATTGTCGTGTCTGTTGCAGCAATTGTTCCGCAACCAAAACACAGCAGTGAACCCAGCGCAGCAGATCCAGTTGCTGCAGCAGCAGCAGTACCAACACCTCGCTACCCAGCAACAACAGCAGTTGGCAGGGCTCGCCCCAGCGCCCGGCGCCACCTTCGCCCCCGCCGCACCCTACATCATCAACCCCCAGGAGCCTTATGTCATCGCTGCTGGTATGTAGTCCAAGGGTGATCTCCCAATCTATTCCGGGGTCGATTTGACCTTTTCTAATCCCTTCAAGTTCATAAATTTGTCAACGGGTATTCTTTACTCACTCCATAGTCCAGACTTGGTTCCAAGGCTAGGCAAAAAATAGCTCTCAAGGAGAAAAGTGGGCATTGTCATAGTCATATAGGATGAGGAGGCCCCAGCAGAGCTGGCCAGGCACAGCCACCGGAAAGAAATGATTCTTGAGCATCGGTAAGGTAGGAGAGGAGTCAAGGTTACCTGGGGAGGAAGAGGCATCTACGTCACGCCTATCCATCCCCCAGGATCCATGGTGTCATGCCCTAGGAGAAGACTGAAGCAGACACCAATCTATCCCATAGCAAACTAACCAGCTCTGGGATTGAGAATGTGTATTAAGTTCTAAGATTGTCGTGCCCCTATGTGACAAGGAACCAAAGGTGGAAGGGAAGCTGCCCACTTGGGATAGTCAAAAGACTCACAACCTCATTTTGTTGAACCCAATTGGTCTCTGAAGTGCAATAATAACTGGCAGAAAGCCATTTATGGACATTGTGGGAAGGATACTAAGATTCAAGAGCTAGGATATTAGGAATTAGTTTGCATATTGTTATAGCACAGAATAAAATTAGAGCTAAATCTTCATAGAAATCTCACAATTTCCCTGGGTAAAAGATCATTAATGTTACGTAAAAGTTACGAAATAGTTGGTTTTGTTTAGATTATTTTTACAACAATAATGAAAGCCCGCCTTTGTTGGGCGAAAGGCTAAGTAAGAGGCTGACAACAGGATTGCAGGTCATTAGGCTCCCGCAACCCGCTTATGCATCACCTAGTCTCTTTGTACTGCCTTGCTCACTTTTATCCTCTTTAAACTACGCCGGGGCCCCTGGTTTATTGTAATTAATTTGTTATTTTTGAATATTTTTATAATGAGATGATGAAAGTCCTGACCTATGTTCATATGTAGTAATGTGTACCTTCTTGTCACGTCAAAGAGCTCATCGTGTATCCTATTTCAATTTTATTAGGGTGTGTTTACAATAGAACACAACCTTATCTAAATGATATGTGAGGTCTGAAATGTGCCATCTCTTACGTAATATCAAGGTCATAGACTGTATTGTAAGTAGTGGAATGATAGTATGAATAATTTATTTACACCTTAACTCATCACTGTGTGTCCATACCATAGGATTGTCTAAGAGATAATATGAGGCGACTTGTTACTGTCTTGAATACCATAATTTATTGACAAAACAAAAAAAGGAAGATGTTTCATTGTTCTATCAACCTAATTGCATAAACTTTGTTTTAAAATGTTAAAAAGTATTGCTTTTTACTGATGGAAATTAGATTCAATGCAGTCAGATGGAATATACAGTGAATCAGGGCAAGTGGATGATATTGGATTTGATGTGGTCTCCGTGTGGTTTTGCTTCACTGACCACACAAATAGGCCTTGGTCTGCAGGGTTTTGTTTCAGTCCAATGAACAAACTGTGCACTGTATTGTATTGGGAGAACATTATTTTCCATGTAATGAAGTGGAGGTAATAGTAAACCTTTTGCAGTCTTTCAATTTCGAATTGATTCCATTATAGTAATTAATTTTATGTATATATGGTTAGTTAGTTCTGTGTAATGTGCCCAAAAAACACGATACTTTGGCATTCAATATGTTCCAAAATTCCTATCATTCAAATTAAAAAATTTAAAAAGTTGAGTACAAAACTATGATTTCTGGAGATTAATCTATGATTTTTATCTTGTGGTATCTAAATACGTTTATTTTTTCACATCTATTCATGATGATGACTGTAGATGATGATCTTTAACATGATATGACACATTCAACTCCAGTTCAAGTTTAAACCATTATTCGCGACTCCCGAGCTAACTCAGATTTGATGTTCTTAGCTGATTCTCTCAGGAATACACGTTGTATGCTAGTTTTTTTTTTCAAGCTATGATATTTACATTGACCTTGAGAAGTGACAGACCATTTGGTGCTATTCTAGTGGATTTTTATGAAACTACATCCATGCCACATGCTTTGCAAAATCAAATGTGCGTGGTTGCGAAAAAAAGCCCGGGCTACTGAACAGCGCCAATTTACGCCGCGGTTAAAGGGTTAACAAAATACAGTTATCGTAAGACAAAAAGAATTTTTCACCAATTGTAAGGAGGGTAAGGTTTTAGAGGTGGGCAATGCAGGCAGAGGACCACAGTAACCACGACTCTCTGTGGTTGAAACAAGGTCATTTGTGGTCACTAGCTCTCGTTATACTCTTTGATCTCAGTCCACCAACCAACCAAAAACAATTTTTGTACTCTCAGACTTTATTATAAAAGAGTCGAGAAATCCTGGGTTGAAGTATTTATTATATTTTTTGTCAGTTTGTTGTACTGTTTTAAATTTAGTTTCCAGGATTTTGTTCCATTCCACTTCTCTGTGCTTAGATGAAATATTATCTCATTTTGTACAAACATGAACATTAACAAAAGTTCCAGAACATAGTTACAAATTTGTAGTGTAACCAAAAGTTTTGTGCGGTTGGAGTTTAATATTGATTCAATGTTGATCCAAATTGAAAGCATTATTATCTGACATATTTCCAATCACAATTGAGAATGCCAGTTCCAATAAAACGGGCTCACCAGAGTAGAACAGGATTACCTTGTGTTGCCAAGCCTAACTGTGTTATCATATCAATAGAGTTTAAATTACTTTGTCTAAGAGGCTTATTCCTAACCCCAATTTTGAATTGAGTATGTGCAGTGGAATGATTGATAATATACCGCCCCTTCCATACTTAATTTCAATTGTTAATGTGGGTTAACTATGTTTCCATTATGTCTTAAGGTAGTAATCATTATTCATTTTTACTTTCTCTCCACAAGGCTACACAATTCATGGAGAAAGTATGGTTTTTAAATTTTTTTATTTTGAGTTGAGGGTGAAATATCGTGTTTTTAGCCTACCAGAATCCAATAAAGTGGGTTTTGACTGAGCTTTTGTCTATTTACAAACCCTGAGACCGCATCAGTGATCAAATTTGTACGAAATTTTGGACAAGGCTGCATATTGAAAAATCTCTTGTTACTTTTGAGTATATTAATAGAAGTACATTAATAAATAAAAATGATGTTAATAAGGTAAGAATTGACATTTTATTTCTAAAATATGTTAGTTCAAGAATCAGAATTGGAGAAATTTGGATTACTAGTCCACTATACTATATGTTATGCTATTTTGTTTTGTATATTGCATTGTAATTATTTATGATTTTTAGACATGTGACTGAAGGTAGAGCAGCAATGGTTATATTTATTGAGTAATAAAACTAAAACTGTTACTGATAAGTTGTTGGCTTAGAATAGTCAATGATATTCAATCGAGCAAAAATTGCTTTGAGTCACGTTCAAGATAAACATGTACTGTATTTAGCCTTTCAAATGTTGCAGGACCAACAGTGATGCCGCAATACTACAGCATGCCGTGGGGTGTGTACCCAGCCAACATAATACAGCAGGGGACGACGACACAACAGAGGCGACCACTGACCCCGTCGTCTGCGTCGGAGAACCCTTCCAACCTACCGCAGGTGCAACCCGGCCAGTACCAGGTCATCCCGACTGCCTACTACGACCAGAACGGTAGCATGGTGATCCGAGGCATTAACACAGCGCCGCAGACGATGCGACTAGTGTCGCCTGCACCAGTGTTGGTCAATGCCGGCACGCCAGGCAGTTCGATGCGACTGCTCGGCTCCCAGACCCAACAGATCACCACGCCTCCGTCGAGCATATACAGCGGCACACAGCCGGCCTCCCTGTATAGTACGCCAACCGCAAATGGCACCACCATCTCAGGTACTCTACTCTTATTTTCTTAATTAACATTTTGCTTGACGAATTTGTGGCCACGTCAAGATTTTACATTTGATAAATAATTACAGGAATACCATTATATTTATAGCTTATTTCTTTACCTAAATATTACATGAAATAAGGTTACTTTCAAACTTATAAAATTCAATATTTTGTTAAATCTATATGATTTTAAAAAGTGTATTTGTGAACTAATTATTATACGAGCAAATAGACATATAAACCAAATTCTCAATTTTATGGTAAAAATGTCGAGATAAATTGTCACTAGAAAACCAGAAGATTGTATAACAAAATTTTAGAAGTATTTTGAGTCACAAGCCATGAGTGTGGGTGAGTGTGTCACTAACGGCGTGCGTGCGTGTGTGTAGGGCTGCCCCCGCAGTCAGGGTCCGCAGCTCCCGGATACTCGACTAACCTCGCTTCTCTCACTTCTAGTCTCTCGTCTCTGGGCGCAGGTTAGCACAGCTTGCATGTCTCTGTGCCCCGCCCTACCTCCCCAAAAGCAGAACCAATATATATGACTTGATGAAATATAGAGAGCAGCAAGGGCAGCAATATCTTGTGACTATTGCTGTTCTTTATGCTTCACCAAGTAACTGTAAACTTATTATGTTTCTTTTTGCAACGTTTTACCCCAATTATTTGAACTGTATATGACTTGCCTTGAATATCAATATGCATGAAATAAAACAATTCCACAATCCTTCTCCTATTATATGTTGTTTTATTTGTGTGCTACTTCTTCATTGTTTTGCAATCAAATTCCTTAGGCCTATGAACTGAACTTGCTAAATTTTACAATTAAAGTGAAGTCGCTTTGTGTGTGAACATTTGAAGCTTTGAGTTTCATTTAAAACCACCATTATGTATTTAGCTTGTGGGAAAACACCATTTTGATAATTAACTTTATTTGAGAGGCATTACATACTTTTAAACATATAATCCTGTAGTATAATATCACTTACCAAGGTCTTTCAACAAAAAAGAAAAGTTCTTGCAAATTTAAAAAATTAAACTCATTAAATATCTAAGACCTCAGTAATATAACCAAATTACTTGTTGTTGGATTATTTAATTAATTACTTGTTGTTGGATTTTCTTGACAATAATAACTCTGTTAATTAAAGCAAATAGCTTTAATTCCCTTAAGAATTGGTTTTCACGTGTTTAACCAAATTCTGGGGTTTGATTTACTAATTTTTTTAATATTATTTTAGTTATTTATAAAATGTTAAAATATTTATTATATCTTTTTAAAGTAATATATGCTTGAACCAGGTGTTATAACCTTTGGACTGTTACAGGACTAGGACTGAGTACAGGCAGCACAGGGCGAAGAGATTCATTCGACCGGAACACCTCTGCATTCTCACCTTCACTTGAATACGGCCGTCAGAAATGGCCCCAGAACTATGGAGCTTTGGGTCAGTCTTGTTATCAATTTCTGTCTGAGACGTAAAAAGAATGATCAAACTGTAAATACTTACTAATTTGGATATCTTGTTAGCCTATTTGTCACGTTTTGGATTTCAGTGCAAGAATTAGGTCATGCGTTCAAATCCCACAATCCCAGGATGCTCATTTGTGTTTGAACCGCCTTCCCAAAAAGCATTTTGTGTCTGATCACTCTCTGACTCTGTTAAAATGCTTCCGACGTATAAAGAACAGAAAAAATTCATCAAAAATGGAATTTTAATGGTTGTGTTAAATATTTTAGAAAATTTGTTGTTGCAATTTGAATTGTTGAAACAAGTCTTAAAGAGGGAGTTTTATTATTGCTCTTTTCATTATCTTCATTGAAATGAACTATAGTTTAGCGTGAAAGGAATTTTAAGTCATTTTGGAATTATCTTATACTCAGTCAATACATTATCAACAGCAGTGAGTTTAGTTTGTAACAGTAATGTAGCATAGTAAGACTAGTTAATTTTCTAGGATGTTATTTTATTTATATAGATTTTGACGAGTTTGTAATATTTTTCTACAGGCACAGTGACGGCATCACCCAGTCCACTCGGCCTAGCGTCAGGCTCTGTGTCGCCGCCTCCAGCACTCGGCTCCTCCGCGGGACTACAGCTCGGCGCGCTCACCACCTCAGCCAACCGCTCGTTGTTGAGTGCTGCCCCAGGTGCTGAGGCCATGACCAAGTTCCGTGCCTCCACCACCATGCTCGGCACTAACTCCCTCTTCGCCAAGCTCGGCACGGTAATGTGTTTTGGATACATGTTTATCTTTTGTGTGATTCACCTAACCGATAAATGATTCTATTGAAGAAAAATTACTTCTGTTAAATTATTTATATTATTTAATTTTAATTTAAGTTTAAACATCATTAAGGCCTTGTTGTTAATTCCTAGGTAATACTTTTCATGTTAACCCTTACCAGGCAGCTGACAATTTTTTTTGCAGAACAGTATAGTCGCACGGCGCGGTAAACGAGTTTACTCGCAATCAATCATTTTGCCACATTTTCTGTGCTGTAGTTTGCAAAACAACAATTATGATGTTGTTTTATTCTCTAAAACCAATATGGCGGCTTTTTTGACTTATTTTGTGACTTTGGCCAGTATTCATGCGCTCACATACTGCTTTTAACGGGAAATCTCGCATGTCACTATGGCCAGCTGTTTTCACTTTCGCTAACATTGTTTGTTGACATTTTTGTCAATGGGTGTTTGTTTTCATTGTATTTTAGCAGTAAACAGTCTATATTGTGTGAATGTTTTTATTGTATAGGATTTATTAACTAATTATTATTAATTGAAATGGCTCATCCAGATGAAATAAATACTTTTTCAATACCTAAAAATAGTCTTAAAATCTTCAGTAATTAAAAATGAAGCAAATTTCTGTTTTTTTGCTTTATTTAGGCTACCTAAATCCAAAAAGAATATTGGGAAAATTATATTTTGAGTATTTTACACTGAGTGAGCAGGAACCAGTAGCGCTTTAAGGGTTAAAGTTCATTATTTAGTCGTTAGAATAATTTTATCATTAATATTCAACACTCATATCATATTCAATAGTAACCGCCCGTTCTTAATTACAAAAGACACCTTGTAACTAAAAGCATTTATTTCAGCCTAGTTGTACTAAAGAAATGAAGTACCATGAGTAGTTATGTAGAAGGTGTGTTAAATGAGACAGTTAATGTGTCAACGGCGCAGGTGCCTCGGTCGCTGGGACAGACGTCGACGTCACCGTTGGAGGCCAAGCCCACTGGCCGCAGTCGTCTGTTGGAGGACTTCCGCAACAACCGCTACCCCTCTCTGCAGCTGCGCGATCTTGCCAACCACATCGTAGAGTTCTCTCAGGACCAGGTGAAGTTCTAGGTCTTTAGGTTTTAGGCCTTCTATAGGATTTTGGAAAGTTGTAGGAGAGTCATATTTATTAGTTTTTTTTATTAGTATAGGATTTTCTAGCATGATGATTTTATATAAATTTATATTGATGTTCCTCACATTAGCTGAACCTAAGGGTTGTTATTCATTCAACATATATTTCGGTAACAGTTTATGTATTAATGGCAGAGAGGTGGAATCATTTTGGTGATTGATATTTCTGTCCACAGCATGGATCACGATTCATTCAACAAAAGCTTGAGCGTGCAACTGTGCCGGAGAAACAATTGGTGTTTTCCGAGATTATTGCCGCTGCTTACAACCTGATGACTGATGTGTTTGGCAACTATGTTATCCAAAAGTTCTTTGAATTTGGAACTGCTGATCAAAAGACCACTCTTGCCCAGAAGGTAAGTATCAGTTTTATTTAATCCTTTAAAGTTGTGCTTTCAATTAACCCATTTAGGTCCAACTATTTTTTGTCTTTTTTGCCTTTGCTGATTATTTGATGCCAACACAATCATGCTGTCACCAGCTCGAGCATGATAGGCCCTGCAAACCAATTGGAATGTCATGACCAAAATACATTTTTTTAATGCCTGTATGAAATTAAGATCTGATGGTTTACTACTTAATCTAAGAGTTTTCATTCACAAACCGCATGTGAAGGAACGGTTATAGCATTTCAATAGTGAAGTTTTTTGATGGTTATTCTATGATAATTTATACTGTTATACAATCAAAAGTGCTGCTGAGCAACCCACACTTTTATGAATAGTACTGTAACTGTACTTGTAAATTGTTTTTAAATTCACCATTAACTTGATATTGTGGACTGCCTGAATGTTATCATTTAATCTTCATACACTATACTGTCCCAATTTTATAAAAAAGCAAGAAAATGATTTTCACTCATTGTCCTTACCATTCCCATACAATATTGTACATAGAAATGTGGTTTTGCATGTGGAGGCTCCTCTTATATCCATGTTACATTAATCAAACTATGATGATTTGATAGCAAAAAGTCCTTAAATAAAAGTTTAATATTATTGGTGGTGCACAGGTGAGAGGGCATGTGTTGCCACTAGCTCTGCAGATGTACGGATGCCGGGTGATCCAGAAGGCTCTGGAGTCCATCTCCGGGGAGCAACAGGTGGAGATTGTAAGGGAGCTGGATGGACATGTGCTCAAGTGTGTAAAGGACCAAAACGGCAACCACGTCGTGCAGAAGTGCATTGAGTGTGTGGATCCGCACGCTCTGCAGTTCATCATTAACGCCTTCCAGGGACAGGTCAGTCGAGCTCCTTTACCTCTTATACTTATTATATTTATAAAGAACTACACTGTACTGTTTTATTACACAATAAAGTACTAAGGAGTCTGCGAAGAGGGTGACAACCTCTTTAACCCCTACTTTAATCTCTGTGCATGGGACATATCAAGCAAATACGGTTGAAATGTGTAGCAAAGAGCTGATACCTAAGATTGATTTCCTGTACTTCATATATTTTTAATATTATTTTTATGTGGTGTTTTAAAAAATGTAGAAACTTCAACTAGGCCATCTCAACTTCCTACTGATCGCCTCTGTATATGTATATTTTTTAGAAGTAGAGCACAAAATAAAGTACACTGAGGAATGTGCATATTTTTTATTGATCATTTGTCGTAAACAGGTTTTATCAAACTTACATAATTCACACAGCTATCTGATTGTGCAGTTGATCAGTTATCAGCATAATGAAAGTAGAAAACGGGTTTGTGAAAATGAGAATTACTGTGAAAAACATAACGTGTTTCATCAACTAGTTTTGTAAAATGTTAAAAATATTACAGGACAGCACCCACGTTTCCCCACCTTGAGCTTATTATTATATTTACTAGTTAAACTTCATTTCACTTTTGTAAATATTGAATTTTATCAAGATTGTCTCATTTTTGTTGTTATTCTGCTGTAAAGGTTGTTTGAAATACCTATATGTTGTTTGACTAATGGTTTTTCAGGTGTTTGCGCTTTCGACTCACCCTTACGGGTGCCGTGTGATCCAGCGCATCCTCGAGCACTGCACACCCGAGCAGACGGCACCCATTTTGGAGGAGCTCCACCAACACACAGACCAGCTCATCCAGGACCAGTATGGCAACTATGTCATCCAACATGTGCTCGGTAATTATCTCATATGATTTTTTTTTATCAAACCAGTTGTAAGGGTTATTTTCTGGTTGAAACAAATTTATTCTTACTTTTTTGTTTCTTTGTAATTTTTCCTTGAGATGAGAAGAATTTGTCGTGAAATATGATTATGATATGCGTCTTATAAGCATGTTATTATTGGTATTAATAATTAGTTATAGTAATCCTTCTGGCTTATTAATCTGAACTCCTACTTGTAATATTCAGGCTCTAGTCTTGGTGGATCCTTCATGTTTACCTAGACATATAGCAACTAAAAACTAAGGGATGGATGGGTTGGCAATTAGTTTCCTTTTCTTAATTGTTATGAGTTTCTGTCTGTACTTATAAATGTCAATTAATGGCCTTGGTCACAGTGCTTTTTGGAAGCCTTGTGCATTTTCTATCAATATTTGCGCAAGTTTTTGATAATGATGGTGCAATATTTTTCAGAACATGGAAAGCCAGAAGACAAGTCACTGTTGATAGCCGCAGTGAGAGGCAAGGTGCTTGCTCTGTCCCAACACAAGTTTGCCTCCAATGTGGTGGAAAAGTGTGTCACTCATGCCACCCGTGCCGAACGAGCCATCCTCATCGAGGAGGTCTGCGGTTTCAACGATAAGTAAGTTTCCTTTAAATTCATAACTATTAAATTTAAATAATTTTATTAATATCAAAATAGCAATAAAATTATTAGGTTAGGTTATTAGGTTATGTTTGAATGTCCTTTGTAAGTTGTTGAAATTTTCAAAGAATTGTTTTGGGGGATTTTGTTTTGCGGTAAGGAATCCTATGTTTCATTTCTGCAGTATTCATAAGTAAAGTGAAAAGGTTGTACTAATAATTTTTATGGTGTTACAGTGCCCTTCACGTGATGATGAAAGACCAGTACGCCAACTACGTGGTGCAGAAGATGTTGGACGTGTGTGAAGCTTCGCAACGCAAGGTGTTGATGCACAAGATCCGGCCGCACTTTGCCTCTCTTCGCAAGTACACCTACGGAAAGCACATCATTGCCAAGCTAGAGAAGTTCTTTATGAAGTCTAACAACGTCGTCTCTGACCTCGGACCCATCGGGCCGCCAACCAACGGCGTCCTCTAGAATGCTGCCGCTTTCTTTCTCTTTTAAATCGGGGTTGTCATCATCAGTTTGCAGTTTGTGGCTAAAAGTTAGTTAGGTCTGTACATACTAGGTATATAGTTGTACAGCTGTCGAATCCGGGTTCATTTTTTAGTTTGTAAAATATCCGTTATTATTTTATAAGTGAATTGGACCAATTATTTTAACTGTAAAAACTGCTTGTAAAAATGTTGAACGTACAAATTGTAAACAAATTAGAATGTAAATAATACTTTTATTTCAAACAAAATTCTTGTTTTTTGAAGTGATTCCAACCTTTTCGTCGATCAACAGGTTCGACTATTTGCAAACTATTTTATGGTTAAATCACAGGGCTTAATGAAATCACGGGAAAAACATTTAAAAATAAACTAGCTCAACTTTTAGCAACAAATTTGCTATTTCTCTTTTTAACTTTGCATGTATACAGTGGAAGAGTTAGGAAAATTACTTTCGATTTTCACCGTCTTGAGCTTATTGTTGTATTCACTAGTTAAACTTGATTTCCCTTCAGTCAAGAAGCAAATTGTTTTTCAAAATTTACTCATTGAAATTCGGTTTTTCGGGATCTAAAATCCGGACCAAAGATTCGGTTTAGGCACTGCAGCCCTTGCACTTGCTCAAGTTGTATAGTTATAAATAGTCTGGCCCCTTTTATACTAGGCTAAGATAGTCTCATCATTCCGACATCTGTATAAAGCTCTGGCTCTGTATATAAAAGAACGCACGGATCTCTTCTCCTCTCTTGGCCCACCTCTCCCAACTATGTAAACTTGAACAAATTGTATTTTTTTGTAATTTACATATAATTAAAAAACCCCGTTCCTATGAAATTTGTAAATATATATATTGTAAATTGGAAATAAAGACCGTTTTTCGATCTAAGTTGTAGAATGTAAAGCCGATGGTTTTTGTACAATGTATTATATATAGATTGTTTTAACTTATAAATATGTTGCGTTTTATGAGATGGGTCGAGTTAGGATTTGTGCGTTCTGAAGTTTTAACAATTTGGAAATATATATTTCAAACCGTTGTGCGTCTAAATCGAGTTTTGAGTTTCTTTCCTTAGCACATGGGTTTGAAAGTTTGGGTTCGGCTCGCAAGGTTCAGTCTTGTGTTCGGTTCGGTCCACAACGACAGCTCCACCGAACCGGTCGGAAACCTAACGTTACTAAGACTGATGTAAAGGTTTTCTGCACTTCGTGTTGAATTGTCTATAATTTGCTTTTATCATTGAATGTTTGATTCGTGTTTAGGCTATCCGAGGTTAAGTGGTATATACATATATATATAATTATCGATATTATCTAAGATATTGTGTGTAAAAATAGTGTTATGAAATTTGCACATTTCTGTCTTATAATATGTAAAGTGTTGTGCACCTTATGTCTACTGGTTGTACATTTCAACATTTCTACGTTTTCATAGTTGGTAGTTCTGTTTTTACATAATGTAAAGCTTGATGTTTATTTTATTATAATTATTATCAAGATAATCAGTGGATTTGTTTATATTTTAAGGGAATTACTTATTCCATGCATAAGTATCATTTGAGAACTAAGATAAGGTTTCATTTTCTGCTGTAGGCTTATAGACGGATTATTTTATTTCATCTGAACCATGTGGTCAGTGCCTCCTATCATTTTTCTGGCACTCATGTATATCATTAACTGATGAACTTTGAATTATCTTATCTTTGGAGACAAATTATCTTAGATCGATTGTTATATGTTAGGACTTATTCTATTATAATCGAGCATGAAAGTATTTTTAATCGTCTTGTGTTTAATGTAGAGAATAGTTTCTCATATTAAAATCTTAAAAACTGTGTGTGTATTTTCCATTTAAAATTTCAATACATTTTGCACCCTTGATACTGTGCGTTTTATGAAAATAATTTAATTTTAATCAATCATTTTAGCCTTCAGTACGTTTGACCTATGCATCGAGATGTTTAAAACGTGAGAATGCGTTACAAGGGTCTGAAATTCTTAATGCCAGATGAATGTTTGTATAGATAATTCGTTAATTATTTATAAGAGATAACATTTTTAAGAACATCGGTCTACAAATTATGTAATTAAAATTCTTACTTTTCAATCATATTTTTGAATAATTTTAGCACAACGATCACAGTTTTAATATCGGATCAGCCGCAGTCAGAAGCCTGAGAGAGAAGAGAAAGGTCTCCAGTTGGCGTTGGCCCCCACTACTTATAATTATTGTACATATTGTATCATACTAGTGTTAAATAAATTAAAGAATTTAGCAAACTTGGCTGGCTTGAGAGAAGGAATTGTAGTTTTGAAGGAATTGTTTGCTTTCAAACCAAATTTAATTTTCTCATCAAGCATAATTTTTGGTTATATTTTTATTTGATTTGGAACTCAAGTTTTACAACATTAAGTTTATTTAGCTTCGTTTAGTTTTAGAATATAAAAACAAATATTAACATGCTTTTTTCATAAATTATAGAATTAACATTTCAATCTATTTGTAGAAGCAATAATCTTAAACAGTTTTGTTTAACATTTTTGTGAATTGAAAATTGATCTGTTGTAATTTCAAGGAATGATTACAATGTGGAGAAATGATTAGTTAAAAAAACATTTTTCTGTAAATTATTAAGAATATCTGAAAACCAAATCGATGTTATTATCCTCACACATTGGAGAAAAAATACTAGTACGATTGTTAAACCTTTATTTAATTGAAAATTGCTAAAAAACAAGATGGTAATTTAAAACTTCATAAAATAAAGCAATTGACTCTTTTTGTTTGAAATGAGTTGTAGAAATTAATTACCATCTATACAAAAATGTTAAATTTGGTTAATGAAATTTAAATTTTTTTTATACAATTGAAATAAACAATGTTCCCAATTTATATTACCAGCTTATGAGATCCTTCATGTCTCGTAAGTAGGCCTAATGTATGAAAGCGTATGCAATGTTTCCGACAGTTTAGCTTGAACTGGAGGCCTTTCCCAGTATTAATTTTCATTTGCTCTCTATCGCTTCCTTAGATTAGTTCAATAATCATTATTAATGTTAATCCAGTTAATAGAACGTGTAATTATTGTATTCATCCACTGTATGTAGGAATATACTTTTAATGTTATGTACCATATTGTAAGTAGTTTGTTATATGTGCCTTGTTTTAAACAAAAAGGAATTCCCACATTTCTGTCAATTTGCAAACGTTGATTTCATTTCTGAAGTAGGTTTTAAGTCAATTCACCCTTGTCAGTTGAAGTACTTTTATTTATTAAACGTTGTACAGAACTCGAGCGCACTGCCAACTGGTCAAAACTAAATTCTTTTATTTACTCGGTGCTGTGGGATTTCTCAATTTATAATTTGAAATTTTCACAAATAAACATTCGTGTAATACATACTTTTAGTTTTAATTCATGATTTCTTTTGATTTTTATTGTATTTATAATTTCCGTAGTTTGTAGCTGTTTTATATCAGAAGTGGATCAGTAATAGCAGCATGGTTTAGAACAAATCAACAGTTTTTCAGTTAGAAGTTATGCCGTTTTGTTTGCCTAACCTAAATTCATTGTCTAAACCTATTGGGTCTTAGGTTTGCTGTTTATTTCCTTTTTTTACTGTTAAAAAATTCATGGACCTATAATCTCACCTTACTGTAAGTGTATTATCATAATATTAATTCATATTGTATGCCTAGATTTATTGTAGAAAGATTAAACACTAATTAACATAGATTTAACAGAAAATTGTAAAATTTGGTGCAAGAGTAGTCTTTTGCCACACAAAAACATATTACAAAATTGTATATGGTTGTACAAATGTAACAATTTTCATTGTGAGAAATATTTTGAAGTATTTCAAATAAAATGGAAAATACTTCCTTGTAATGAATTTAATACTGATATTTATTTGGTTATCCTTTTCCTGTTGACTGCTGGAGAATGTTTGCAAAGTTGTTTTGATCAAAATTTAACATCTTAGGTTTTTACTAGTAGCTCTGTCTCATGAAAGTTATGAATAGCTATTGGGAAGAGTAGGTAATAGGTGAAAAATAGATTTCTCATAGTTGTTGAGATTAGTTGTGGTGGGAAAAGTATAATAAGAACAAAAGGTTCCCATAATAAAACCACCTATTATGATCTTGCTATTTCTTAGGTTTTTATAAAAAGGAATGGGGCGTTTTTAATTGTATTATTTATGCAAATGGATTTTGAAACTGATAGGTTCTAAACCCTAATAATAAACCTAATGCCAATGCTATATTTTTAATTATTTAATACATATCCTGTAGCCCGTTCCAGATCTTCCTGGGTGTTTAACTAGGCCTCTCCAAATCTGTCCTTAAATTCTTCCTCCACATACTGCCATTGTACTCCTCTTGCTTCTACATCCCGTTTCACCTCCGATCACCTCTTCTGTCTTCTCTAGGTCTTCTTCCATTCATTTGCAGCTCGCTCATTCTCTTTGGGATTCTTACATCTTCCATTCTCTTTACGTGACCGAACCATCTCAAACTCGACTTCTACTCGTACTCTCAAACTTTCTTCACCTCCTCTCAGCTCCATTTCTCATTCTATCTAATCTTGTTTTACCTTTAATCCCTCTTATAAACTTCATTTCCCCTGCCTGAACCCTACTCCATTCCCCTTCTGTTATGTTCCAAACTTCTGCACCATAGGTAACTATCGGTATATAGTACGTTTTGTACATGGTAACTTTAGCTTTCTTTGGTATATCCTTATCCCATACTAGATGTCTAACACTTTGGTAAAATCCTGCGCCTTTCCCCAGTCTCGTTGTTACCTCTTGCGCCATCCTTCCATCGTTCGAAATCACCGTGCCTAAATATGTAAATTTCTCTACCAACTTAAGCGGTTTCCCTTCTACTTTTAAAGGTTGTTCCAATTCCCCATCTCTTCCAATCACCATCACTTCACTCTTTTCCTTACTTATTCGTAGTCCTCTCTCTCTCATAACCTCTGTCCATTTATCCAGTTGTCTTTGTAACTCTCCTTCATTTCTAATAATAAACCTAATGCCAATGCTATATTTTTAATTATTTAATCGGCAAAAATGGTAGCTAGGTCCAGATTGGAACCAGCTAATTATTAAAAATAACCACTTTCCCTTATAATATTATACTGGTAAAAGCTTACTAAGTTAATAGTAGAAGTTAAGTATCTGTGTATGGAATGGACAAATCAGAAAACCCCCACCATGGTCAATAATTCAAGTTGAACCCTTACTTCGTGCAGTGACTCTCCAAATATCAGTTGATTTTAAAACTCGTAGGCCAGCCTCTTCCACAATGTTCTGTCTTCAGCCAAGTTTATGTTTAATAATTATACACAAGTGCATGATAAATTATACATTAGGCACCTCTGATCCTTACGTCTTGTATTATTTGATTGGTCCATTTTAATTTAGGTCTAACCGAAAGATGCTTTCCTCTTGGTGTAGCTCACCATACTTCAAGCACTTAACAGCGACTGTGTTGATCAGTCGGCAATCAATAGCGTTTTGGTCAGAAAGAAACTCATCGATAGTGTGTTAGTAGTAACAAACACAAATTTTTTGGCTACATACCTGATACGCTCCTTCAATTTTAAGTTACTAAAATACTGTGCAGAAACATGTAATTAATTGTTGTTTAGGTTTTATTCTGATAAATGGTTATCCTGATACAATTCTTATGCAAGTTTAGAAACAGGTAATTTTGTAAATTTAGCATGTTTCTTGTATATTTTGTAGCATAAACCAACTAAAAAATACCTTCAATAATCAAGTTATAAATTTAAGGGGTGATATTTATAAAAAACAGTTAATGCTTAACTAATCTTTTATTTACAAGAGCACACTAAAAAACAACGATCTATCCCTTAGAGAAAGTCTTGTCGGGGTAGTAGGAGAGATGCACTTTTCCTCCACTCTGATTGACACGGTTCCAGAATGTGCACGTGATCGTAGATGGTTGCACGTTGTCAAGGTACAACTTGCCATCAAGGTGGTCCATCTCATGTTGTGCAACACGAGCAAGCCAACCTGACATGTCCTCTGTCTTGTCACGGCCCTCCTCATCCCAACCTTCAATGTAACAAAACAATAAATAAAAGAGGGAAGTAGAGTGTCAAACAGGAACCACCTTCTTAAGTTAATCAATCATCAATAAGAATATCTTCTCATTGTATGCACACAAAGTTCAGAATGGTGTAAAACAATCTGTAGTACATGAGAAATAGCAATACCCTCATCGCAGCCGACCAGCGTACTCAGCGAATTTCCAAATCAAAATAATATATAACAGGTTTGATCAATATCCCAATTAAATAAGAGAGTTTGCCTATTCTCCATAAGATTAAAATAATAAATGCATGAACTATGATTTTTAGCATAAATGTATGGATCCCAACCACATGAAGCTAAATATGAAGTTTCATCAAAATAAACGGTATCAGTAGACTGCTGACTCCGTTAAGTAAATTTGAAAAAGACATTCTGTAATAAAACTATCATATTCTTTAAAGTTAAACTAAATGCGATTTCTGAATATAACAACAAGATGTCAAATTAATTTTTAGAAATTTTAAATTTTTCATGTTTTTTAGGGGTGCTAACCTTAAAAATCAAAAATGAAAAAAATCGTCTGGAGATATGATGAATATATACATACCAAATTTCATCTGAATCGGACCAACGGGGTAGGCTGTGGCTCTGTACACATAAGGGGACCCCAAAACTACTTTCTCCAGTTTTACTTTCTCCCCTTATACATAGTATATGGCATATGGAGAAAGTATTGTTTTCGTTAAAATTTTCAAATTTGAGTTGAGAGTGGATATATCCATTTTGGGGTCCCCTGAATCCAAAAAAGAGGGTTTAAACAAGATGTCTGTCTGTCCGTGTGTCTAGATGTGTACAGAGCCACAGCCTACCCTGTTGGTACGATTTAGATGACATTTGGCCTATATGTATATATATATTCACGGTATCTTCAGGCGTTTTTTAAATTTTTTATTTTATGTGTAATTCACCCCTAAAAACCTTTAAAAAGCGTGAAAATCCAAATTTCACAAAAACGGCTTTAACGATTGTGATTAAAATATGATAGTTTATAGTCCACAGAGTACGAAATAGTTTGACACCATCCGCATGTCTGTAAAAATGACGGTTCAAAAGTTATGGACTTTTAAATGTCAAAAAAATGAAATTTTTAAATTTTCAGCCAAAACAATAAAAGTAAAGCATAACTTGACTGGCACCACTGAAACCAGCTTAAAAACTAAACAAATGAGTATCTTTAATTATTTGTCTACGACTAACGGTTCCAGAGAAAAGTTAAATTTACTGCCCATGATAAACGCAGTACGTTGTCTGAAGGCGCCCAATGCTATTCTTATGGAGAATATTAAAAAATCAATTTCTTCCTTATTTTTCAACCGGTTTCCATGAAACTTAGTATGAAGCTTAAGGTCAAATCACCCAACAAAACCAACTCAAAAAAGTTTGGTATTACCAGGGGGAGGTTACCCCCATACAATTCGAACAATTAATTATTAAATGATATTTAGATAAACTTTGAAGAATATGATAGTTTTATTACTACAGATTGAACTTTTTTAAACTTACTTAAAGGAGAAAGTATGTGTCAGTCCACTGATACCGTTAATTTGTATTTATTATACTATGTATAGGGGAAGAAAGTAAAATAATAGTTAGTAAGTGAAATATTAATTTTTTCTCATCCTCCATAAGATTCGTGCTCAATAATACAAAGTACTGTGTTTAGTTTTTTTAATATGTCCGTAACCATTGCAGATAGAGCAAAATGTTAAATTAGTAAATTGTGTAGTTATTTGAGCTGATTCTAATAGTAAAAGATAAAATTTAAAATTTAAAAAAAGTTACATGTAAAAAATGCAAAAAACCCACTTTTGGGGTACAAAATGTCCTCAAACTACCTGTTCTGATATGTCTGGATTAGGAACTCATCCAATAAAAAGTAAAAATTTGCATAGCTACCAATTAATTATGGTCTTGATTGGACAATTTTTTTGGCGAATTATTGTGTTCACAAACACATATACATAAAATATTTTTTTGTCTCTAGGCACCTCAAAATGAAAAAGTAACATGCTCTCAGACTTAGGTCTTGCCATGAGACGTACAGTAACAGCTTTTTCCCTATGAAAAATTCACTAAAATGCCGAATTTAATTCACAAACATTGTAGAAATTGAATACTTTACCCGAGAAATTTTAAATCGAAGTTACTGTTTATACCATTCTATCCTGTATTCCCTATAAACATGTTTTCTAGCTTAAGGTATTTTAACAGGTGTTCAGATTGATGGGTCTGTAAGCAATGATATTTTTTCACTCCTGCCTTCTCAGCAACAACCTCACAAGGAGGTCTCCCCCTAAACATCATAATCTCTAACGCCAGACATTCTATGGAGATTTCATAAGTAAAAACGAACCTACCTGATAACTGAACTTCTGTATACAATTCCAACCAAAGTACATACGTACCAACATACGTTAACCGAATCATAAAATCATTTAATATAAATAGCTCTACAGAAAAAAAGGATCCGTGGATGCATTTTAAAATTACTAATTACCAACATTAGTGGACGGTTAGCTCACAGTGTATGCGTATGGCTGCATCTGTTTGTGTTGGTATTCTTGTGGTGTTCCGTAGAAGTCATCTACGGAAGGTAATGCGATCGCCATGACTCTTGAGTTGACCCCGAGCTGTGGCGCTGATACTCCTGCACACTTGTAACGTCGCACCGCTTTCCGCATATTGTGCAATAGCTGAGAAAATGAAAGGAGTAGGTGACAAACCTTGTTTCAACTTATTAATATTTGTGTTCATGTTCAGTTCCACCAGTTTTGCACCTAAAGAATAATAATGATTTACAATTTGACCTGAATTGCAATATTAGAAAGTAAGATCAATATAGTACTCAGTTTTTCTTCATTGGTGAATTTTTGTATGTTAATTTGTTATTTTAATACAGTTTTGGGGGGAGACTTAAAGGTTTAAATGTCAATTTCATGAAGGAATTAGGGATGATGGGTGAGCTTCAGGATTTAACGAAGGCTTAGGGGTACTAGATTTTAAGTAGCAGTGCATCCGTACCTTGTCAATCATATTAGATATTAGGTAACGGAATGTTTTACAAAAATTAATGTGCTGAAATAAACAATAACATTGATGATGACCTATAAACTATAAGGTCTCCCACACACTTTCAATATTAAAAATTGTGATTTTTTTAATGAATCACTCACACAACAAGGAGAAAAGTAGAAATAAATTTAATAAGGAATACACCAAGCAATATTTCCAACTAGGATTCATGGTTCCTCTAATCCTAAGCACGATTATTTATTTAACACCTTTTATTGATGAACAAATTAAACAAAAGAAATACATTTTTATACAAATACTAGCCTGAATGAATAAAATAGCCATTACTAACCTCTCTAAATTCTCTACTTTGAAGTTCACTTCTTTCTACAGCTTTACATTTACATCTCAAAACAGGATCTCCCAACTGTACAATGTGATTATATGGAGGCTTTTGGATCCTTTTGAATTTCAATTTAGTTAACAAACTAGTTATTTTACTCTGAAATTCCATATTTTCTGAAAAAAATCAATATATTTTAATTATTTACAAAAAAATTATTTAATTCAATTGTGAAAAGTGTATATAATATTGTTTCGAATTTAACAGTAAGAAGAAAAAATAGTGATTCAATTTACGTAAGGGAAAATCCTACTTTTTCCATTAATGTACGGTATCTAAAAAAATTAACAAGGAGGTGAAGGACTGAACCTAGTTCATAATACAACACCTTAATGGAGTTTTGACAGTATTTTTTTAGTGTTCTTAATTTGTATGCTAGGCCATAGGATGGTAAGCCATACACAGCTTCCAAGACAACCTTGGCCTGGAAACCAACCCGTATTCTTAAATGCTTGGAGACATTATGCATCCATATAATACCAAAAGAAACATACCCCGAGATAAACAACCCTTTAAAAATTTAAAATTATTCAGCTCCGAATAGCTGCACATAGTGATTCCTATCTACATAATTCTGTTTGCACTGATTATGACACATAAGTTATTATAAAACTAATAATAATTTTATTATTGTTATCAGATAATTTTGAACACAAATTGAAGTTAAACTGTTCAGAGGGTTATAAGAATGATTAACACTGGTCTTTTTGGTATAGGCCCTAAATGAAAAGGGTACAAGATAATGGTTAAAATCATAATAATCCAGCAACCTCAATAGGACTAGATATGATGCAAATTTTGTAGGGAAAAGTATCCTATTCATTTATTTCTTCTGAGCTATTATTTAATCACATGAAAGATATTGATACAATACCAATATAGACCTCTAAATATAGATACCGGTAGCTAAAATAGAGCTCTGTGGTCATTGATGAGGTGATGATTGTAGTGTAAGTTTAATGAAGGAATTTCAGTTGGGGATAAGCGGCTTAGTTAATGGCATAGCACAAATCTATTTAAATTCCATCTGAAACAAAAGGACTGCTAAATTCCCCAATTAATCTCTACCATTGTAATGTAAAAATACATCGGATCAAAATTGTAGAAACTGGACCTTTATATTTCTGCATTGCTCATACAGGCAGTGGTGTAGTGGAGCCGGAGCGGTCCGGAGCGCCGCTCCGGCACAGCTTTTAGAGCCGGAGCGGCGCTCCGGCACAGCTCGTGCAGCCGAAGCTCAGATTTTTATACTTTTGTACTTTGCCTATTTATAGAGCGTGGTAGGTAAGCGAGTCGCCCGAATCATTTAATTATCAACACGCAATATCGAGGCAATTTTAGGCGTTTTACATTATCCCTAACCTAACAACATTGTAACACCAGAATCAGACACTAGGGCTTACTTGAAGACTATATATATTTTTATAGTACAGTGTATCTAGTTTTTTAATTCAAAAATATATTTATTTTTAGAACAAACTTGAGGCTGATCAAGAACTGTTGAGATTATTTGTATTTTCAGACTCAAACCATTTAAATCCTATTCATTTTAATCACCGTCTAACATATTTATTTCAACACACCCTCTTCCTACAAAACAGCCTTTAATTTCGATGAAGTTGCGGTGTTTTTTACAAAGTAAAATTTGAGGATTTTCATCCGTATTTTGTGGTGGGTAAACTCATCTACAAAATATGTTCTTCTTCCTTGACCCGCACTCGCCAGTTTGGGTTAAAAAGAAGGCGAACCCTTACTAAAAAGGGGCCCGTTTGCCTTCGACTGCAATACTTTGCATGAATACAACAGATACCCCAGGAGCATCACTAGTCGCTTTAGCAAAATTAAACTTCGGTTTATGTAATTCTTCTTTAAATAGATAAACATTGTACACAATTCCACGCGTTTGACCACGCAATGACGCAGGAACTTGCAGACTTTGACTACCCATTACCCCCCCCCCAAGAGTAATGGCCTTCCTGGGAAGGACCGCTCCGGCACAGCTTTTTTTAGCACTACGCCACTGCATACAGGCAACTTTAAATACTGTGCAGAAAGTGGTTCATGATTCAGAATTATTTCAGTTCCCCAATCATGGTTTGTAACTCAATATCAAATACTATTCTATGGTTAAACTGGTATGTCTTAAGTGTCTTAACATGAGGCGATTTGGTAATTCTGGTTTTTTAACCAGAATTAATTAACTAAAATTTTTAACCATATAATTGTAAATAGGTGTATAATTTTAATTTTATAAGTATATAATTTTAAGTTTTCCCATACAGACCCCTATTTCTTTTCTTAGTCCTTCCTTCAATCTAGTCTCAAAAACATGATTTCAAAATGTGTAATACTAAATATGATGTCTTATATCTTGTGTATGCATTATTCAGTCATAAATATCACACAAAATGGTGTAGAACATAAAAAATTACAAGGACCACTAATTGTCCTTCCTCTAAACTTTTAACTGAGTGAGTAATCTTAACCTAAAAACAGAATGTATACATTACATTGCAAAGACATAAAAAATGCAATATTAGATCTCAGGATCCAAATAGGATAGAATGAAATGTTTGAGTGATGGGATAAGGGAATGGAATATAAAAGTGTATGGTCATTTTTGAAATGATCAATCGATTTTAAAACCACGGTATAAATCAAACGGTAAAATCCCACGAAAAATAAAATTAAATATTGATTTCATTATGTAGTTACTTGATGGAAGAACAACAAACTGTAGACGTTTTTGGTGTTTTTTGTGTTAGCTTCTGGCCAAGGTCTAGAGTTATAGTTTTCAGATAAAACTAGTGACTCTTACTTGAACTAACGACTACTCGTGTACCAACCGCTTTATCTGAAGGACCTCATCGCAACATGCCTGCCAAAGCAAGGGCCCCAGGACACTCACTCAATGCCATAAAAACAATTTTGCAGCAAAAACATTTTTAATTTTCTTTTAAACAGTGGTCTTTTTAACATTTTTCTTATAAAACTGGGCAATGCCTGAAAGAGCTTTTTGTCAATGTATTCAGGTTTTTTTTATTAATTGAGAGTTTGTGAAAATGTGTTTTGAATCTACTATTGTAGCTGTGATTTTTCTTTTCTGGAATTATATTTTCTTTTTTAATGAACATCAAGCGTTCAAAAATGAAATGGCAAGGGACTGTTAAAATTTTCAACTGTTTATGCACATTGTGCACATACGAGCACAATGTCCTCGAAAGTGTAGTTGGGCCATTGCTCTAATAGCTTTTTTGCCATAAAACGATTTTATTTAAAAAAAAGTCCTTTGGTAGAGCCCCAAAGGATTATTGAATGATTTATATGTGTTTCAAAAAGCGACAAATAAACATTTCTCGCCAAATGTTTATTTTCGAATTTACTAACTTATCGCAGTATATAGACCCTTAGCTAATTTACCCTCTAATTTTCCCACATGCTCCTTCAAAGTTATGAATTCGTCCAGTTTCACTCCCAAAAACTCAGCCGCCTCCACATTTTCAATCTCCTCCTTGCCAGTCATCAGTTTCATTGTGTCACGCAAAACAGTGCAACGGAAGTAATTTCCATAGAAACTACTAGATCTAATGTATTGACTTTTTAATATATAAGAATAAGTACAGCTGTTAAAATGAACTCAAAACATACCTTTTAGACAATCCATGATCCAACCTATTTCCCACAGGGAAGGAAATACAACAATTTATAGAAGTTCTTCTATCATCTATAATACTCCAGTGAGTATATAAGCTCACTGATACTACTTCGAAAAGTGCCGTGTATGCAGCCGCTCCACAAATGCATACAACTTTAAAAACAATTACTTAATAATTTGTTACAGAAAGAATAATGTTTCACAGTATTTAAAAGTAGTCATGCATAACTATTTGAATTTATATAAATAAATTGCATTAATGCAATAAATGAATAAATATTTATGCAAATAAATAAATATAAATATGAATAAATTCGTAGACGTGTAACAAAATATAACAGAATTGGCCTCCAAGCTGCTAGTGTCACCATTTGAGGAACTATAGTGATCACTGGACCTCTAGGACTTCCGAGTCTTTTGACTTCTGGATATTTACCTGCCTAAAAGCAATTCTGTACCTCAAAAATAATGTTTATAACCTCAAATAGTAAAGAATATAGTAACATAGATGATCTAGTAAGTAAACCGAAACTCCCTGTTATTACCCTGATATTGAATTTATGTTATGTTCAGCACTACAGAAAAGATCAATGCCAAAACTGGGCAAAACAAAGTAGGTCGATTTAAATATTTAAAATTATTAAAAGAAGAATTTCGAAAAACAACCAGTAAAGGTGAGCCTTTATTTATATTAAGTGAAGGACTACATCAGACATTTACTTTTATATTCACAGTTAGCATGCAGTCTTAAAATTGATTTTCTTCTTATAGGCCCCAAGTATTCTTCTACCTATCAGTCTATTCTCTATCAATAATTTTAAAAATAAATCAGATAAAAACAATGTAGTATGCCTATCTAAGTTTTTTAACTGTTGAATTAATATGGTGTCATTTATAATATTTTACTGATACCAACTAAAGTACATATCCTCTGCTGTTTGATTACTAAATCCTCGGTAAAAGCATTGACGAGGTTTTCCTCCTTAATACTTATTGAACTTTTTCTTTGAGGTTCTTTTGCCTCCCACCATACTCACAAAGGTTGGACTTGTCAATATTATGTATTTTCTTCATTTGGCCTCATTAAAAAATTCCATAGGCATATGAATTACCAAAATAAATCCTAAGTCTTAAAATAAAACATGTACTTCCAAATTTTTTCCAACTCCTATCCCTCTACAGTTCCTCTTATTTTATGATCTAAAATCTGCCCAATCCTCTTCTCACCACATCCCACTTAACCCTACAGTAGGCTTGGGACTACGGTTGTAGCCCAGTATTTTTGTTTTTCCTGTCATTCCATTGCGTATTTTTCTAGGAGTGCTAGCTCACAGGTAGCTGCTGTTTGTCATCCTTTCTTCATTCTCACTGTGTTGTTAGCCTTGACAGACTGGACATGTCCGTGTTGTTTGCTGTTGAAGTTGTTTGGGCTACAACTGTAGCCTGCGCGACCTAAAGTGTTATGAGTGGCCAAGAACGTTGTTTTTTGTCTGACGCTAATAGTTTGGATCAACATTATTCGATTAAGTTAATTGTGTTAAGGTAATGATTTTTAGCTTGCTTAAGCTAAGCACGAATATCACAAGAATGATGAAACAAGAGGAAATTTGACAAAACCTAAGATCGTTACCTTCAAAAACCATAAGAAAATAAGAGTTGATATCTTGAAGTTGTGTGTAAAATACAATGTATAAAGAAACACTAGGTAATGGCAAATGGACATGTTTTTATTTACTCAACATAATTGCACCATTAATGCTCTAAATGTGTACTACTGTAGTCTAACCAACGTGAAGGGTCTCCTTTGCCAAGAAGTGAGTTCATCACAATGTGAGAATTATTGTCCAGAAATAAGAGAAAGGGTCAAGATTTCTTGTTTGCCAGTTTAGCTGAAATGAAAGGGAAAAAACTTCTTGGAATTTAAAGAATACCCAGACAGAACGCACTCCTATTGAAGTTGCACGGTTGCTGTTACTGGTGCGGAAGAGAGAGAGGGACAGGTCAATGAAGAAGGCCCTAATCATTCTCTACTAGTGTGTTATTCGTTTATAGTAAAAACCATTGAAATAAGGACAAAGCTGTATGATAATACATTTACATAAGTGCAACAATGATTTTTAATTTTGCAAAAAGTGTGGTTTTTCTTACAATCATTTATTGAAGACCCTAACGTATGAAAATCGGGCATTTTTTGTATTAAATTCAACAAGTGTATTTTCAAAAGTAATACTTTTGTTTTATGGATCAATTTAAAGTTTGTTTTTAGTTTTGAGCTATCAAGGTTCGTAGTTTTTCGGTGTATAAAAACAGAGAAACACAAAAATATACTTTTGTATTAAATAAAATATCCTGTAACATCTAGTTATTTATTTTCATACATACAATAACCTACACAAGTTAATACTAAAAGTAGGATTTAAAAAAATCTAAATATAACATTTATAAAATATAAAGTACATGGGCTACAACAGTTATACTTGATGGCGCGTCTACTGCAGGGTTAACTTCCTTAAGCTTACAAACTTTCTAATTCTTTTCAGTCTTCAACCCACTATCCGCCATAGGAATTCATATTTCTAGTAAATTTGTTTACATTCTTCTCAAGTGTTCAAACCATATTTGTCTTAGTAATTTTTGTACCTTCCCTAAAGTTATTCTTGACCGACCTTCTCCTCCTCTCCTGATCTCATCATTCCTATCTCTAACCAACCTTGTTTTACTTTCAACAGCTATTAAACATTATATTTCTCTAGAGCATTCTTTCCTTTCACTCTCCTAAAACATTCTACACGCTCAACTGGTAAGTACAGTAAAACCTCACAAACTGCACACCTGATAACTCGACAGTCAACAACTGACAGAACGCCTTTATCTCACAGTCTTACAGCACTAGTGTGTTTGACGTTTAAAGGTCGCGGAATCACTCAAATGAGCGAGATGGACAGTCGACTTATTGTGTGCCATTAGACTTTTTCAACGTCAAAGAACGGGGCTTAGTAGGGGGTGGGGTAGCTCACTATTGTTTACTTATTTGCGAAACAACATTGCATCATTGAAAGAAAAATAATTATAAAACTTTTCAGAACATGTACTTTTAATTGTTGAATATTTTACTGTCACGTTCAATGGCTGTTTACTCAGTAAGTAACAATAATCATCTAAGCACTGTACTGTAATAAATGTATATGTGAAACTTGAGTATGTTATGAATTAATTAATTAAAACCAATGAAAATTGCAGTATTCTGGATAATTGACAATCTCTGGGTTCACAAAACGTAGTTGTAAGAATTAAAAAAAGAGTTAGTGAGGTTTTACTGTAACTGCCATGTGGGCTTAATGTATGATACATGCTGTATTTGCTATGTCGTCATCTCATACTAGATTTTGAATCAAATCCTTAGATCCGAGCTTCTTTCCTCAGCCTTCCTAAGTTTTCCAAAACAGTCCTCCCAGTACTTAATTATACAGTAACTTATCTAAGTATGTGAACTGTAGCTCTAAGACTCAAACAAAATCATTATCAAGCTAGATACATGGTCAAGCTACTATGTTAAAATTTTCTTTGAATGGCTAATTAATTACTTTTGGTTTAATTTACAGCAACTTGTAAGCTATGTAGTTTGATTCTGTTACAGAAGCTAAACACCAAACCATTGCGAATCTTGCAAACTTTTCATATGATCCAATAAATTATGAACATCTGCGTTCGTTAGGAATTGTTGATTTGTTTTTGGAGCAGTTATCAGAAGATGATCCAACAATAATCCAATTTTCCCTTGGTGGAATATGTAATTTAGCTTTGGGTAAGTATTTTTTATATTATTTAATGCTGATTTACTTTTAAAAAATATGGATATTTTGCTGCAGTTGAATGTTATGAAAACTGGACCTGTTGGCTACACATAGGCCAGTAAGCTTTTCTTGCTACATACATGTAATTTGCCTATTTATTCTATGTCTTATTACCCTCCAGTAAAACCAGGGATCTCAATCCCGGACTTAAATTTTAATCCCAGGATTTCAAGATCGAATAAAGCCGATCCCGGGATCAGACCTGGGATTACCGTTTTTATAAATCTAGAATGTTTTGTTTGGTGAAGACACCCCTAAAAGAGTTTTTTATTAAATTTGTAAACTATCAACAGTCATCATATGAAATTGTAAAATTTGGTTGCTTTAGGAATTTTAAAATTTTCTCTTGAAGGCTGAACATCTATCACATTATTTATTGCCGACCTTTGTCAACAGTGCATTTTTTCGACTCTACATACGCATGCATCTAAAAAATTCTGGGAAAGATAGACATCATTATTTTTTACTATGCTCATTTTGTATTGACTTAAATTAAATAAGTCACTTTTGTACAAATAAAAAAGCCACCAATTATTTTAGTTTTGCATTATTTCATTAAGTTTATTGTATTCACCAACGCTTTAAAAAATGTGTTTGCTTAGAAGATAAAATAATGTTAGAGACTATAACTATAGGCTGTAACTATGCCAAGCAAAAATCCGATAGCAACTAAAAATTTTGTTGATTAGTTGGACATCATGAAGAAAAAAAATACCAAAATAAAGCCATCTGTGTGGCCATGGGACACCTTGATTTGTGGGAATTATTTGCAACAGAAGTTCGGAGTGATAAGAAAACTACTCATTGCTGTATCATTATATTCTACTAATAAGTTGTTATTGTTGAATTGTGCTTAGGTTTTAAGGAAAAATAAACTATGAGAAAGTTAAATTTGTAAATAATTTTTAAAGGGCTTTAATAAAATAGGTCTAAATAAAAACTATTATTTATTATATTCAAACATTAATTACGATATTAAAATGTTTACATGAATGTATGTTTGTAAAGTCGCTTTTGCAGTAGTTTAATCAATTTTTATCACGAAAAAATTGTAAAATAATGATTAGTTGCTATTCCGTCAATCCCAGGATTAAGATACTCTAATCCCAGGATTCAAGAGAAGAAAAAGCAAACATGAGAATAATGACTTCTTCGGTCAGCCTGTTTAATTTTTCATGCAGTTTTTTAATCAATTGCGGAGTCTGCTCTTCACTTGCAAAAATTGTAAAACACTAGTTGCACTTTTGGGATCGTTATTCTTTGTATATTAAACAATTTATTTTAGAATCAGATACTGTAGTCACTATAATAGCTTGTCTTAGCTACCAAAAATTTGAAAAAACTAACAAACATTTTAGGAGACTTTAGACTACAAATTTATACAGGGTTGATGTAGGGATTTGGATTTCTGGCATGGATAGTTTAGGTATCTTAATTATACCCTGGATATTAAAATATTTTTTGTTATTATTTATTCTTGATATTCCTGGATAATAGGCCTGCATTTGCATTTTAGATATTGAAAACAAAGAACACATCATCAGCAGTGGAGGCCTTAGCCAGATCAGCAATTGCCTGTATTCCGAGTGTGAACTGACTGTGATATATGCTATCACAACCTTGATGTTTCTCATCAGTGGCAAACACCGTACAGGTTAATAAGCTAATTTAATTCAGTTATTAGTTTTATAGGTAACTTGACAATTTTTAAATACTAAAATAATTAAATACAAGTAAATTCTTCATTTACCCCCAAAAAGTGTCACATTAGATTCATTAAAAATAAATTGTTCATTTGTTCTTTCTAACAACAATTGTTTTTGTTGGGGTTTTACTTCACACAAAATGAGTTATATTTTTTCGGATTCTTGTCCTTTAGCCTACTTAAAATCATTATATTTTTGTATAAATCTATTCAAAAGCCCAAGAATCTGTATCTTAAAGGTGCAATTTAATATTTCGGCATCTAAAGGTTAACCCTCACACGCACACTTTAGGTCCTTAAGTCACTTTTTAGGTCCTTAAATGGGGCTAAAAGATTCGTCTGAATTTGTACTCGGGCACACTAGGGCATAAGCACCATTTCGTAATCCTGTTTTTACTGAGGTTGTATTGGAACTTGGAGGTTTAATTTGATTAGTGAATCCCAAAGTAATTCTACAGTTTCAAAAACTGCAGTAGCCATTGATTATACTGTATCAAAAACTGCAGTAGCCATTTATTATACTGTTTAAAAAACTGCAGTAGCCATTGATTGTACTGTATCAAAAACTGCAGTAGCCATTGATTATACTGTTTCAGAATCTAGTTTTGGAACTGAAAACAATCGCTGATTTCTTTCCTAAAACCAAAATTGGAAGTCTATCAGCATTTTCATAACCAACATTGTCCTCAATAAATTTTTCACCCAGTGAACAGGGGATGTTTATCATTGATAGTTAAGGGACATCAACTGAGAACTCATTTTTTAAGTCTTGAACTCTGTTTTCACAAGTTTTTATTATCAGTCACCGTACCGGTATAGACCAGATTATTTGTTTCATCACAGATTGCCGTTTTTAAATTTACTTAACGGAGACACATGGAGTATGTGTCAGTCCACTGATACCGTTTATTACAGGTTGTTGTTAAAACAATTTTAGCTTATCTGTCACTTATCTTTGCTGCATTAACACTTGGGAGCAACATTGTTGTGTTTTTTTTCTATTAGGCCTAAGTGTTTTTTGTATTAAGTTTTTGTCTAAAAAGTGGCAAAACTGTTTGAGCTTCCATTATGCATTATTCCTTAGCAAGCATTATTCCTTTCCACCACCTCTCCAATTAGCAGCCAAGCCACTTTTTGTTTAGTTTTGGGGCATCCCTTGACCTTGACAGTTCATTTTTGTGTGAATAGTCGGTCTCGGATCTCAGTTAATACTTAATTTTATTAAAGAATGTTTTTAACAATTCCAATTTGAATTTTCTAATCACAGAGCAAATGTTGGTCATGAACAAATGCTTTAAGAACAAATGTTGGTTTTCAGAAATCACAAATGACAACAATGTAGCCAAAATGGTGGAGTTGTCAGCCCACAAGGACAAACGGGTGCAGAACCTTGCAGTGATATTCCTGGAGGACTATTGTAGTGGAGAGCAAATCCATAGAATACGCAACAGTATCAGCCACATTCCCCTGCCTGGCTCCGAACCAACCACTTCTCGTTTATCATGATTATGAGTAAGTATATGATTGTTAGTTGCATATCCTGTTACTGTATTACCTAGGTTTAATAAGTAAACAAATCAAATTTGTATGCAAAATTTTCTATTTCAAACCTGAACAATGTTTATAGTTTCAAACAAATTCATTCAGTGTTCAGGCCGTGTTGTATGAATAACCCTATTTGAATATAAATAATAGCAAGGAAACAATGGGATTATTTACATTTTTGTAATCATGGACAATGGTGCCATACTGACCTAGTCAGTGTTTACACTGTAGACATTTCCGCCTATCAGTGTGTTATGATGAAGTCAGCTACTGTCAGCAGTTCTGAGGTATTTGACTTACTCAATACACTGTCAATTCTGCAGTCAGTTAGTCAGTGATTGAAAGGGGCTTGGTAAGTGTAGCGTGTATCTGACTTGTCACTTTGGATGTTAACTTGGCATTTTTTGCATATTTAACTGTAATATTTAGTCAAGAATGCATTTTAACATTTTATGATAACAATAGCCTATCTTTGTATAATTATAGTAAAAAAATAACTAAAATATAATTATAGTAAATAATTGAGACACCTTGTCATGTATTAACATTATCAATAAAATTATGATAGTGATAAAGAGACAAGAAATCCATCAATATTGTTATGTTTGTCAGGAAATAACATTTACACATATATAAGGACATTTCAATGTGGGATTCAGAATCAATGTACATATTTCATATTGGCCTATTATGAATATTTTAAAGTTCAAATTTTTTTCAGGTGTCTTGAAAATGTGGCGAATAGTGTGCACAATACTTCTTCAGACCATCATCTTTAGGTTAGTTTTATTCAAATTTATTAAAGAATACAGCAATAAGTCTGACCTATGTACGAGTTGTACGACTTGAGAAGCAGTTATTAGTACAACAAAATATTAACTTGGAATTGTAAACAAATAAGTAAAATTAACATTACAGCTCATCTATTTCGTATTGATTTTTAAATAGGTCGATTAGAAAATTTTAATCATTTGTAATATTTGTTAAGTTAAGGGTAACAATGTAATATAGTTGAATTTTGTAGATAGGTTTGAAATTAGTAATATATATTTTCTGTTTTGTCTAAAAGGTTAATGAAACATGTAAAATGGAGTACTACATTGTGTTAAATGTATGTACTTATTGCACAAAACTGGATTTCTGAGAGCTTGTTACTTTATTTTAGTAAGTTTTGAGTCAGTTTTAAGAATACAAAAACCTTTTCCAAAATGTATGGAATAATGAAGAAAAAATTTCACAATAGCGTATTCTCTAGTTGATAAATGACAGTCTAAAAAACACACATCGGTTGGGTTGTTGGGTTCATTGTTATAATGGGTTACATTGTTAAACTGAAAAGCTGGTGTAAACAAATTTGTGGTCCGAAAATGTATGAAATTGGCAACTTTACCAAAGTAACACTTTTGGGTCAAAGAGAGCACTTATTTGGCTATAAAGCATAATGGAACCACCTAGAACATTATTTATTTTCCCTCTCTTGGTCGTACTTTTCCAGGAATTAGCTTCTTCTGACATGAAATATGAGGCAATTTTACATATTTATAAGGATGTTTTACATATTTTTTACTCTTTTCCTTTCAATTTTTAATTTTCCTATCATTTGCATTGGTTAAACATCAGGCAGGTAGTGTTCTTTATAATCCGATATAGGTTACCGGGAGACAACTCAGTGCTATGCTGGGTATCCATCTTGTGACGGATAGAACGTTCTTTGTGCAAAAAGGTGGAAGCCAGCGGACTGTGCCAAGTTTTATATATGAAATAGAACTACCAACCTAAATATCGTCAAAATGAAATATACGACAATGTGGGTCATGTTACATAAAAGTTTTCCTATTGAATATATGAGTATTATAATTTTGTCACTTTGAATGTTCTTTGAGGGACTCCTCAAAATGTTCTATAGTCAGCTATTATTAAACTAAAATAAAGACTAATACAATGTTTTTAGCATGGCGGAAGAGTCGAAGACATCCAGCGTTTTAGTACCAGGTGCAGCAACCCCACATCTGAATCTCACAGCTCTACTTGGTGCTGCCAACCCGATAAATTCACTACCGCCGTTACCAAGCATTCCGACACCTCCGCCCATTGTGCCGTGTTCCTGTGGCGTATTCCTCACCGGACAGTTTGTCAAAGGTAGCCATCAGCAACCAACTGGCTATCCCGCTCTGCAGCACGAGTACGACACACCATTTGTTTGCTCTCCTACTGGCCAGAAACAGTGTGCCAATAAGTGTCTCGAAGTGGTCTGTATTTTAATATTTTATCCTAATTTTTCTTTTAAGGTTTTTTTTTACAAAGTTGAAATGGTTAAACATCAGCTGTATTTTATTACAAGTTTCATTTTATATGTCAATAAGTTTGAAGATATTTTTACCTAACAAGCTGAACAGTCGTAGTTACACATGTTTGGAAGAAATTTAATAATTTAAGATAGTACTTACGAGTCGCTGGATATATTTATGTAACAAATTTTTTGCTTAATCATTCAATCAAGATTTTCAGTCATCATTTAATATTTGGCAAGTAAATAACTTGCAATCCAAAAACAACTTAAAGACGAGATAAAAATGTGTTCCGCTTCTTATAAAAAATGCCTTTGAAGGTTAAAAAACTCAGAATAAGAAAAAAGTAATTTACAACAAATCATTGTGTATCAGACAGTGTGGAATTTATATTTGCCCAGCTAATCAGTGATCTGGATTGCAGAATCTGATTACTAAAGAACATGAAACTCTGAGAAAAATTGCTGCAATCTAAATTTCTTGTGGTGAGGGTAGAAAGCCTTACAAGAAAAGCTCTGGTTGTATTATTAACATTTTTTCTGATTGGCTTTATTTCAGACCATTTAAATTGTGTGTAAATTCATTTACAAGTCACAAAAAACCTAAAAGTGCATGTGCAACTTGCTCCATTCATAATTATTCACTAGCATTTTATTATTTATTCAAATCCATAATTTTTTATAGTTGGTTCTTTTTACACTTTTTTACATTTTCAGATTGCTAGACATTTACCGCATAGTGGAACTATTGTCTGTGGGTCATTAGATCGAGATTGCTTCAAAGAGAGGGTAAGTTTAATTTTGTAGACAAAAGAACCTTGTTTGTTGTCTTATTGATAAGAATGGTTAACACGTTCAGTGCGGGCACGATCTTTGCTGCGGACGTTGCACGGCTGAGTTCGGCCTCTCGTCAGTATTGCCGGTGAGCATGGCGGGAAGTATTTATATTATAATGTGGACTCTGGGACGGCTTCACGACCATGCCAGGCCGTCCTCGGAGGCTTAGAGGCCGATATCGACCACTCAACAATGATATCATTTTTGGTGAATCGGATGCATTTTGGTCAACAGGAACATTGTTTTCATACTTCCTTTTTAATATAGAAGTAATATCAACAATAAAACTTTTCAGCCTTGCTAAAACTATTATTATTTTTTTCAGCAGTGAACATATTAAGCTGAACAATACTGATAACAGTTACAATCTTATATCGTGTTAGAAAATTATTCTTAAAAATTTTTTTAACTCCTACACCTACTTAATGTTGAAAAAACACTTTTGCTTTGTAGTGATATTTTGAAAGTATTTTTTTCAATTTATCAATAACTAGCTAGTAAATTCTGACCAAACAAATTTATTATTAAAGAGAGTCAATTCGTTTTCATTCATTTTGACTTATATGAATGATGGAAAAAGTGCATCTGGTCTGAGAGAACAGTTTAGAAGTACACCAGAGTCCCATTAATCCAAAACCTGTTAATCTGAACGTCCAGCTAATCCAAATTACCTTATGAGTAACAAGGTTTGAAGCAATGTAATCTGAATCATAAAACTTTAATCTATAGCACGGTATCACAAATTGTACAGTAGTATGTACTCAATGTTAATTAAATACTATAACTTACTTTTTGGATCATAAGAATTCAGTTATCGCCTTTTTTAACACAACACATAACACAAAAATCCTTTTAGCCAATTCAAAGTTGCACCATCGTCTCATAAACATGAAATGTACAGATGTAGTACATTGTTGCTCGAGATAGCGTAGGCCGATGTCTAGCTACACTCTCAGTAAATCAAAATATAATTCTCACAGTACGACTCTTTATCATCGCTTTTCGGCAAACTACTTTGTTAACATTTGAGTTAATCTCCAGCAATGACTGTGATTGCCTAAAAAGTAGGCCTACAGACAGCACTGTTTTATCATTGTTCGTTATTATGTGTCAGTGTATATGTCTTGTTTTATATCTCTAAGGAAGAGTCCATAATGGATGAATTTCTGTGCATGAACATTTGATGCCTTTCAGGTTAACATGTAGTGGACAAACCTATATGTGAACTATGATAAGACGTAAGTTAATTGATCTTAATACATAGTTCGGATCTAAAATAATGGAATTTATCAGTATTTTTAATACAACTTTACACTTCATTTTCAGATAATCCGAACAACTCATTAATCCGAACTGGCTTCGGTCCCAATTAGCTTAGATTACCAGGACTCTGGTAGTGTAACATACACAAATATTTAAAGCAATTAATTTATTTGAATGTTCCTTAAAAGAGATCCCCTGCATCCTGTTTCAGTTTGATTGGTTATAATTAAAGTTAAAAAAAAAGTTAAAAGAGATCCCCTGCATCCTGTTTCAGTTTGATTGGTTATAAGTAAAGTTAAATTTTGCTACCCTTTCCCCTGGTGCTTGTATCATAGATACAGCTTTCCCTACAATCGTGTGATAGGGGGCACATTTTGCATATTGGCAGAACGTATAAGCAGTACAAATCCGCACTAGGGTGGATAAGTAAGCAGCCAATTACATGCGCGGAAGGCACCAAATCTATATGAAACTGACCAATAGCATGCGCTAAGTGCTCAGTTAGCTGATAGACGGTAGTCGTTCCTACAACACTAACTTACAGTTTTGGGCAATGAAACTGAGGGTATCGGAAACCTAAAAGTTATGTTTACATCTATACCAACGGAAAAATCAAAATGACTTTTTTACTTTAGGAAAAATCTTGTGTGTAATACGGGTTCAAACTGTCATGGCCACCCTCGAAGTTCTGACAACACTCAGCTCACGCTTCGTGCTGCCATATGAACCTCTCGTGTGATATGACATCATTTACACTCTAATTATACAAATTGTGATTTCATAATTTATGAATATTTACAATTAATAACAATTTAAGCAATTTGTATTTTCAAGAGTATCTGCTTGATTGATCTGGTGTGTGTGGTAAGATCCCTTTTTTCAAGTATTAGCGTCATTTTAAATTTATGTGAGCTTTTATTTTTATGCCATATACCATGAAAAACCCTGAAACGTTAATAAAAGTCTTTTTAAAAATAAATTTAACATTCATTTAATGTTCATTTCTTTATTTAGTATCTTTCAAAAAGAATTTGAATGATTACAGGCGTATCTTTGGACTAAGAACTGTAACGATGTTTGGGTCAACTCCAACATGTCTGCTGGGAAGGAGTTTTGCTGCAAGGATGGATTGCCATACAAATGCCCTATTGGCAAACACTAAATCTAATTGAAAATTGTCTGTGAATTTGGTATATGAATATATTATTAGTGTATTTTATATTATTTGTTGTATCAATAAATATTTATTTTTACTGAAGGTGTTCAGTGTACTCCTTCTGTATGTGCCAAACAGTAGGCCTATACTTAAATGTAAATTTGTCATTTGCCATTTTCAACTTCCACATTTCTCCATTATAAGCTACAATGTTGTATGATCTATGACAATTCTTCACGTCCATGTTACACCTATGAGTTAACAAATGAAGAATTGTTAGATTATATAAATCAGGTAAACTATACCCTTAAAGAAATTTGTGAACTACAAAAAATTATTTTCTCATGTAAAATACAAGGTTTATTAAAAAGTAAGGTTTCCAACCCATTGAATTTGCTGGTCACCATCCTAGGCAACTCAGTGATGTTGCCAGATTTTGCCTTGTGTACAGTGAATTTACAGGATTGTGATCTTGATATAACCCTTGAATTTACCAATGGGAAAATCATTTATTGTTGCTAGCAAAATAATAATTAGTGTATAATTTCCTTTTTTTATAACCCTTGTATGATGAAGATGGAGTAGAAAAAATTACATGATGAAGTGAAAAGGTACTTATTTTAAAGATTTTGAAAATGAACCCTTACCCTCCAGGGCTTTACTTTATAAAGAAATCCTTGGATAAAATTTGGTATGTGTCAGCCTACTTTTTGAACGTGATATATGCTTAAAACTTAAAACCCCTTATGATTTACCGTTGCAGCTAACCTGTATATTCAATTAATACACATACCTAATGTTATTCTAATGGTAAGATGGACATTCTGTATTTTTTTATTAATAACAAGCTGAAGCTTGGCAGGCTAAAATGCCTAAAATTATAAGTAATTGCAAGTATTATTAAAGCAATGGGTAATTTCCTGATGGTGAGAGTATGCAAGTCACCGAAATTGAGGTATATATAGCCAATACTGACTAGACGGAGAGTACCAAATTTTTATGAATGTTTTATTGGAATTTTTATCCTTATAACATATATTTACATGTGATTCTAAAACTAAATGACATTTATATAAAAGATATAGTTTGTGGTAACATGATATCCCACTGTAGCTGACTTCAGTTGGGAAGAATCTCAGAGAATGGAATAGCTCTGAAGATAGTATTGGCGAATTGCCTGGCGAAAGCCACCGTTGTTTCCTCTACGATGGGCATTATGATCTCTAGCACCTGTTGACGGTTCTGGTTGTAGAAGTTCATCGCTGTTTGAGCTGAAAACACCCAGGAAAAGTGTTGATGGCAACAGACATTAATGTGTTGAAGTAGGTTTTAAGCACTGTACAGTAGGTTAATGGATATTTAATCTTAGAAAACTTCCCCAAGATAAGGTAATCTTCGATATTTCATAAAATTTCTATAATTTTTACTATGTAGCATCTTGTTTGAATGATTTTTTATAAGTAAAGAACTGCTTTCTATAAAAGTGAGTACAATAGAGTTAAAAGTGAAGTTTTTATAACTCAACAAAATGTGGGGTTGTGAATTTTGGTTAGTTATTGAGTTTTGTTCATTTTATTTTTTTATGAAGTTTCAGCTTTGAATTAATGTTGTATTAATGTTACAACTCATACAGACATTAATTTCCACAATTCTTACACATGAATGTATATATTTTTTAGTATCCCCTTAGCAGCAGACCTGTGTACTCGCGAATTTTCATTCATTTATAAATTACTTGAGATGATGTAATCTAAGCTTGATCATATATCAAAGACATTTGACAAATGTTGCCATATTTTTTTTAGGAAAAAACTGAAAATCTGCTACGAGACAGGATGATGTGATGGAGATATCTCGTGTGCAATCGGAAACGATTTTCATATTTTGCCCCAGCCTTCTATAACAGATGGTTCCTATTGCTCTTGGCCAGTATCTGTGATCGGGTTGTCAGTGAAAAAGCAGTAAAAAATCATTTGTTAGATAATTTAATTTTAAATTGAACGCAGTGACAGTATTTTTATGTTAGTAAATGTTGTTTTGTTAAGTTTTTCATTTAGTTTATTTAGTATAGAGTCTGTTAAGAGTTGTTACAATTTTTTTATAGTCTTCACTATTTTATAATAAGTCACTTCCCCCACACTTTATTTGTTTGACTTGAGTTGTTTTTCAAACCAACTTTGTATGTTGAAAAATGCTCTAAATAAGGACAATTATTATTATTATGTAAAAACTTAAAAAAGCCTCATTGTGGGGTACTAAACTCACTTTGAAAAACCTATTTTCCTTGACCGAGTAATTGCACATTTACATGTCTTTACCAAATTTCATTGAGTTTTGAGTTATTTTTACTGTGAGTTATTGTGTTTACTGATACACTTACAGTATCGTAGAAACAGTATTTTTGGCATCAGAGAACCTCAAAGCACTTGGTCCTAGACCCAGGTCAGTCTTGTCATGACAATCTTAGTAAAAGCTCTATTTCTTATAGGAAATTCGCTGATATGAAACAAATTTACAGAACTATCGCAAAATATTACATTAAATTACACTTCATGCCAATCCACACTCAATGACATAATTTGATAGCCAAATTGTTACATCCTTTTTAATCTAACAAATATTCTCTTATAGTTTGTCAAATAAACAAATACACTCTCTCATGTACTGCAAATAACAAATCAGCAATTCTTGTACTATTTTAGTTTACCTAAATGAATAGAGTATATACGGTATCAAACATTGTTATAGACTACTGGTTTCTTTAGTTTTTTTGGAAGTTTTAGCATTAAATTAATTTTGTATTAACGTCGCAACTCATAGACATTCCTAAAATTAAACTTGTAGTATATTTATATTATTGTAATGTTTCTGTTAATGTGATGAATATGGCTTATTGTGATGTTTATGTGGTCGTTTTGAGTTCAATCAGCTTTGATGTAGCAGAATAATAACACTTATAAAATCATGATCTAGATTTCATAATTTCATATTCACAAAACTAACTAAACCTACGTATGCTTTCATTGGAATTCTCAAAGTTATTATTTTAAACGTTATATTTGTAAAACATTTTTTTAAAAAGTGATTTTTGCATAAAAGTATAAATACATAATCCACCAAAACCTTTTAAAATATTATGTGTTTTAGTGAATTATTGTGTTCACTACATTTATTCATTAGTTAATTTAAAAGCAGATATTATATAATGTTCAGTATATGTTATAAATATTCGTTTGAGAAATCAAATGTTTTCTTTGTAGAAATATATACAATAAATTATTTTACATGTTTATACTGAAAAATATTATGTGTTAAACTCTTATTGTTTTAAATATTTTTTACGAACTTGGAAACTAAAAATCCACTAACTTTTGGGGTGGTCATGATGTTGTCCATAATGACATTTGTGAAAATAAACATAAATTATAATGATATTTAGTATTATTATATTTTACTTCACTAATGCTTCAGTGTCGCGACTTTTGTTGATGAACACAGCTGGATATTGAGCTTCACGTTGTCTTACCTGACGAATTACTCCCATATGTTCTTTATCAGCTTTTGTTGCATCATTTTTACTTTACAGAATTTACATTAGTAATTAAAGTTTTGGTTTGTTTTTATATTTTAGTAAATTGTTGTATATCAACACATTATTTCATTTGAATAACGAAACTTGAAATTGACTCATAATTACAATTAGATTTATGTGTTTATAGTTACTACCACTAACTTTAGGCTCATGTCTATTGACAACTTGTCCCAAACATGTTCAATTTGTTACAAGTTGGTTTTGTTTCTCAACAAATATTTTTATTACTTCACTATATTTCTGCTTATAAATTCTTTAGATTAGATTATTGAAATGGCAACCATACCACAAGGTAGGTATTTTAAGCCAAGTATGAATGAGAGTTGATTGTAAGATGATTGTGGCGCGATCTTGTAGTCTTGTTACTGACTAAGTCTGACATGTTCCTTAGACAGGACTGTTAACAGCCCAACAGTCAATGGCATATCTAAAGGACCTACAGTTTAATGTGGAGTTTCCTGGAGTGATATGAATTCCTTTATATGTTCATATGTTGGTGAATTCTTCATTGGAATTCCAAGGCCATTCCAAATGGGATCCCGTGTTATCAAATGACACTGATCATACTGCACAGCAATGGACTACTGCATGGCCAACTTTTGTCCAGTAAGCGATATTTTCAAAATGTTATGGCTAGTTTTTGTGTGGAGACAAGCAGTTTAACATACTAACAAATTTGAACAACTCACTGAAGTTTCCCTTGAAGATGCCTTTTCCTTTGAGTGGTATGACCAGCATCCTGCCATCAACATCATAGTCAGAAGTCACCATGAGGAAAGGGAGTGTTACTGAAGCAGTAAGTCCCAGTTTGTTCAGGTCAGTTCTGTAACATTATGTCTAAATTTGTACTTTAGCCCCTAAATAAAGGACAACAAGTCTTAACACAATTCTATGTTTGAACTATGTTTAGTTTACAAATTTGTCTGAAATTATATTTGGGTTATATCCGAAGAACGTTTTACTATAGTACTTGTACTTAAAAAACAATTGGCTTTTATTCGAAAATGACATAATAACTGAGAAAGACTTTTATCAATGGCTTTAGGGGGTAATGTCATGTAAGTTTGTTAGAAGGCCATCACAGCGGACTTGAATTGAAACCACAAACTGTTGAACTATGATAACTATATACAGCATTTTGATTGAGTCCGGGAATTATAAGTTCCTCCATGAGGAAAAAAGTAGAAATTTTTCAGACATTTATTTAAATTTGGGTTTCTGTACTTTAATCAAATTACAGATTGATCGAACAGTAGGTAGCTTTTACAAATAAAGCATTGTAATTCTTTCGATTTATTTCATTGAATATAGTATCATTGTACTCTAATTTATACTTTCTGGAAAAATGTCTTTGGCTTACTTATGATAAAAGTTCTGTTTTATTATGGCTTTTGCGCGGTTATGTCGCTTTTGTTTACAATGGTTTGTGTTACATGTCGGATGACTTAAGTGTGTAAAACTATATACATGAAATTTTGAAAAACCTATGTACATTTAACTTGGTATAACTGTGCTTTGTAGCGAAACTTTGAGAAATTTTGATAATTGATGTAGGGGGAAAAAAAATCAATAAATCATATATTTTTTTTACAGCAAGGATAAATTTGTATCGTATAATGTTGTTTGAATTTTTAAACTTAAAAACCGCAAATGGAACAAAAAATGTTTGCCTGAATTCATAAATGGAACATAGTTGCATAGGGATGGTGAACTGCAATTGGAAAGGTAAAATACTTTACTACTAATGTGATAAAACTTCACCTCATTATTATAAAAATCTGTTTTTTTACAGAATCGTACCTGAGGCTATTGACTATGAAGTTCGACCCGCCGTAGGCTTTGATGTCTTTCAGCTTGGCCTTGACTTGCAATGCGTCAGTGTTTCTGTTCACCTCCAATGCCGGAATCACCAGGGGCTCTACTGGAGGCACCTTCATCTTGGGGATACCTTCAAGAGGAGTTAACACATCAGACTGTGAAATACTTTACGTTGTTGCCAATTGGTTAGGTGGATCACTCCAATGCTGGTCACAATAATTATTAATACATCCCCTTTCTCACCTTCCCCTTCCTATGAATCCACATTTCGGGGATTATAAGTTGTGTATTTGTATTGACTTGAAAATTTAGCAGGAAGCTTAATAAGTTCCGAAACTCATAAAATTGTTTACGATAGTAATTCTCAAAATGGCAACTACTGTATTATTTTAATCTCTATATATAAAATTGAATGTATGTCTGTCTGTATGTATGTATGTCCTTTATGCGTTGCTAAACTACTCATCCGATCGCCATGAAATTTTAGGAAGTTGCTCTACATGTGTCCGGGAAGGTTTTAGTGAAAAAATATTTTCGAAAACCCCATAAGTTTACATTTTATGGCGTTTTAAATTTCTAATGTTAACCTTATGGAGAGTAAGTTTGTTTACAAAATGTCTACAATGAAAACATTAATTTGATTTCTTAGCTACAGCTGATTGGTTTACTTTCCATTAGCAATATGCTTTACTATTCAATGCCATCTGAATCATTCATTAATGTAAAACTATGAAGTAAATGTGCACTGAAAAAAATAAAAAAAATAAAAATATTCACCATGTTAATAGTTTACGGTTGTGGGGGAATATGTATTTATATTTTCATTTTCTGTCTGATTAAAATCACTGGTTTATATGATAGTTAAAATGTTTATATTATTACGTTTATTATGATAATCAGTTGTTGTATATCTTTCCTAGAAAAGCCGTATAAAAGTTAGGTTTTTTGGGTTTGGATTCGATTTGAAAATTATTAATTAATCCACTCAGATTTATTTGTTTTATAGGAATGTTATTAATATGTCTTATCGTTTCTGTATTGTTATTCTCTATGCCGCGACCCAGGATATATAACCTTTCACAATGAAGCCGTATTGCTATCCGACTTCAGAACATAGCCAAACTTAAAGTTAACATGTATTTACTGTCAGGCGTTACGAAGTTCGCCGGGTCAGCTAGTAGTAAAATAAAAAAGCCTCGCTGCAGCAGACCTGCATACTCAGCGAATTTCCAAATAAATATAATAATACAATAATAATGATATATTACAATTTTTTATCACTAATTTGAATAAGGCATTGTTATTTTTAAAGATTCAGGTACCAAAACAATAAAATAATAATATGTTCCTTTATTAATGACTATTATTGTTAAAGTTCAATTAATATAATTATTGTAATTAAGTTCTTACTGTATTTTTACATTTTGTTTTCTTAAGTTGTACTGCAATTCTCTAAAAAAATTTAGACAAAATCGACAAACATTATAATTAATTCCAAACACTTTAAACATTAGATCAAGGTTTGTTATTATATTATTAGATTTGTAGTAGTTATGATATTATTCACTAACGCTATAATGATATTAACTTTTTTTTGTTTTATATTTATTTTTTACTAATTTATGGTACTAGTATGTTTGTAAAATTCAAAAAAATTATAAACTCACTAATTGTTTTAAAAATCATTTTACAAAGGCAAAACGTAAAGGTAGCAATAAAAATTGTCGATCATGGGTCAGTATTGAGTATTCGCGGTAACACATTTTTACAAAACAAACATGCTCATAATATATTAAGTGAACTATAACTTTCATCGTAGGTTAAAGAACCAAGGGCGATAAAAATTATTCTATTAATCTACATGTTAGAAATGGTATGTAAATTCTGGATACTACTGTTCAGTATAATAAGTTAAAATACCTTTTTCAGATTTAAAAAAAGTAGTATAGTTGACTCACCCTTGGCCAGGTATGGTCGCACTGCTTCGATGGACTTGAGGACACATTGGTCGAAGTTGGGGTTACTCTTTTTGCACACGGTGACGTAATCGGCTGCAACAAAACAGCTGACATCACTCAACCTCACTAATTGGCTGAAGAGGACGACATATGACAAGTTTTTATCAATATCTGTCGATAAATATGAGAGTTATTTGCATATTCTCCTTAAGGTTAACATAGGAAAGAGTGTGCAGATTTGCTGCTGTGAGGAAAATTGAAAGTAAGCATTTCTAGCATAAACAATTTTATTTTGACAATTCATATCAAGTTTCATAAACATTTGCCCATAAATAAAGGAGTTTGCCTATTCTCTATATGATTAACATGGGAAAAGAGTATGCAGGTTTGCTGCCATGATAAACAGATAAACTATGATTTTTAAGCATAAATGGATAGATCTCAACCACATGAAGGTAAATACCAAGTTTAATCCAAAAATATTGATTGATAAGTGAAATATTAATTTTTCTTAATCCTTTATAAGATTAATATTGGAGCCCTAAAATACAACGTACTGTGTTTAGATTTTGTATGTATATATATATATATATTTACATATATATGTATATGTGTATTTATATATATATTGTTTTATTGTACATATTCAGTTTTTGGCATCTAACATGATAACATGGTCTCGGGCTTAAGTCTTACCACGATACCTACGGCAATAGCTTCTTCCCTATGGGAAATTCGCTGAATAGACGTACTTTGTGGGTTAGGAAGTGGATAAACAGGCGAGAAGAAAAAGGATCTCCACACACTGTTGTCTGCAGAAGATTTCAGTGAATATTTTAAATTCATGAGATTGGACAGTGTGAAATTTGAGGACCTTCTGAACTTGAGAAAATCTGCTGCGGTGACAACTCGACTTCTAGTGTGAGCAAAAACTGTGTTTGGGGAATAAATCAGCAGCGAATATCAGCTACGTGTGATTGTGCCTTTACTTAATATCCCAATGAACAAAGACAGATTCAATTTGATTTGAAATAAAAGAACCGTAATAGCCTGGAGCATTTGTAAAAACTTCCGTAGTGATTATCTGGGCTACTAAACTCTATCCGCAAGCGGTAGTTATTAAAGATAAGAGTTGTATAGAGTTTCCAGGTACAACAGTCCCTCGGTTTTTCTTAGAATAGAAACTCCCGCTGGAGTAATATAGGAAGTGAGTTGACCGTTTGTATCGACCAGCCAACACCGCCGTAACGTCTGCAGAGCCGGTGAAACGACGGGGTGTTGGATAACCGCTGCATAATGCCTGTGAGTCAGCCTAGTAAGTCGGTCAGTGGAGGAATGGAACTGTGGAACCGGACCGGCGTCCAGCAGGCCAGTAGACGCGGAACATTGGAGTTGCTACACTGATTAGTAGTTTAAAATGATTGGGGAATAGGTATTAGTTTGGGTTAGTTTTACTGTAGAATGCATTTCCTCCTACAGTAATAACTGCAATAAGTCTGACCAATTTACTGGTTGTAGATTAGATTACTTTTTGAAATGGCCACCTACCCAGGTAGATATTTCAAGGCAAGTATGCATGAGAAATGAGTTTGTCGCAATCTTGTAGTATTGTTACTGACTACGTGTGACAAGTTCCTCAAGACTGGTAATTAATACCCCAACAGTCAATAGCATCTAAAGGACCTACAGTTTAACGTGGAATCCGAACCATTTTTGCCTCTAAATTACAAACTGGTCTAATTATGAGGATGGTCTTTGCGGATGCGTGTAGCATTCAATAGTGCGGACGTTAATGCACACCAGAGAATATCACATCCACCGACCATTGCTTACAGCTATCCACAACTCGTGACCTTCAAGTAACTGGATTACAGGACATGCCACGGACCCAGTGTTAGGAAGCAACATATTTATTATTATGGCAAAATATTAACTTAAAGCAGTAAAGACATAAGCAAAACGTACAAAATATTACTATATTTAGAAGTAATCTACCATTACAGCTAATTATTTATTGGTTTTAGATCACTTTTACAGGCCACAAGTTCAGTACGGTACAACTTAGTAAGGTTGGTCTATATTCGTTCAAAACTGGGGGAGTTTTCTTTCTCCCCTTATACATAGTATGTATATGGAGAAAGTATTTTTTTCGTCAAAATTTTCGAATTTGAGTTGAGAGTGTATATATTTGTTTTGGAGTCCCCTGAATCCAAAAAAGTGGGTTTCGACGTGATGTCCGTCCGTCCGTGTGTCTGTCTGTCTGTCTGTGCGTGTGTCTGGATGTGTACAGAGCCACAGCCTACCCCGTTGGTCCAATTTAGATGAAATTTGGCATGTATGTCATGTGTATATTCACCGTATATCCAGGAGTTTTTTCATTCTTTTTAATTTTTGATTTTTAAGGGTAGTTCACCCCTAAAAACCCTTAATAAACGTGAAAAATCCAAATTCCTCAAAAATGGCTCTAACGATTTTGCTTAATATTTGATAATTTATAGTGCACAGAGTACTAAATAATTTTTCATTTTGTACAGCACATATTTACTTCATAGTTTTACATTAATGAATGATTCAGATGGCATTGGATAGTAAAGCATATTGCTAATGGAAAGTAAAGCAATCAGCTGTAGCTAAGAAATCAAATGTTTTGATTGTAGAAAATTTGTAAACAAACTTAATCTCCATTAGGTTAACATTAGAAATTTAAAACGCCATAAAATGGAAACGTATGGGGTTTTCGAAAATATTTTTCACTAAAACCTTCCTGGACACATATAGAGCAACTTCCTAAAGTTTCATGGCGATCGGATGAGTAGTTTGGTAACGCATGAAAGACATACATACATTCAATTTTTTATATAGAGATTAAGATATTAGTAAGATTGAAGTATTCAAAAACTTATCCATAAGGTATTTAATAATGTAAAAAAGTTTTATCAAAATAGTTGCTCTTGTTTTCATGGAGAAGGCGAACACTAATACCATCCGTACAGAATAATTGACAGTAACACTGACAGGAACATTACACCCATTTTTGGTTGTTTAGTTTATAAAACAAAAAATAGTATATACAGAATAATTTTAAGCAATAATAAGTTTATATCTGGTTATGAATACAAGATTTCTAGTGGTACGTACAGATTATAAACAAAATTTTCCATTTTTACAAGGGATCACGTATTTTTCGAAAATAAAATGCTTCTTGATGATTTTTGCTAATTTAATATCAAATAGTAACACTAAAATCAAGTGGTGATGTTGCTGGAGTGGAGTAGCCGGTGCAGAAGGTTGAGAAAACATGACCAGCGAAGAGAATTTGGCATAAACAACATTATTTAGAAAAACGGTCCAGTCGCCGAAAAGAGACTACTGCAGTAAATGGAAACCCCACAGTGGAAGTCATTGGAGTTTTTTGTAGACTATCATTTGAGTTTTCTGAAATTTATAGATCAATAAATTACAAAAACCCTCGAGCGTCAATCGAGATTACGTCATCGTGTGACCTTGAATCTGACACCTGTAAATCTTCCCGACAGATAGCGATAGTGTTCCCATTCCCACCTACCCGGCTCACAATGAGGGACTTTCAGTTTCCAACCGTACTGCATTAATATTGATCACTTATCTTTTGTCTTCACGACAAGGCCATGCGGTGACCTCTGCTATTTCTTTACTTCTTGGGTATACCTTCCGACCGACCTCTTTTCTTGTTTGAGTGACATTTGTTCCAGTCATGACTATACTGCATTGTGATAAAGATCGAAAGCAAAACTTTGAAGCGTATGTGATAACAATTGTGAGTAATTGGTGTGATAACCTACAAAAACTATAATAGCTTCTTGACAAAATAAAGAATTATCATCATTGAAGTATTAATATTATTGTACAAGAGCAAGATATTAAGCATAAACATTGATACATCTCAAATTTGTTTTGATAAACTCGCTGGACGGCTGAGTCCCATTTCATAGTCTTATAAGGTTCAACCTCGAACTGTCTTTTCCAGCTACCCGATCATTAGGCTAGATATTAATTACATACATACATATCCTCTTCTCCACGTCCTTCTTCTGAAGGTGCTGGAGGCGTCAAGTGTCCTGTCTTATGACAGGACTACACAATAGATATAACGCTAGAAACACAGTTTGATAGGCAAGGTTTTTGATGTGTAGTTAGATTAGGTAAGGTTCAAATTAGGCTTTTCATAAGGATTAAACTGGGTATACTATGGATTTAGGTTGTGTGGAAATCATCCAAGTTGTAGAAGCAGGCACTTAAAAGGAACAATTTTACGACTCTTTTGAATTTTTCAAGTGAATTGCTAGTCTTTGTCAGTATAACAAAGCCATATAATATCATCAATGTCCTTCACTCGTCTTCAAATCAAAATACTCTGAAAGATTGGTTCCCTTTCTTAGGAATTAATGTAAGATTCGAGATTATTTATTCAACGATTAACACCTTTTCCCTTACAGCCTCACTGTGATGAAATCTGGACCAGTATGTAAACCGAGCTCGACAAACTGGTCCGTGAGAGCAATATATGCCCTTGACTTGCACAGCACTGCACACTCTACAGTGACAGAAGTTACTACACAACAGTACTATATATTCTAAAGTAACAGACGTTACTACAGACTGTGTTACTTGTAGGGGAAATCATAAACAATGAAAATATTTTATTAATAGGATAAAAAGTGTTATATATTTGTTATACATGTTATACATTTGTTGTTATGTTATACATTGTTTGCTGTAATCATCTGTTAATTGTGATGAGATGGCGATCAGCAGGGTGAACCTCCAAATGTGTATGCCTGTGTAATATCGACCTTTGAGAAGTATTTACTGTCCCCAATTTTGGCTATCAAGTGCTCTATATTCGATATAGATAACTTCAATATTCAAAAATATTTAATGTTTACCCCGCATAATCTTAAAACCATTTTTTAACATTTAACCATTTCATCGTTAAAAAGTTACTTTAGAAATTACTTTTTTAATTATTTTAGAAATTATTTTGTAAAAACAAAGTGCTTTTGAGCTTTGTAAATCGGTTTTTGATTTTGTACAGTAACCTTAATTGTAATCTTTTGACTCTGGTAAAAACGTCCCTTATAACTAGATATAATTCCTTACACTTCAGTTTTCTATGGATATTTCTCAAGATTAATAAATGTTGTTTGTGAAGTATAATAAAATTCATCAATTTATTTAAAAATCAAACAATTGACAAACATACTACCAAAATCACCGTCAACACCATAAAGATTAGCAACTTCAGTTTGCTCATTAACAGTAACTTTAACCCTGGCCATACGCAAAAGTTGAACCTGTTCCTTAATTTTATATCTGCACTCTTTGGTTGTAAAGTCACAAAAAGTTGTCTAAACTTAGATTTGCCTATCAGACTTACGGTGTCTATTTGCAAAACCTCAGTACCTGGTCTAAGCTTTACGTGAACAGACATCCCCCTTTTCATATTTGTTTGTAATGTAATAACAAGAGGCAAATATATAACAAAAGAACAACAATATTCAAAACACTTCTACAGAGTTCACATCATAAAATACACAATATTAACGTTTTTAAATTTTAATAAATATTCGTTGAGTTTATTTTTAAAGACGTAATTAAAATTAATATTATTACTTTCCTTTGGAAACATTTCAGATCAGATATGAGTAACGGGAATGTTTTCAGTTCCTCTAAACAGCTGTCCTTATAACTGTATGACGTCACCGTTTCAAATTTTTGTCTGACGGATTGCCAATACTCTTCATGTGAATGTGTAATTATATTTTTGTTACCATCACAGATCAATAATTTTAGATTGATTTTTAGATCTGATTGATTTTAGATACAGCTTCAATTTGAAAAAAAAAACAAAAAAATAGACATCATCAATGACAAACAGTGAAATTTAAAGAAGCTTAAGAATTAAAACATTATAAGTTTAGAAATTAATAATTTATAATACAACTAGCAGTAAGCCCGTCCTTTGTACGGGTTGTAGGATTCAGTTTAATGAAGAAAGATAATCATACAAAAATGTAAACCTGAAATCCTAAACAAATCAATACAAAGAAAATAAATCGATACCTAGCTTTATTATTTAGTATTACTTTACAATTAAATAAATTAGAACATTTATACCATTATTATAATCAGTCATACGTTAAAATAACTTTTTAATATAGTATGATTTCGAAATTGGTTTAAAATCAATGACCAATATAAACTAACCAATATTGATTTGACAGCTGATTGTTTTTATTTCTATTAAATCTTCAAACTACAAATACAGCTGATTATTACCAGTAGGTTATTCATTGAAAACTGAATCAAAATGCGAGTAATATCGCGTAAAAGTGGGTTTTTAAATGCTTGTTATTTACTTTTCAAGAGGCGGCGGGCGATTTCAAGCATTTATAAACCTTCTCTGGAATGTAGAGAATACATTAAATAAGTTTCATTGTAATAATTAGTTCTCCCGTTTTATCGGAGAAGATGGCGTAAAATACCTCCTGGAGCGTCACAGACAAAAATTGAGATAAGACCGGTTTCGGCTTCTCTAACGAACGAAAAGTAAAAATAACAAAAAAATGAATAATTCTTAGCAATGTACATACAAAACTCTAATTTTATTTATATAGATAATGTATCAAACGTATTATTATTGAATCAAATAAAAATAATTTTTACTGTAAATTTTACTTTAAAATATTTTGTTACTATGAAACTTTGAGAGAATATACGAGATAGTTAAAACTTAATTTATATACCACTATTTGTTTTATGTAGTTTCACATAAAATTTGATGAAATTTATAAGAAATCCTTTAAAATGTGGGAAATATGTTCTGGCAGTAAAAAATGGCGATTTCTATTTATATTACAGTACATACAAGTAATGATCACAAAAATTATGATAAATAGTAAACAATTTTACGAGGGGATAATAAACTAATAATTTATGTCTGGTTGTTAAAGTTCAAATGAAAAAATACCTAGTGATTTATACTCCACAAGCTAACAACAACCGGTTGCAGGTAATATTTTTATATAGAAACACATTGTCCATAAGCAACCATACCTACCAAGGTGAGATACCGCTATAAAAAGATCAAGATGACTATCACATATCGATCAGAACAGAAATGTAAAAGGAGTAGTTAAACTGAAATATCTATACAGTTAATAGTTTAAGTACAAATTTGTAATACAATTTTTACAATGGAGATCATATTTCTTCGAAACAGGTGACAACACACTTTGGTAAAATTTTCTATTAATTACCATGTATAATATTCTTTATTGATATACTCGTAATTTATAAAAAATTCTATTATTAAATACATTTAAGACTGCAGCATTCTAATAATTGTGGTCCTCAACTTACGGATTTTAGCGGCGAACGCGACAGTGGCGGCACCTACCGCCAGAGCTAGCAACGTTGGGGACAGCATGCTGAAGACTAAACAGTAAACAGACGCCCTTCCCTGGACACTTGGTCACCAATGACGCAACTGCGCTTCTTACACGCAATTGGGGGAAACCCTCTACTTTGAGATGGACAATCACAATGGTGAACGAGTAATTAGAAAAATTGGCTGATCTTTGACGTCAGAAGGTCGTTATAAAATCATTTTGAGAAGAAATTAATTTAGGAAAAGAATAAATCAACTGAAAAAAATTATTATATGTACTTCCCTGTGAGAAATAGATTAGACCATGGATATGTCTAAAGGGAATGTTTTCAGTTCATCTGAACAGCTGTTCTTATAAAATACTTCCGCTGCACTTTTTTCGTTCCACAAATCTGCTGACACCCCTTCTCCCAGAGCTTAGACGTATCCATGTCAAAAAACATAAATATAACATAAATCATTATGATTGATAATATTATTATATTATTTATATTCATCATTATGATGATTATGATCTGTTATAATAATGTAGTAGTTTAGGCATCATTCATTCTAAAAGACATAATTCACAAACGAAAAAAGACAATTCTTGGACCCTGTAGTAGCATCATATTTTTGATATCATTGTTCTATCCAGTATTTTCCTCTATGTAAACTTGCATCACGCACATTTCATTTTCCTCTTTGGTGACGCCACTTCTTGTACTGCATCCGCTACGCTTTCTCGAGTCTTTATTTTCATTATTCTCAGTTTGCCCTCTGGGTTGGTGTTTACTATTAATTAATTTCCAATTCACCATTACATTATTTTGCCCTACCGTATGTTAATTGGGTTCATCAGTTTAGCACATATGTTTTCATGGAATGTAGAAAACGACTGGTAGGCCCAACTCACCATTGAAGTTGAAGTGTTTCAAGTAAAGTGTATCAAAGATTTAACGATTATTAAGTGAGAAAAATAGTTAAATTTGAGAAAATGTATCAGTAATGAATATAACATTCTACAGGCAGGTAGGAATCCATTGAAAAGCTACGACTGGGATGGTGGCGTCGTCCTTTAATCCAGCTACTGGAGGTCACGAATTGTGGATAGTTGTGAGCGATGGTCGGTGAGTGTAGTGTTCTCTTGTGTAGATTAACGTCCGCAGTATTGAATACTACGTTAATCCACAAAGACCATACTCGTAATTCAGAGACAGTGGTTCGGATTCCACGTTTAACTGTAAGTCCCTTAGATGTACAATTTACTTTTGGGCTATTAATTAACAGTTCTGTCTAAGGAACATGCCAGCCTTAGTCAGTAACAAGACTACAAGATCGCGCCACAATCATGCTACACTAGTTTCTCATTTATACTTGGATTAAAATACCTATCTTGTGGTATGGTCGCCATTTGACCTCAAGCAGCCTCCCTGGGGTACACCATAGCTTTAGCTTTTCCTTTAACGCCGTTCCTTAAATAGGCCTAGTATATAGAATAACCTGCAATAATATATAAGAATTCATAATTACTGATTAAACATTTTATCAACATCAAAAACATTAAGTAGGATTTTAGTTTATACAAATAACTCTTACACAATTGTAAGTTCCTCGTGAGATTACTAGGTTCTGGGTTATCTAGCAGTGCAATTCCTACCACTCGGATTTCCTGCTTCACCTTTAATGCACATTAATATCAGGTTTCATAACTTTCGTTCTGTGTCCGGGATGCACTCTGATACTTGTAACATCCGGTATTATACAACAAAACCCCTAGTGCTCTTACTAACCTCAATTGTACACTCGTCTGTTGATGAGCAACTCATCATCACATCAACTTAGAGTAGGGCAATTAACAAAATATTTTTAATCAGAGATCATCATATGCTGTTACATGGTATTTTTAATTTTCTCCCTTTCTGGTAGTGTTTCCGAGTGGACACAGTTCGTTTACAGATTGACAATCTGACAGATCACCGACTATTGGTAGGCCTATATTTGTAATGGGTGTCAGATGTCCGATTTTTGCGATGTCAGTATCCTAGTTTACGATACGTAGCGTAAACGACAGATTGTGTATCCATAAATCGGTTATCTGACGTAAATGTTACCGTCTTCAATAAAAAATGAATTTTATCGGATTTAAAACGTACAAATAACCAATAATATCATACAGACAAAACTCGACACTAATATATTTATATTAGTGTAAATTAGTTTATAAAACGATTTTATTTTTAATTAATTTTTGTTTAAATTATAAAATATTTTGGGAACCTCCACGTAGGAACGAGTATTTATATACATATCACGCATGTATACAGAGTGAGGTTTTTAAAGCGATCCAGTAGCTAACATTTTAACTACACGGCTTAGCACCACACTTTAATTTTGGAACTTGTTCAATTTTATATTTCACTCAGGAATACATTTCAGATTTTTTCAATATGGCCGCCACTTTCCAAAATGGCGGTCAACTTAAATAAGCTAAGATAAGATCTTTATTTCCAGCAGATATTCATTTGAATACATTGGATATGTCACAAATATTTTACCAAAGTCCTGTACAACTGGTTAACTGGTTACAGGTTAAAATAAACAAGGTTGAACAAACAGAATTAAATGACTTAATTGCTTGCCTATCTTTATGTGAAATGGCTAATGGTGAAAAGTCCATTTTCCATTCAAATATTCTTCTGTTGAATAAAATGCTTATTCAAGCAGGAAGCGAGTTACAACAGTTTTAAATTTAATAATTTAATAGATTTTTCTCTATGGGAAATTCGCTAAAATGTGTTATGGAACACCCTGTATTTTATTTTGTTTTTCGATTCTACTCTCTAAAGTAAAAAATTTTAACTGAATTGTTTAAAACTCTTGTTAGACTACAAGTTATTAACAGATTTTAAAACAATTTAAAATTTCTCACAAAATTTTAAAATTGTCTTCAACTTATTAAAACCAGTTGTTAAGCTATTTTCAAACAATTTAAAATAACTTTAAAATAAAACGAATAAAAAAACCCAAAATTTCGTTAGAATTTTTCTCAGGATTGAACCAGTAAACTTGAGATCTTACACTTGAACTTGAGTTTCGCATACAGAAACAATCTTTCTTATTGGTGTTTCACAAATATTTTACCAAAGTCCTGTACAACTGGTTAACTGGTTACAGGTTAAAATAAACAAGGTTGAACAAACAGAATTAAATGACTTAATTGCTTGCCTATCTTTATGTGAAATGGCTAATGGTGAAAAGTCCATTTTCCATTCAAATATTCTTCTGTTGAATAAAATGCTTATTCAAGCAGGAAGCGAGTTACAACAGTTTTAAATTTAATAATTTAATAGCTTTTTCTCTATGGGAAATTCGCTAAAATGTGTTATGGAAGACCCTGTATTTTATTTTGTTTTTCGATTCTACTCTCTAAAGTAAAAGATTTTAACTGAATTGTTTAAAACTCTTGTTAGACTACAAGTTATTAACAGATTTTAAAACAATTTAAAATTTCTCACAAAATTTTAAAATTGTCTTCAACTTATTAAAACCAGTTGTTAAGCTATTTTCAAACAATTTAAAATAACTTTAAAATAAAACGAATAAAAAAACCCAAAATTTCGTTAGAATTTTTCTCAGGATTGAACCAGTAAACTTGAGATCTTACACTTGAACTTGAGTTTCGCATACAGAAACAATCTTTCCTATTGGTGTTTAGCGTTTACAGTACAATATTTAGAACGAATTTGCGATCAAATTCCACAGGTGTTGTTCACGCTGAAGATTGAAATTTGCTTTCGGTTTTAAAACGCTTTGAAATACACAGAACGAGCGACGAGCTGAGAATGGTGTCATTTGGTTGCTGCATTGACTAACTGCCGTCGTAGCACTTCCGCCGAGACTGGCGGAAACGGAACTTACTTCCATAACGTACCTCGTATTATCCTGCATTGTTGATTATTTCAACGGATATTAATGAGATGTAATTACTTTTAAAATTGGTTATGCCTACGAAACTCAATTTGCCTCACTATTCGTTCACGATATTTTGGAGATTCAAATTTAAGTATCAAATTACCATTACCCTTTTGTCAAACTCGAATTCTCATGTTATGCAAAGGTTGTTAGGAACTTACAAATCTTTTTTACACTTTTATTGTCGACGGCATTTTTTATGTTTTGGTAGGAAAAGTTCTAAACCCTAGTCATTTTTACCACGTGATATTTTGTTAGATAGGTAATTAATGAATGAGCCCAATCATTACAAATGATTCCGGAATCGAACCGATGACTCTTGGATCACGAGGTGAGTACGTGACCTGAGCTTCCCATATGTTATAATGTGCTATAACTGTTATAACGATCTGTAACAAGAATTACAGATGATTATAAACAGGTCTGGATAACGACCTTCGAAGTGGCTGGTTTTTGAGACACACGAAGGATCTCTTCATCAGTGCTGAGCACACGTCAGTCCCTACAGCACAGGGTCACTCCCAGGAATCCTCAGTGCACGCTGGTCGAAGAAGAAAAAGAGTAAAAACCAGAAATCGGTGGATAAATGGAGAGGTAGGCAAGAATAGCTCAGAAAGATAAAGAACTATAAGCTAGGCCTTCTCTCGGTGGATCTTTGAGTTTGATTTATATTTACTGTTTTATTTATGGTAGTTTTATAGTCTCAGTTTGGCTAAGACACCCATGGGTCGCCAGTCCCAGAGTTTCCGCAAAAGTTGGAAACCCCCCGTGTAGTTGAAAGGCGACTATCCCTGTGGAGAAATTCCCCCCGTACTGTACTGTACTTTAAACAGTAGGCCTAAGTAAATAATCTACATCTACACAGTTCTGTTTAAAATAAAACAAACCCCTGGATACTACTTATCGATAAAAATATAAAAAAGCTGTTATACTATAACAGGATCTGAATTTCACCGTTTCTTGTCTAAACTTTTATGTAAATAAAATTTCGGTTTTGTCTGTACATTCCTTCAAATATTTGATGATATTTGTGGTTATTTTTACGCTTTGTACCCTAAGACAGCCGAAATTGGTCTTATATTAAATTGGCTGTGGCAATCCCTCTGTACTTAACGTTAAAGAAGGCATTTGTGTTGGTGTTCCCCGTGGAAATGAGTGCACCCTGACGAAACTTTCCCCATTATTCTATAACTTTTAGAAAAGATTTTTATATTTTTAAAACTGCCTTACATCCTTTTCAAATAATGATAAGAGCTCTCAGAAATATAGGTTTGCGTGATAGCAAACATTAATTTCTGAACACTCTGGCCACTCATAGATATAGAAATTTAATCCAGGTAAAACTTTGGTTTTAGCGAATTTCCCTTAGGGAAGAAGCGATTACCGTAGGTCTCATGGTAAAACTTAAGCCCGGGACCATGTTATTCTTTAGGTGCCTAGAGACCAAAGACAATAGTCGTTAAAGTTTATATATACAGTATATGTGTGTGTGTCTGTGAACACGATAACTCTCGTAAAAATGGTCCGATGGAAACCAAATTTGGTAGAGACGTGTATTCCTGCATTTGATCGGACGAGTTCGTAAACCAGACATATCGGACAATCGGAACGGGTAGTTTGGGGGGGGGTTTGTACCCCAAAAATGGGTTTATTGCGTTTTCCCATTTAATTTTTAAAAATTTCAAATTTATATCTTTCACTATTAGAATCACCTTAAAAAACTACACAATTTAGTTCCTTAAAGTTTTTCTCTGTCTCCAACGGTTACCGAGCTAAAACATAGTATGTTGTATTTTGGGGTTCCAATGATAATTTTATAGAGGATAAGGAAATTAATGTGTCACTTATTATCTAATATTTTTGGATGGAACTTGATATTTAGCTTCATGTGGTCGAGATCCATACATTTATGCTTAAAAATCATAGTTTATGTGTTTATCATGGCAGCTAACCTGCATACTCTTTTCCCATGTTAATCATATAGAGATTAGGTAAACTCCTTTATTTGTGGACAGATGTTGATGAAACTTGGTATAAATGGTCAAAATATAAATTGTTTACTCTAGAAACATCTACTTTCAGCGTTCCTCACAGCAGCAAACCTGCATACTCTTTCCCATGTTAATCTTATGGAGAATAGGCAAATAATTCTCATGTTTATGGAGAGATTTTTATAAAACTTGTCATATATTATTATTATTATATTATTGATTTGGAAATTCGCTGGTATTATTTATTTGTTTTAATTTCTGATCACGATATTACGTATTTTGCTTCCTAAAACACAATCATAAACCCGTGAAAAGGACAGACATAGTCTACCGCTCGGCTAAAATAAATCTCGTAGCGTAATAAACGCAAATTAAAACCTTGCTCATTGACGTGGGCGGTAATGTTTCCCGTGTCTCCGGGAAGTCCTGAGGTTTTATCCCACAGGACAAGGACCTTCCAAGGGCACGGCGATTTGTGGTGGAAAGCTACAGAGGGCACGACCCAAGGAGTAATTTATACTCTTTGTAAAAAACGTCTTACAAAGTATTACGTCGATTCTCTTTCCAGGAATTCTCTTTCCAGGAACGCATATCTAATGAGTTTTTAAAGCGATTTCAGATTGTGTAGTGTTGAGTCCTGCCGAATATTTCCATCGTCAAAGAAAAAAATTCATTATTTCAAAAAGGAATATTTTTTCAAGCCTTACAGGTGTTATAGTTTACAAAAAGCGTTACTAAAAAAATGTAAAATATGAAAGAATTCATGGAAAACACTTATGATGAGAATTAAAGGAGATATAGATTATTCAACGATATAGATCGTAGGCAATGCCACTAGGTGAAAAGTTTGGATTTCAGGATAAGACCAGAGATAAAACATACCGGTAGGTAAAACTTACTCGTAATTATTGATGGTAATGGAAATTTTATCTAAAGTATTAGAATTTAATTGAACACCTCGAGAATAAAATATAACGTCTGCTTCAATTCGAATAAATGTCTATAAATGCCTCTTGTCTGGAGTCAAACTCAAAATTAAGAGTTTAGAAACATTTGACTACTTTTAGAAGCTAAAATAGATTAATTTATTCGGTAAGTTTGCTCTAAAAGAAGACTACTGCCTTGGGTATATATATTTTAATTTGAAGACAAAAATATAAATTTTGTTACATAAACATTAGATTAGATTATTGAAATGGCGACCTTACCACAAGGTAGGTATTTTAAGCCAAGCATGAATGAGGATTGAGTGTAAAATGATTGTGGCGCAATCTTGTAGTCTTGTTACTGACTAAGGCTGTCATGTTCCTTAGACAGGACTGTTAATTAATAGCCCAACAGCCGATGGCAACAAGGGACCTGCAGTTTAACGTGGAATCCGAACCACGTACCTAACTTATCAGGATTCAAAAACTATGGATTTTGCAGAATTTTATATTTTTCAGTTAATCGTATTTTGTTTCAGGTTTTTTATAACACCTATCAAACTGTGGTAACATTGGTTATGTTACTAACTGGAACTATTCGCGCCTTTTTCGTGCACTGATGATTTGAACGCGCTGATGCATTTATTTTGCACAACTACTATTGAAGGGGAATGCTGATTTATAACATGGGCCCTGTCTGTCTCAGCCGTGCAAGCGTAAAACAAAGTTTCAAAAAATACCGTGATAGAACAATTTAATTTTATTAATAATGCATAATAAACGTGATTTATTGATAATACATATTTTTACTCATGCGTGATATTTCTTCTATCATAGGCGAAACATTTTAAAATACTCCGTTGTAAATGTCCAAAAAGTGCTTAATTTATATAGCTTGTAGGCGTAACTATACTTTTAGATCGAAACTGGACAGACTCATATGAGTGGTATGAGTAGAGAGATTTTAATAGCCCAACAGCCGATGGCAACTAAGGGACCTACAGTTTAACATGGAGTCCGAACCACGTACCTAACTTACCAGAATTATTTATCCCATTGACTGTACATGGTAATTAATGCCTTCAAAAAAAGATTCTTCGAAACATTAGTAACGATAGTTTTCATGTCTTAGTAATGTTATTTTGTACCGCCGAATGTTCTGAACAGAAAGTCTCTTCTTTTCTAATTGTTTTAACGATATGCAATTTTCGACAAACTGAAAAATTGATAGAGTTATTCTGTGACCCTACCAGATTGAAATCATTTTTCATATTAATGCAACAACAGTAGTGTAAACAATACTGTATATAATTGACTTATTAGGCTTTTTTTACTAGCTGACCCGGGGAACTTCGTAACGCCTGACAAATACATGTTACCTTTAACATTGGCCATGTTCTGAAGTTGAATAGCATTATGGCTTAATTGTGAAAGGTTATGTATTCTGGGTCTGTGTGGATTAATTCACAATTTTCAAATCCAATCCAAACCCAAACGAAACCTGACTGTAACACGGCTTTTATAGGAAAGATATACAACAGCTGATTTTTATAATAAACGTATTATATATACACATTGTAATTAATTATTTTTTTATTTGGCCAACATATAAACACGTGACTTTTAATCAGACAAAAATATAAATACATAATCCCCCAAAACCGTAAACTATTGACGTGGCGAATAAAGCTGTTCATTTTGTACAGCGCATATACTTCATACTTTTACAATGATGGATGATTCAGATGGCATTGAATAGTAAAGCATATTGCTAATGGAAAGTAAACCAATCAGCTGTAGCTAAGAAATCAAATGTTTTCATTGCAGAAAATTTGTAAACAAACTTACTCTCCATAAGGTTAACATTAGAAATTTAAAACGCCGTAAAATGGAAACTTATGGGGGTTTCGAAAATATTTTTTCACTAAAACCTTCCCGGACAATAGAGCAACTTCCTTAAATTTCATGGCAATCGGATGAGTAGTTTGGCAACGCATAAAGGACATACATACATTCAATTTTTTTATATAGACATGAAAATGATAGGAAAGGAGTTGGAATAATTAATGATTTAAAAATTCTAAACCAAAAAAATAAAAAGCGTTAAAATTTGCAATTGAAAAATATTTTTTTATTTTTGTTTTTTGTCATTTTAATCGATAAGGCAGTTTTAGTCCGATAATTGTTTTAGTTCATCCAATCAATGGTTTTTTAATACTAAATTTCTCCCATGATGTATGCATGATATTTGCATTGGGAATTGATCTGTAAGTGTCAAAATTACTTAGTTATATCAGTTAAATGTTGTAAGTTTAGTTTTTTGTTCTTGGAAAGTGACTTGATAATGTTAATTGTCATAGGTTATATAGATTGGAATAATAATTGCCAGAAAATCGCCACTAATGTTCACTCAGCATTACCAACTCGACACGACCAAGGATAATAAGCGCTGGTTCATCATGATATTTTAATCTTACTTGTCATTTCCTGAATCATGTTTTTATAAGATTTTTTCTAACTATGGGGCAATCTACATCCGTTTCCTACTCATGTAGTACTATTGTGATTAATTCTACATTGTGTTATAGTTTCCCAAATTCTATCAATTGGTAGCAGAGCTTTTGCATATACATTTGTATGATATCTGTACGTTCCATCAAAACACACTTATCTACTAATTCGAAAGTATTTTCATGAAAAAAATTTCATTAACCTTAACTAATATTTGTAATTACAGGACCTCCACCATCTTGGATTTTAGTCCCATAAAGAAATGTTAAAACTTTCTAAACGAATAATAGTTTCAGTTTAATGTAAACTGTATTATTTTGGAACATTAAAACGGTTATCAGGATGATATTTGTCACCAAACAATGCGATTTTAATTGAAATTGATAACTAGCAGCATAGAGTAAATAATACCCATGGGAAATGGGTATTATTTACTCTATGCTAGCAGTTAGTTCGTATTCCTCAGTCCCGTTCTTTATCCTTGTTAATTCGCTACTATCTCCTATTCTAATCTATCTTTCAACAGAAAAGTCATAGCGATTGTTTCAATTTAACATTAATCTTATGGGAGACGTAGGTTCTGCAGGCTTTTAACCCTAGAAGTGGCAAGCTTTTTACTCTTAACTGTAACATAAAAATAATTACTAATATCTTCTTGAAATATCAAGAAATATGCCACTCAGTGCATAGGAGTAGAAAGCGCTTATACTTGGTTATAGACATGCCCGGTGGCAGTCTAGTGCACTACGAGAGCAGGTTCGGTTGCTTGCCCCCAGAGGGCAACACGGTCACGTAGGCACTAGTGTCTAAAAAGTTCACTAAACTGACGACAGATGCCTCCACCTGCCACTTCTTATTGAACATGTAAATGCGTCATGAATTACGACTTTGCCAGTTCTACGTTTGAGACTATACCCGTTAGAACATTCAATAATATTAATTAATATATCAAAAATCATACAATCATAATTATTTCAATATTATTTATATTACGTAACAATAGTTACTTTAAATTTAGACAAGCCAAATTAGTATTGCTCATAAAAGTATACAGACTGAACTTCAAGGGGCTATCTATAGATTATTCAGTCATAACTACACGAGGAATGATTAATGTCAAATGCTGGTCACGTTATTGACAACCTCAACTTGTAAATGCGTAGACGAAGATAAGGAAGATTGACTCTGGACAGAAAGCGTACGTCGTCAGTCGGCATCAAACCTGACAGACGAGGACAATGCAGAAGAAATCATCCTTGGTCTATTTGAGAATCAGCTGTGCTGCAGAAATCTGATAGTGGCTAAGGTTGTTTGAGAGTAGAATTCATGCAATGCAATGTTCTGTTTATATCGAAGGGAACCTGAAACTTGAATATTACCGCTGAACGGTCAAGTATTCATATCCATATTCGTAAAACACTGAATACACAGGGGTGCCCATAAGGGTGGGGGTCTATGACGCAGACTGCGTCATTGAAATTCTTGGGGGGGTTCCAAACAATTTTTTTGAAGGGGGGTAAAACGGATTTTAACAGTGTTTAACGTGATGACATTGAAAAATATATTACATCACTAGATAGAACGTAAATAATAATGAACGCAGTATTAATTTAAAAATTATTTGTTTTTCTATCTGAAAATAAATAAATGGCAATGACAGTGCTCGAATATTGTCCGTGATTGTGGCGGCAGCGGAAGGTCCGGCGAGTTTCGGAAGTACTCTGTTATCTTCGAGAGTCGTGATGGTGGTCATACGACAGACACAAGCTGCGCGACTAGGTTATGTGATCGTTGCCCTTGCGTCTTTGTGTTTGTTACCCTTTCCATCTCAAAACTAATATTACCACTGAGTTGTGATGATAAGTTTGTTAAATTTTTTAATGTTTTTACACTAATAAAATGCCCAAAAAGCAAAAACTTTTTAAGTATAAATGTTTAGAGTTGTTTTGCAATGCTACCGTTAGGCATGACAAATGGAATTAACACTGTAAAAAGAAGGTCAAACAACAGTTGGAAGTGAAATATAAAGTTATTGAGTTTAAATGCAGCGACGAAGCAAGATGGAACCCTATTTAAAAAGGTATTAAACCCCCTATGGGTTTTTAATACCTTTATAAATCTTCTTTTAGTTTTAGATAAAATAAGGGGTGCTTACGAGTATTATTTACATCTTTGTTTATGGTATGGGGTGCCAACGTACATGGGGGGGCTAGTTCTAAGTTTGGGGGGGGGGTGCTTCGTGAAGCTTGGGGGGGGTGGGCACCCCTGGAATACATCAGGTGGGTATTTTAATGTGAGGATGAGTTAAGGAGTGATGTGGCCGATTATTAATTAATAGCCCAGTGAACTAATTAGTTTGACAATTAGTTGTGAATAGACTAATGATTATTTGTTGGTAAGTAATTAGTTGGGCAGTGAACTAGGCGACTGGGTCCAGTAGAACCGTAAGAAGCAAGCTTTAAAAGTAGTTTTGGAATGAAAATCATTGATTTAAGAATACTATAGTATTTTAAGTAATTCTTATTCTGTTATCAAATTTTTATTTTTTTATGTATGTTTCAACAAAGTATTCCAGTAGTATGTATTTGCCCAAACATGTTTAGTATTCGTATTGATAAATAAATGCAGTTTTTAAGACTAAATAAGGTGTCACAAAAATGTGTGATGGGTATTCAGGACCTGATTCTACATAGAAAAATAAGTCTAAAATATGGACTAAGATATTTTTGAATTCTGCTTAGTTTAGTAATAATCTAACATTATTTTAAAAATATTTATTATTTCAAAAACCCTTTGGGATATTTATACGACACTTTGCAAAGGTATTTAGCACTTAAGTAAGTAACATTTTGTAAAAAAAATGTTTTTAACTTTCCAAATTTCAAAATGGCGGTAATTTGAAAATTTTAATGTCAAATTTTACGAAAACCGGGACCTAAATCAAATTTTTGCTAGAAATAATGTTTTTAGTATATATTATAAAAAAATTCAACAAAACGTGAACTATAAAATCAGTTTGTTAATAAAGAGGCTGTGTTTTTTTCAATTTATTAAATATGATATAGTAGTTTATGTAATGTAAATTAATTAATTTCAGTCTAAATTATTAAAATAAACATAGCTTCTTTATTTATGAACCCAAATTACTTTTTTAATTTTATTATTTTGTTTCTTCGATATGGCAACTTAAAATTTAAACTACAAAAATTCACGTTATTTCATCGCTGAAAATTTCCAACAAACTGCTCAATATATTTTTCAAAAGGTTAAAAACACCTAAATAAAGCCAAAGAAGATAAATCATTTAGGGGAAAGTGCTGTAAAGTAAATGTTAAAGAATAGACTAGTTAGTTGAATTTTAAAAGTACAGGCAAAGAGAAGAACCTGTTGCTATGGAAATGCATCTTGCCTCACTTTCAACTTGCTCAACGAGCGGCCGGGGCTTCGCCCTGTCTTCCCATAGCGTGCCACCGCCAGCGTGTCGCAAGCGTCACTGGTGCCGATGGGGCAGGGAACCGAAGGCGAAGGTGAGGACACTCAACTGAGGTAATCATTGGTTGTGATGTATACATGTATCACTTCCCTCAAAAGCTAAACCAACATATCGATTAGTCTTTTCATTAAACCTAGAAATCTATTTTTCAACAATGGTAAGTACAAAATATCAACCTAAAACGAATTTTCGCACTCTAAAACACATCGCTACCATATTTTTACCTGAACAGCTTGTGCGGTAGGCCTTCGTTCAGAACACTGAAGATCATGTGGGTGAAAAGGATTCTAAAGCAAATTAGAATATTCACCATCGCAATAAGTGAGTACATCCATTTTGGGGTCCTGTGAACCCAAAAGGGGGGTTCGAAGTGACGTCTTGTGTGGGCGTTTGTGTGTAAAATTTTGTATGTATACATCGACCGGATCACCAGGCGTTTTTGACATGGATATGTCTTAGCTTTGGGGGGTGTTAGTGATTTTTAAGATGGAAAATATGTGACAGGTTTCCATAGAAACTACCAGGGCTATTGTATTGAATTTTTAATATAGAAAAAATAAGAACAGCTGCTTAGATGAATTGAAAATATTCCCTTTAGACATATCCATGATCTTATTTCCCACAGGGAAGTAAACACAAACATGTTTAATTTTTTGTAAATTTTGGTTTTTAAGGATAATTTACCGCTAAAGCCCTTTAGAAACAAAAAAATCCAAATTTATCAAAAACAGATCAGGCGATTTTGATTACAATATCATGATTTATAGTTATTGAGATATACCATAGTATGCCACCAATTGCATATCTGTAAAATACTGATTTAAAAGCTATGGAAATTTTAAGCGTCAAAGAATATATTATATTTTTCACCAAATAATAAACTTTAAAAAATCGTTTAACTTTCAACATCAAAACAAGCTCAAAAACAAAAAAATGTATTTTGAATTATTAGTCTACGACTAAGAGTCCCAGAGAAACTTTAAATTACAATTCTTGGTAAAAGCAGTACGTTGTCCGAGAGCGTCCAATTGGTATTTAGCTTATGAATAAAACACACAACAAACAACAAAACATTTTTTTACTACCTCACTTACATTTTCCCCAAAACATTTTAAACTATGGTATGGTACCTACTTTTAAGAGGGTATGGAAAATAAAAAAAATAAAAAAATTGAGATAAATTTAATGAGTAATAATCGGTGAAAATAAAGGTGAGTTTGTAAGAAAAGATATTGGTCATCTACGCGTTTTAACTGAGTCAAGTAGTAGGATTTGCACAAACAATTTTTCGGTGGATATTTTTGGTCCAAACAATGTGCAAATATATATGCTTGACGTATTTCCGTCAATACAAAATTTTACGCTCTTAAAATCTCCATAAATTCCATTATTAATAAACTGCATATTAACGATTTTCAAACTAAATAATAATTATCTATTTCATTATACTGCTTCAAAACCACTGTTTTAGATACAAGTGTTGAAGAGCAAAGGTTGTTCTTTTTCTTCCTAGGATTAAACCTATTATTATGATGATATTTTGAGTCCTAGGCCGCAAGATCATTGTTGATGATACTTTTGATTCGAGGTCATCATAACTATTACTGACATAACTAAACAACCAATCAGAAATCAAGAAAGAACTGCTACAACGTAAGTAACATAACAGCTGATTAGTCTAAAGCGACAAAAATGATCGACAACTATTGATACTAAATCAGTTAATAATTTATATTTTACGACTTTATTTCATTTTATTTGTAGTATGACGAAAAATATAGTTAATCACACGGCCCAAAATTGGCTTTTAGCGAATTGCCCATAGGGCAGAAGCTATTATCGAACTATTATCGTAGGTCTCATGGCAATTCTTAAGCCCGGGACCATGTTATTTTTCGTCTTTAGTTGCCCACGCAGAAACAAAAAAAAAGCAATACTCATTCAAATTTATATATATATGTGTGTGTGTGTGTGTGACACGAAAACTCTCGTAAAAATGGTCCGATCGAGGCCAAATTTGGAAATTTGGTATAGACGTGTATTCCTGCATTTGCTCGGACGAGTTCGTAATCCAGACATATCGGTCAATTCAAAAATTGGGTTTTTTTGCGTTTTTCATATGTAATTTAAAAAATTGTTAATTTTGTCTTTCTCCATTAGAATTATCTTAAAAACAATAATTTAGTTCCCTCCCAATGGTTTGATAGTAGTGTGTGTTGTACATAAAAAAAAACTCAATCACATCAATCCAAAAAATATCCACAAAAAACAATCAAGCTACATTTAAAGTTTTTTCCTATCTCCAATGGTTAGAGATATTAAAAAATCTAAACAAATACGTTGTATTTTGCTCCAATTAATCTGAAGGGTAAAGAAAAATAATATTCACTTATTTTTTAGTGGTAGAATCCATTTATGCTTAAAAACATAGTTTATGTGTTTCTCATGGCAGGAAACCTGTACTCTTTTCCCATGTTAATCTTATGGAGAATAGACAAATAATTCAAATTTTTATCGACAGATTTTGATAAAACTTGAAATATATATATTAATACTATTATGTTATTGATTTGAAATACGCTGAGTACGCAGGTCTGCTGCGACGGGGGTATATGTCCTTGTGATGAAATATTATCTTGGTTGTAATACAGATTTTAGTATGCAACAGAATAAAAAAATACCAGAAAAACCTTTCTAGAGGTCTTTAGTATCTACTTTCCTATGTTGATATAGTGCTGCTTTTAAACTGGATCATATTAGAGTGGTCGGGAAAGTGATATTCAACAATGGAACCTTCCAGGCCGCGTCATCATTGTCCAACTGTTACGTTACGGACATACTGGTCATGGCTGGATGACAAATCACTATTGAGATGTGAGACGATATTGTCAAGGTCATGTGAAGGACTCTTATATTCATATTCATTGTTGTTCATTATATTCTTAATATTCGCTACGATATATGCATATTCGTGAGACATCTACACGATCATATGTGAAATGTGTGTCTGAATGTATTCGCGTATAATAGCTCAGTACCTGGTGACCGAGCTTTGCTCGGATAGAATAAGACATGTTTTACAAGTTAATTAGCAAAATTAAAACAAATTTACTGCTCAATGAAAACATTTATGTGGTTTAAATAAAACCGTTTTCATACCCCTTAATTAATATGGCATAAATACTGAACAAAAATATAGCCCTCGGGTGGGGATCGATCACGCGACCTTGCGCACGTGAGATCTGAGCGCTACTAACTGAGCTATGACGTCAGCCTAGATCGCGCCGTCGTTTAAGAGTTTTTGGCCAACCTCAATTGTTTTAGCTAATCTTATACTGAATTTAAATGTCCATACTGTTTGTTATTATTATCCTGTGATCAACTGATTTTTGTTAGAATGAGGATTGAAAAGCAAAATTAAATTTAATTTACACCAGTAAATTGGTTTGTTACAGTGGCTTCAAGCAATAGAATAAATGTTTTCTTTCAAAACACAAAAGATTTTGAAATAATTTTCTCTGCTTTTATTTCGCACAGTTTTTTACCCTTTAGTTTTTACAAATTGTTTAGTAATTTGATAATTTTTCATTTATTACATACATAAAATAAACATTAATGCAAAACCTCTATTCACATATTATTTGCCACCATCTTCAATCAACAACAACTGTCAAACGGTTATAAACAGCTGTTTTGATTTGTATTGTTTACATTTGATTCTCCATAAGCGTAATGTTAAATTTTTAGATTTTAAACTTAATATTACAAGAAAACAAGAATTTTTCTGGACATTAGACCTATCTAGAACTTATTTTCTACTCAGAAATTAGTTATTTCCAAAATTTAAAGAAAATCCTTAGTGCCGTTTTTGAGATCCGTGTGCAAATATATATATACAATCCTAGCTCGTATTATAGTATTGGATTATTGACAATGAACAGCTGATCAATTTACCAAAATTATTAATTAACAGCCTAATGTACCAGAAATAGAGTCCAGAACAGGGACGGTGGAGGGTCCTGTTACTTGGACGTAAAGAATTGTAGATAATTATGTGCGATGGTTCTCTTAAGAGTCTGCATCAGTGGTAGCCATCTTGGATTTTAGTCCCGTAAGAGCAATGTTAAATTCTGGCACCTATATCTCCTTGTCCTATTGTCATAAATTAACGGAAGAGGTGTCAAATTAAAGGTATTACAGTCCTCCAGGGCACCACCTTACAGAACTTCTTGTTTTCGCTCTCAATAAATTAATAATGATTTATTTTGTAAAATATTCCTGTATTTTTGTTTTTATATCAAGATAATTTTTTGAACATATTAAAAAGTTGAGCCACATCTCATCAATGTACTTCCAAAGTTTTACATTGATACTTTGATAATTAACGCCAGTACAGACGCCAAAGTGAAGGTATGTTCCGCCAGAATTTAACATTGCTCTTGCGGGACTAAAATTCAAGATGGCTACCACTGTAGCAGACTCTTAAAATATATACTGTTCATACAGTCTGTCTAATAAAACAATCTGTCTGTACAGATTGTTTTCAAAACAAAGGTTTTCTTCAATGTTTTCTCTGACTATACAAGGTGTTCATTTAAGTTCAGAACAAACTTTGAGTGATGATAGTACTCATCGAAACAAACAAAAATGTCCTATAAACATATGTTTAAAAATCCTTCGTTTAGCCACTTGACGCCATTTTTTTACAAATATCCGTTATATCTCAATTACAACTTAGGCGACAGAAACCAAACTTTTCTCAGATATTTATTGGACGAAGAGAAAAATATTCTTAGAGTATTATTTAGTTTGTTTTTATATATTAAAAAATGGCGGCGGTTAAAAATCTTTTAATTTAAATAACAAAAAACTCATTAGCTTTATAAAATTTTTACAGAATATAAAAAATATTGTAATTTTGCCCCGAACCGTTCGGCGAAGGTTCGCGACCCAGAATATATACCTTTCACAATAAAGCCGTAATGGTATTCAACTTCAGAACATGGCCAATATTAAAGTTAACATGTATTTACTGTCAGGCGTTACGAAGTTCGCCGGGTCAGCTAGTATTGAATAAAATTATGAAGTCACAGCTGATCATCGCAGTTATAAGTTAACAGCTGATGCGGTCGGATACACCGGGCAGGAGTGGCCGGCCGTGTGAAAGTGTGCCATATAGCCTACTCGAGCGTTTACCCCTTGCGCAATATGTTTGTTATAGCCTTGTTGAATGCCTCGGTTACATCTTGTGGAGATTAAATGAAATTCAATTAATTGCCATGATGTTAATTTTGTTGCATTGCACGATACATTATACATCGCGGAGCGCGAATTATGTTTTGACCAGGGATTTGTTTTTACGAGAAAATGATTAAACCTCTCTGGTGAACGTAGATTAGGATTTACTGTAAACATCAGAGGCCTCAATAGATAAAAATTATTTCGACATCTTCCCTATGAAAATAAAATTACTACAAAAATGTAATAAGAGAATAGTTGTTGTGAGACATTGCATTTTGGTTAGGGACAAAAAAATTGGTGGAAATATATTAAACAACTCTTCGGTATTTATGTATAATTTTACAGTTTTGTTTTTTAGGAATGCAGTTGCCTCTATTTTGAAAAATCCAAAATTTAAATGTTGTCTACAATTATTATTCTGGTATTTAGTTTGCTTGAAAACCCACCACGTTATAAATGTAAGGGACGTAAAAACTATGTAGGTGCCAAATTAAAATTTATTTTGTAAATTAAAAATTTTAACGAGACTACACGTTTGTTGTTTGATTGACTAAGTTTGTAAATTCAGGTATTTATTTTCTAAATGAGATTAAAAAATTCTTTGAGAAATAGCTTAGGTTATGGATATGAAATAACCTAAATATAATAAAGAAATAAACAAGAAATAAGATTAATGAGTTCGAAACCATAGACCTTTAAAATATATATCTGTCCTATAAAAAGAGTTTTGATATTTCCGAAGATGCTGCCCCATATATGGTACCCATAGAAAATATGGATGTGGGTTAGGGAGAAACATTTACGTCTTAGGTCAATAAAGTGATACTCTTGATTAGGTCAATGAAGTGATACTCTTGATTAGGTCAATGAAGTGATACTCTTGATTAGGTCAATGAAGTGATACTCTTGATTAGGTCAATGAAGTGATACTCTTGATTAGGTCAATGAAGTGATACTCTTGATTAGGTCAATGAAGTGATACTCTTGATCAGGTCAATGAAGTGATACTCTTGATTAGGTCAATGAAGTGATACTCTTGATTAGGTCAATGAAGTGATACTCTTGATTTTAATTTTCTTTATGCTTATAAAAAAACATCCAAAAAACAATACGATAGTCGGTACAAACTCATTAAGTGTCGGACTATCTCGGTCTGTACTATAATACTAGTTATTATTTATTTTTGACATATCATAAGGTAATATATTTTACCAACTGACGATGTAAACAGGGACAGTGAAGACGTCCTGTAATCCAGCTACTTGGAGGTCACGAATGTGGATAGTTGTGAGCGATGGTTGGTGGATTTAGTGTTCGCTTGTGTGGCACTATAGAATACTACGTTAACCCATAAAGACCATCCTCATAATTAGACCAATTTGTAATTCAGAGACCGTGGTTCGAATTCCACGTTAAACTATAGGTTTCTTAGTTGCCATCGGCTGTTGGGCTATTAATTAACAGTTATGTCTAAAGAACAAGTCAGCCTTAGTCAGTAACAAGACTACAAGATCGCGCCACAACCATCCTACACTCATTTCTCATTCATACTTGGCTTAAAATACCTGGTTAGGTTGCCATTTCTATAATCTAATCTAATTAGCGAATTTCCCATAGGGAAGAAGCTATTACCGTAGGTCTCATGGCAAGAGTAAACCCTACCATGTTATTATTTCCTTTTAGGTTCGAGAAAAAACAATAGTGTAAAATTTTATATATATATATTATATATATAGTTATATATATATATGTATTGTTGTTGTGTTTTGTCGCACGATAACTCCGATCGATCGAGACCAAATTTGTAGAGAGTGTATTAAAATTGGACGAGTTCGTAACCAGACATATCGACAATGGGAACTATTTGATTTTGTACAAAATGTGTTTGCGTTTTTCACATGTAATTTTTAAAAATTTCAATTTATATTTCACCATTGGAATCAGCTTAAAAAACTACACAATATTAAGTTCCTTAAAGTTTTTCTCTATCTCCAACGGTTACCGAGATATTAAAAAATCTAAACACAGTACGTTGTATTGTGGGGCTCCAATGTTAATCTTATGGAGGATAGGAAAATTAATATTTCCACATTAATCAACATTTTTGGATAAAAATGATATTTATCATGTGTTTGAGATTAATATCCATTTATGCTAAAAACTAGTTTATATGTAATCATGAGCAACCTGCATACTCTTTTCCCATATATCATATAGGGAATAGGCAAACGCCTTTATTTATGGACAGATGTTGAGGAAAGTTGGTATAAATGTTAAGATAAAAATTATTTATGGTAGAAATGACTACTTTCAGTGTTCCTCACAGCAGCTAACCTGCGCACTCTTTCCCATGTTAATCTTATGGAGAATAGGCAAATAATTCGCATGTTTATGGACAGATTTTTATAAAACTTGTCATATATTATTATTATATTATTGATTTGGAAATTTGCTGAGTATGCAGGTCTGCTGCGACGGGGGTATTATTAATATTTAATAATTCAAATTGTTGCTTTATTTTACCTAGTCTTAAAACACATACCGACATACATAAACATTCATTTACAGTACATTATACTATATAATGGCAACACCTCTGTGCATACTCGTAGAAGACAGAAAAGACCACTTTTGCGATAAGGCAATCCGCTTATATGTCATTTAAGCAATATTCTGCAAAAAACATTGCATGCTCTAAACCGGTTTGAGGAAAAAATACTTAAAAAATTTGCACATACTCTAGAAATGTAATTAGAACATGGTTAAAAACAGTGAAATGCCAATCGAACAAGTGTTTTATAGAAATGTAACACCACGTATTTTATTTTCATAATTAATATATTTTGAATTAATATCCATTAGTATGGCATAACTATTTATGTAATCTGAGTTTAAAAGTAGTATCTTTCTAGTACATTTTAGGCGAAACTTGTGTTGTACAAAAGCTATTTTTGAACTGTGAAGAACTGTACAATACTTAATTCAATAGTATAATACATTTTAACTGAGTACAAGAACACCATGTATAAAACTTGGGTGTAAAAATACTGACGCACCGCGCTTGGAAAACGATTTTAATCTCTGTCAAATTAAACGATTTAAATAATGACCATCACATGACTCTAACCATGTAATTTATCCTGTATAATATTCTCAGGCAATTACATAACTAGAGGTTTATAACGTCCAGGAATGACCTTGGCAGATTAATTACTAGGGTTTCCCTCCAGAAAAATCAGCTGATAGTCGGATCAGCTGTTGGTCGTCGCCAGCTGATCGCAGCCTCCTGCTCCTGGCCTTGTATCGGTGGAGGACCCCGACTGTCGCCTCCGTCGTCAGTCGCCGGTGCCCTACACTCCCAGCACCATGCGTCTCGCCTTCGCCCCTCTGGCTCTCGTAGCTCTCCTCTCTGTTGCCGAAGGAGCGAAAAATAAAATACGTAAGTATATCTAGGAATAAACAAGAAACTTTTTTTTCTATTTAATCTAAATTTTTTTTACTATTCTGTATAAAACATTTTAATTCAGATTATACTAATTTTGTAATTTTTCTCAGGAAAAATCCTAGTAATTTTGATTCTAAATCTCAGAGTTAAATATGTGATAGTTAACAATTGTATTAATATCACATACAGCAGATTCAACGCACTCCTACTAACCTTTTACAGCGATAGAAAGAAGTTACATTAGTAGTGTAACAGATCTACCAGTTATTTTGGTTGATCGTTCGTAATGTTAAATGCATGTGTATTTTATATTTATTAATCAACTTCATACAAAAAAATTACGTAATAAAAAACCAAGTCTAATTAAATAATTGCCTTGATCACAAGTCTGTTTCATAAGAACGTGTTAACGACTTATTGTAATAATACAATAACATCGATAATCGGGCATTCGATAGTCCGACAGCGATCACAGTACTGCATCTCTGGGACTTCACGAAAACACGCGGACGTTATCTATGTAGTTGTTAGGCCCTAATCACCATTTGTGATCTTCGTCAACCCAATAATGATAATACACAAGTATGTAGGATATACGTATATATTTATACTTTATTCCATGTTTAAACTCAAACTTCTTTATTTCATAGATAAAGTTACATGAAATAGTGTCAAGTTATATCATACGTCTTTAAATTTATACAATGTTCTTATTTTCTTATTACATTGAGTATACATCAGAATTTGCCCGATAATGCTCCTGAACGTCATAGAAGACACCCTCAAGAAGATGACTTTTTACGCTCTGGCACAGCTCTCCCTTCTTATGCTCGCAGGCAGGGCGTTGAATAGTTTTATGCCAGAACAATTCAGGTGTTTTTCGAAAAATCTTGTTCTATGTCGTGGAATTGATATTAACTCTCTATCTCTTAAGTTATGGGAATAAGTAGAATTTTTACTGTTCAATTGAAATGTTTTTTCACAAATTTTAAACACTGAAAGGTGTACAGACAATGAAATGTGAATATTTGATTATTTTTGAAGATCTCTTTGCAGGAATGACGGTAAGGCAAACTAAAGACTGACCTTATTGCCCTCTTTTGAAATTTGAAAAGCATTTTTGTTTGAGTGCTCTCATTTCTCCAGACAGCAACCCCATAGTTCAGGTAAGGGAACACCAAGTAAGACCTTAGACTGGGACGGTGGCGACGTCCTGTAATCCAGCTACTTGGAGGTCACGAGTTGTGGATAGTTGTGAGCGATGGTCGGCGGGTGTAGTGTTCTTGTGTGGATTAACGTCCTCACTATTGAATACTACGTTAATCCGCAAAGACTATCCTCATTATTAGAGCAATTCGTAATTCAGAGGCCGTGATTCGGATTCTACGTTAAACTATAGGTCCCTTAGTTGTTGCCATTGGCTGTCGGGCTATTAATTAACAGTTCTGTCTAAGGAACATGTCAGCCTTAGTCAGTAACAAGACTACAAGATCACGCCACAATCATCCTACACTCAATCCTTATTCATACTTGGCTTAAAATACCTACATTGTAGCATGGTTGCCATTTCAATGATCTAATCTAATCTTAAACCATACTAACACCTTAAAAACCCAACCCAAAACAAAATTAAACAATACACAGATAACAGCAATATAATACACACGTTCTTATTATACATGCATTTATATTTTATTCCATGTTTACACCAAACTACGACCTAAATTACCCAACCTAAAACACAATCAAACAATAAACAAATAACAAAAATGATACATACCTAAAACACATATAACCTAAAACACAATCAAACAATAAACAAATAACAAAAATGATACATACCTAAAACACATATAACCTAAAACACAATCAAACAATAAACAAATAACAAAAATGATACATACGTTATTATAGTACAGACAGTGTCATTAGTCTATGTGCGCGGCTCTGACGCTAAAAGCTGAGTTCTATAAAGGTTGGGCTTGCTCACTCCATTATGCTCGTGTAAAAGATTTTCAGCTGAAAAAATCAATTTAATTTACCGAACTGCAATAGTAAATACTTTTATTCCTTAAAAACTATAAAGTTAAAAGCTATAGAAGCCACGAGCACAGACTAATGACACCATCTATACAAATTTTATATTTTATTACACGTTTAGACCAAACTAAGAACTTTATAATCCGGTATGAGCGAATCACCGAGTGTACCGGATTATGGATACTTTGTGTATTCATCCATGACCAACACAGTCGGTTAGATTGTGTTTATTATGCTAAATAAATCAGGCTCAAATGGAGACTCACATTTAGGCTTGATGATGTTCGGCGTAACTGCACGAAATCGAAAGCCAATTTAACAACTTTTGTATATATTTACCGTTGTATATAAATACAATATAAGTATAAATATATTAAGTAGTGTTGAAGACGTGAGTTTTTACTTTATCCTATACATTTTTTGTATTGTATTTATGTATATATCTTTTTATGGCATGGTGTGGTTAATTCATTTTAACACGAAATTTTGATGGAAAACATAAATTTCTTGTTTTTAATTTGTAGTATTTTTCGTTTCTCCAAAGTAAAAATATTGTCAATTGTTTCGTAAAATTATTTTTTCTTTTGTTTGATAGAATAATTGGGTATCAGTCAATTTTTTTTAACTAGGTCAATGTGCTTATTTATATAAGTTTATTTCATTCTAAGAAAAACGGAATATGTTAGATGATTTATCGTGTGAAAAGATTCGACAAAATTGAAGAGATGCTTCATTACATTTATGGCTAACTGAACAGGATATGTTTAAACGGTTATTATTTTTAACAGGATAATGTTTAAACTGTAAAATTAATTTTTACTGAACTAAAGTGCAACATGAAAAACATTATCATATCAATCTAACTACTAATTTAACAAGCGACATGCCATTAAGTATATTAAGTAGTACCTTCGCTCATATTCACCATAGAGTGGGTCAATATCGATATTGGTCGGTCTTTGACTAACATAGCCATTCGGCATGCTACAACCACGTTACCGAGGGCGAAACCAGTTTACTATCGCCAAGGACATCTAGTATGAACAAGCATGGAGATTCTGTGTAAAAGAGAACGAGTTAAAACTTATACTAACACCAGTATCGTTTTTAAGCTCAAGTAAACAACCCAAGTCTCATTTCAGTTGCCTTTAGAGTGGAAATCGCCACTGCAAATGCAACCCAAATCGAGTCACGCAGATTTGTTGCTTCAACAGTGTTGCCGCCAGCGCCACCTATAGTTTACGTCTGCAAGCTCATTAGCTTGAATTTTACATGTAGACGCTTCAGGCCAATTGTTTTGTAAACTGTCACCACGTCATCAGTACAGAAATCATTTATCAAAAATTAGGTGGTTGTACTTATTACATACTAGCTGACCCGGCGAACTTCGCAACGCCTGACAGTTAATATACGTGTTAACATTCAGATTGGCCATGATCTGAAGTCGAATAGCATTACGGCTTCGTTGTGAAAAATTAGATATTTCGGGTTGCGGCATAGTTAATAACAATACTGAAACGATAAGATACATTAATAACATTACCAAAAAACAAATAAATCTGAGTGGATTGATGCACAATTTTCTAATTCAACCTAAAACTACACAAATCCTAATGCGGCTTTTATAGGAAATATATACAACAGCTGATTATTATAACAAACGTAATATGTATAAACACCGTAATTATTTTTTATTTAGCCGACATAATTAAACACGTGACTTTTAATCAGACAGAAAATAAAAAAAATATAAATACATAATCCCCCAAAACCGTAAAATATTAACGTGGGGAGATAATCTGTTCATTTTGTACAGTGCACATTTACTTCATAGTTTTACATTAATGAATGATTCAGATGGCATTGGATAGTAAAGCATATTGTTAATGGAAAGTAAATAACATGTTTAGAAACAAGTTTAGATTTTAAGATCATTGGTTATGTATTTAAATAAAAAACTGGTGTTTTATCCATCTGTACAGATGACTCATTAAACGAAAATCAAAGATCATTTTAATAAGATTGATTTGTTTATTTAATTCGTGTAAATAACAGCTGATTTTATATCGTTTAGCATATACGTTATCAAAAATGCGACTATGATTATTTTTTGTATTTTCAAAATTTTTTTAATTGATGGCAATACATTTACTTTTATAAAAATACATTATTTAACCACCGCTCCAAAACAATTTAAAAAATTCCTAGCGTTTAAATATCTTAAGATTTGATCATTGTAGTAAACCATATGTTAATAAAGACAACAGCTGTACTTAAAATCTGTTTTTATTGTAAACATTTGTAAACAAACTATAATTAACATTAAAATTTAAAACAATTAAAATGAAAATAATTGAATTTATAAAAAATAAAAAAAATAAAATCAAAGATCATTAAAATCGTTCAACGTTTTTATTATAAGTGACTAACACACTTTTTATATCTTAGATTTGACGCATTTACATATGCAATAGAAAAAAGTTGAATAAAAAACTTTGTAATATCGTTCTTTCATATCAACTCTGATAACATCTTATCAATATCTTCAACTTTGATCAATTCATAAGTAACACAAATCAACCAGTTTTTTTCAATACAATCCATTCTGTTTGTAACTTCTGAGTATAGATATATAAACTAATATCTTTGAAACTATACATATTAATAGACGTGTCTTGGTTAAAACCAACAAAATTTTACAGACTGTCGCTTCTAGTGGCGAAGGCTAAGCTCACTATTGATCAGGAGTGCGCCGCGCACGGCGCACAACCCTCTCTCGCTCTTATATTGGTTGAGTGACTAAATACAGACGGCAGCGCACTGTATATCAACGCACTAACTCCCAATTCTAGAACAACTCAAGCCACTACAGCTTCTCATAGAGATGTCTATTAATATTTTAGTCAAGCTAAATCTGTCTGCTCTTGTAATCTGGCCTTTTACAACAGCCAGCGCTTTCTTTAAATTTTCTATTGAATCAAAGTTTTGTAATATTTCCATAATGAAATTGAAAAAAAATGTAAACAATTAAAATAATAAAATTAATTAATTGAATATAAAAATTTTTTCATCGTCGCCACTAATAAATACAAGCACTTGTAACATGTAAACTATTTATTTCATAGCTGACTACTGAAAAGTAAATGTTATGAAAAACCAACAATTGCAAAATATAAACAAATAACATAAGATAACATCTGAAACAGTCAAATATGTAATAGTACTCAGCCACATCCATCGTTCCTCCAGGTGGACAGTAAGGAGATGCACCGCTCTCTGATGGTCAGTTTAGGTCAGTCTGGATGTTCACGCTCAGCTGGGAGTCAATGAAACGTCTAGGAGAGAAAAGAAGGAACCAAGGTGAATGTGGAACCCCCTTGGTTCCAACAACCAACATAACACTTGGTTTATGGGGGCGGAGATACTGCCTCTTTAGCAGTCACACTAGATAGGTCTTAGGACATCAATAGCTTGACAGTTTCTTTTTATTGTACCCAATTTCGATCTCTGAACTCTTAACACCCAGTCAGAGAGCCGACTACATACCTACCACAAGGCGCTACATCTCTTGAAGAGCTATACCTTGACCTCCCAGACATATCTGCCTCCACTCTTCCCTGCTCTCTAATTTCACTCTCCACCATCTCTCTCCCAGCTTGTAGAGATCGCTCCCAAGGTCATCTAGTTATCTTTTATTCGGCCTGCCTATCTTCTTCTTCCTCCAGGTGTCCCTGTGAGTTTATCTAATAAACTCACAGGACTAATAAACTTATAGAAACTTCTTTGAGCTAGATAAGTCTAGCAATCTCTGGTGGTATAAATCGGGGGTGGTAAGGACATGTCCAGACATATCCTTACCACCCCAGTTTTCCTGTCTGTCAGATTAGCGAATTGGGGTTTTAGGCATCTAAAGTTTCCCAAGATTAAACAATTGAAATTTTATAAAATTCTATTTAAATTTTTACATTTTATAAGGAACTGAAATTGTTTACTTTCAAAATTTCGCCATAATTCCACTGTAACAATATTTTCATACAAACAGCTTCCACGGATTCATCTGGACCGGTAGTAGTTTCTGATCGATTACATTTGTCCTGGATGACTATGTGTTCAGGACAACCAGCCTCCAGAGTTTAAGTCAATAACGTGTTGTTTGATTTCAGCCAGTTACATCCACGTGTGCAGGAGGAGTGATCCAGAGTTGGATAAATGTATCCTAAACTCCGTTGAAAACTTGAGGCCCAAACTGAAAACAGGTAAGGTACAAGCTGTGATGATAGCTTAGAGGTTAAAATAATTATTGGAAATGCAATCCGTAAGCCACCAGTGAAGCCTAGCTAAATTGTATAAAAAAGATTTGTTGCTAGATATTTATGGTAGTAAAGATAACAAATTAGTTACAGCAATACAAATTAAAAACTATTATAACTGTCTTCAAAAAGTACGATATCGCTACAACACATAGGAATATTGGGGTTCTTCGCTCGTCGGGGAGATAAATCTAAGGCTTCACTTGGTCATAATCAATGCATGTTTAGCTGACGGTGTTTTTCTTGATTCCCAAGGCTGGACCAGGGACTCCCTCTCCTTTCGTCCCCTGGGTTAACACCGCAGGTAAGTCCATGGAGAAACTCAGTTACGTTCGACTAACCGAGGCAATCGTCTGCGATGGTGATTTGTCCCTGCAACAGCATGGTTTCCGATCTGGTCATTCCACTATCGACGCCATCCAGGAGGTAGCTTAGGCAGAGGATCACAATCACCGGTCGCACCTTATGGTCCTTCTCACCACGCTTGACGTGAAGAATGCTTTTAACTCCGCCAGGTTGAGCGATAGGCTGTATGCGCTTGAGCACACTTTCCAAGTTCCCGTTCTCCTTCCTCCTCAGATTCATCGAGTCGTACCTGACGGATCGTGTCCTGCTTTAAGAACCCCCAACGGAGCGACGAGTATCCATTATTGTAGAGGTACACAGGGTTCGATTTTGGGGCCCGATCTTTGGTGTCTGTATGGATTCGGGGCTTTTTGTTGTGTGCGTAAAAATAACAAACCACAACCTAAATCTTTTAATTCATCTGAAATACATCACCCAGCTAAACTCAATAATGAATGTTTTCGTAATGTGTGACGCAGGCATCCCAGAGCTGGACGTGCCGGCACTGGAGCCGCTGGTCCTGCCCGTGGTGGACGTGTCCAGAGGCGGAGGGTTTCGAGCGGTTGGCACCAACGTCACGGTGCGCGGCGCGAGCAACTTCAAGGTCACGAGGCTAAGGTCAGTTATTACTCTCATTTATTTTATGATACTGTAGGTAGAGAGGTTGTATAAATAAACGGTACCAGTGGACTGACACATACTTTCTCCCTTAAGTAAATTTAAAAAAGACAATCTGTAATTAAACTATCATGTTCTACAAAGTAATTCTAAATATCATTTAATAATTTATTGTTCAAATTGTTCAAATGGGGGGAACCCCCCCCCCCCGGTAATACCAAGCTTTTTTGAGCTGGTTTTTTTCGGTGATTTGACCTTACACTTCCTACCAGGTTTCATGGAAAACGGTTGGAAAGTAAGGAAGAAATTGATTTTTTTATATTTTCCATAAGAATAACATTGGGCGCTTTCAGACAACGTACTGCGTTTATCGTGGACAGTAAATTTAACTTTTTTCTGGAACCGTTAGTCGTAGACAAATAATTCAAAATACTAATTTGTTTATTTTTTTAAGCTGGTTTCAATGGTACCAGTCAAGTTATACTTTACTTTTATTGTTTTCGCTGAAAATTTAAAAATTTGATTTTTTTGACATTTAAAAGCCCATAACTTTTGAACGGTCATTTTTACAGACATGCGGATGGTGTCAAATTATTTATTGCTCTGTGCACTATAAACTATCAAATTTTAATCAAAATCGTTAGAGCCGTTTTTGAGAAAATTAGATTTTTCACGTTTTTTAAGGGTTTTTAGGGGTGAACTACCCTTAAAAATCAAAAATTCAAAAAAATGAAAAAAACGCCTGGAGATACGGTGACTATATATATACATGCCAAATTTCATCTAAATCGGACAAACGGGGTAGGCTGTGGCACTGTACACATCCAGACACACACACACACACACACGGACGGACAGACATCACGCCAAAACCCACTTTTTTGGATTCAGGGGACCTCAAAACGGATATATCCACCCTCAACTCAAATTCGAAAATTTTGACGAAAACAATACTTTCTCCATATACTATGTATAAGGGGAGAAAGTAAAAATGTATAAATAGCTTAGATCATGAATGTGTCAAATGTTTTCAGCTTCTCTAAACAGCTGTCTTCAGTTTTATATTCTGTTCTGACGAATTGCCAATACCCCACACAGAGCTAAGACATATTCATGTTAAGAAAAGTTGTTAGAAGGTAGAAGCACTTTAGGTTCTTTCTTAAGAGGAACAGGAGGTTAGAAATAAAAAAAAACAAATCCTTTAATAAGCAAGTAATATTAATTGTAAACTGTCATGACAGAAGTAACGTGCCTTGCATTCTTACATCTTTGTGAAAATTTACATCAAGATAAATGATCCTGGGTGGAGTTAGAGGTCAAACTGCACCCATGGGTTGGGGGCAACAGAGTTAATTTCCTAGTTTTGGTCATAATATAGCCTAAAAATAAAGATAAAGGAATATTTACTTAAAACTAATATGAAACCACAGTAAAAACTCATAAAACTATCTGCGTCATAAAAAATTATGATAGAACTGTTAAGATTGATAATAAAAATTCATAATTTTTTAAAAGGTCTGGGGGGGAATTGCTCCCTTGTGCCCCCCCTTATCTCTAACAATGATCAAGATACCATAAAACTATTACATTCCTCTGGTTGTGGTTTGTACTGGCACAGATATTATATGTCAACGTGAGGCGTTTATTGACTTCCAAAAATTAGACAGTTGGGTAGTTTGGCGATGTGATTCAGTTGAATGGGTGCCCCGGAAAACGTTCAAGCGTTTCGAGTTATCAAGCGAAGAAAGTAGAATTTTACTGTGGATTTTTGCGGTGCGTGCCAATTCTGACAGACGAAATCAACTAAAATATCCTCAAAACCAAATTTACCACGGTGTAGTTCATGGCGTCTACAACCTTTTTCACTAAATATCTGTTTTTGAAATTTTACCGCTTGGAACGTTTTACGGGGGATCCATTCAGTTAACCAGAGGTATTAGGAACATCGTAAGCACATTATTGTCAGGTTGTGTAATAAGATGAGAGATTTTCTTATAACCTTTACATTTTTAAACCCTTAACAATTGAAAACAATGCAAAATCACCCACCCGACAAACATAAAGGCTACTACTTCAATCCATATAAGTTATCCATATAGTTTGTCCATGGGAGTTTTTAACTCCCAGCTGAGCCTAGATATTATGATTACTTGTCTATGGGAGGAAGAATACTCAGTTGTCAATCTCTAAAGGTGTTGTGGGTACGGTGGACTTTCCCAGACGGCGGTTCATCCTCCTGGATTTATATAGTTAAATTTAGAGCACATATAACAAACAAACTGAATTAAGGACACGTTTATTCAAGGAATAAGACTTGAACTAACACAAATTTGTTTTGTGATATGTTCTGTGCAATAAAACATGTTGCAGGGCTGACGTGAACTAACACAAATTTGTTTTGTGATATGTTCTGTGCAATAAAACATGTTGCAGGGCTGACGTGAACTAACACAAATTTGTTTTGTGATATGTTCTGTGCAATAAAACATGTTGCAGGGCTGACGTGAACTAACACAAATTTGTTTTGTGATATGTTCTGTGCAATAAAACATGTTGCAGGGCTGACGTGAACTAACACAAATTTGTTTTGTGATATGTTCTGTGCAATAAAACATGTTGCAGGGCTGACGTGAACAACACAAAATTCTACATCAGCATAAAGATTCCATTTTTGACATTCGATGCTCAATATGATGTGAATGCTCGTATTTTGGTGTTGCCGCTAAAAGGCAGAGGACCAATCAAAGCAAATACAAGTAAGTAACATTTATATGTTCTATGATTCAATTTTATTTGAAGGGTGGTGTACAGATGTTTTTAATCAAGATTCCTTTCTGAATTCAGTATAAATTAGAAGTTATATACTTAATCATACTGTACTGAGCCCCTGAAGCACTGCAAGGTGTGCTCCTCATCAAATTGGGTGTTCACACAGCTGTAAATATTTTATTCAGTTTCTTTCTCATTAAAACATTTTGTAACTCTTTACCTATGATTTTGACAACTATAAAAATTTCACTAGAACTATAATATCTCAGCAGAAATAGAATCAAAGTTGCAATAGAATATTGTAGACTTATAAAACCAACCAAAAAGCCAGGTTTTTGTTCCTCAACAATTTCTATGTATGGCAATCATTAATATTAATCAAACAAAATGAATCCAGTGGATATTTTTTTTAGGTATAAATTTAAAAATGGATCACGAAAAAACTCCTTTCATAAACTGGTAGAATATTTAAACATATCGACAGAAAACATTTCTTTATGATTATGATATTTTTCATTACTATGTTTGATCGCTTTGGGTCATAATAACATTAAAATATAAAAAAGACTGTGCTGTAAGTTTGGCCATGTCAGTGCGTAAAATGAAAAGTAAATAATTTTATTATTGATAGCCTCAGGATCTTTGAAGAGCAAAATTACGGTTTAAAATACCTCTCTGTCAATGGATTGACAGAAAGGTATTTTAAACCATAGTTTTTAAATAATTTTGTTTTATTACATGGATTTCATTTAATTTCACTGAAAGAAATTAAATTTGTTATTGCTATGTTTAGTAGTTAATATTAATCTAAAGTCCTCCAACCTTTTATGATGTAAACGTTTTGTAATACATAGCTTAGCCAAGATAGTGTGCTGCCAGATGACCAAAGAACACAGCTGATACTATGTATATATTATACATACTATTTGTTGGTCTTCAGAAAAGCTATTTAATTTTTTTCAGCTTATTGTTACATTAGGTGCTCTCAGATACTGCATGGATAACAGGTTTACCACTGTTTAGATTTAACTTTTCTCTAGAACTGTTAAGTCATGTTCTAATAATTTAAAAGATTAATTTATTCAGTTTTTTTTAGCTAGGTCTGATAGCGATAGTCAATTTATCGTTGAGTTGTTTTTGAGAAATTTGGATTTGTTAGGATGGACATCAGTCTAAAAAAAAACAAAATTTTTGGACTGTGGAAGCATAAAATAAAAATTAATCTACTCTGAACTCAAATTCAAAAATGTTTCTGAAAACAATGTACACTATTTACTATGAATGAGGGGAGAAAGTAAAAATTATAAGCAATCACCCAAATTTGATCTTAAATAAAAAGGTCACCAGCTTAATTGCTTAAATCGAACAAAAAAGTAAGAAATATATTTGAGATTCTAGGAAACCAGTGTTTTGTTACGAATAAATTATAATTTTTTGGGGGGATTTTTCAGCTGATGTTTCAGGTAATGCTGTTTTGAAGGGCAGAAAGGTAAAAAAAGATGGAGAAATATACGTTGATTTCACAGATCTGAAGCTGGACCTGGACATTAAGAACTATAATGTACACCTGGAGAATCTGTTCAACGGAAATAAAGAGCTCGGTAAGTACCAGAAAAAATATACCGAACAAGTTAAAGGGAAGAGAATTAGTTTGGATTTAATGGCAAATAAGATATTACAATCACTAACAAAATTATGGTTGGAATGCATAGTGCTTATGAAATTAAACTATAATGTGAGTTTATTAACTACTAACTACTACACAACTAACTATGAAAGGTCAATTTAGTATGAATAAGAGCAGGGTTTGAACCTTTTCCTATCAGATCATGAAAAATGCTACTGGCATTGAAAATACAGAAATCTCATATAAAAAAGTAAGAGTAACCATATAAAGATGTAAAAATGTATTATCCAAAAATAATACAAATTAATTATTTAATATCAACAATCCTTATAAAACCACTTTGACCACAATTCAACACACAACTTCGTTTACACCACTGTTGTGAACCCAGATATTGGAACACAAAACACAACATTGTACACAAATAAACAAATTGTGGGCAAAATTTATTCTTATAAGTTTAAAATATGATAGCAGCCAATGATGTAGACACCCAAATAACATTCCCAAACACTTCTCTTTACGATTGTGGATTGTTTCAATGCTAACAGAGTGCTTAAAATACACCCTTTGCAAAAATTTACAAAATTCTTAAATAAAGAACTGCCACCCCCAAAGGCAATGATCCTCCAAAAGTTTTTGTTTGAATTTATCCAGACGAGTTTTAAAGTAGAATCACACTTATAGTAATATTCTTAGAATTATCTGTGAGATATTTTAAAACGAACTCTTTTTACTTTATAGGGAAGGCGGTGAATGAAGCCTTGAACGAGAACCAGAGAGATTTCATAGAAGTGCTCAGGCCCATAGTGGAACGAGTCGTCTCTGAAGTCTTATTGGACATCGCCAAGAAAGTCACAAGAAATTTCACTTACGATGAACTTTTTCCTTTATAGTTTAGTTTTAGAGCTTTGTATGTATAAATATTGTTTATATCTTGGTAAATGTATATTTTTTACATTAAAAGTTACAGTATTGGTTTTTTAGAGTAAGGAGATATAGCACACATACTGCATGAATAATGTGATTTTAAGTGTGGGCTGGAATAGTATAAAAAATGTGTGGAAATGTGCATTCCAAAGATAAAGTATTTGAGAAGGTTACATTTGAAAAATTTATAGTAAATTCATTTTTTAATAATATACTGTAAGAACCTAAAACAATAAGCACTGTGGGACTTATGTTTATACATCTATTTTTACTAAATTTGGCCTAAATAGCGCAAATTATATTAAAAAATAGTATTTGGTACAAAAATTTTAATTATTTTCTAAAACCAACTATATTTTAAGTTATTAAGGTTGCAAAATTTAGACTACCATTTACAAATGAGAAATACATACAGTAAAGTATAGAATTAGAATAGAATAGAATCTATTTCATCTGCTTGTACATTATATTTACATATATTTGTTAATTTCAAATAAGAGAAACAAAAATCTTTATAAATAATTTAAATTAACTGTCCTTAATACTTGCCAGGCTGTAATAAATAGTCAGACAGGGACGGTGGCGACGTCCTGTAATCCAACTGCTTGAAGGCCACGAATTGTGGATAGTTGTGATAGAAGGTTGGTGGATGTGGTATTCTCTTGTGTGGATTAACGTCCTACCTACTGAATACTGCGTTAATCCGCAAATACTATCCTCATAATTAAAACATTTCGTAATTCAGAGGACGTGGTTTGGATCCCACGTTAAATTGTAGGTCCATCAGTTGCCATCGGCTGTTGGGCTATTAGTTATATATTTATTACAATATTTTATATTATATATTTATTATAATATTTAATATATATATTTTTTTTTCGAGGGGAAATGCTCTTATGCACCATCAGGGAGGAGAACGGTGCACTCCCCGGTGTGTGGGACTTGCACCCAACTAAAACCCCCCGCCTCAGGCTGTTGACCACTTCGGAATAACCTATTAAGGCATGAACCTCAAAGTGGAGCCTCGTATTTAAAGCACAATGCACTTCAACTCCAATTTAGCCTTCTGAGGGAAGATCCAGGATGTTATGGATCTTCAAGTTTCTTTCTCTTGAGAACTTTCTCCACGAAGGACGTGATGAGAGTCCAGTTCTCAAGAGATGTCACCATTTTTTTTTACTGCGGTCTCCGGCGAAAATTCTCCGATCTCCAGCAGAAGCTGCCTCCTTAGAACTGCCCACCGGTCACACTGGAAGAACGTGTGAAACGCGTCATCGTGGACACCGTGCCCGTAAATACAAGCCGGACTATCCACTTTAGCCATCTTGTGAAGATAGGCTCGGAACAACCCATGTCCGGTGAGGAACTGCGTGATGAGGAAATTTACTTCCCCAAACCCACGATCAACCCACACAGACAGGTCCGGAATGAGTCTCCGCGTCCAAGCCGCTCTAGACTCATTTCGCCACCTCTCTTGCCACTGGTGCATGGAGGCTTCCCTGGCCACCCGTGTCGCTTCCCTGGCGCCAAGTTCGGACTTGGTGATATACACACTTCTCCTTTCCTGGGCCAACAGGTCGATTGGGACAACACCAGCTACCACCAGTGCAGCCGGCTCCGACACCGTCCGGTAAGCTGAGGAGATCCTCAACGCGGCTCTTCTTTGCACCGCTCCCACCTGTTTGCGGTAGCACTCCCTCTTGAGAGCGTCCACCCAAATCTCACTTCCGTAAAGAAGGATTGAGTTTGTGACGGACAGAAGGAGTTTCCGCTTCTCCGCTGATGGGCCGCCAACATTCGCCATAAGACGACTGAGCGCAGTCGTAATCCTTGCCGCCTTTTCTGACACATACTTGATTTGTTCTCTGAAGGAAAGCTTGGTGTCAAGTCTAACCCCCAGGTACTTCACGGCTGGCTTGGAACGAATATATTCCGTGTTGACACGAAAGTTTACCAAAGTCGGAATCTGACGTCCTGTCATCATGACAATCTCCGTTTTCTCGGTTGCCAAGCTCAGGTGGTGATCCTCCATCCAAGAAGAGACATATCTCATCGTTTCATTAAGTCTCCACTGGGCGCGCTGGACGTTTCTAGCGACAATAACTGCCGCAATGTCGTCTGCATAACCCACCAGAAAACATTCTTCAGGTAAGTCCAGTCCAAAGATACCATTGTATGCAATGTTCCAAAGATCTGGACCAAGGATGGAACCCTGAGCGGCACCAGCGGTGATAGTCTTCCGACGAGGACCCTCCGACGTCTCAAAGATTAATTCCCTATCCCTCAAATAGCTTCGGATGATCCGAAGCAGATATTCAGGAACGTGGAACATTTCCTCCAAGGAACTCAAAATGACGGACCAACTTGCACTGTTGAACGCGTTTCTCACGTCTAAGGTGACGAGCAACGTGATACAGCGGGAGTAATGATTTCCTCGCTGAGCGTTTCTGGCAGCACCTACAACCTCTTGAATTGCTCCGATGGTAGAACGACCTCTCCTGAATCCGTGCTGCCTGTCTGACAGCCCACCGGCAGCATCGACCGCAGACAACAGACGGGGCTTTATCAGTCTTTCAAGAAGTTTTCCGGCTGTGTCCAACATACACAAGGGTCGAAATGCCGAGGGAGTGCTTGGTGATAGCTCCTTGCCCTTGCTAATCAATGTCAGGCGTTGGAGCTTCCATCTGCGACAGAAAACTCCCTCGCGAAGACATCGATTGTACATGTTCAAAAGAAGAGAAGGGCAGGTACCAGCAACAACCCTGAGCACCTCAGTCGGAACACCATCCGGACCAGGAGCACTGCCAACACGCATTGACTTGACCGCCACGCACAACTCCGCTTCCGTGAACAAAGGAACTTCCGGAATCGCCTCCGCATACTGCTCAACCGCTCTGCAGGGGTGATCGGGAAAGAGGGAATGAACGATGTTTTCCATCGTTGGTGGGTCGAAGACAGGGCACGCTGTTTTGGCACAAAGCTTACGCATAACGAGTCTGTATCCGAGGCCCCAGGGATCAAGGTTAACGTCCCTCCTCAGTTCTTCCCACTTCTCCCTCTTGCTGCGGCGGATAGCTCTCTTCAGGAAAATTCTTGCCTGCCGGAATTCCAGGGCAGCTGGAGCAGCAGCATCGAAGCCTCTCCTCCTGGCTCTGACCAACCTCCGTCTGCAGCGGAGACACGCTCTTCTCAACGTCGCGATCTCGTTCGTCCACCAGTACACTGGCTTTCGTGCCAAACGAGAGGTGTTCTTCCTTGGCATGGAAGAATCACAGGCACGGTGAATGAGGCGCATGGTTGCCTCAGCCAATTCCTCAGCCTGAAAATCGAGCAGTAGCACGTCATCTTTCCCCTCATTGATTCTTGCAGCTGCAGCAGCAGCATTGAGTTTGGCGACATTCCATCTCACTGGGCGGTTGGGTCGCTCGGCCCCCGGTCGACGGCCTGAGTTCACATCAAAGAGGATATGCTGATGATCGCTGCCCGTGAAATCTTCGACGACTCTCCAGCCAGATATCGACGCGAGAAGAGCCTCCGAAACGAAGGTAATATCAGGGATTGTTTCTCTGTACCCTGGTCTCCTGAAAGTGGAAGTGGAACCAACATTGGCAACGTGAAGTCCGGTTCTGGAGGCGAGCTCAAGGACTTTTCTGCCTCTGGTGTCGGTTTCTGGCATACCCCACTCAACGGCCCTGGCGTTGAAATCACCAGCAACAATGAACTTGCCACCAGTGCTCACCAGAAGGTCTTCCAGGGCATCCAGCTTTGCCTGAAATGCCAGCATAGGATCGTTCGGAGTCAGGTAGACACTCACAACAGTGAAGCCCCCACTCTTCACCCAAACAAAACCTCGACCGGCCCCGCTGTCAAGGACATGGAAGTTCCGGGGGTCTGGAATCCAGATGGCCGCCGTACCCAGGGCGTCCCGAAACCAACCAGAACCTTCTCTCTCACAGTACTGCTCAGAAATAATGAGTAAGTCCACTTTCCACTCTCTCGAGTGTTGGGATAGGAGGTCGTTTGCCAGGATGCTCCTATGGAGGTTCCCTTGTAAAATTTTAATTTTTTTTTCTATAGCCTCTTACGGGATTTTTCCAGCTCCTCTCGGAAGACCCGACAGTTTTTGGTACCAGGAACGTGATTCAGAGACTGAAAATTCCGTTCCAGGCAGAGGAAATACCTAGATGGAGCAGTGCAGGTGGACTTTACGTGACCACTCTCCCCACAGTTGATGCACAAGCCGGCCACTCTGCGATCAGGTCCAGAACAAGAAGCCTGGTGATGGCCATACCCAAAGCACCTGAAACACCTGACCACCATAGTGCAAAGTTGGACCCGACCGAGCACCCACCCAACCTTTAGCCTCCCACGCCGAAGCAGGTCTGTAGCGCCATGACTCCCCAGCTCAACAACGGCGAGCTTCTGTCCCCGCCCATTCTCTGCTCCAACGAACACTTTAGCAAATCCCCCAATGTCGACTTCAAGGCCTCGGTGACCTCTTCCGCAGTGGTGAAGCAGTCCAGGTTCCGCACCACCGCACCCTCACCTACCGCGGATCTGACCGCGACTTCAAAGGCCGTCTTGTCCTTGGTTCCACTACCAAGTTCCAGCAGGATGCCACCAGTTCTTGTCTTCCTGACCGAACGGATAACAGTACCCGTCTCTTCAGGATTTACTTTTTGACGAATCCCCGTGAGTACCTCGCTGAAAGAGCGTCCCTGAGCTGGCTTAATAAGAACAGCGTCAGGTTTCCTCGACGGAGCCTTGGATGATCTAGGAGTTTTGGGCTTAGTCCTGCTTGGGGTCTGACCAGCAGGAGGAACGGCTGGGTAGGCCTGAGAACGTTCCAGGCGTTTCTCATCTCGCCTCCTTCTGCATTTCTCCCTCCTGGTAAGGACAGTTTGGAAGCCTGCATTGCCCCGATTTTCCACCCTTGCTTCCTGGATCCCTAGTGGCTGGGGGGACACCTCCAGCGGTACAGGGGGAGGATTGTTGGCCACACCGACAGCTGGGGAGGTTTGGGTGGAGCTCCCTACCAAGCTTGGGCCTACCAGATGGCGAGTTCCGGGCCCTCTTTCTCCCTGGAAGAACGCTGTCTTTAGCAGAAAAAGAGCGGTCAGCCATCACTCGCTCTTGCCTCTTTGCTTTCTCCCTGACCTGCCGGCATTGCATGACCGTGTTCAGGAGATCCATTGCTTCTGGAATGCCATCTTTGATGCGGGTGTTTACATTCCTCTGCACCTTGACCGATTTCTCCATCTCCTTGAGGATCGCATGGATTCTCTTCAATGCCTGACTCTCCTCTTCCTCGGCGTCGTCCTGTTGCTGGCGCAGGATCGACAGTTCGAAGATTGGACGCATGGGACTTGACTTTGGAGGAATTTCTCCCTGAATTTGGGGCTTTGAAGAGGATTGCCCCGGGAGATATGCATTAGCCGTACATTCTGGCTTTTCCTCCTGGTTTCGGAAAGGAGCTGGAGGAGGGGTGGTCTTCACGACCCCGACTGGTTTCCTTTCACCCGAAGGTGGAGTTCTTTGAATCTTAGAGCTACGACGAAACGAATTTCGCTCCAGGTCCAACTCCATCGTTTCTACGCCCCTTCCAGTCGCATTGTCGGACACCGTGGTCTGGTTGCCTACCACATGAGCCCCCGAAGAAAATGTCTGTCTGGTTGCCCCCCCCCCCAGAATCCTTGGGGCAGCCCGGTTGAACGGGGTGGGATTTAGGAGAAATCTCCAGACCCACCTGGGGTAGTTTGTTTTTTGACGCAGACATCCCATGTTTTTTCCCCTTGTAGCCGGCTTTTTTTTAGCAGGAAATACTACTGGAACATTCTTATCCGGCCCAGTACGGAAAGGAAGAGGAAACAGGAAAACACCAAAAGATTTTGGGTCGAAGAAAAGAAGAGTTGGTCAAGAAGGACCGACAGAAAAGAAGAAAGATGATAAGGCCAAGCCAGAAAGGAAGGAAACTTGGACATTAGAAAGATGAAAGCTTGAAGGGTTGCCAGCCTCTCCAAAGAGAGACCTTCCGTGTAGTCAAAGACGACTACCCCTTGAGGGAAATATTTTATATTATATATATATATATATATATATTTTATTAATAATAATAATTATATTTTATATAATATTTCCTTCAATATGCGGTTCATAGAACAACTCTATTTGGAAAAGCTCCACGGTATATGGGAAGGAAAATTATCAATCAGCTCCCATTGAAATTAGATCTGAAAAACAAATTAGTTTTTCAGAAAAAAATAAAAGATTTTTACTTTCACTTTGTCCCTGTTAAATTACACTGTATTGATAGTTATATTATTACTATATTGATATGTCATATCAATATAATCTGTTATTGTAATTTGAGTTACTACCCGTGTATCTCACAAAAATGTAGATACATGTAGAATAAATAATTACATTTCAACACTGTAATGCAGGTGAAGTATGCACATGTTCATATAACTACTGAACTAGGAAGAGTATCATACCAACATGGAGGATAGTAGCTAATCAATAATATAAATTTTATTTCATAAAAAGTTGATATTTGAACTATTATTATGAACTTTTATTCATTAGAAGGTGATATAACATTTACAAACATACATAAAGCGATAGGATATTACTTACTTACTTGATACTTGTTTCCTAGTTCTTTGACCAGCTTTGATGTATAGAACATTTCATATTTATATCTACATAATTTGTCACACATAAAAATCACATATTACACAATACATAATACTTGGCATATAATTTGATTTAAAATATGCGGACGTGATTTGAATCGGGCCCGGGAACAGCGGCTGTTTCAGCTTCTAAAGCAAGAGAGGGCATTCGACCAAAAAATCACGCATCAACACCCGGAACTCCTGCAGGTTCATCGCTCACACACTCTGAGGTAAGGAGTTACAAATCCACATTGTGCGCTGAGGATAACAGTTCAGAGTATGGCAAAGGCGGCAGCGTGATTATGGCGAGTCTCATGATTATGAACTCTTCACGTGTTCAACACCAGAGAATAGAATAAATACTGGCTGTATACTGACTACCTTTAGCTACGCACCAGAAGTCTTTGTGATCCTCACCGGCCTTTTTATGATAACTAATGGCTATAGTTAAGCACCGACATGCTTAAACAGTGATAAAAGATTTTATTTCGGGAAAGTCCACATGATTCGTTAAGATTTCCTGATAGCCAGTGCAAAAATCACCCGAAAGCCATTAATGCACCACTGATTCTTATCAGCGGCTGCTTATACTAAAAGTTACTTACCTTTGTGAAATGTGTGGTCATTTAATTATAAAAGTTGAGAAATAGTAGCAAATTTCCATTGGGAAGAAGCTATTACCGTAAGTCTCTAGCAAAACTTAAGCACGGGACCATGTTAATTTTTCGTCTTTAGGTGCCCAGAGACCAAAAACAATAGTCCTTAAAATCATCCTTAAAATATATATATATATATATATATATATATATACAAACCTTGCTCGTATTATAGTATTGGATTATTGATTTGGAAATTCGCTGTGTACGCAAGTCTGCAGCGACGTGGGTATTTAATCCTTAATTGATTGAATGTCGATGGGCAGGACGTTGGCTTGATGTTTATTACCTATTGCTGCCTCTGGCCAGTGTTGTAATAAAATACAGTACACTGAAGACCTTGATGTGGATTGCTGAAGTGGTGGATTGTTGATGTGATGGATATCTTGACGTTATTTAATAAAATAGTTAATTTAAATTCGTTTGAATTTCAATTTGAAAGAATAAAATTAAAATTTCTTGCACTGCAACTTACTTTTAAGGGTTTCTCATATAGGCCTTTAAAATTTAAATAAAATTAACATTGGGACGAATAAAACATATAAGAGAGAAATTAATTGACAACTGAAGTGAACGGAGAGCGGCAGAGACTTGACTGCCTGAGTCACCAGTGCATGGACTCTTTGGTGAGGTAGTGAGTGCACTTTGCCCTGTGATCTCAGGTGCCTTTACGTTTGGATCCTTCCAATAAAGAAACATTTTGACTTTAAACATAACAATTTGAAAACAATGGTTAGTATGTAAAATGCTGAATATTTAACAACTTATTCTTTGGATCCATTTATGTACATTTTTATGACATCTCTCTAATACTCAGTAACATTTTGGAGAAGATATTTTTTTATGGTAGAGTAACAATGATTTTAGGGAAGATATATGAGGAATTTTATGATTAAGTAATTAGAAGGATGTCAATTGTAAATCAGGACTGATAAAAAGACAAATATTTTTAGTAATTAAATTTATTTAACAGAAATCAAAAGCCAACAAAAATAAATTTATTAAATGTCAAAATTACGACTGAATAATTTTGTTTAAGTTCATTTATATTGATATGATGGATTAAAATACTAATCCGTTTCAAACATTTTTAATCTGTCTAGCACTTACAAGAGTGCTCATAATTATGTGAATACAAATTTGCTTTCCGTATAAAACATTTTCCACATCTAAGACATTTGTAAGGGCGTTCACCAGTGTGTAAATACAAATGTGCCCTCAGATCATGTGTATAAAAAAACAAACATTGTTCACATGCAGGGCATTGATGAGGCTTGCTGGTATGTAATATAATATGGACTCTTAAATTCTTGACATCTTTAAAAGACTCTTTACAAGTAGGACATCCATAAAGATGAGTCTTCATATGTTTTCGGAGAGCACTAGACAATGTAAAATATTTTACACACATCTGACATTTATGAGGGTTTATAGCCATATGTGAATACATAATATGTGTTTTAATGTTTTCTTGTCTTATAAAACATTTTCCACATGTGAGACATTTGTAAGGGTGCTCACCAGTATGAAAATACAAATGTACCCTTAGGTCTTGTTTATAACAAAAAATTTGATAACATAATGGACATTTATAAGGTTCCTTAGCAGTATGTAAAAGCATATGTGTTTTCAGATTACTTGACTGTGCAAAACATTTTTTACATGTCGGACATTTATGAGGACGCTCACCAGTATGTACAAGCTTATGTTTTTTGAGATCACTAGACTGTGCAAAACATTTTTTGCATGTCGAACATTTATGAGGACGCTCACCAGTATGTACAAGCATATGTGTTTTCAGATGACTAAACTGTGCAAAACATTTTTTACACGTCGGACATTTGTAAGGACGCTCACCAGTATGTACAAGCATATGTGTTTTCAGATTACTTGAGTTTGCAAAACATTTTTTACACGTCGGACATTTGTAAGGACGCTCACCAGTATGTACAAGCATATGTGTTTTCAGACTACTTGAGTTTGCAAAACATTTTTTACA